>OX454419.1:15088880-16288880 GCA_949715475.1 Microchrysa polita
AAGTGATGGCGTGTCAAGCATTCTCTCTCACCGTTTCAAAGATACAGCCATCTAAAGATGGGCAACAAATGCCCAGTTCGCCCCTCGAAAAACGCCCGGAAAGGCATCAAAATCGCAATTTTTTGTTTTCATATGAAAATTTTCGAAATCGGGGTTGAAAAAGTCTATGAAGAGTGCATCCAGACCTGCATTTTGGTGAAACCTCCAGGGTCTTAGCTATCACCGTTTCAAAGATACAGCCATCTGAAGATGGGCAACAAATGCCCAGTTTGCCCTTCGAAAAACGCCCGGAAAGGCCTCAAAATCGCAATTTTCTGTTTTCATATGAAAATTTTCGAAATCGAGGGTTGAAAAAGTCGATGAAGAGTGCATTCAGAACTGCATTTTGGTGAAACCTCCAGGGTCCCAGCTATCACCGTTTCAAAGATAGGTACAGCCGGTTAAAGCTGCGGCAATAAACAAGCAGTTTGCCCCTCGAAAAACGCCCGGAAAGGCCTCAAAATCGCAATTTTCTGTTTTCATATGAAAATTTTCTAAATCGAGGGTTGAAAAAGTCGAAACCTCCAGGGTCCTAGCTATCACCGTTTCAAAGATACAGCCATCTAAATATCGGGCACGGAACTAACAGGCTGCGTTCCACGTCATTATTTTTACGTCGGCCATTTGGCGGAAAGCCAAAGCGTGGACAAATTTCGGGGGAATGTTAATTATCGACCGAGGTGAGTGACAATCTTACGGAAACCAGTCATAACGATGGAAGTCGTATGCGATCCTATGGTAGCAACCTGATCGACAACACGAGAAGGACGAAGGAGCGTTATAATAAGAAGACGGATTGCGGGACCGCAACATCTGTCCGTAGCGGAGAGGCCTTTGATCGTTTGAGCCAAATTGACCCGGGGAGCTGCCGAAGACCGCACCATTCTTTTGATAATATTCGAAAAATATTTATGACGTGAATTTTGTTTCACTATGAAGTCCCTATGAACATATTGAAGTCCCTTGCAGGCTAGATAAAAAAATCGGACTGCGGTCCGCGGCCCTTGACCCATGCCACAGGGCTCTACTGCGTATGCCATTTCAAAATTTTGACCTTGAAACAGTAGTTACATGTCAAAATTTTGAACAAACATCAAAAGTCAAAATTTAGATCGTTACAAATCCATTAATTTATGTGTACATTTACCATCCTAGATATAGATGGGAAAATGTATGTAAACATGGACGTATGTTTATATAGGCAGATCCCTGTCGGAAAAATGCATTAACATCTCGACTTCTTCATTTGTATTTGCTGGTGTCTTTTTTTTCTGTAGTCTTCACATTTCAATGGACCATATACCTAGTAAATGTATCTAATTTGAAATATCAACATGAGGGACTTGAAAAAATCGTGAGTTTATAATTTCGTTGGAAACGTCATGTACTCGCGCGGACAATACAAAATACAAAAAAAAATAGAAATCTAAGCAACACAGATACGAATCTCATGTTTTTCATGAATTTTGTAAGAAAAACAAAAACAAAATAGTATAAAAATCACAGAAAAATAGAAAAAATGTGCTCGATTGTTTGCTATTTGATGAAGAAGAAAAAACGAAATCAGTGGAAAAACAGTTGAAAAAGATTGTATTACGAAGGGGCATGGACCAAATTTTCGGTTCTTGATTTCGATATTTGTTGATAAATACGAGAGTGTGCGAGTACATAAATCGCTGTTGACTTTTCTCTATTGTTACGCAGCGCAATCCAACAAGAGAATGTCGAAACTGTAATTTTCCATGATTTCTTAACTATCAACAAATACTGTTGGTAACTACCCAAGTTAATGGAAAGCAGCAATTTTTACTACATCTCTCAATATTAGATTGACATCTTTATCTGTTTTATCTCATATGATAAAAATCGAAAAATACGCAGATTGAGTCATCTCCGCACAAAATCATGTTCCAAAAACCAGCTAAACTTGAAAAATTAGCAGATTTCAAATTAATGAAGTCAACGCAATACGACAATTCCGACTCCATGTCAAACCACTAATTAGCCTTCTCCAGAGCTGACACAGTCACGTCGAGCTATATGATCTTGGCCCTCGTGATATTTTGGAAACGTATTTGAAAAGAGCCGCGTAAATTAGAAAAAGTTACATCGTTCATGCTAATGGTAAAGTTAAACACACACACACACCAACAATAAAAATGAATAGAAAACAAATTAGTAAAATCTATTTTTAAATCTAACCAAAAAATAATTACGCAAAACACAAAAAAAAAATTAAACGCATACATTCATTAGTTTCATAAAAATCAATAAAATGAAAGTTAGTTTTAATGAGAATGCTTCGGCCATGCAAAACTAATTAAAAATAGAAAATTGTAGATACAACTCTAATTAATCTAATGCAAGTTTGTAGGGCGATGCGTTTAAATTTAAAATAGAAAATAACACTAAATGAAAAATTAACACAATCAACTCAAGTTATGCATAGCTTTTTGTTAGATTTATTTATTTATTAAAATCTCACCCAATGCATTCAATCCGTAGTGTTGATAGCTGCCAGCACCCATAGCTGAACTAATATTAAGACTCGAATTAAGACCACTATTTAACGTAGATGAGAGTGGAGACGATTGATTAAGTTGACCGAAACCTTTATACGCGTACCAAAAAGTAGACAAATAGAGAGACCAAATGTTAGTAATGTACATTTTAGTAGTTTAATTGTTAATTTAAAAATTGAGCATGCAAATGAAGTACATTTCAGTTTCCTTAATAAATCCAAATCTCAATGTAAGAGTCGCCATAGACTCTCCAATTAATTGTACAATCAAAGCTCATTTCTGTGAAGAAAGCTAATTTTCTCTAGCCCGAATTCGCTACAGACAATAATCTAGTTGAATCGAAAAAATGAGCTTTCTCCACAGAATTGAGCTTTGATTGTACAATCATGGCGGCCTTAAAAAGCCCAATAGACTCAGCGATTTATCGGCCAATCAAAGTTAATTTCTGTGGAGAAAGCACATTTTTTAGGTTCCACTGCCGAATTCGCAAGATAAAATGAGCTTTTTCCACAGAAAATGTGCTTTCTCCACAGAAATGAGCTTTAATTGGCCGATAAATCTCTGAGTCTATGGGGCCCTTAAGACATTTAAGTACCTATATAAAAAAATGTTTCTTCATTAATTAGTTTTGTATGACAGTTTAGGATTTTATTTTTTGAAAAATTGATACAAATTTTAAATGTAATAAATTTCTATCGCATATTTTCAAACTGAAATTATTAGATTGCACATTTCTTCAATGTATAGCTTGACGTCAAGAAGAAAATTTACTAAGCGGCGAAAACGCCCTTTTTACTGTTATTTAGTTAGTAACTAAACTAAGATACAACTAGATTTGTGCCTAAGCACTAATTGTACTATTTCTACTACTAAAGTTCCTATTAGAATTATGTATGCAAGTATGTATGTGGTATATACCAACCTGCAGTCATTGGATTAACTCCCCATCGATCGCCTCCAAACATGGACGATCCACATAAACTCTCTCCCATTGCAATATTGGTTATGTTCGTTCCGAACGGTGGCAATCCGTGGGATGGAAGTAAAGCTCCAGGTGTACGAAATACATTTGTGGTCTTCTTGCGTTTCTTCCATTTTGCTCGTCGATTTTGAAACCAGACCTAAAATTAAAATAATTAAAATTATTATATCTAAGGAAAATGTAGGAGAGGAGTTTAATTAAAGGCTACCTTTAGGGTATTTTATTTATTGCTACATATAGTGTAGGATGCCATCAGTGGCGGAACAACTTCACTCGGGGGCCTCCCGCCAACTTCTTGAGTGGGCCCCCCTACACTGAGAAAAAAGGAGAGTGAAATCAATCGAAAACACTGTTTAAGGTCGATCCGCACTTTTCAGTCATCACTCACATTTATTTTCCATACAAGTTGACGGATTGTCAGTTAATTGATTGACTGACAATCTGTCAATTTGTATGGGAAATTACTGTGACTGATGACTAAAAAGTGTGGATCGACATTAACCCTTTGAGGACCATACATTTTTGGCCGAAGCGATTTTGTTTTTTGTTTTATTTTCGTGATCACTAGGTCAATAGTAGTTATGTCACCAAAAATTGTGCCCCTAGCCCCCCATTTTACCCCTCATTTCGCTTGGCAAATATATTTGCCTGTGGGTTGAAAGGGAATTTATCACCTAAAAACGACTGAACATAATAACGGCATTCTGACGTGTAATTCATGTATTTAAAAGTAAAGATCCTAATTGAAAACAATTAATGTTAGGTGTGGTAAATATTGAATCAATCGCGAGATGTTGTGGAGCAAAAGGACACATTACGTTGGGCACAAAATAAAAATACATCTGTGCAGTCATATTCACCCATAAAAGTACCACAAGGACAAACTTTCAAAATCTCTCGGTTTCCCATTTTATGAAGAGTTATTTCCTGAAAAGGCCAGTCCTGATCATCTCTGGAAAAGGGTGGACTCGCCGGCAAACCGGCTCGATATTGGGTGCGGATTTCTGTAGAATAGCTATAGGTTACGGTAGAGTATTGTATATGCTTACGTAATTCGAAAAATATCTAAGAGCAAACTTGTTTTTTTGTATGTAATAGCTGACAGCAAACAGGCACATTACGAATATTTTGCTAAATTATGTAGCGAAAAAAACCTTGGGTGGTGGATGATCTCGTCAGAGGTCTGAGGCTACCCGATTTCGTTACCTACTATGTTACAGGACAGGGGTCACCGCGGTCCTGCATTCTTGTTAAAAAAACTATTAAGGCTTTTTTGTTACCCAATTTTAGCGGACTTTGTCCTAGCCTGTGTGGAGCTCCTCGGCAAGGTTATTTGGGTCGCCTCGGCATATATGCCTCACGATGGTATTATTCCCTCACCCTATTTCAGGGACGCCATTGCATCAGCAACTGCATCTGGTACTAGCGTTATTATTGGCTGCGACTCTAATGCACATCATGTTGTATGGGGTAGCTCCGATATAAACGACAGAGGTGAATTGCTTCTCGAATACCTTTTGGGAACTAATCTTCTTCTCTGCAATGTAGGGCAAGAGCCTACGTTTATTACCAAGAACAGACAAGAGGTTCTGGACATTACTCTAGCATCAGAGGATGTTTTGCATTTAATCAAAGACTGGAGAGTGTCTGCGGAGCATTCCTTCTCTGACCATCGTTACCTGCAATTTGGGCTTGCAGCACGCCCTGATGTTGGGCTGTTGACGTTAAATCGCAGGAAGACTAACTGGGATGGTTTCCGGAATCCTCTCCTCTCGGAACTACCATTGCTTCCAGATTGCCCGATCAGGGGGCAAGAGCTGGACATTATGGTGAACATTTTCACAGATTCCATGAGGGCTGCGACCGCTGCATCGTGTCCTGTCCCTTCACGGACAGGGAAGAAAAAACCTATTTGGTGGAACTCCGCGATTTCTGAACTAAGAATCACGTGCCGAAGAAGCTTCAATAAAGCTAAGTCTTCAAGGCTTGAGTCGGACTGGAAATCCTATAAAAAGCATCTTAGTTCTTTCAAAAAAGAGATAAGAGCAGCCAAGCGGAGCGCTTGGAAAAGTTTCTGCGGAAACATCGAGGGGTCGTCTGAGACTTCCAGATTAAGGAAAGTTTTGGCATCGAACCCATCTATGCCAAGCTTTCTTCAAAAAGGGGATGGCTCATGGACGTCTTCGAGTATCGAAACCATCGAGTGCCTACTCGATGCGCACTTTCCGGGTAGCTCGGCTGTTGCGCCGCCACTATATTCTGTAGAGGAGCACCAGGCTCCTCTACAGAATATAGTGCCTTGCGATTTGGCCTCCATTCTCACTCGTGAGAAGATTATGTGGGCTATATCGAGCTTCAAGCCTTTCAAATCACCAGGACCCGATGGTATTATCCCTGCTGACCTGCAGCAGTGTATTGATATCGTGTATCCTTGGGTGGAAAGAATTTTAACAGCATGTTTAAATTTAGTACACATTCCTCAAATCTGGAGGGAAGTCAGAGTCGTTTTTATCCCGAAAACAGGAAGAAGCTCGCACGCGCATCCAAAGGATCTTCGACCTATAAGTCTCTCCTCAACTATGCTAAAATTGTTGGAGAGACTCATCGATATCCATGTGAGACAGGCTATCTCACCTAACCTACTATCCATGTCCCAACATGCATATTGGAAAGGGAGATCCGTGGACACAGCCTTACACTCACTGGTTAGTTTTATTGAAACATCCCTTTATCACAAGGAATACACAATGGTAGCTTTCCTGGATATTGAAGGAGCTTTCAACAATATAAGGCCTAGTGCGATTACTGATGCCCTCACGAAATTGAACGTCGAAGGTTCAATTTGTACCCTCATCAATACGATGCTCACTTCCAGACGCATTCACAGTGCTTTGGGCACTTCGTCCGTATGTAGGTACGTATGCAGGGGTACCCCGCAAGGAGGTATTCTCTCTCCCTTACTCTGGAATTTGGCGATCAATCAATTGCTTTTGAACTTAGAGAGAACTGGCTGCAAAGTCATAGCTTATGCCGATGACGTTGCGATCGCAGTTAGAGGTAAGTTTCCCGATGCCCTTAGCGGACTTCTGGAGCAGGCCCTAACTATCCTAACTGATTGGGCTGACCTCAGCGGGGTCGGTGTTAATCCAGGCAAAACGGAACTGGTTCTTTTTACGAGAAAGCGCACGATTCCAGCTATAGTCCTCCCTAGGATAGGGGATTGTCAACTTGTGCTTTCTGATAGGGCCAAATTTCTTGGCCTTATCTTGGACAAGGAACTAAAATGGAAACCCAACATTGAAGAAAGGGTGAAGAAGGCCACTACGGCCCTGTATTCATGCAAGAAGGCTGTTGGTAAAACGTGGGGCTTACAGCCAAAAGTTGTATATTGGATGTATACCACTATTGTGCGGCCCATACTACTCTACGGAGTTAGTGTGTGGTGGACGGCATTAAGCAAAATTACTTATTACAATCTGCTTATAAAAGTACAAAGGCTGGCATCTCTCGTCATAACAGGTGCCTTTCGCACTACCCCTTCAGCTGGATTAGATATGTTATTGGGTCTAATCCCACTTGACATTTTCGGTCAACGAATGGCTGCTTATACGGCTCTGCGCCTGCGTGAAGCGGGTTTGTGGCGCATGTTAGATTATGGGCACTCAGCGATACTTCGCAACTTTATCCTACCAACAGCGACTGACTACACGGTTCCTAAGTACTCTTTTGGTAGGAACCATCATAGCTTAATTCCGTCGAGGGAAGCTTGGGATGATACAATGGCCCCGTACTGTGGGTCATGTGCTATCTACACTGATGGATCCAAGACAGAAACAGGAGTTGGTATTGGAATCTACTCGGAGGAATTGGGCATTCGGCTGTCCCTCCGTATTCCTCATTTCTGTACCATTCTCCAAGCGGAGGTCACAGCTATATATGAAGCCTTAGTTTGGTTAGGTAATCATGTCATCTCTAAAAGAGATATTGTTCTGTACACCGACAGTCAAGCTGCAATTCGATCGATAGAATCTGTATTGACGACATCTAAAACTGTTGAAAAATGTCGGGCACTGCTCAGAGAGTTAGGCTGCTTTTTCAATATAACCATATGTTGGATACCAGGCCATCGAGGGTTTACAGGGAACTGCTGCGCGGACAGCTTAGCCCGTGATGCGGCAGCTGAAAGCGGAGCAGTTGATCGAGTTGACCGTGATGGCATTAATGCGCCAGTTTCCGCGTGCGCTGCGATTATTGAAGCTGCTGCAAAACGCAGGACAAACGCAAGATGGATCAACGGTAGCACTTGTGCTACAACGAGATTAATATGGCCAATACTGGACCCCATTCGCTCCGCCCAACTACTGTCCCTGGACAGGATACACATACGGAGTGTGGTCGGAGTTATTACTGGACACTGTCCTATTGGGGAGCTCGCAAGGAGACTCCGAATTCCTCATAATGACTTTTGTAGGAGTTGCGATGACGAAGAAGAGGAAGAAAGTGTACATCACTTCCTCTGCGACTGTCCAGCCTTAGCGGAGAAACGGAAGCGTTATCTGGGCTCAAGGTTCTTTTTCGATACAGACGATCTTCGGGATATAAGCCCAGTACTACTCAATAAATATATTGTTGGTACGGGCTGGTTCTAAGCTTGGGCAAAGCTCTCGCGTTTTTTTTTTACAATTTGTTAGACAGGCTTCTCGGTGGTATCACAACGGACCCAAATATGTGGTCTAAGTGCGCTAGGTTTCTCTTATACCTGGCGGCCCCTGTACCTAACCTAACCTATGTAGCGAAAAACCGCGCCCGTTTAAGTTGAATTGTATGAGTCGGTCAGATGAAGATGTTATGTCCCTTGTATTTTTCTTTAAGTCGATGTCAAGGCTTTACGGGATAACCCTTTAATTCAAGCATAGTCTTGGTTGAAGGGAGATTAGGGTAATTAGGGACAACACAAACATCCATGGTCACAGTGTGACTCGAACCCACGCATCGGAAACTTAGAGATAGAGTGACTTCTCTTCCACTGAGCCGCCGAATGCCCACATATGCAGATATGCTCCCCACTGCATATTAGAATGTTGCTAGAGAATGGAAAATTGATTGACCCTGTCATCATAAACTTCAACACTTTTCTTTGCTGTCGATGGGCATTAATGTAATACAACAAACTCATCGAGGTTATAAATGTGTTTTTTTTTTTCAGTGTAGACGTGAAAGTTGTGTAGCAAGTTTCAGACACATAGAGGCGCCGAATTGCTTTGGGGGAGTAAATAAAGCTGGGCTTCTTTTTGAAACTGTCTATATTAGGAGTAGATTAGGCGTTTTGGAGATACAGCAGATTTTTCTAAGTCAATGAAAATTTTTAGACTTAGCCTTGATTTGTCAAATATTATTTCCAGAAAAGACCAAATATAGTAATATAATTTGACAACGTTTTCTTTGCCATAATCTCTAGATTCGTAAAGCAGTAGTCTCTATATTTCGTTTGGTTGCTGAAAAAACAGCTGTCGTGAAGTAGAAGGTTTTTACATTTATGAACGCTATATACCGCAAATTATTTGACCTTTCAGATTCATAAAATTTTAAATTTACCCCATTACAAATTCGATAAATTCACCACAATTAAGTGCAAGTGCGAAAACCTTCTTACACTATTCATTTTCGCGACTCTAACTCTAAATGTTGCAAATGTAATAAAAAAGACATAGGCCCATTCTCTCGTAGATCTTATAGAATGGTTAGTCTTATCGCCCAGAGAAGACACACACAATATTCAAAAAGCTTCTCCATTATATTGAATTGTTTTTTTGTTAATTTTGCATAGTTATGTTATCTTTTGCTTTGCACACACCATATTTAGAAAGCTTTTCCATTGTATTGAATGGAATTTTTGTTTATTTTGCATATCTACGCCATATTTTGCTTGTTTAAGCCATCATCTTAGATTGAGAAAATCATTGCGCAATTTCATCCAACAGCGTAAATAAGCAAAAGATAACATAACTATGCAAAATTAACAAAAAATCAATTCAATATAATGGAGAAGCTTTTCGAATATTGTGTGTGTCTTCTCTGGGCGATAAGACTAACCATTCTATAAGATCTACGAGAGAATGGGCCATAGTGCGTTTTGTTCCGTTTCAGATCATAGGCAAATATATTTGCCCAACTTATTTTAGGCCTGTACGAGTTCACTGAACTTCGAAAAACCTGGAACGTTGCAATTTTACAAAGAGAAGGGATAGACCAAATGCACTATTTGAGGCTCATCCATTTTTTTCTTTTTTACGGTTACATTACAGCCCCTTGAACTGTGACTACTTTTTACTTAACTTTGGGGGCCCCTGGGGGGCAAAGCGGGTCAGATAGGAAATTATACCCATAATAATGTTGTTGCCCCAACTCAACAACATTTATGAATTTCTTTCCGAGTATTTTGGTATATTTTTAACGTGAACAATTTTAAATGTCAAAAACCTCCGGGCAAACATATTTGCCTATAGTCGTTAAAGGGTTAAACCAACTCTTTTCAAATATAATTTTGACGTTAGTGTTTCAACTAGAATTAAGAACGTACTATTTACATCATATCGCTCCTTGTTTTTAATGGTCAAGTCTTCACTTAATTTTGAAGCCACGAGCCGCCACTGATTTAATTTAATACAGCAATCTTGACAAGACTCCTTCCAAACCAAATGTGGCGTCTGCACCACAGCCGAAATGATCGTGTATACCGCAAGCAAGATACAATATTTTAGTCTTCAACGACATATACGTACAGACCGTATTAACTAGTCTGAAGTTTAGTACCACTCTCAAAATATTTTGTTCGTGTTTGACAGTTCATGTCAAAGTGGATTTGAATTTAGTCCGAATGTTTAGAAAAGGTACTATCACCAAACATTTTTGAAGATAGTTTAATTGCAGAGGGACCTAAGGAATCTTTTTGCCTATATGGTACTTGGCACAGAAAGGAGTGGGTCGGATTACAAACCGCGGCTACAGTTAGAGCAAATAGCACAGCCACGAAAAGCCAATTTTTTGTTTGTACAAATTTGAGGTTTTGGATTGTCTCATGATCTTTCAAAGATTTAGGACAACATTTCATGTGGCTTTTGGGCCCCTAAATCTCGGGCCCTTATCCGCCGCCCCTGGATGCCATAGTTATCAAATTTTATTCAAAAATTTGTAATACTATTTGGACGGGCTCATGAACAATCATGGAACTTACGTAACGCCTACATCCCCCGCGCAAGCCAAGGTGGTAATTCCCAAAACCCCACGCTGCCTTCAGCGAACAAATTTTAGAATTATGGGGAGTTAGGCCATAAGAACGCCTACATCCCCCGCGCAAGCCAAGGTGGTATTTCCCAAAACCCCACGCTGCCTTCAGCGAACAAATTTTAGAATTATGGGGGGTTAGGCCAAAAGAACTATACCTTTCGCTGCACCATGACATTCCTTTGATATCCAGTCGCAGGGTTTTTCTTAGGAATCTAAATTACAGAATATAAAAACAAATGCCTGATTTTTTTTTGTCCCCAACAAATACGGCTACAAAAACAGCACTCCATCTTACAAAGAGGCAATGATTTTGGATGTGAAGTGCTGCAATGGCGGCTCGTTATGTTACGAAGGATACAACGCTGGTATCCAGATTATCGAAGCAAGTGTGAAGATGTTTTGTGCAACGCATTTGATTTGAAGACATTTTTGTATTTTTCCAAAACCTCATCATACCTGCAGGTTTTCTGGTAACTATTTTACAATATTTCAATTTTTCAATATTTCCTTTTCTAATTTCCAAATCTGGGAGCGGTTGTGGCAAAACTGTGGACCCTTAGCTGTGCAGGAGGAGGCTCATAGGTTGAACGGCTCCGGCCAATTTCTATGTCCTCCACGGGGCGTTACATTCCCGCATTATCCGAGTAAAGCCCCTGTGGTGTGGGGACAGAATAAACCTCAGTGTTCCTGGCTTGTCGTATAAGGCTACTAAAAGGATAGGCTGTGTATGCCAGCAACTTGCGCATCTGAAATTTAATTATGCTAACGAAACGTCTACTAGGCATGGGTTAAGGAATGACTTACCGGTTACGACTTTTGGCTATCGTACCATGACAAAGATTGGATTCTGGAACGTATGTACTCTCTTGGACCATTGTTCAGAGGGTCCACAAAAAGCACGATTTCTTCAAATAGAGAGTGAGTTTAGACGATACAAACTCAACATCTTGGGGCTGAGCGAAGTCAGATGGTGGAATAGTGGGGAATATTTTGCTCCTACTCGTAGCACGGTGTTATTATATTCCGGAATCAGGAGTTGGGCTTCTATTAACCAGAGCAGCCTGATTAGTTGGGAACCAGTTTCTTATAGAATTATGACCGCAAGGTTACGTACTAAACTGAGAAACGTTACAATAATTCAATGTTATGCTCCAACTGAATCTGATAGCGCCGAAGCTAAGGACTTTTTTTTACGAACAACTCAACACCATCCAGTGCAAAACACCAAAGGGCGACATTGGTGAAGGGAGATTTGAATGCTAAGGTTGGTGCCGACAACGATGAACTGAGGCACGTGATGGGCAGACACGGCCAGGGTATTCGGAACGATAACGGTGACAGGTTTGTATAGTTCTGCAGCTTCCGCCGCCTCGTCATTGGTGGAACTATGTTTGCCATTAGATCACCTAGACGTCTGTTGATCGGTACCGAACCGAGAATCAAATCGACTATTTTGTCATTTCTAGCAGATATAAAAGTTGCCTTCTGGATGTCCGTAATAAGAGAGGTGCTGACGCAGGTATGGGAAGAGATTACCATTTGATGGTTGCAAATGTTCGTTTGCGGATTGCTTTCGTGCAATCTCGGCGAGATTCTTCGTCCCGACACTGTAAGTTCGACACCGACAAATTAAAATATCTAGCTGTAACACAACAATTTAGCGATCACCTTGCGCAGAAAACAGCTGTGTATTATTAGTCGCCCGGTTGATGACTTAAATACTCACTGGGATGCCATAGAAAATCTGTACCTGGAGAGCGCTGAGACCGTCCTTGGCCCAAATCCGGCCTCCCTGCCAAAGCCTTGGCTATTAAACGAAACGATATTGTCGAACGGAAAGAGGTTAGGGTATGGGTCTAGTGTCAGCAACAGGCGAGAATCGTCACAACATTGAGCTCCTGTACCGTTCGGAAGCTCGAGAAGTTCGACGTAGTGTACGCCGTGAAAAAAGAGTGTATACCAACTTTCTTCTTGCTACAGCAGAGGAAGCTGCACGAAATACCGGGTATAGTATCATCAAGGATTGTAAAGGTGGTCGTAGCTCCTACCAACAGCCGGTGAAAGATAGTGATGGAAGGCTACTTATCCATACCGATGATCAGTTCAGGCGATGGAAATAGCACTTCGCTGCAGTTTTAAATCCAGTAAATGATGGCGAGGTCCCTCGTATTGATAAATTTAGCTTCTCGTCAAAACGTAGGTATACGATTTACTCCCCCAACGAAACAAGAAATTGAGGGCGCAATTATTGCACTAAAACGTGACAAGGCTGCTGGGCTCGACGGCATTCCAGCCGAACTTTACCAAGCAACACCGGGCTTAACAGCAGAGTTGTTGCAAGGTTGTAAGGTGTCGGAGGGTTTCGAAGTTCATAGCGGTGTTAGGCAGGGTTGCATCCTATCACCCATCCTGTTTCTTTTGGTGATTGGTGATGTGCTCCATGTAGGCTTGCCAGAAGAACGTAACCGTGCCATTCAGTGGACTCTGAAATCCCAGCTACAACATTTGGACTGCTGATGACATTTGGCTACTCTCATGGATCTGAGTTAAATCGCTCTGGATCTCGAGAGAGAGGCAAAGTTCGTCGGGCTAAAGATTAATACCAGCAAGACCAAACTCCTTAGCCTGATTGGGAATCCCACTCTCCCCATAAGTATCAATGGACAACTTGTTGAATAGGTAGACGCATTTGTCTATTTAGGTAGCACTGTTGCTATTGATGGTGGCACAGATCAAAAAGTCGTTCGCCGCATGAACCGTGCCATGCCAAGTGTTCCTTCGGCATGTTGTCAAAACTCTGGCAAAGCAGTTATCTCAGTGTTAAAACCAAACCGGGGCTGTTTCGCTCCCTGATACTTTCAGTGCTCCTATACGGGACCAGCACTTGGAAAATTTCCGCTGGAGTTACCAAGAAGCTGCAAACTTTCGTTGACATTTGACTTCGTAGAATCTTAAGAATTTTTTGGCCCGAAAAAATTTCGAATTAAGATCTTCTTCGGCGCACGGGTCAAATACCTATCGACGAACTTATTCCCAGGCGAAAGTGGCAGTGGTCATACGTGGCGGAAGGGTGATACCAGCAATGCAGTATTGCTGGTCGCGCTATGACAAAGGGGTTGCTCGAAAATCACGGGGCGCAGATATGTGGATAAGGTATGTGCGTCTTTGAGAAAGAAATGGGGTCAAATACGATACATGAACAGAAACCTTACGCGATGGCGAGTGGGTGTAGTAGACGCGCTATCTCCCACAAGGGGGTAAGGAAACTTAGTAGTAGTAGTAGTTGAGTGAGACAGAGACTTTGGGGGAATTCACTATACAGAACGTTTGTGGAATTCCCCCACCAATTTTTTTACAAGCTCATTGTGCACGTTGTACAAAAGTCCTTATTTAAGGTACGTTGTCCTCGACGCGGCCGCACGATAGCGACTCGCTCATTTCATATAAAAACTCGTTTTTCTCTCATTTAAAAAACGAGTTTTTATATGGAATGAGCGAGTCGCTGTCGTGCAGTCGTGTCGAGGAAAATGTACCTTTATCTATGCTGTGCTCAATTCACTTATTTCTTATGTAGCGGCCGTTAAATGGCCCGAATTAAACCACTACGATTCCGCCATAAAATATTTTCAGTCGGCTGGACATGGTAAACTGTAAAGATGTAACACCTATCACGATAGGTAAATACGCCAGGAAATTTGAACAAAAATTTGCCAAAACTTCGGAAAAATTAAGGGAAAGCTGGATTTTTGCATGAGCCTTCCTTTCGAAGTCCTAAAGAAGACCCTAAAAGTCCCCGTCTCTACGAGTGCCGCTAGCGGTGCTACAGAGAGTCAAAGACCCTCGAAAACACGTTTTTCTGAATATCTCGATAACGGTAGTATACACAAAAAAGTCGTGTATGGCAAATTTGAAGCTCTTGTGCTTTTTCAATAAACGATGGAAATACCGAATACGTTCGGGTTCTCCTAACGGTGCCAGGAGGTCTAACGTTATTTTTAACAATTTTTCAAGAAAATCTCTATAACCGTAACTCATACTAAAAGCTTTTGTGTGAAAAATTTGTAGCCTATAGAGTTTTGAAGAAAGCGGTCAAATTTCATATCAATACGTGCAGCCTTAAGGGTGCTATGGGGGTTCAAACTTTAAAAAAGGTGTTTTTTGGGGTTTTTCGTGAATGGCGCTAAGACGGGGGAGTGTGCTCTCTGGTCTTCTGGGAAAAGTTTGTAGCTTATGTGGCTGTTAGTAAGACGTCAAAAGTCCCCAAAGATGGAGGCCTCCCTAACGAAGTTATGAGGGTCCAAAGATTCAATTAAGCAGTTTTTGGGGAATATCTCTATAACGGTAACGTGTACCGAAAACTGTTTTATCGAAAATTTGTAGCTTATACAACGTTCAACTAAATATCCGAATTTCAGAGCGATGCGTGCAATGCTAAGGGCGCTTTGAGTGTCTGAACCGTACAATAACGGTATTTTTCGGTTTTTCGTGAATTTCTTCAAAACGGGAACGCATTCGGGAGGGAGGCCTATAACAATTTGTTGCCTCTGTAACCTCAACTTAAAATGCCAAAACAACTCATCTATGCGAGCACCCCCAACGAAGCTATGAGGGGTCAAAGTTAAACAAAAAACCGCTTCTCGGAATTTTTTTAATAACGGTAACCTCTTGAGAGAACCTATCTTAAATAAATTTGTAGCTCTTGTGGCTGTTAGTAAGGGGCCAAAAGTCCTCAACGATGGAAACCCCCGTAGGGAAGTTATGAGCATCCAAACATCCAAAAATGCAGTTTTTTGGGATTATCTCTATAACGGTAATGTGCACCGAAAACTGTTATATGGCGAATTTGTAGCTTATACAACGCTTAATTAAATATCAACATTATCGCATTTCAGATTGATGCGCGCAATGCTAAGGGCGCTATGAGGGTCCGAACCATACAATTTCGGTATTTTTGGTTATTTTCCTGAAATTTTCGGTAACGTCTGTAAAAATTTGTTGTTTGTTTGTTCCAAATAAAATGCTCCACCGATTTGAATGCGCCTGAGGCAACCATACGTGCATTACAACGTTTAAACTAACTAATTTTTGAGGAATTGAGTATTTGTAGTATGTAGTATGTAGTGTATGTGTGCACGTATGGTTGCCTCAGGTGCATTCATATCGCTGGAGCATTTTATTTGGAACCATACAAACAACAAATTTTTACAGACTGCCTCCGGTATACGTTACCGTTAAGGAGATTTTCACGAAAATAACCAAAAATACCGAAATTGTAAGGTTTGGAGCCTCATAGCACCTTTAGTACTGCACGTATTGATCTGAAATTTGAACATTTACTTAAGAGTTGTAAAAACTTATAATTCGCCATATAGCAGTTTGCGGTACACGTTACCGTTATAGAGATATTCCCCAAAAACAGTTTAATTGAATATTTGGACCCTCATAACTTCGTTAGGGGGGCTCCCATCTTTGGGGACTTTTGGCGTCTTACTAACAGCCACAGAAGCTACAAATTTCTCTGAGAAGACCATAGAGTACACTCCCCCGTCTTAGCGCCATTCACGAAAAACCCCAAAAAACACATTTTTTTAAGGTTTGAACCCCCATAGCGCCCTTAAGGCTGCACGTATTGATATGAAATCTGACCGCTTGATTCAAAACTACATAGACTACAAATTTTCCATACAAAAGCTTTTAGTACGAGTTACCGTTATAGAGATTTTTGTGAAACATTGTTAAAAATACCGTTAGACCTCCTGGCACCGTTAGGAGTACCCGAACGTATTCGGTATTTCCATTGTTTATTGAAAAAGCACAAGAGCTTCATAGCATAGCTTGCCATACACGACTTTTCTGTATATGCTACCGTTATCGAGTTATTCAGAAAAACCTGTTTTCGAGGATCTTTGACCCTCTGTAGCACCGCTAGCGGCACTCGTAGAGACGGGGACTTTTAGGATCTTGTTTAGGACCTCGAAAGGAAGGCTCATGCAAAAATCCAGCTTTCCCTTAATTTTTCCGAAGTGAAATGCCAATTTTCCTGGGGTAAAAATACCTTGTGCCTATTCATAGATGATATATGTCAAGTCTGAGGCGATATCAAATTCTAATTTAGCAGCGAATGAATTGAATCGAATGAATCTGTCAACGATTAAGCTACTAGCCTAAAGTTTTGGTGTTGCATGGATTTTAAGGCCAAACATGTTGAGATCGGCCAATCAATATGTGTTTTTCATGATTGTATGTTTTTGCGCACTTCTTAAAACGTTCTTTGTCTATGAGTCACATGTGCACACAGCGTTCCTTCCCGTTTACGTCTATTTATGGATTTTCGGATACCAGTGGTAAAAACCAGTTAGACAGTGAGTGTGTTAATAATAGTCTCAGTCTTTCAAGAAAGAAACGCGGAGTCGTTCATTTTTTAGGTTTGCTATCACAGGCTATTACTGATTAGGCTCGCTTTAAGGGACGACAATTCGATGTGGTGGGAACTACAATGTTGACTAGGAGCTGACACGCTACTTCGTAGGCTGCTGAAATGTTGTCTGCTTTGGGCAACAAGGTAATTTTCTCAATGCGAGCATTAGCAAGTTTGATCTCTGATGATTTTAATTCCTGTTTTAATAAATGGGAGATTGAGTGCCAAGCTTTATTGTTCTAAGTGCGAAAAGCATGTTTTAGTTTTCACGAAATATTTAAAACATTCGTGACTATTAGCCTACTCGTGATGTTTCACCAACGTTTGTGGTAATACATATTCAGAGAACGGTATACCGGCATTGAAACATACATTTCTAGAGTAAACAAGTTCAATTGAAATTCTACCTAAGAACTAAAGGTTAGTGTTCGTAGAGACGACTCATGGGATGATCGCTCAGCGATCGTAGTTTAATATCCAATTCCGTGCCCTATTTACACATTTGTTGAATGTGGCGACATTCCTTATATCAACTATGGCCTAAAGGAACATATCGGTATAGAAAATATACGCATAAAATGCTAGGAACCGATAGTTTAAGTGCGATCGCTGAGCGATCATCCCATGAGTCGTCTCTACGAACACAAACCTTAAAATTGCAACAGGTTATTCGAATACAGGAAAGCCCCGTTATACGTCACCTCGTTATAAATCATTTCGCTTTTACATCGTTATCAAATTTATACCATGTTTCACATTGCGCCTATGGTTCCCCGCTTTTACGTCGTTGCATTTTGCCACAGAAATTCTAAATTAGACAAAACAATAAATTTCATTCTGAGAACCCGCGTGCAATGAAAGAGGTTCCAGAATCGTCTCTGCCAGTTTTTTTTCTCGATCAAATGAAAAAGGATGGACGACTTCTAGTTTATTTGTGGAATGGTTCCAATCTTATTTTTTCCCTCTGTCGAGAATTTCTGCCACAAATTGTGAACGACATGAATCCCATGTAAAGGGATTTTTTTTTACCTCTGAATAAAACATCTTTGCTGCAACCCATGGATGATGGCGTAATATCGACATTCAAGGCGAATTATCTACAATGCACATTTCGCCAACTAGTCGAAACTATCAATTAAAATGTATCAAGTGAGACTTCGTAGTCTGGCTGGTCTAGCGGTTAGTGCGCGCACCTTCGGTGCACAGGGTCATGAGTTCGAATCTCACCGTGTTCCATGGTATTTTTCGAACTCACGAGCTTGTGACGGACTATGATCTCACTCAGATGTTAAACGAGTACCCATTTATGGGGATAAACAACACTGCTGAGCGTGATGCTGATCTCATTACCTAAACAAAAAGTAGATAAAATCTTGGAAATAGGATGTCACTAACACATCCTTCGGCCTTAGTCCAATGTTGGATTGTCGCGCCTGCTATTTTTTTTTAAGTGAGACTTCAGTCTGAGATTACTGGCGATCGTTTGATATCATTATAGCAATAAACATAGAGGCTGCTTGGGATGAAGTGCAACAAACCACAATGAATCGAGCCTCGAAAAATCTATGACCTGATTGCATTATTACGAGTAAGAACAACGATATAAGAGAAAACGTCGAAGAGGAAATCGTGCAAGTAGCAAAGTAAGTTGGTTTCTTATAAGTCGCAAGTTATCGCATAACGCAGCAATATCGACTGAGGAGCTCTTATGCCGCACACACAAGGAGAATCCTAATCCATTTTTTTTAGATTTTCGTTCTGTCAAAATCCAAGAAAATGTATCAGTTTGACAGAACAAAAATAAAAAAAAATGAATTCGGATAGTCGGTGTGTGTGCGGCGGGTTACAACTGGTCGATTCGTCGGAAAATGAGCTCGTGGGGAAGTCCTTGAAGAGTCTGCTACCGAGTAAGATCCCAAAGGCAAGTCATTCACAAAAGCTCGACTCGCCGAAGCTCTTAAGCAGTATGAGGACCTTAAGACGTTAAACGAAGTGAAATGGTCAACCAAGAAATAATACCGCGCAAAGAATTGTATAGGGAAAAAATGTTCGACAAAGGACCATGGAAGAGTTTTTTAAACTTCCAAATAAAAATTGTTGATGCCAAAAGCATTTTATGTAAATGAACCCACATACTCATTACTTAAATACAATAAAGCTTCATAATTACTGCTTATTCGTAAGCCCGTTTCAATTCATTATTGTAGACTTGCAACAGGAGTTCGACTTTTTATTACTTCGATATACGTCGTTTCCAATTACGTCGCATATTTTTGGAACCAATTAACGACGTAAGTCGGGGTTTTACTGTATTGTAATGTAAAGCAAATCTCTTCTTCATTAGACTGTTGCACCGGCAACATCATTTGTAAGCATCGAAGCATCGAATAAATTTCATTATTCTCAATTGCTAGTATTTTTATGTGGCTACCGTGACAACATTGACAGTCAGTGGAAATTCGTACACATGATTTTGAAATTCGTCAATTAGATTAGAAATAGAAATTAAAATTATTTTGTCATGGAGTTTTTTCTTTAAATGGAAATTCGTAAACTTGATTGGGAAATTGATCAATTTGAAATAAAGGATTGTCAATATTATTTGGAAATTCATCAATTTGACGTGGAAATTTGTCAATTTAATACATATAAAAATTCGTAAACTTGATTTTGAAATTCGTTCATTTTTTCTGGAATTTCGTGATTTTGATGTTGAATTTCGTTAGTTGAAATTTGTCAATTTGTACCTAATGGAAATTAATCAACAAGATTTGAAAATTCGTCAAATTTATTTTGAAATATGTCAACGTGACATGAAATTTCGTTAATAAGAAATATAAATTCATTGAGATGATTTTCAAATTGGGTTGAAAATTCTTCATCATGATGAAAAATTGTCAATTTGGAGTGAGTTTGTGTCAATATTTTAAGAGCATAATTTTTAACTTTAACTTAGGCATACATCGGCGGAAGTAGCTCGGTACTTCTGACTGCGTTTTAGTCAATTTGACTAATGTACATTAACATAAACTTTTGACTTGGGGTCCGTGTTCAACTAAACACATGGAACACCGTACGTTAAGCCACTGACGTTCAGTTTTTCAAATAGTTTGGTTCAACCTTCGAACATACTTTGTGTGTTTATAATTATTATGAGAATGTGATTCTTTCATTTACAGTCGCCTTTAAAAACGTTTATAATTCACTCATTCCCAACATTTTCTCCATCCATAATATGAACCATATTATTTACATACCCACCGAACAGGTGTTTAATATCATTTTCATAATGCACAATTAATGTTCAATAAATCCCCCGAGGGAGTCATAATACGCCCGACACCCACCAGCAAATATTACACAACACTCCATCAACGGTAAAACCGAGATTGACTTTCAAATGAAAGGGGACGACTATATGAACTCTAAAGATTCCTCTGCAAAGAAGTAACTGGCTTCAAAACTTTCTAATGCATTTTTCCTTCGCCTCAACATTCAACACAAATTTTCTTCTTCCCCCATGTCATATCTGGCATCGCACGCATCCTTACCACTGTCAAAATTCCATAGTTGACCCTTCTTCTTTACCCCATATAATGACCATTTGATGAACTGAACTTCAACTCTACCAAAAATGTCCATTAAAACCAGAAAACGATATGCAATAATTTTCGGCGCCCCGCACATTTATAAACCTTATAATTTGGAACAGCTGATTTCTTTGTAAGCCCAAGTGAATGATGTAACATATTCAATCAAAGAGTCACCAGTCACATACAAAAAGCGATGTCTTCCATCCGTGAAACATGCAACACAAACATTGAGCGTTGGGTGAGACTTTCCGACACGGAGCAACCCCATGGTATTTTATGCCATCATCGGTTGAGGGTGGTTTGGTTATACGAGTAAAATATTTTGTATATGGGGAGTACAGTATAGAATGTGAATGAAACCACTTTCCGGAGTCAAACAACATTAATCGCATCATTCGATAATTTATTCATATCGTAGAATAGACCGAAATCGGGTCGCACCCCTTAATACCATAATATTTTTCCAGTCGACTTTTTAACGCCTATTTATGACGGGTAATATCGCGCTCTCGCGTATCATAACAATATTTGAAAGCGCAGGGTGAATACGGGATTATGTATGGTGATAGAAAAAGACTGAAGAAGGAGGAAGGATACAGTCGAGAATTTTTGTAAAAGATAGATAGATTTTTTCGTTTGGTTTTGAATTGATTGAATTTGCTATAAAATTAAGGAAAATTCTTAATTCGACTGCCTTTATAATCATATTTCATGT
This sequence comes from Microchrysa polita, assembly GCA_949715475.1. NCBI lineage: Eukaryota > Metazoa > Arthropoda > Insecta > Diptera > Stratiomyidae > Microchrysa > Microchrysa polita. The sequence continues at coordinate 15,110,437 of OX454419.1, forward strand.
TTCAGATCGAAAACTTGAATTTAGCCCATGCTTGTCATGGTAACGTTCACTACATAGGGTGCCTTTTATATTTTGGGATGGGACAACTAGTGTAGCAGATCTGGGAATATTTTGAAAAACAATAAAGCGATTTTGATGATTCTCTAATCCCGAAATATAGAAGGCACCTCTTGTATCACTGTAATATCTGAAATTATGTACCACGTTCATTTCATAGATATGCTTGCATACATTGCCTCTCATTCTTTCTAACCCCACACGGCACCGACAATCGACATTTAAGATAAGGTGACCAGACTTCCGAAGACCCAATGCTGTACATACTTGCGGAATTCGGTTTTCAGGCAAATTATCAGCCATACAAAATCCCCTCTCCCCTTCAGGGCGATTTGGAGAAACAATAATATGTATCTCACGAGGCCATGATTCTTCTTTTCATAAGTGATATCTTCCTGAAGATAACTGATAATATTAGCTGATATTCTGGTGAATATGTGGTGAACCTTGGGACGGCACCTGATTTTTTTCGAATAAAACCACAACCATTCGGTCATACGTCGGACCATCTTTCGGTTGTACTTCGCACAGGCGGCTTCAACGTATATTTACGTCCTGTTTCCTCGGTCTGAACATTATGGTATTCTGCAGATAAATTACTCACACCGATTCTTTACAAAATTTGCGCTCGGAACTTTTAATTTTAAGTTCACCCCGTAACCTTCGAGGATCGATCTTTCAAAGTGTAGAGCGTATTCTGCGCACTTATAATCTTTAGGCGATTCTATAATCTTCTGAGCTATTTCTAAGATGCGTCGTCGGCTGACGGAATTAAAGTCCCGCGTATCATTCAGGATTCGCTAGTCCAACCTCGATTAAGTAGGTACACCAACATTAAGAAGGGGAATATGAAAACTCTACATCGGGAGTCTAGTGCGATGTTGTTCGACGAGCAATATTTGCTTCGCTGTGCCAAACCTATTCCTACAGAATTTCAGCCTTCAAACGACAGTCAATTTTTTCAATCCTCTGTGCTGAAAAAATAATCCTGACCACAGATCCACTCCCCCTTGGAACAGCTATCTACGCTATTGGTTCTCCTTGACAAAACATCATCAGCAGGTGAAGCTCAAACGTATGTTTTAACATGAAAAGCCAAAACAAAAAAGAGTACTCGAAATAAGATAAAACGCTGCAACTTTCGAATGCGGATAGGAAGGACCTTAATTTCTGAAAGTGTCCATCATTTCAGAAATTTCGGTCGGTTCCCAATTATGGAAGATTAATGATTGGAAAACATAAATGTGCGATTATATCGCTTGACAGCTAGAGCCTTGAAGTTTGAATCAAACATGAACAGTACGGTGCTCTACCAGTTATCTAAAATTCCAAAGTTTTTCGCTTACGAATCTCCGATTGATGGACAATTTTCAATTAGAAAACTCAAAATTGCGATTTGGGCAGCCGTAAGTTCCGAACGAAGATAGGTAGGACCGTGTAATTTGGAGAAAATGTGAGTACCAAACTAGCTGTAAAAGTGCGCCAAATCTCAGAAAGATCGGGAAGGGTTCCCGAGTCATCGAAAATGAAGGATTACCGAAGATAAAACTGCGATTAGCTCGCTAAATATCGATCGTACAGCACAGGGTACAGTATACTCCAAATTTACATCTTAAAAGCAGACAAGACTGATCATACAGACCTCATCAAGGGCCTTATTATGTAGTGAATTAGGCTTCATTGTGTGGCATGGAGAATGCTGTACATTTCTCAATGCTGTACGACAGGTGAAAATGCTGTACGTCTGGTCAGCTTAATTTAAGAGCAAACTGATTGACAGACATATGACATATCCAGGATAAATAAATATTCGCTTCCTTCCTTGTTAGAAGATATCAAAATTATTATGTTTTATGTTAATTTCTGTTGAATTGTCCCCAATTCAAATTTTGCATTTCATTTTCGTGTGAATTGAAATCATTATCTTCTAGTGTCTTTCGCGGAATCCCTTCATAAACTGCCTCCTTATAAAAAGCTTACAAATGATAAACGGAAAAAATTGGGCCATTTCTTCGCCGCAAATATGCCTTAGAAAAAAATAGAACATTGAACTCCTTATGATTCCAGTCACAAAACAGACATTAGAAGTGGTTTTCTTTTTGGATGTTTTTCTTCTTGCGGCTGTTAGACTTTCTACTCAAGCTTATAATAAATTCACATGATGTCATTATGTGAGCTATAGCAAAAACGGACACATATATGTACCCAAGAACGTTTTAAACCACGACATTAGCCAACGAGTATCATCAGCCACCATTATCACGCTCCTATGTTTGCTGTTTCCATTCCCTATGAATCAATAGAGTGCAAGGACTCTTTTCATCATCATTCCTTATGGGGTGATGTGGACTGTCTGCTTTTTCATTTGGGACGATCAAAAAATACCAGTGTGTATGCCTCTGTTTTCCTTTCTTTCCTGATGGTTCGCATTCGGTTGCATCAATGTCCGTGAGTCCGTCTACCGAGTCTACCCTATACGCTTTCCCTGCGCTTTCCTTATAACCGTGTCTAGTCTCTCGGCGTGGCATGTTACGAGTATGCTTGTCAGTGTATAAATGGAGTGTGAATTTTAACATTAAAAAGTCAAAATCTGAACTAATCAATTATTTATGATGACACCGCAAATCTCTTATGGTGTTAAGTGGGTTTCGATGCTTCACTAGGCGTTCGTATAGGTATAGTGTAAAAATAGACAAATGGATAAATGTTGTATGGGGTTTGTTTTGAATTATTTTCAAAGCGTTAGGGTGGTAGATATTTTCGAGACTTTGTTTTAAAAATATTTGATTTGATTTTTAATCATCATCATCAATGTGGCACGATAGCCCGACGTCCGGGCCTTGGCCGCCTGAATTTTTGACCTCCAATTGTCGCGGTTCCGTGACCTTGCCCTCCAGTTTCGGAAGCCCAGCAGCTGGTGGGCGTCTTCACCTACGGAGTTCTCCCAGCGAGCTCTCGGTCGTCCACGCAACCTCGCTCCGTCAATTCGTTGTGCGTTCATTACTTTCTTTGGCATGCGATTATCGTCCATCCGTACATGCCCGCCCATTGCAAACGTTGAAGCTTCACGGGTCGGATAATCGTTTTGTACACGCGGAGCGTTTGTCAATTTCGCTGAAATTCCACGGTCTATTCTAACGAAATTGACACACAATTTCTCACGAATATGTGTATTACTAAAGGTATCAAAATTGTTTTAGGATTTTTCTGAATATGATTTGACACATGGCATAACGGTGACGTACTCTTTAGTCGTCTATGATGAATTTGAGGCTTCTATGGCGAAACAAACGGCAAAAAAACGACGTTTGACGTTTATAAAATCGAACACACCAAATTTCCGCGGAATATTAAAATTCAAATTTTTAATTAAATTCGTAATTGTTGATATTCAATTTATCAATTTATAATTCATTTGATCGTTCGCTTTATTAGTAAATGTGGTTTGGCGTATCAGTACAGTGAAATATTATAAATATGTTCGGAAAGTTTTTGGTTGTTTGTAGTTTCTACCTGCCGCTCGGGTGGTCTTTGTTTCCTTTGTTTACATTTTGTTTAGAAGTAAATTCAACTCAGCTTAACTGAGTTATCTGGGCATACGTTTTCAGAATACGACTGACGTGTACGACTGACGCCCTTGAGGTCCTGTGTTCTAATCCCAGTTCTTACATTTTTTTCTTTTTTCTCTGTTTATTAATTTATTAGTTTAGTTCTCGAATTAAAATGAATTGTGTTTGCGAACAAGTTTACAAAGTCCAAATTGACGGTCTATCGCAGCTCGTTTCGTCGTTGCAGAGCCAACTTAGCAAGCTGAGATCCCTTATGAAATCTGTAAATTGTTGTGAAAACAATTCTAAAGCATTGCGAGATAAAAACGTAAATTTAAAAAATAAGAAGAGTAATATAGGGAAAGACACTAAGAAAAAAACTAAAAATATTGTTTCAATATCTTCTGGGCAATCTTTCGTTAGCCATGAAGCGGGAACTTCCACTGTTATTTCAGATTCATCTTCTACAATTCCTTCCAACGTTGACAAAAATCAATCTCCCATTGATAAATTTATCACAGTTCGTAAGAAAGGGAAAAATATTAAAAAACCTTCTCCTGTTGGTGATGTTATTCCCAAAAAGAGTGATAATAATAATAGGCGACACAAAAGAATCTTCGGTATCGATCAAGCTAATGATTCTCTTCGAAGTGTCCCCAGTTTCAAGGTATTCCATGTTTCTAAGCTACATGCTTCGGTAAAAGCAGAAGATTTAAAGGAATATGTAATGAAAAAACTTAATTTAACAGATGACAGTTTTCTTTCGGTTTATCCTCTGATAAAAAAAGATTGTGATATATCCAAATTAGTTTCAATCAGTTTTGGTTTGAAACTTCCCCATGAATATTCGAAGCAAGTGTTTTGTGCCAACTTCTGGCCTAAGGGCGTCAACATTTCACCATTTAATTTTTCAAAAAACGACAAACGCCAAAACAGTGTCCAGCAGAACACATAATTTCCAATTCATTTTTCTCGGTCTATTATCAAAATGTTGGTGGTCTTCGTTCAAGAACAAATGACTTTTACCTTGCAGCTTCACAAGAAGATTATGCTGCCATTTGCTTAACCGAGACTTGGCTTCACACAGACATTTCAAATGAAGAACTTTTCATAAGAGACTATGATGTCTATCGTCGCGACCGTTATGAGGCTTCGACTAAGAGAGGAGGTGGTGTTTTGGTGGCTATCAAAACAACATTCCCATCTCATGAAGTTGAGCTTTATCATAAGGACGTGGAACGGATATGTGTTTCTATCAATGTTTCTCGCAGCGAAAAAGTATATATTTTTAATAGCTATTTACCACCTTTGAGTTCAGTTGATGTTTATAACAAACATGTAGATAATATCTCCAAGCTATTTGCGTCTTTTGAAGAAAAAGACAAATTGATCGTTGTTGGGGATTTCAATCTTGGTAATATAGGTTGGTACTGGAACGACGATGAGAAAAAAATTCTGCCGCGTGATTTACATCTTGAGTGTGAATCTGTTCTAACAGATTGTTTGTTTGCAATGGATTTGATGCAAATGAATCTTGTTAAAAACTCAATTGGTAGAATTTTAGATCTAATTTTTGTTAGTACTGGCTTGAATGCTTCTGTAATTAAAGTAGATAAACCGTTTTTGCCCAATTCAATGCATCACAGTGCTCTTCTTCTTGAGTTCGTTTTTTATGATTACATTGAAGAAGAGACCGATGTTATTCCTACTAGAAATTTTCAAAAAGCCCAATTTGAAAAACTAAATTCTACATTTTTTAATATGGATTGGGCTCCAGTTATATCGAATAGTAATCTTATTGAAAGTTACGCAATTTTTAAATCAATTTTACTGAAATCTATTCGCAAGTACCTACGTTCCTTTAAAAAAGAACAAAATAAAAGCAAAAAATCCTTGGGCTACCAAAGAATCGTTCACACTTAAGAGAGCAAAAAATAGGGCCGATAAATTATACAAGAAGTCATCCTCTCTTGCCAATAAAGAAAATTTCTTTAGATTGAGAAGAGAGTATGAACTAATGAATAAAAATCTTTACAAACAGTATATTGCGAGAGCTGAAAATAATATAAAGAATGACAGTAAGACATTTTGGAATTTTAAAAACAGCAAGCGTAAGAATACGGGAATCCCAAAAAATTTAGAATTCAATGGCAATTTTTACAAAGATGTTCAATCGGCTTGTGATGGATTTGCTACATTTTTCAGTTCAGTTTACGAAGTGCCAGATTCCGTTTCATCAGAAATGAATGCTAACATCAATGGAAGCCAGAGTGCATTGGTCCCTCGGATAGCTCAGGAGGACCTTACGAGTGCTCTTGAGATTTCTGAGGATGACCTATTGAATGATATGCGTGACCTTGATGTTAGTATTCAGGCCGGACCTGATGGCATTCCTAATATATTTTTGAAGAATTGCATGCAATCGTTATGTCGTCCTTTTGCCTTTATTTTTAATTTGTCCTTGTCTTCAGGTGTTTTTCTTGATGAATGGAAAGTTTCATACATAACGCCTGTTCACAAAAAGCGTCCGAAGCACCTTATTGATAACTATAGACCCATAGCTAAATTATCTGCAATACCGAAGTTGTTTGAAATGCTTATTAAAAATAAAATAGAAGTTTTAATTAGCCGTTTAATATCACCATGTCAACATGGATTCCTGAAAGGAAAATCAACTTCAACAAATTTGGTATCATTTACTAAATTTGTTGCTGATAGTATTGAGCAGGGAATGCAGGTTGATGTGGTATATACCGATTTTTCGAAGACTTTTGATAGAGTAGATCATAATATCTTACTCAAGAAACTAGAAAACTTAGGTATACAGTCCGTTTTTCTTAGCTGGGTGAAATCTAACAGATAGGACTCAGTTGGTTAAGTTAAATGGCTGTACATCCCGCTCTGTTATAAAGTGTTCTTCAGGGGTTCCGCAAGGAAGCCATTTAGGACCACTTTTCTTTTTAGTTTTCGTAAACGATATCATCCAAAATTTTAAATTAGTGCGCGTATGGCAGTATGCCGATGATATGAAAATCGCTATGAAAATACGCAACCTTGATGATTGCCTTAAGTTGCAATCGGATTTAGAAAAGCTGCAATTTTGGTGCCGCGATAATAATTTAAATTTAAATGTTAGTAAATGTAAAGTACTTAGCATATATAAATTGAAAACTCCGGTCTTCTTTGAGTACTCCTTAACAGGTAGTGTTCTTGAAAGGGTTGCCGAAATATCAGATCTTGGTGTAATTTTCGACCATGATCTTTCATTTCGACAACACATTGATTACATTATTTCAAAAGCGAATAGTATGTTAGGATTTGTTAAACGTAACGTACGCGAATTTAATGATCCCTTTACTTTAAAAATATTGTATACAGCTTTCGTTCGTTCGCACCTGGAGTATTGTTCTATTATGTGGAATCCGTTCTATAAGGTGCATATCGAGCGCATAGAAAGAATTCAACACAATATTTTACACGGTTTGCCATTTATCAAATTGGCTGGCGTTTCAAGCCAGATTATAAAACTCGATGTTCCTTACTGGGTTTACAAGCCTTAGATTATAGAAGAACATTTTTAAACGCTATGTTTATAAGAGACCTGTTTTGCTCTCATATTGTTTGTGAAGATATATTAAATAACTTTCAAGTCAGAAATATTCCTCACAATTTACGGCGGAACAACCTTCTTGTTCAGCCCTATCATAGAGTAAACTATGGGCTTAATGAACCAATTACAAGGTCAATTATTCTTTATAATAGTTTGAAGGACTTAGTTAATTTTGTATTAATAAACTAATGTTTAAAAGAAGTTATTTTGATAAATTTCCTTATTAATATATTTTGTTTTCAGTTTTTTTTTACGATCTGCTAGAGTTTACACTCGATTGATTGATTAGTCACTTACGTACGCATAGTAAGTATAGTGATGCCGAGAAGCCAAGTCCCGGGACAAAAGTTTCTGTGAGGCAAAAAAAAAAAAAAAAAAATAAAAATAAAACCCGAGTCTGAGCTGATCAATTGTCCATCATTCAACAATATCTACATATGTATTTGGTTTATTCAGAGTCTACTTGGCATAGCCTGCTTCCATCTAAGTAGAGTCATATTTCGTCATCTCTCAATTTTATCTCACTCAGAAGTAACCGGTAAAATTACCAATGCTAAGGTGCTACAGAGTGAGTTTTGCTCAGACATGCATTTCTTAGACCATAAGGACGTACTATCTTGGGTAATTATGCAGTAATTCATCATTTCGTCGGCCAGAATATATTTTTTCACTAACGACTTAGTCGTAGCACAATGCATACCGGAGTTAAACCTACGCGAAAAATTTAATAACCGAGTTTCGTCTATAGTAAACTAATGGTGTAACTATCTGACAAAAAGTACAGAAAATAGCGCTACTCTGTTTCTTGAGTTCTTAACGACACCAGCACCAACACGTCCTCTAGATAAATTGACGTTCTGAGTCTGTGACATGCTAAAGCTTCAAAAATTTATCTTCATAAATTTGCACCAATCAGCAGACGATTAAGAAAGCGTCCCAGAGCTTAGATGATCTGCTCATGGGCGTAGCCAGGATTTCGTTTAGAGGGGGCAGCCCAGAATTCTTTTAACTTCATTTATCTTAGCCAGTGGCGTAACGTACGGTGTTCCATGTGTTCAGCGGAACACGGGCTCCAAGCCAGAGGGATCCCCAAATCCGAAAACATAAAAACAAATTATTTCATATATTCTTGCAGTGTGGCTCGATAGGCCTCGTGACTTCCCCCTAAACAAAACTTGATTTTCCCCCAAAATGATAATCTTTCCCCTAAATTGGTATAAGGACATGGATGGATACCAAATATGAAATCTGGACGAGGAGATGAAGCCTAAATGTACCGTGAAGGTGAATGACTCAGCTATTTGGAGCCTTCGGAGGCTCAGTGAGAAATGGCACTCTCACTCTATCTGTAAGTTGGCGGAGCGTGGATTTGAGTCTCGCAGTGACCGTGAATGTTTGTATTGTCTTTAAAAAATGCTCCTATGGCTTTGTTTTTACCATGTCCAAGAGCTGCCAAGCCCTCTCGATTCAAGAATAAAAACTCTTGATGCGCTACTACGCAACAACAACACAGCTGTCGAGAAGACTTGTCTGCAGGTAAACAGGGACTTAGAATCCTAAACCCATAAAATGGCATGCTTGCGTGCTTGTCTTTCATCTCAACTTTTGTAATAGAGTTGACAAGCAAGAGTTAGGAGCTTAGCTTAGCTTATCAGGTTACTCGTTGTTTTTGCTCAAGAATATTGAAAAGAAATAAATGTTCAATTTGCTAGAAAGAGTGCTTCTCTTGAATTTTCTTGCGTGAAATTCAGAATCAGAATCGTCAAAACTCTTCAGCTAGTTGATGTGATCCTCATATCTAAGACAATCGCTTTTAGTCTAGGATCAACGACAGTTTCGAGGCAGGTATTCAAGGGCAATCCACAAGGTGATTTCTTTACGCCTCTTGGAATTTGTGATAAATAGATGATCTCACAAGTTCTCCTTTCTTTCAAATTTTAAGTTTGTTAAAAAAAACTTTGAAACATGTTGCTAAAGCCGAAAATTTTTGTTGCTCTTGCTAATTTTTTTACTCCTTCAATGTGAATTATGTTTCGTGTTTCCTGATGAAAAAAAAATTGAACGTTCGATTCGATTTGATTTCGAACACAAGAAATTTGGGAAACGTTACGCCACTGATCTTAGCTAAGATTTTTTAGGGGGTTGGAGAATGTTATTTAACTCGATGACACCAATTAGGGTTTTGATCGCAAAAAATATTGACCTAAACAGTTTTAAAAATTGTAAAGCCAAATTTAAGAAAGGACAATTTTACTTTTTTTACCGTGAAGGATAAATGGTAACGGAACGGTACGGCAACTGCATTCAACTCGGATACTTGTATATACTCATTACTCTCGCGAAAACAATATCTCAGAGTCTCGCTAAGAGAAAGATTTCAGATTTGAAAGATTAGGTCAAACGCGGTATTTTACGATCTTATATATCGAAAGATATTAAATAATGACACCTGGAAGTCTATTCTTCGAGATTGCAGTCTCAGTCTCTCTCCTTTAGTATCGAATCTAAGGAACGGAACACATATTTCGTAATGAAATTTAAATTTAAAGTGTGGCAAATCCTGCAAATGAGGTCAATGCATCCCATGATCCATTTCAAAGCAAAAAAAAAAAATAGGGGCGGCAATTTGAAATCTTGCCCGGGGCGGTATAAGTGCTAGAGCGGACGCTGTCCACAGGATTGGTCTCTACCCCAAGTCACAGAACAACTTTTGAGATATATGTATGAAAAATTCACAATGGGCACAAATTGAAGACAATTCTTTTTCACATACTTCTTTATATATTTCTTGAGCGAATTACGGGATTTCAGTAGGTTTACCCCACCAGGTTGGTCTACATAGTTATTTACAATGAGCAACAATTCTCAAAGAGTTGTTTTTTTTTTACATATTTTTGTCTATATGTCTTTAACATCTTAGTGAATTATTGGGAGATTTTCCTGCCGAATTGGTCACCTCCGTGAATATAGGAATAATATTGAAACATGTAAAAAAAAATCTCAAACCAAGCATGGTACTTTTGGTATACACGGCGGTGGTACGATCCATCCTAACATATGGGTCACTCGTCTGGTGGCCAGTGCTCAGTATAACAAAACTTGGTAGAGTGTAGAGATCGGCTTGCCTTAGCATCACAGGGGGTATGCGAACATGCTCGAGGAATGCGTTGAATGTGATCCTGCAGCTTCCACCCATCGATCTTTTTATCAACCAACTGGCAGCATGTAGTGCTGTCGGGCTTAAAGCGTTAAAATGCTGGAGTGCTAGGCCATACGGCCACAGCAATATTATAAATTGCTCCCACAAGATGTACGCAACGGATTTCAAAGTGTCCAAACTAAGCTTTGGGAAGAACTTTGATGTCAAATTCCCAACTAGAGGTGAGTGGATAGAGAGTGAGGTGGCGAGGTGATTTTGACATCACTTTGTTCATAGATGGGTCTAAAATGGATTGTGGCGTGGGTGCCGGAATCTTCTGCGGATCACTAAATATCTCTGAACATTACGGTCTGCCTGACCATGCCAGCATTTTTTAGGCCGATGTGCTTGCAATCATGAAGGTCTGTCATGCTCTCCGGAACATACCAAATAACCAGAGTATCGCCATATGCTCGGATAGTCAAGCTTATTGCAATCAGTGAAAACGACCTCCAAGGTTGTTGAAGAATGTGAGGAAGCGTTAACCAACTTTCGCACACGACGAAGAATCACCCTACCCTGGGTATCCGGACACAGGAACATAGAGGGTAATGAGATGGCTGACGAACTTGCTAAAAGGGGTGCCTTTCTTAACAGCTCCCCTGCGGAGTATGTTTGCGCCCCGATGGCAGCTGTTAAGAGTAAAATCTCCGGCCACTATATAAGAGCTGCTAATTCCAAATGGCAAAAACTGAGGACTTGCGTTATACCAAGGAAGATGTGACCCTCCTACAACAGGAAAAGAAAGACTGAGATATCGCGAAGCTTACTGCTGTTATCACGGGGCATTGGCCAATAGGGCTCCACGCTGCCAGGTTGGGCATACCCCACAACGCACATTGTCGCAGCTGCGGAAATGTAGATGAGAAGGAAACCCTGACTCACTTTCTGTGTGAATGTCCGGGTCTTACCAGAACCCGGTGTAGGACGCTCGGCAAAGCTTTTCTAGGTAGCTTGGGGGATGCAACTAATGTGAAATTAATGGAGCTGCTGTACTTCCTAAACAACACTGGTTGGTTCAAGGTATCTTACCAATCCTAAATTCATCGCCTAACCTTTATTATATACACTAGTCCAAGTTCACGGAGTTTGTGGTTTCAAAACGCCGATTTATGTGCTAATTGGGCTTTTGGCTAACCTATGTCTAAGCCGCCACTTTAACCAACCAACCAACCAGTCTATTGGTTTTTGATATCATATCCACCACCATTGCATTTTAATTTTTTATGAGACACATGTGACTCATACCTGAACGAATAGGAATGTTGTGAGACGTTCCCCCTACACGTAGTGGTCTAAAATTTAGCAAATTTCTTAATTTGATCAACATTAACTTTCAGGCGAAGTCTGACTATACGATTTCACGTGAAAAGTTTTTAAAAACAAATCTATCTGGAATGGTCTCGTCTGGCTGCAGCCATGTAGATGAGTTTTATGAATGCAGTTTACTCGTATTTCTCGATCGTTTCAATCTTTTTATTTCTGCGTCAAAGAATGAGTTTGCTCCTTTTCGAAGACTTCAAGGCAAACAATTTTTCCATAGAGCTTCTGCTGTTTTAAGTTGAAATCAAATCGTCGTAAAACTGGCAAACAGACAGACATTGCAAACGTGTTAACGTAAAATGTGCATTAAAATTTGATACGAAATACACAACGAAAAAATGCAATTCCTCTTGAATACAATTTGTCGCGTATTGAAATTTGTATCCCCTCCTAGACCAAAGCTTCAGTCAGTCAGAATATCCTTATACCGTGTACCATTTAAGAGTCTCTTTCGTTTGTTACGTTATCTGTGCTATGTGTCTCTGTGTTGTCTTGTCATTCAAATGTATAAAATCGGTTGATGCAACTAAAGTAATTTTACTTGTTTTTGTATGGACGTTTCCCTAGAGAATTTTTTGCACTTCCATCACTTATACATAATTCAACAAAAAGTGAGCTTGCACAGCAGACATTCAACAGAAAAAAATTTCTTTCAAAGTTGTCCTTATGGTTGGGAAGGTGGAGAGAGAGAGAGAGAGAAAGTCAAAAATTGGAAGAAAGAGAGACGTGGGTAATGTATAAATATGAATTGGGGATTTCAGAGAAGAAAGTCGTGACAGGGTATATTTTTGGAAAAGTGTCAAAAGTAGCTTCAGGAAGGGAAAGTGGAGGATTTCAATATTTTTTTTACGAAGAGTTCAGGTATGATTTAAGAATGGGAAGCTGCGGATTTATTTTTATTTTATTAAACATTTACGAGTTGATTGCAGAATTGAGAGTTATTTTTGTTACGAATTTTTTTTTCACAATTGAAGTTAATCGAGTTTCTTAATTCTCATATCGTTAGTAATACATCATCATATCGGTGCGGCACGATATCCCGACCATGGCCCCCTATATCGTTGAACTTCATTTATCATTTTGTCCTTCAGTTTCGGGCGCCGCGGCACCTGCTGGTCGTCCTCATCTACTGAGTATTCCCCCAGCGAGCTCACGATCGTCCACGCAATATCGCTCCGTCCACTCGTTGCGCGTTCATCACCTTCATTGACGTTATTCTATATGACTCGTCAAAATCGCACAAGCATTTTGTAGTCAAAATAGTCCTTAAAACATTAATAATTTGACTAGTGCTGGCTTAGGATCAGAGCTTCGAAAAAATAAGTAAAAATAGTTCTCAAGTATGGTTTGTATTGCATATTGGATTCGTTGAAATTTCTACGAGTCCAACACGAGATGAGAGAGATAAAACACCATTCTTTGACTCCACAGACCCCGCACTAATAACTCTCAATTATGGAAACTACAACAGCAAGTACATCGTGTTCCAAGAAGTACTTGGCAATGATTGAAATTTATGCATCCTTATATGCATAACACGACATCCAACACACTCAGATATGATGTTTTGCTAATTGATGGCTGCGAGCAAGCATTCGCAGATTGTTGTATCTCAAGGAGGAATTTCTGATCATATACGCACTTGAAAGTCTTTCTCTCATCCTATATCATTTGACTGACCCATCGAATCCAGAACATTGTTATATGCTATTCAGTCTGCAGTACCAATGGCCTCCAGGATGTTGTTCTGTCTTACATAAAGTGCACTAGTCTGTACGACTCTCCGTTTTCGAGTATGCGACTAGATACTCAAAGTTCAATCAATCGAACATGGTTCAATTAATTGTTTTGCTTTGTCATGGACAACGACGAGAACGATGGGTCATCTCATATGTATTTCTGGTTCGCTCTTATATCGTCGAGACTATCTATCACACAAAGTATGTATCAAATCCTATACTTTTGCAATTTCCTTTCGTCCTTTCCTATACCAACCATAGAGTAGTCAACCAAAAATATTACACCAACAAACGAACTTGGGAATTTTCGAAAATAAGACAATCCATCTCTCGGCCACCGGACAGACGGATATACATTTATTCCAAATATGTTCGGATACTTGGAATCTTGGATTTATTGCAAAAGCAAAAGCTACAACTATATGCTGTTGGGATATAGAGTAGATCGGGAACAGAGGATTCAAACGTACGACATGGTCGTATTAGATTGGTTCTCGTCCTTTTGTCTCAACTGTGCTTTGTGAGTCAATTCCTCATGGTAGATATAGTGACTGTTCAGGCCAGCTCTATTGGCAGTAGGGATGGACGGAGCGGCGGCGGAGAGCTCAAACGGATCAGATTTTTATTCAAGACTCCCAAAGGATTCAATAAAATAAATGGTCAGCCTTATTTTCAAGACATTTTCGCAAATGGACTTTATGCCACTAATATAGCAACAAAGCGGCAAATGTTTATTGTTCTCGCAGTTGTTGTTTGTTGCAGGATGTCGGGGATTTTGGCATGGTAAGTTATTTTGGAGAATTGTGTGCTGTCTTATTTCTTATTGTGTTGAAAGTGTTGTGGGGGTAAACCAGGGAAGGAACACGGTGATATTTTTGGTAAATCCTGAATGGATGAAAACTTAATGGAAGTATGTAATAAGAAATCAACACAACTTTTTTGAATGTTTTGAGTTTTACCGTTTTTGGATAAATTTTGGGTTGATGTTTTGGTGAGGACTTTTGATTATCTTTAGTAGGAAGTGCCAATTCAAATTTTGAGTAAACTAATCAAAAACAAGTATTATAAAAAACGAACCCTCTGCTTCCAATTGTAGTATCTCCACTGCTGTGTAATAAATCTCTTCAATCACACCACATGATGTAAACCTCTAATTTATATGAAAATTACCCATGTCCTTAATCCTGATGTGTAAATCCTATGACATAAAGTCGAACATTGTTGCCGTCAAAGCTGTATAGCCGTATCAGCAACGTGGAGGGTGAGTCTATATCGACTATATGAAACGTTCTCTTTACGCGCACGGACTTTGTAACTTTAAACATATCAGCGTGTGTTAAAATATTCATCATTGCCATTCCCTGTTTCGCGCCGAAAAACAATTTGGGATATATTCAACGTTTCTGGAGAAAGTCCATAAGTTTTGACAACTATTCGCCAGAAGTTTTACATACGTTTCAGAGTGTAAAGTTTGTTTTACATAAATGAGTATTATTGACTTGTGGTCACAATGTTAAGGCGCGTTTAGATGGCATCAAACTTGTTTGCATCCAACTTTTCCCTCAAACTTATCCAAGTTGGAAGGCTGTTTACACGTACGATATTCTCTCAAACAAATCCTATCAAACAAATCCTATCCAACTTGTTGGCCGTGTAAACAGTAGTTGAAAGTTGGAGCGGTCGTAAAACGTTATCAGTTTTTGCAATACGTATTAGTTCAGGAAAAATATATTTGCTTTTTCTTTTATTTTTTCGTGAATATTTTAAACATTGAAGGAAACATGCCCGAACGAGTATACAGCGTGCTCTAAAAGTCAACGGAACGCCAGAATTGGATGATAGCGCACAGATATTGGCAATCAGGCGCATTAATTCTTTATTATTAGAAAGTATATTTATATTTCGATTGGACTATAATCAATGCATCTCAAACAAGTTGTCCAACTTCTGTTTTCACGGTGGATTTGTTTGAATGCTCGTTCCACTTCAAACTTGTTGTCCAACTTCTGTTTACACGATGGATTTGGTGTCCAACTTGTTTGAATGCTCAAAAGTTGCACGACAAATCCATCGTGAAAACAGCGCTTTAAGTCAGACAATCTTTCAAGATAAGAACTCTATCCAAATTGAAATCCACCGGTTCATATGTAAATATACAGGGTGTCCGGAAACTGCCGCATAAACGCACCGGATTGTGATTCCCCAAGTGATTTCCAGCAAAAAAAGTTGTACGTAACATACCCCCAATTCTTAACCCTTTAGCTGCCACAGGCATTTGAAGCTTTTGGAGAAAATCATTTTCTTGTACGACTTAAACCTCAATATCGGCAAACCTAAACTAGCCAAAATAACGATATAACAAGATTACAGCCAACAAATTTACCTAGAAAATAAAACTAACCACACTAAAATCAGATAAGCGGTTTGGTTTTTACAGAGCTTCAAAGTAAAATTTTTGTGATTTCACCCAAAAACAATATATTTTTCCATCTCAATTTTCTCCAACTTCTGCCAAGGTGAGGTGCTTGTACGTTTCTTTTAAAAATTGGCCCATAATCCCCATATTTCTCCATTATTTCTAACAGTTTTCATGCCTTAAGTGCAGAAAGCTAGAGGAGGCGTAGTTGATGTCCTATGCCCCACGAGGGGTTAAAAGGAACCAAAGAGAATGATTATACCGCATGCAAGGAATAGGTTGAGAGGCGCGATAATTTTTTTCACAAGCGAAAATATCCAAAATTCCACTTCTGCAAAATTTAATTAGACACTTTGATTTGGCAATTCTTAAATTTGCCGCTAATAGGGTGGAGGTTCTAACTTGACAGGAGCGTCACACTTGGGGCATCGTGTGCGAGTACGCGATTTACAACCTTCACGGCGGCACATTCGGGCCGATTTTAGGTCTTTTTCTTCAGGCCAACAGTTGAACTCATCCAGTCGCTTCTCGGAACATGGCTGATCCGCGGGACGGTAACGTTTTGAAGGTGGCGCAGTTGATTCTTCGTCCGGTTCGGATTCGGAGCTCCACATGTCGTTGTTAGTTGTTAGAGTTGCCACCAATCCTTCAGCTACAACAAGCCGAAAATCGTTAGTATCCTTGGATGGTTTCCCTATCGCCCGACAAGCGTTACGGTACTCCATCCAAGCATTACAGCACGCTAAGTCTATAAAGTGGATGATAACTTTCAATGGCCACTTTCGAGTTTTGAAATGAGTCCGATAGGCTTCCATTAGGTGATCACAAATATCAACTCCATTTGCGGACTATATTTGGACGAGCGACTTCAATAAACTTCTTCTCCTTTTTGCACCAACGGCGAACGTCATTCGAAGGATTGCATCCATATGCGGTCGAAGCCAACATCATATCATCCCCTGGGCTACAGAACTCCTCCATATCTCCTCTTTTCATTTTCTTTTCCTCAGTCAAGCCAAGGCATTTTATTCGGTTTTTCATGATGGTCCGCACTTCCATAGATACCTTTCTCCAAAAGTTTTTCCAACAAGGGCGTATCTGTCAGAAAATACATACGATCCTTTCGGTAAAGTCTGAACAAGACACAAAACAAATGCAGGCCAGAGGCCAATATTGTCGTTTGGAAGTCGAGTTGTCTTGCCTTGATAAATTTCAAGTCCAGGACCAGCCCTTCTGATGTGGTCGGTACCTCATTTTTCAACCCAACACCTCTAGATTTGTTGGGCAAACTTTGGCGTACTGGACAACGACCGGTGTTTGTCGATTGAAAACTGCCCACCTTCTTCTCTCGGAATTTTCAGGCAAGCATTTCTAACCGTGTCGATGAGTGGCTGCACCTTCCACAAAACATTGCCTCGTTTTTCCGATTCGGTAATGTTATTTTCAAAAACAACCTCTGTGGGAATATGTAGGATTGCGATTTTCGGCATTACAGTTACAGTTAAACGTTAATTTGCGTTATACTCCGAACTCAGACAACACACATATAGATACTAGTCGACAAGACCACTCCTCAAGGAGTTACGGTAAGGTGACCAGACTCCCAAAAGCCCAATGATGTACACATACTTGCGGAATTCGATTCTCAAGCAAATCTGGAGCACTACGTCCAGGTCCGAGGTCTATGTCGCAACCATGTCGAGCAACAGGGTCTAAGTAATCATACGGACGAGCCATATGAATAAATTTTACGAAATGGCATCCATTGGCTTACCGATCGCTTCGCTCGCACCTCGCCTTATCATTCATAGCACCAGCACTGCGACGCAAATGTAGGCGAATTCTGGAAACCGCAACAGACATGGTGAGGTCGGGAGGAAGCTTGCCCTTCGCTTCCTCTACAGGATTTTAGCTAACTTAAGGACGAGTCAGAGGTCTAAATTTCACGAAATGCTATCCATTGGCTCACCGAACGCTGGACTCCCACCTCGCCTTATCCTGTTTCGCTACAGCACTACGTCGCAAACCTGAATAGCGCGACACACAGATCGAGGTCTGAGCGGAGTGAGGGGCGAGGTACAGGGTCTGAGTATTTTTCGTGTGGACGAGTCAGAGAACTAAATCCTACGAATTGCCTTACATGAACTGCACCTCGCCTTATTCACTTCCTACCAGCGCTGGTCGCAAGGATGTTGGCGAATTATAAAAAGCGCGACAGACAGAGTGAGTTCTGAACGAAGCCAAGGGCGACTCCCAGGATCGGAGAAAATGTATGGACGAGCCAGAGTTCTAAATTCAACAAATTGCCTTCTATTAGCTCACCGCTCGCTACGCTTGCACCTTATCCTATTTCGCAACAGAACTGCGTCACAAAAATGTTGGCGAATTCTCTAATGCACGGCTGACAGAGATCTGAGAGATCTGAGCAGAGCGAAGGGTGAGCCACCGAATTAAAGTAAACCAAAGGACGAGCCAGAGGTCTAAATCTTATCTAAACCTGGTTGCATATTTCTCGAAGAGAATATGCATTTCTCCATAGTTTCGTTAGTGAAGCCATGCCATGCCCTTGGGTTTTTAACGCCGTTTTTAATGAATTCTAAGGAAATTTGGTAAAAAAATTTATCTGAAACCAATGCTGAGTCTTTTCTTTAGTATGCATTTTCCTATAGAGGTTGATAAAGGAATCGGATGGAGTACAATGGCTGATTTTTCCATATTGAAATCTCATCTATTGACGGCTGTAATCTCTGAACCTTGGCAGCTGGAGCCTTGAAATGTTCACCAAATATGGGCAGTGCGGTGCCCTACAAGTTTTCCAAATTTCAAAATTCCGGCCATTTTGCAAGTTATGGACAATTTTTGATTAGAAAACACAGAAGTGCGATTTGGGCAGCTAAAACATTCGAAGGTGGATAAAACAGATAGGTGGACCGTAAAATTTGGAGAAAATGCGCCAAGTAGATCTATAAGTTTTCAAATTTCAGTGAGATCAGCAAGGGTTCACCAGTTATCGAAATTGGGCGATTGTCAAACGTAAAAGTGCTATTATCTCGATAAATATCGATAGGGGTCAAAGTTTACACCTTAAAAGCAGGAATGACTGATCACAGGCCTCATCGAGGAGATTATTATGTGGTGAACTAGGTTTCATTGTGTGGCATGGAGACCACACTTTGCTGTACATTTCCCAATGCTGTTCGACAGTTCAAAATGGTGTACTGTACAGCAAAATGCTGTACACTTGGTCAGCTTAATTAACATTTTTGAACAAAAATTAACTTTTTATGGATGAAGTCTAAATTAGAACATTGCGCATTTAAAAATGTGCAATTTTCGCCGAAATTCGCATCTATTTCGTAAAAACAAAATTTCCGTAGGTACCTCTATAATTGGTGAATTTACAAAAATGTAGTCGGCAAATTTTACTTTTCACCCCCCTAACAAATGTTTGCTCCGTACGTCCCTGCTCGTTCTTCATTGTCACTACTGAAATCAAGCGCATCGGAGTCTTCCAATGCTGCCAAATTAGCCTCATCTGTAAGCGACTCTGATGAACGAAAATTAAAGAAAAATACACATTTTTTATGACTTCGGAACGAATACGCACAATTGATGCATTGCTTAAAAAATATAGCTAAAACACATTTTACTTTCACGAAATGGCTTCAACTTATATCATATACAGAAACTGAATATTTTTTTAGGAAAAAATATATTCACTCCACTAAATTTTTCACTATTGGTATTTTAGAAATTAAAATAATAGCTTACTCTTGGAGACCATTTTCACAAAACTGCAATCGAACATGCCAATTACTCAAAAATTGATAAAACCGTAAAATGCATAACGGAACAATGTGAGAACATAACAAAAAACAGTCTGCTCAATCGATTCATCTAGGCCGCTTTAATATACGTCGAAAAATACTAAAGTTATAGACATTCAAACTTGCCCGCACAATCGATGCATCACGGTCTGAACCCAGAGAACCGGACACTTTTACTTTTTTTGTTACTTCTACCCTATTATAACGAAAGGTATTGACCACCAATGAACAGAGCTGCTCCCTGGATTCACTTTCTTTACCCCACATCTTCCTTCCGGAAACTACGATTTCGGGCTGGTTTCATTAAGTATTGAAAACGACCATTTCGTGGGGCTACAGCTCGAGAACCGTTGTGACTAAGAGAAGAAGGACTTAGTATCCTTTATTTGGGAGTCGAGACCTTTCGATTGACTTCAATTTCACTAAACGTTACGGAAACTTATCACGTACTGACAACAATCAATTTGGTGTGCTGTAGCGGGAGAACGGGGCTCACTCCGGGCGAACAGAGTTCAGATCTGCTCCTAGGGCGTCAAGACCTTTCGCGATAATAAAATAATAAATATCGAATAAAAAAGTACCCGTTTAGTCTAAGAAAAATGGCATATTTGGTCGGCATTTGGTCGCCAGATTATGGCATTAAAAGTCCCAACCGATCGCGGGTCCGCAACCTTAAAAAAAGGGGGGGGGAGGGGGGGGCAATTTTTAGGTTTTCTGCGATTATTTCAAAAACGGTAAGAGACACAGAAAAATGGTCTGAGGACGAAAAAAACTACATAAAATTATCTTTGCAATGACATATAACACATTAGAGTCTAATTGAATATTTCGACGTTAGAATAGAACATAAATTAGAATATTTTCATTTTAGACCTTTTTTAAAAGCTCCATAACTTTTGAAAGAACGCGAGTTCATCCGTATAATTTTATAAAAGTACTCACAACAAGTTTAAGATAATTTTAACGTAAACATTTAGTCGCTCCGGTCAAGGACCTCCATTACCCCCCCCCCCATTTAAATTTTCAAACGGCATATCCATAACTCCCCCCAAAATTGGAGCAAAGTGGTTTGTTGCGATTGGAGGTCATAGTCACCCCACCCACCAAAAATCAGCTCATTCGGATAAAAACTAAGGGTATCTACCATACAAAGTGACCCATCAGGAGTTTGGTCTACGTACTACTCATTTTATAAACTGTAGAACAAAGTTGTCATGGGTCACTTAGTACCCTTAGTTTTTATCCGAATGAGCTGATTTTTGGTGGGTGGGGTGACTATGACCTCCTAATCGCAACAAACCAAAATTTAGCACTCTGCTCCAATTTCGGGGGAGTTATGGACATGCCGTTTTGACAAATTTAAATGGGGGGATAATGGGGGTTCTTGACCGGAGCGACTCAGCGTTTACGTTAAAATTATTTTAAACTTGTTGTTAATACTTGTACAAAATTTTACGGCTGAACTAACATTCTTTCAAAAGTTATGGAGCTTTTAAAAAAGGTCTAAAATGAAAATATTCTAATTTATGTTCTATTCTAACACCGAAATATTCAATTGAACTCTAATGTGTTATCTATCATTGCAAAGATAATTTTATGTAGTTTTTTTTCGTCCTCAGACCATTTTTCTGTATCTCTTACCGTTTTTGAAATAATCGCACAAAACCGAAAAAAGGCCCCTTTTTCCCCCCTTTTTTTAAGGTTGCGGACCCCCGATCGGTTGGGACTTTCTATGCCATCATCTTGGGACCATCCCCAACCATAATCAAAAAAAATTTCCGATGTAGGATTTTTGCCGTTCCATGGCCATATTTTGGTCCAATTTTCTTAGACTAGTTGGTGGCACCAAGTGTATGTATTTAAGGAATTAGAGATTTTTCGTCAGTTCGAAACAATAGAGGCAATCAATTAATTAATTGATCAGCTATACGAAGATAGCGAGATCACGAATGCGAAAGGATAAAAAATGATCTCCTCCTAATGAAATTGAAACAGTCCAGTTTCGTGGAGGCACTGCACAAAAAGAGCAAAACTTGAGCTGAATGTTCGAGGGAAGGAAAATATTTTGTTCTTTCGATCCAAAGAATCCCATTTTCAAAGACTTCCCTATAATCTTAAAACATTAAAAGAAATAACATGTTTTTGGAAAGTCTAAACTTACTCAAGCGAATTCGTTCACCTCTGTAGGCTTACCAGCTGAATGTACCGTTATGAAATTATTGTCAAGAATTTCAAGGAAAAATCAAGGAAGAAAAAAACGTTTTTTTTACCGAATTCAATGAAGCCGGAGATTTACCCAATTTTAATTTAACGACATAATTTTCACAATTTTTTAATTACTTACTACTTTATATGACCATTCAATAAAATATAATCCTGCCATTTAATTTTGCTCTGTGGTAACGATTGAAGGACACTCAGGACCCACCAAGCGGAAATCTCAAAGCTCATGCGTGCGCACGGATTAATGTGCGAGGGGAAAATTAAGCATTAATTAAATAAGGGAGAGTATTGAGTACCTACTTATTTAGGAAGCAACGTAAAAAGTGTTCTTTTGCACAACTGATTCTAAAGAACGGAGGTCACCCCGGGCAAAAAGAGTTCAAATCCGCTAGGGCGTCAAGACCTTTCGCTATAATAAAATAATAAATATCGAATAAAAAAGTACCCGTTGGTGGCACCGAGTGTATGTATTTAGTTTTGCATAAATTATCATATTTTTTCAAATATTTTTTTGAGCTCTAAGGAGTATCCGCTCCTCCATTAGCATCTAATTTCACCTTCAATGGAGTACCTATACATATTCTGAACATTAACTTTGATTAAAAGTTCATTCCAAAGACCTTTCTAAGAAGTAAATTAACCACTATTTTCACATGAAGTTCTGCTACTTCCGAAAAAGCCGGAAACGCAGGGCTGGATATCCCATATGGGCAACCTGGGCAACTGCCCGGGGCGGCACATTTTGAAGGGCGGTAATTTTTGAAAATATTCCTTGGTTTTAAATTCTGTGAAAGATGCATTTTAGAAACTCGAAGAGCAGTTGACATAATTAGACAAAAGCTTTAATTTCAAGATTTATTCAAGAATACACCCATTCCAGGGCGCCCAATCGCACACTCAACTGAAACAACTTAAAAATTGGGATTTATCCTGCATGCAAAATTCTTTTAGCATTCCTTCCGAGTAGCATACTGGTGGAGCGTAGTTCACTGAGTCTAGAAGTAGAAAGTATTTTCGCAAACAATGGCTTCAACTTAAACAAGGGATATGTACTTCATACTTCAGTGTACATTTTAATAGAAAGCGTTGAGGAGCTTTTGGATGCAATAATCAGGGATACGGAGCGGCCCAATTTTGAACAAATTTAAAATTTGCCATTATGTCTCTCCTCCGACAGTATCCTTTCGTACGATATGAATAAAGATTAGGGCTAGCGAAATTTAGCGCAAACGTTCGATCCACTCCGCTTCGACGTGCAATAAACGCTCCTTGCTCCGCTCTTTCGCTCCGGATCCCTGTAACAATCAAGGAATTTTCCGTTGTCGGCTTGGCCATTGCTAATGTAAACTTGTATAAAAAATTTAATTTTTTGGAATAGTTCATTGCCAAAAACTCGCTTTCGTACTAAACGAGTCTCTGGGATAGACTGATCTAAAAATTGGCAACTCTAGGCCGCCCACACATGGATTCTGTGTGGGTGGCCCAGTGTCCTTAGTTAGTAAAAGCTGGCAAACATTTTCGAGTTTCTATTACTACTTTATTTTCATCCTACTTAAAATTAGCCGCGAAGCAATTTACGCCAGGAAATTTGAACCAAAATTTGGCCAAACTTCGGAAAAATGAAGGGAAAGCTGGATTTTTGCATGAGCCTTCCTTTCGAGGTCCTAAACAAGACCCTTAAAGTCCCCGTCTCTACGAGTGCCGCTAGCGGTGCTACAGAGGGTCAAAGACCCTCGAAAACAGGTTTTTCTGAATAACTCGATAACGGTAGCATATACAGAAAAGTCGTGTATGGCAAATTTGAAGCTCTTGTGATTTTCCAATAAACAATGGAAATACCGAATACGTTCGGGTACTCCTAACGGTGCCAGGAGGTCTAACGGTATTTTTAACAATGTTTCACAAAAATATCTATAACGGTAACTCGTACTAAAAGCTTTTGTATGGAAAATTTGTAGTCTATGTAGTTTTGAATAAAGCGGTCAAATTTCATATCAATACGTGCAGCCTTAAGAGCGCTATGGGGGTTCAAACCTTAAAAAAAGGTGTTTTCTGGGGTTTTTCGTGAATGGCGCTAAGACGGGGGAGTGTACTCTATGGCCTTCTCGAAGAAATTTGTAGCTTGTGTGGCTGTTAGTAAGACGCCAAAAGTCCCCAAAGATGGGGGCCCCCCTAACGAAGTTATGAGGGTCCAAATATTCAATTAAGCAGTTTTTGGGGAATATCTCTATAACGGTAACGTCCACGGAAAACTGTTATATGGCAAATTTGTAGCTTATACAACGCTCAGCTAAATATCCGAATATCAGATCGATACGTGCAATGCTAAGGGCGCTATGAGGGTCTGAACCGTACAATAACGGAACTTCTCGGTTTTTCGTGAATATCTTCATAACGGGACCACATTCGAGAGGGAGGTCTGTACCAATTTGTTGCTTTTGTAACCACAACTTAAAATGCCGAAACAACTCATCTATGCGGGCACCCCCAACGAAGCTATGAGGGGTCAAGGAGAGAACAAAAAACCGCTTCTCGGAAATTTTTTAATAACGGTAACCTCTTGAGAGAACCAATCTGAAATAAATTTGTAGCTCATGTGGCTGTTAGTAACGGGCCAAAAGTCCCCAACGATGGAAACCCCCGTAGGGAAGTTATGAGGGTCCAAACATCCAAAAATACAGTTTTTGGGTATATCTCTATAACGGTCATGTGCACCGAAAACTGTTATATGGCGACTTTGTAGCTTATACAACGCTTAATTAAATAATCGAATTTCAGATTGATGCGCGCAATGCTAAGGGCGCTATGAGGGTCCAAACCATACAATTTCGGTATTTTTGGTTATTTTCCTGAAATTCTCTGTAACGGTAACGTATAACAGAGGCAGTCTGTAAAAATTTGTTGTTTGTATGTTTCCAAATAAAATGATCCACCGATTTGAATGCGCCTGAGGCAACCATACGTGCATTACATCGTTTAACCTAACTAATTTTTGAGGAAGGTATGTGTAGTATGTAGTATGTAGTGTATGTGTGCACGTATGGTTGCCTCAGGGGCATTCATATCGCTGGAGCATTTTATTTGGAACCATACAAACAACAAATTTTTACAGACTGCCTCCGGTATACGTTACCGTTAAGGAGATTTTCACGAAAATAACCAAAAAATACCGAAATTGTAAGGTTTGGAGCCTCATAGCGCCCTTAGTACTGCAGTTATTGATCTGAAATTTGAACATTTACTTAAGAGTTGTAAAAACTTCTAATTCGCCATATAACAGTTTTCAGTGCACATTACCGTTATAAATATATTTCAAAAAAACTGCTTATTTGGATGTTTGGCCCCTCATAACTTTGCTAGGGGGGCTCCCATCGTTGGGGACTTTTGACATCATACTAACAGCCACACGAGCTACAAATTTGCCTCAGACGGTTTCTCTCTAGAGGTTACCGTTATTAAAAATTTTCCGAGAAGCGGCTTTTTGTTTAACTTTGACCCCTCATAACTTCCTTGGCGGTTTACGGGTAAATGAGTTGTTATGGCACATTAATTTGATGTTACAGAAGCAACAAACTATTACAGGCTTCCATCCCGAATGCGTTCCCGTTATAAAGCAATTCACGAAAATAACGAAAAATACCGTTATTGTGCGTTTCGGACCGTCATAGCGCCCTTAGTACTGCAGGCATCAATCTGAAATTCGGATATTTAAATAAGCGTTGTATAAGCTACAAATTTGCCATATAACAGTTTTCCGTGGACGTTACCGTTATAGAGATATTCCCCAAAAACTGCTTAATTGAATATTTGGACCCTCATAACTTCGTTAGGGGGGCCCCCATCTTTGGGGACTTTTGGCGTCTTACTAACAGCCACACAAGCTACAAATTTCTTCGAGAAGGCCATAGAGTACACTCCCCCGTCTTAGCGCCATTCACGAAAAACCCCAGAAAACACCTTTTTTTAAGGTTTGAACCCCCATAGCGCCCTTAAGGCTGCACGTATTGATATGAAACTTGACCGCTTTATTGAAAACTACATAGACTACAAATTTTCCATACAAAAGCTTTTAGTACGAGTTACCGTTATAGAGATTTTTGTGAAACATTGTTAAAAATACCGTTAGACCTCCTGGCACCGTTAGGAGTACCCGAACGTATTCGGTATTTCCATTGTTTATTGGAAAAGCACAAGAGCTTCAAATTTGCGATACACGACTTTTCTGTATATGCTACTGTTATCAAGTTATTCAGAAAAACCTGTTTTCGAGGGTCTTTGACCCTCTGTAGCACCGCTAGCGGCACTCGTAGAGACGGGGACTTTTAGGGTCTTGTTTAGGACCTCGAAAGGAAGGCTCATGCAAAAATCCAGCTTTCCCTTAATTTTTCCGAAGTGAAATGCCAATTTTCCTGGGGTAAATTGTGATGTTGCCAGAAGTTTTAGGAGATGTCCAACTCGGGATATTAGAAATGATGCATTAACTATAAAATTTTCAGTAACATGTTTCTGTCATATGAAAAGGTTTAAAAAAAAAATTTCACAATTTGTACGCTTAAAGTTTCGAAATGTAATTTTCCTTCAGAAACAAAAAACGGAAATTCTACTGCTAAAAAATCGTATCACATAATGCTAATAAAAAAATTTAGTTTTTAAGGTTAGGTTACTCGATTATGATTTCTAAAACGATAAAAAAAGAAAAAAAAAACAATCCGAAAGTGGAAAGGCATTTAGAAAGCATTCTGAACACATTCTGAAGAAAATGCACAGTCGATGTAATGGATGTGCATCATTTTATTGGAATTTCAATGCCTATTTAAACAATTTCGGGAAGGGTCCGATCCCCCTGGCCCCATTCCTCGGAAGCACCATATTGTCAGGCAAGCAAAATTACATCGGTCACTCGCGTAAAAATATGAAATGGTTTTTTTTCACATACCACGCCACAGCTAACGTTTTGCCTACTTGTTCAATATTACTACTTTCAAATTTAACCAGTGGCGGAGGGCGGCTATTTGGCTACTGCCCAGGGGCGCCATAGAGGCTAAATCCGGGCCTGCGGAAACGTATGTATGCTAAAAACAAATTGTACAGCTCACATCAGGGGTGTCAAACTCAAAACCTGGCGCGGGCCAAATGAGATTCTCCTCAGGTTTAGGTGGGCCGCAGGAGGAAAATTTCAAAAACTTTTATGTATCCGTATTACGAAAGTTGATTACAGAATATTACTTTTAAAATATAGCAGAGAGTCTAGATCACTATTGAGGCTTCGGGGCTATCCGTGAGAACTTTCTCCTTTCGAAAATGTACTTCAAGAACATTCAAAAATTAAGGCAAGAAGCGTAAACGTGAAAATATGATTCTTGTGTAACCACAAGTAACCACAATTACATGATTTGCGCCAAATTTTGGACAGATGATAAAAAATGTTTAGCACCAGTCATCCGAGGTCGCCCAAAATAACATTAGAAGGCAAAATAGTCGGAAAAAATTAATTTCAGCAGAAAAGTTTGTAAAAGAGACAAAAAGTTGTTTGTGATATGGTTTTAAACAAACTCATGCTGCTTGATAAGTATAGGTCTAAAAATCAGGCACTTGGGCTCTAATTATTATGTTGGAATTTCACATCCATCCAGTTGATTTAGTCACCAATTCCAAGATTTCCACAGTTTTTAAAGCTTTGTCATTTTTCCAAATAAATCTCAATTCATTTTCGGTAAACCAATTTTCTATTAACAGCATTTCGGGGCAGAACAGTTTCATGAAGAGACTTAGTATTGTCCTGTACAAAAAAAAAGGTGCGCTGTCTTATAAAATCAAATAACCAGCCTCAAATTGTTGGATAAAAAAGCCTAAAATAATCTTGCATAAGCCACTGACGAGTTTTTGTAGACTTGAGTTTAACTTTTAACTTCTGAATTTGTTCACCTTACCAATTTCACAATTTTTGTGTTGATACAGATTGTGCTGCTTCGACATGGCCGCGGGCCGCACAGAACTGCGAGGAGGGCCGCATGCGGACCGCGGGCCGCGAGTTTGACATGTCTGGCTCACATTAATGCTACTGATCTACTTATACAGCTTAAACTAGTGACGGAGGGCGGCAACTCGGCTACTGCGCTACAGAGGGTAAATCCGGGCCTGGGGGCATGTGTTAATTGGGGCCCGTTTCCCACTGAACACATGGAACACGCGTACATTAAGCAACTGAACATTGAAAAGAGAACTACTGTACTGAAATCCTTTCAGCAGCAAGAATCTAATTCTCCTTAACAGAGCAGAGACAAGTCTTCTTATGTACCTTTGGAGGCTACGAGAAATGGCACGACAAAAATTAGGGGATTATATTTTTAAAAACTTAATCTGTAACGCACGCCTAAAGTAAGAAAATGGAAAACCACCGCTGGTAAGAGAAAATTTGAACGGATCTATTATTTCTGAAATTGCATTGGGTGTTCAGATAATCACCGTCTAAAAAATATGAAAATCCGAGCCTTGTCCGATAAGATTTGAAAATGATTGATCTGAAAAGCAAATCAATTTTCGGAATTTATTCATATTCTGTTTCATCACAATTTCATATACCACTGAAAAATTATTCCTAAAAATTTCAAAAATTTTCACAACATTCCATCTAAAAAAATTATTTCTCCGCCACCCCACATTTTATTCGCTTTAGTTGGATCTTTAAGAAAAATCAATAAACACATAAATACTCAACTTTGTATACACACCATCTCACCCAAGTTTTACTTTTATATTTATTAATTATTTCGCAGTACTTGCGAAAATCTAGCAAAAGACATTCCTGGGTCACTTCCCGTCTGCTAAAACATAGAAAGCATACATCCAAGGGAGTGTATATACAGAGGGATTCCAAAAGTGTATACTCTGTCTTCTACATCCGTTTGTATAGGGTAAAATGGAGTTTTCAAAAGTATCTCTCTTCCAATCCGTATACAACTACACCATTCGTCTCGTTGACTTTGTTGTGGCTGTGCTGAATTCCTCCTGTTGTATGCTGTATCGACCTACCTTTTAAGATACCCATAACTTCATCCCCCGCTCCATGACCGGGCTAAACACACATATAGTTTAGTTTCACCCCCCAAAGGGGTTGGAATTTATACACAACATCAACTCGTGGGGGCGAACTCCCTTTGGAAAATGCCAAACGCGTGCAAACGTAGGTATCAGCATTCCACGAATACAGACGACAACAGACCGACGCGACGTTCTTGGTACGTACGTATCCTTCCAACACACAAAAGCGAGGAAATAAACATCAGCAGCTCCCATCAGGAAGCCAATCCCCAAACGCAAATATGTTGGTCCAAAAAGTCTCCCGTGTCAAAGTTGGGAGGAAAGGAATGGAAGAGGCAAGGATGTACGGTATAGACAAAGTCGACATAGTGTGATATAGCTACGGGTTCCATATAGTTGGCATTGAGGTTGAGGTAAAAGGATATTCAGGACGACGGACGCATGCTCAGCCAAAATTGAATCTTTCTCGTTTGGATGGAATTTTGTTTTCCATGGTTTTTCCACCAAAGTGGGAATGTGCGCGGTATTGGTTCGTTCTATAGTTGCGGGAAAATTTGTTTCTTTGTTGTTTTCTGTACTATGATGTTCGTTCGTTGAATTAATGTTTATAGTAGACACTCGACAGATACCATAGAGAGAGAGATAGGGTCAGAGAGAAGAGAGAGTTGTTGCTATAGATACCTGCATGCGATACAAAAGGATATGAACTCTATGAGCGGAATTTGTTTTTCCCCCGTAAATTTATTGGACAGTTGAGGTTCTGGTTGCTTTTATATTTTTTTCCAGCTTTGGATTTTAGGGAATGTTTTGGATTTGGTTTTGAGAAGTATGGATTGAAATTTTTTTAGGTATAGGTTTTTTGTCTGGTCTTGAAAGGGATGTGTACGTATCTACGTATCAAGTTGTCAGAATTATTTTTGTTATATATTTTTTGGATTGAAAGTTTTATTTAATTTTTCCTCATTTATAAATTTAAACGATCGTCAAATACGAGTATAAAGGATGACACTCAGTTATCTTCAAATATGCGGTCAGTGATAACTCTCTTAAGTCGACGGTTTGCTTTAACGAGGTGGGAAAATCTGCTAATGCAGTTATGCTGGATTTCCTAAGGCCGCAACCACACTCTCCGGGATTTACCAAACCGCGTGGTACAAATGATCAACGTTGTAGACCACATACGCCAGATACGGCAGATACAGACGCGAACAAACAAACGTTATTTGTTTGTTTAATTCCCCAATTGTCTCTGTCTTTTCCAAGCGTGTGTTGTCCACAACTTTAATCTTTTCTACCGCACGGTTTGGCAAACCCCGGACAGCGTGGAGCCGGCATAATGCGGATTTACTGACTTCCCGTCTAGCTTCTTCATTTTGCAGCTCTTTATGAATCCCGCAGACAAAGTCAATCATAGCCTCCCAATTTTGTTGGCATTCCAACATACGGTTCTCGACATTCTCTGGGGTTAGCGTTTTTCCTGATTATTTATGGGCTATCTCAGAAGAATCTAGTGAGACAGCCGAAACCGGTGAGACCAACGGTAGTATGGATGTATCAACCGTTGCCAACAACAATCTCTTATGCACTCCAGTTTCTTTGATTCAATTACAACTGCAATGTCGTCTGCCAAGCCTATTACTGTCATTCCTGTAGGATGTGCTACAATGTACAACGTAGTATGCTACGTATAATAGCGGACTGAGTACTGACCCTTGTGGAACTCCCGCCTTAATCCTGTGTAACGCAGGAGGATCCAATTGAAGAGGTAGTTCCTGATTATTGTTGAATTGGTTTGGAACAACCAATAATTCCAATGCGGCTTGAATGGATGCCCAGCTTACGTCACTAAGGGCCGATTATTCGTAAATCTTATCTAGTGATTGGTCTTATAACGTATATAGACGAGACGCACACCATTTTCTGAATAGTGTAGTCGTTACAAGATTTGAGATTGCAAAACGTAATGGAAAAACATTTTTTTTGTTTCTTATGTTTTTTGGGGGGTTCTGAGCTCGAATCCGAAGCTTCCTGCCAAAATTTCGTTGCGAAACAGAGCAAAAACCACAAAGAAACCCAAAAATTTCGGAAATTTGGCATTTTTTGGCTCATAACTCCCAAACTGTAAATTTCTGCAAAAACCTGTCCATGAACATATTAGAGAAAACAGGATTGCGATTTTGACCCTGTTTCGCAACGAAATCTTGTTTAGAAGCTGCGGATTCGTGCTCAGCACACCAGAAAACATAAGAAACAAAAAACAGAAACAAAAATCTACACCACATTTTGCAATCTCAAATGGCGTAATGCGACTACACTATTCAGAAAATGGTGTGCGTCTTGACTATACGATAAGACTAACCACTAGATAAGATGTACGAGTAATCGGCCCTACAGGCGTTCTTTTTACATCTAGAGTCACAAAAGAATAGCATCTACCATCATTATACAAAGTGATTCCCTTGCCAAATTAATAACCAACTCAATTGCACCTACCGTAGTTCGCGCCCATCTGAAACCGTACTGTCGTCGGTCTGACAAGCTTCTTTTTTGCTTCCACTACACCGATAGCAGTCTGTTAAAAATGATTCGTTCAAACAGTTTCGCCAAGGTGTCGAGTAAGCTGCGATATGAGCTTGGTTTCCATGACATTATAAAGGAGCTTTCGGCGAAGCAAATTTCGAACACTTTGACAAACTTCTCAGGAATAGTACTATATTGAAACGTTCAACACCTCATTAGGAAAACGGTCTGGCCCTGAGGCTTTGCCCTACTCCAATTTTGAAACAGCTTGCCAGCGTTCATCATCTGTCATAGCAGGAATCTGCTCTGATGAAAGTTGTCCTACGGACTGCAGGTCATGTTGAGAAAACAGTTCCGGCGAGACAGTGCTGTGAAGCTTTTTGCTTTATCTTCTTCAATACGCCCCCCCCCCCCATATTGGGTTTATGTTCGTCGCTGATATTTCTGAACCAGTTTTGCTAGCAAAAAAAAAAAAAAACAACTAAAAAAGAAGCGATTCTAGTAGGACGTCATAAGTCAAGCGTAACTTATGGTGTTCCATGTGTTCATTGGAACACGGGCTCCTAAGCCAAGAGAGGCCGCGAGCCATATTTATTTTAAATATAAATTTCTTTCTCATTAGGCCAGGGGAGGAAAACGTTCCCAAGACGACGGATGAGAATTACTGATTAATGCCTTAAGTTAAAGTTTTAGATCAAATTGATGATTTTCACAATCATGTTAACGATATTCTGTCTCAAATTAGCTAATTTCAAAACCATGTTGACAAATTTTCATCAGAAGTTGACAAATTTCTGTGTTCAATTAGAAAATTTTCATGTGTTAAATTGAAGAATTTCGAAATATGATGAATGAATTTCCGTTACAAATTGACAAATTCCCATTACAAACTGACGTATCACAATTATAGTTTCAATTTCAAATTCAAATCAACGCCAATTTTTAATGGAAATCCGTCAATTTGACATGCAAATTCTTAACACAATTTTGAAACTCTCGAATTTTATATAGGAGTTGGTCAATTTGTACCGAAATTTCGTTCACATTTTGTAAGAAAATTCGTCAATTTGACATAGAAATTTGTTAACTTAAAATTGAAAGGAATGGAAATTAGACAATTTGTAATAGAAATTCGTCAACACGGTTTTCAAATTTGTCAATTTGAAATGGAAATTCGACTATTCTGAATTGGTTAATTTTACATGGAAATTCTTCAACATGTATGGGAAATTCGCCAGCTTTTAATGGAAATTCGTCAGCAAGATCTTGAAATTTGTCAGTACGAAATGGAAATTCGAAAATTTAAATTCATCGATAGTAGTTTACCAATTTGTAATGGAAATTTGAAAATTCGAGAATTCGAACTAGAAAGTTTTCAAATTGAGAAGTGAAAGGCGTGGAAATTTGACAACATTATTTTGAAATTCGCCAATTTGGAATAGAAAATCGTCTCCCTTTTTGGAAATTCGTCAATTTGGCATGAGAAATCGTCGTTGATTTGGAAATTCATCAATTAAAGATATTCAAGAGGATTTTTAGCTTTTGAACCGAAGCGAATTTTTCTAGCTCTTGCGGCCATTGAAAGAATGCGTATTATTTATGTAATTTTAAAAACAGGCACATGTTGCCGTAAGAGAGGCATTTGCTTGATAATAAATTCATAATTTGACTGTTTAAAGAAAGGGCCCCCGCTTTGTATTCGAACACAAAAAAAAAAATTATCATCGTTACGCCACTGGACGTCATGAACGCTATTTTCAGTTACATTCTGACATAGATGTCACGCGCCTTACGCCGATTACGTCTGATTCACCACAATTTCCTCAGACCACTAGTAGTTCCCATTTCTCTGCCTTGGTGGCCTCTTTTGAGGCGCAGATGCGTTGCAGGATATCTTCACATGCCTTGTGATCTGTGCTGACCTGTGTTCCGCAGAACCTTCGATTCGACCGGACGGACTTCCTCGAAGAGTGTCACGTTAAAACTCTTTTTGTATACTTTCCCATGGGTTGTGTTGGGATTTGTGCTAGATTTACTCAGTTAGCTACCGAGTACAAAATTGGTCGTGGTGATCGCTTTGAGTATGAAGCTCACTGACGAGCAACTCCGGTAACGGGCCAAAGAACTCCTGACAAAAGAGAAAGAGAGATCAATAATGGATTCCACATTTTCCCTCCTATAGGTATTATTTATCCCTGAGTTCAGCTTTAAAACACATAAAAAAGAACCCTCGTCCATATTTGTCGCTCGGCTGTGCCATTCCTTGGCCTACGGGTTGAAGTTCTCTGCAAATATCACGGGGCGTTTTCTACTAGCGATGTGCACCAACCCGTCCGGAAATTATTCGAAATGAAAATGGGTGAAGTATATAGCAGCTGTACACATTTATGCCGTTTATCCTCTTAGCTCTTGCCATCCAACCCATTACGCTATTAGATAATAAATTTAATACGTTGCATTTCATAAATAGAATTAATTTTATTATCTAAAAAAAAATAACCTCCATCCAGACACCATTCACGAATCACCAATCTATGGGCATGGAATCTCATCGAGCCCCAAATCTCAAAATCACATTATCGAAGACAGACACCACCACACATAGTGCAATCGTAGCGACAACGAGCACACTTCAAGTAGTTCCCAGTACTTAGTTGCAATGTTCGTCGGTTGGCGACGCGACGACGAAAAGTATATGTTTATGATTGCGATCTGAGTGCCAACACACGCCCTCTTAGGCCTGTTCGGTACCGAGATTTCAGTACCGGGTTTCGGTTTTTTTTTCAATACCCGGTACCACAAGCGATTTCCCTGACTCAGGTTTTTTTTCAGTACCGACGGTTTTTTTT
This sequence comes from Microchrysa polita, assembly GCA_949715475.1. Lineage (NCBI taxonomy): Eukaryota > Metazoa > Arthropoda > Insecta > Diptera > Stratiomyidae > Microchrysa > Microchrysa polita. Next base: position 15,144,789 of record OX454419.1, read on the forward strand.
AACCATAAGCCGGGTTTTTTGAGTACCGGGTTAAAAACCGACCGACGAGTCGGTTCTTTGGTACTGGGTTAAAACCGACCGACGAGTCGGTTTTTTGGTACCGAGTTAAAAAGAACCGATGAGTCGGTTTTTTGGTACCGAGTTAAAAAGAACCGACGAGTCGGTTTTTTGGTACCGAGTTAAAACCGACCGCCGAGTCGGTTTCTTGGTACCAAGTTAAAAAGAACCGATGTGTCGGTTTTTTGGTACCGAGTTAAAAAGAACCGACGAGGCAGGTTTTTGTTACCGAGTTAAAATCGGCCGACGAGTCGGTTGAAGTTGGGTGAAATAGGTAATTTATGGAAACATGCAGTGCAATGAAACCTAGTTTGCGGCGTCCGCGCACTCTTTTTAGGCTGCCGTCCCCAAAATGGCATCTCTGTTTTCTCGAGTAAACACGCATCTTATCGGCGTGGTAGAAACACTAAGGTAACTTTGGGTCGCTGATTCTGAATTTTATATCAAAAACGAGAAAAAAAATGTTGGAGTTGCCCGCCCCTGTTCTCTCAGGGAAATACTCGTCCAATCGGCGTGGTAGAAACACTAATGTAACAATTACTGTATATTAATTCTGGTTCCCAAATTTCGTGGATGCGAATTTTAACTAATTGTGAAAATCTTGACTTATCGTTCCATTCTATACACCAACTGCGGTGCATGTCTGTAGTATTTATGGCATGGCAACTTACAATGTGACATTTCCGAAATTGAATAACTCGATATTTCTCCCGCTTGGGCTCTTCTCCTCCAAACAGACGAAGTTCCGCGTAGTTCCCATAGAGCTGGTAAGTTGCCATGCCGTAAATACTACAGACATGCACCGCAGTTGGTGTATAGAATGGAACGATAAGTCAAGATTTTCACAATTAGTCACTAATGTATATTTGGGTCGCTGATTCCCAATTTGATGTCAAAAACAAAAAAAATTTTGTGGTTGCCCACCCCGAAATGGAACCCCTGTTTTCTTGTCCAATCGGCGTGTCAAGAATCATTATTGGGTTACTGATTCCAAATTTGAGGTCGAAAACAAGAACATTTTTTTTGGGGTTGCCCGCCCCAGAATTGTACCCCTGTTTTCTCGGGGAAATACTCGTCCAATCGGCGTGGTAGAAACACTAAGGTTAATTTGGGTCGAAGATTCCGAATTTGATGTCAAAAACAAGAAAAAAATGTTGGGGTTGACATACATACAATACACCATGCCACTTCGAAGCCGATCCAAAGAAAAATCATATCCGCCCATGTAGACGATTTCATCGGCGGCAATGCACATTACAGCTGCTGAAAAAGTACGCTTATTCGGCATGGAAAAGTTCCTCATCGTACAACCCGACGTCGCAGCAGTCTGAACGGCCGCAGTGTGAACGGGCTTTTAAACACCGACTTGTTGTTCGATTTTAACCCGGTACTGCAAAACCCGACATGTCCGTCAGTTTTTACTCGGAACGAAAAAATTAACTCGCCGGTCGTTTTAACTCGGTACAAAGGTCTTAACTCGGTGGAAAAAAACGACTCGTTCGGTCGGTTTAACCCGGTACCAACAAAACCGGCTCATGGTTGAAGTGAATCAGTACAAAAAAAGCGACTCGTCGGTCGATTTTTTTAACTCGGTACCAAAAAACCGACTCTTCAGTTGGTTTTTAACTCGGTTTTCAGCCCGTGAGATGGTATGATGAAGGTGCCATCAGCACGGGAAGTGCTTGCAGTACCTCTCCACTCTCACTGCCCAAGCCACACGTGGCTGCCCCCAAGGAGGTGTACTATCCCCCTCCTGTGGTGTTTGGTAGTTGATGGATTGATGTGGAGACTTAACTCAGCTAGGTTCTCCACCCAGGGGTATGCGGACGATCTGTTCATCACGGTTAAAGGCAAATTCGAGGAGGTCCTACCGGATGTTTTACAGAACGCTCTGCAAATGGTACAGGAATGGTGCACTGTTAACGGGCTACGTGTCAATCCGACAAAAGCCGCAGTGATGCCATTCAGTAGGAAGAGGACACTAAGAGTTCTGAAATGTCCCTCAATGTATAATTCACAGCTGACCATGTCAGAAACTGTCAAGTATCTGGGGGTCACTCTCGACAGGAAATTACTCTGGAAAGAGCATCTCAAGGCTGGTAACAGAGAAAGCAACTAAGGCCTTATGGATCTGCAGAAGCTATGCGGGAAAAGCATGGGGTATCAAACCTGATATAATTCTGTGGATCTATAAGACAATTGTTAGACCAATTATGGAATACGGCCCGGTGGTATGGTGGAGAAGGGCACCCACTACTGATGGTAGGCTGAATCTGGACAAAGTTCAGAGGCTGGCCTGTCTAGCCGTCCTTGGAGCCTTCATCACCAGCCCTACCGCCGCTTTGGAGGTTCTGCTGAACCTCCCACCACTACACATACACATCGAGGCAGTGGCAAGACTGGCCGTTATCAGGCTTAAGGCATGTGATACGGCATGCCAACTGAACTCGGTGCAGCTTGGATGGATAAGTAATAACAACCTACTTAGTATGCCATCAGACTATCTGGTTAAAACGTTACGTTTCGACTGCACATTCGACTCCGTGACGTGGGTGAGGGAGGACTGGACTGAAAAGTTCACAGCACTCCACCCCGGTACCATCAAATTTTACACGGACGGATCAAAGACAGATACAGGTTCTGGCGCAGGAATTAGCGGCCCAGGTATTAGTCTTTCTATTCCAATGGGATCCCGACCGACCGTGTTTCAGGCAGAAGTACACGCAATCGAGATGTGCGCAAAAAAATGCATTGAAAAGTGCTACATAAACAAGAAAATAGCAATATTTACTGACAGCCAAGCGGCAATGAAAGCGCTGACGAGCTTCACTGTCACTTCGAAGCTCGTATGGGGTTGTCAGGAAATCCTCCAACAGGTAGGCTCTTGTAACAGTCTTACCCTTTTCTGGGTACCTGGGCATTCGGGTGTCGAAGGCAATGAGCAGGCCGATGCTTGCAAGGAGAGCATCCGCCACTCCTCTCATTGGCCCAGAACCCTACTGTGGGATACCACTCTGTACTTACAGAAATGTAATAAGTGAGTGGGAAAAAGCCAAAGCCATCTCTCACTGGGAAACTCTTCCCGGGCTTCGGCAGTCAAACATTTTCGTTGCCAACTACTCACCTAAACGTACCCTAAGTTTAATAAACATGAGTAGAAACAGGGTTAGGATAATTTGCGGGCTCCTCACGGGGCACTGCCGTCTGAATGGACAATTAAAGACCATGCGCATTGTTACCGACGCGAGCTGCCGCTTCTGCGAGGCTGTCGACGAAACGGCTGCGCACATTCTTTGTGAATGTGAGAGGCTAGCAATGCTTGGAATGCTTCGGCATTATGTTCCCTTTAGAGGAGGATATCGCCTCCTTGAACATGAGCCAGCTTAATCGGTTTATCGAAAGAAGTCGGCTAGATGAGTTCATCTAACCCATAGTTCGGGCAATGGCACAATAGATCAACGGTCGCAGTGCCCAGGGCTACCATGTAGCCACAGCCCATGTCAAATCTAAATCTAAATCTAACTCGGTACTAAAAAACCGACTCGTCGGTTATTTTTAACTCGGTACCAAAAAACCGACTCGTCGGTCGGTTTAAACCCGGTACCAAAAAACCTGAAAAAACCGGCTCATGGTTGAAGTGAATCGGCACTAAAAAACCGACTCGTCGGTCGGTTTTTTTAACTCGGTACCAAAAAACCGACTCGGTATTGAACAGGTACCAAAAATCGGGATATTGGTTCTTTAGAATATTGGGTCCGGTACTGATTGAACACCGGTTTTGTACCGGGATCCCGGTTTTTGTAACAGGCCTACTCTTGAGTAACTTCACCGCCTCAATCTGATGGCTTCTCGGAACGCCGCACGACGATGTTATCCTTCGTTGACACTTCGTCAAGATCGAGGACATCTCAGTGAAAAAGTGCTGGGCTAATTTCCAATAAGTTGTTAATGACCCCCCCCCCCTCCTTCGTTTTAGTTAAATCAATTGCTCCTCGTGCAACGAGATACATGATCTCCTTTAGTCCTGGCTCGGATGTCACTCTTTTGAAAATTTCCACATATGCCATCTGTCCGGGCTGAGATATGACCATTGCGTAGATACGTTAAAAGCAAATGAAATCATTCAGTTTTATCTAATGAGCGCCATAGACTATTCAAGGGATTGTACAATAAAGCTCATTTTCTCTAGCTAAGTCGACAGTGGAACCTTTAAAAAAAGAAGCTTAATTGTAAAGTCGATTGGACAGTTGGTGGCGACTCTAAATCCGGCCCCACTCCGACCGGAGTGTGGCGAACCCCATGCAAAAGATTGATACGAAAGTCGTGCAGCAGCAGTGCAGCAGTGTGGTTGAGCGAATCCAAGGTATCATTCTTGGACCGGTCTTTTGCGCGGTGTTTGCCACACCCCGGTCGGTGTGGGGCCGGCTACCAATTTCCATTTTATTTCATTCTGTCGATAACTATTCATTATTCAGCATTTCTGTTATAGATATTTTACAATTTTCAATACATAATTCCTTAAAAGCATAAAATTAATATTTTGTGACATCTAATAAATGCATTTTACAATTTTCTCGTTTTCCCATTTCAATTTCTATTTTCTTGTCGTACTTATACTCAAAACTATCCAATTCAATCTATACAATATTGGCTATGACTGAATGAGTCATCTCATAACCAATATTGTGTTTGCGGCAGGACAATTCCAAACGGAAGAATTCACCACTCAAATGAATATGCTATTCCAATTTCCAATTTCAGAACCAATGAACCAGAGGAGGAAAAACATTTTATCGACTGCGTACACTCAAAAGCAGCAAATATTCAACCAATCAAATATCAATTTATTTCTGTATTCGAGATTGGTTTTATGATGTGCGATGACCATATTGAGAGAGGGAGAGGTTTTCTTGGATATTGCATATTTGAATATCGAAACGACTCGTGTTGGGTCATATTGGAAAATTCCTTTCAAAATCTGAAAAACGTTATAAATGCGAACAAGACATATACAAAATTGAAACAATCATTTATACTAGTATTATTGCTACAAACCGACTGGAGAGTATATTGGAAATCTTTATGAAGGTTCGATGATTTCAAAGTCCATTTTATTGGAAATTTTTGTCCTCAGGTATGTTGAATCAATGCATATTTAAATGGTTACCATAATAGAACAAATATCTGAAAATTGGTTAAATATTTTCGAAGAACATAGAAAAGTATTGTATTTTGATGGTCTGTTTTACGAAATTGAAAATTCTTGAAAATCTATTTTACACGATATCCCTATGTTGAGTCTGACAATAATTATATCACAGCTTCCGCCTTTAATCGATTTCAGTATAAGCGAAACTACATATTTTCTAACACACATCATTCACACTTCACACATATCCCCAGTGATTACACGACCTGTCCGCCCTGTCAATTTCTAAATTGAGAAAACTATTTTCCGACTTCCGCCTTGATCCTATACCTATCCCTCTATGTTATACATAAAATCAAATATCGATTTACGCTAAGTACTATTTTAGTATCGGCGGTATAGAGTCTTCCGCGACTTGTCGACTCGTAAAGCGAATATAAAACCCTTTCAATCCCACGTCTAAATATCCATTTGATTTTATAGTGTAGCGTTCGTGGCAAGGATTCTCTGTAATTCGACTGGTTTATATCCGCGCGTACGTGCAGAAAGGAAGACAATATGATGCATCCTTATGCCCGCGCGTTGAAATCTTTTTCTTTAACGGACATACATTTTATAGTCGGCTGACGACTATGGAGACTTGATTCGAAAACGGTGGCATTCTTGCTGTTTTTTTGTCTGGTCACAGGACATAAATACCTGCTTGTGCTATCGGCGCAGCATCAAGAAAATCTTTAGAGCTCTCATTTTTATTTTATACGTTAAAATAAAAATGAAATAAATAATGGTAATAAAAGGAGGATAACAGTTAGAATAATCAAACAATTGGTAAATATTTAATATTTGTAAAATCTGAAACTGAAACTAAGCAACTCAAAACTCACCCAGGGCGATTAATTTACCTGAATATACAGGGTGTCCCATTCATTGTGGAGGCCATTTTAATGGTATCTAGTGTGGATCATTTTGGGCAAATAATGTACCCCTATATTTTTAACCGTTACAATGTAATAGCATTTTTTGAAGATTGTGTCGAAATGCCCGACTTGCCCAACTAAATAAAATTTGCCACACCACCAAACATTCCATCCAAGATATATGGCTTCACTTTATAAAACTACAAAGTTGCTCCTATCTTAAGCTGACCAGACGTACTGCATTTTGCTGCGCAGCACAGCATTTTCAACAGTCGTGCAGCATTGGGAAATGTAGAGCATTCCCCGTGCCACTCAATAAAACCTAATTTAATACATAATAAGCTCCTCGTCGTGCTCTGAGGCCGTGATCGTTCGGTTGCCACTCTGTGAAATAACCACTCATAGAGAAACGAGTTTCCAAACTCGGCACGACACGTCGCAAGTTTATTATTCATAAGAAGATGATAAGAAATATTCTTATCGTAGAATAATAAACTAACAATGCGACTAGGAAGTGGTATGGCTGACAACCGTATCACACTCCGAATTCAATTGTCTTTGTAACGTTGATGACTACACACGGTAGTCATCAACGCACCATACTCCACAAGGAGTTACGGTAATCGAGAGAGAAGCTCCTCGGTAAGGCATGTGATCAGTCTTGTCTGCTTTTAAGGTGTAAAGTTTGACCCCTGTACGATCGATATTTAGCGAGATAATCGTATTGTTATTATTATTTGAAATTCTTTCATTTCTGATAGCTCTTCAGCACTCTAAGCTAGCCTCGGATAAACTACTCGTCTTCCTAAAGGAGGAAGACATTGACATAGCGCTTGTTCAGGAGCCACGGGTTCGCGATGATTCCATTAAGAGGCTTTTGGTAAGGCGATACATTCTTTTTTACAACAGCAGCAGCACAGACCAAGGTAAACCAAGAACGTGCATCTTATCCAAAAAATGCATTAATGCCTTCCTATGCCCGCAATTTACCTCATCGGATCTAACAGTGGTTAGAATGGAGGTTCCAGAGTTGGGAGAGCTGTGCATCTCCTCCGCCTACATGGCCCATGATAGGTCGGCGCCTCCGGAAGAGCTGATGCGGCTGAAAACCTCACTGCGAGGTACATTACTCTCCTGGTAGGGTGCGACGCAAACGCACGACATACCTTATGGGGAAGCACCGAAATAAACGAAAGAGGGTAGGACCTGTTTGACTTTATCATTAATACTAACTTTACAGTATGTAAGACGGGAAACTGTCCAACCTTCGTTTTCCCGAGCTCGCAAAATTACGCAGGCTGGGAGGCGGTATTGTATATTACACTTTTGTCGGATAATGAGAGATTTAAGGTGGAACAATGGAGGGTGTCTGACCTTAATTCTTTTTCAGATCATAACTGGATACTTTTTAATATAAATGTTTCCATGGAGACTCCAAAGCCTTACAGGAACCCAAGGACCACAAACTGGAAAAAGTTTCGACAGATTTTCAAAAACAAACTTCCAAGTCCCCCAAATCACTCGATAAGCTCCGTGGAGGAGCTGGACAAGGGAGTTGAAGCATTAGAGAAAGCTATGAAAATAGCTTTTAAAAATTCATGTCCAGTGAAGCGGAGTAGGAAAACCCTTCCGCCATGGTGGAACGATGACCTATCCAAGCTTAGGAAGCTTACTCGGGACATTCTCAATATCTGCAACAAACACAAATTTTGGCAGCCATATAAAGACTGTCTGAAAATATACAAAAAAGCCATCAAAACAGCAAAAATCCAAGCCTGGATCGAGTTCTGTCAATCCTTGGATCATATCAAGGATTCGGCGAGAATTGGAAAAATTTTGTCAAAAACATATGCATGCCCGTCCCTGATAAAAAGGGACGATGGCTTCTGGACCGAATCTACTGGAGAATCTCTTGAGATTCTCTTGAATACGCATTTTCCAGGGTGCGAAAGTATTTCCACACACAAACCGACACTGCATATGGCAGACAACCAACGGAGCGATTTTGTAGTCTCCATCATTACGGAGGAGAAGATTGCCTGGGCAATTAATAGCTTATTTCCATATAAATCTCCCGGACCAGACGGCATACTGCCCATTATGCTGCAGAAAATGCAGGATCTTGTAGTTCCGATGCTGTTGCCACTCTTCAGGAGTCTTCTAACCTTCATTTACGTCCCCCAATCATGGCGACGCGTGCGAGTCGTATTCATACCAAAGGTAGGCAAGCGTGGACACGAGGTCGCGAAGGATTTCAGGCCTATTAGCTTATCCTCCATCGTATTGAAAACACTGGAGCGTATTATTGATATATACATTCGGCAAAGCATGGGAAGCTGAGCACTCTCTAGGTCGCAGCATGCATACGTAAGGGGTAGATCCACAGAAATGGCTCTCCGCGAAGTAGTGCGCAGCATCGAGTACAGTCTGCAATACAAACAGTACACGTTGCCGCTTTCCTCGACATAGAGGGGGCTTTCAACAATGTCCGCTTAGAATCTATTCACGAAGCCCTTGCGGATTCGGGAGTGGAGGTGGGACTCAGCAAATGGATAGTGAGTCTTCTGAAGACCAGGGTAATTCATGCGGACTTAGGAAACAGCCAGATGACAAAATTCGTCTGTAGAGGGACACCTCTGGGTGGTGTCATCTCTCCGCTACTGTGGCTAGTAGTGATCAATAAAATCTTAACTAAACTCGACGAGGAAGGTTTAAAAGTAGTGGCGTATGTGGATGATGTAGCGATCATAGTATCAAGAATGTGTCTCTCCGTGATCAGTCAGATCATGGGAAGAGCGCTCGGGTTAGTCAGCATGTGGGCTACAAGCTGTGGCCTTGGTGTAAACCCAAGCAAGACAAAGCTGATGCTGGTCACTACAAAAACCAAGATACCATCTTTTTCCCTTCCAAAACTTAACGGACAGCAACTCACACTATCGACTAGTTCGAAGTATTTGGGAGTCATTTTAGACCCGAAGCTCAGCTGGAAGTTGAACATTGAAGAGCGTGTTAAGAAAGCCTGCGTAGTTTTCTACGCCTGTAAGACAGCCCTCAATAAAAGGTGGGGCGTTAAACCAAATGTAGTACTCTGGCTTTATACAGCAGTGGTACGTCCCATGCTGACGTATGGAGCACTTGTGTGGTGGCCAGCGCTTATCAGAGAGTACAATATAACGAAACTGGGTAGGGTGCAAAGAACGGCATGTCTTGGCATCACAGGGGGTATGCGAACATGCCCGAGGGATGCGTTGAATGTAATCCTGCATCTTCTACCAATCAACCTTTTTATTAATAAACTGGCGGCATGTAGCGCGGTAGGGCTTAAAGAGTTCGGTGGCTGGACCTCCAAGGCATATCTTCTTCTTTATGGCACCATAGCCCGACGTCGGGCCTTGGCCGCCTGGATTGAAGACCTCCAATTGTCGCGGTCACGCGACCTTGTCCTCCAGTTCCGAAAGCCTAGCATCTGGTGGGCGTCTTCACATACAGAATGCTCCCATCGGGCTCTCGGTCGTCCACGCAATCTGGCTCCGTCCACTCGTTGCGCGTTCATCACCTTTTTGGGCATGCGATCGTCGTTCATCCTTTATACATGTCCCGCGCATTGCAGTCGCTGCAATTTCACCTGTAGCTCATCATACAGCTGATACAACTCAAGGTTGTACCGGATGCGCCATTCACCTCGTTCACGAACGGCCCCGAAGATTCTTCGGAGAACCTTTCGCTCGAATGTGTCCAACAGGTGTTCAGAGTTTTGGGTTAGGGTCCATGCCTCGCAGCCATAGCATAGCACAGGTCGGATTATGGTTTTATACACGTGGAGCTTCGTCTTCCTGTGCACCAGCTTCGAATTCATAATTTGGAGGACAGCAAAATAAGACTTATTAGCTAGTTGTATCCGTCGCTTTATCTCATTTGTTTCGTTGGCGTCCTTTGACAAATTGCAACCCAGGTAAGTGAAGTTGTCTACATACCCTATATTGAGGTCCCCCACTGTGATGCTTGAATTTACTAGCGTTCTAGTTTTTGCCAAGCCATATGGTCACGCTGATATCCTCAACCAGCTGCCACTAGATGAGATCAATGCTACAACAGACTTTGCAGTGACTACACTGAGTCTTGGGAAAAACTTTGCTGTCAAAATTCCGACTAGGTGCGAATGGGGTACGGGTGAGGCAGTAGGGGATTACGAAATCTCTATTTTCACAGATGGATCTAAAATGAGCTGCGGTGTAGGTTCAGGAGTCTTCTGCGATACACTTAAAATCTCTGAATCCTACCGTCTTCCTGATCATGCTAGCATTTTCCAGGCGGAATTGTTTGCAATCATGAAGGCCTGCCTCGCACTCGGAAATATTCAAGACAGCCAAAACATAGCCATCTGCTCAGATAGTCAGGCGGCTATTAAGGCACTTAACTCTGCGAAGATATCCTCTAAGCTTGTCAAATGCTGTGAGGAGACGCTAAACAATCTTGGTAGAAAGCACTCAATCACACTAATTTGGGTGCCTGGACCTACGAATATAGATGGCAATGAGCTGGCAGATGAGTTGGCCAGAAAAGGGGCCTCTATGGACACCTCCTATGAGGAGCGCGTACACGTTCCGATGTCAACTGTCAAGGGACAGATTTCCTTGCATTATCTTACGATTGCAGTCGGTTACTGGCGAAACATAAGAACCTGTGCCATATCACGGAAGTTATGGCCATCATATGACTGGAAAAGGACGTCCGAGATTCTAACAAGACCGCGGAAGGATATCGCCAGACTTACAGCAGTTATTACGGGCCATTGGCCAATAGGGAACCATGCGGCCAGGTTGGGTATACCTCACAACTCGCATTGTCGTAGTTGCGATAACGCAAATGAGAGAGAAACTCTAACTCACTTTCTCTGCAAATGCCCAGGTCTCGCTAGATCCCGCTATCGAAGGCTCGGTCGTGAATCTAGAGGATGCGTCGGAGGCGAGAATAGGGAGCTGATTCAGTTTCTCAATTCTACTGCGTGGCTCTAGACGCCTCTCCCCTCATGACATTTAACCTTCTGTAACCTCCTTCTTTATTAGTTTAACGGAATATGTGGTTTCAAAACGGCGCCTTCTGCGCTAATTGGGCTTCTGGTCTGCTTGACCTAAGCCACCACTTTTACCTACCTACGCTGCCTTGTGACCTTCTTTACCACACTTAAAGCATGTTCTTGACCTGTCATGTTTGCTGCTGCAGTCCGTCGCGAAGTGGCGAAAAGTGAGACACTTGTAGCATCTCTTCGGGACCAATTAAGTTCTTAAGTGACAACTGATTAAACCCAAGATTGCGCCCTTTCAGAACCTTGGTGACTTCATCAGTAGGCAGGTTTATGACTGCAATCTGAGTGCCTATGTACAATCCTCCGAAGTGACTTCACCGCGGTAGTTTGGAGGTTTACCTCCAGTCGTTCACGGAATGTCTCGCAGATGCCCTCCCTTGTTGTTACTTCGTGAAGGTCCAAAATCTCCAGCCTCGTTTCCTGTCTAAGGTTTTAACGCCTGTTAGGTTAACTCCTACCAGTTTAGCTATTATGGCTTTGTATCCTTCCACCAGGTTACCACAACGTGTTTTTGGTTGTAACAACAACTCCCCGTTTATCGCGTGCAACGATTGCGGGGCACATTTCCACTGAGGTCTTTGAGCCCGGGCTCCGACTTCACTCTTTTAAGAAGATAATGGAGAAAATAAGCTTTATATGTAGTACAATTGATAGTTGCACCTTAGATTAAATCTTTCTTTAATTAGCTGAATCTCTTTGAGAGGCATGTCACGTCGTGCACCGTTGTCAATATAAGTTCCTATTGTTTACGAGTGTGATACAGTTAAGCTTAAACAAGATTTAATTCACATGACTAAGTTAACGCTCCGCACATCAACTTACTATAATAGGCTGCTTCCAATGGCTCATAAAATCAACACACAAAGTGATTATCGCCTAATAAAACTCCAATTCCTATACCGATTTACCTACACTGTTATAAGCCTGCTCAGCTTCACCAAATGTACCAAAAGTTCCTTTACGACCTAATAACCTTAACCGCTCATTTACCATCAACCAAATTGTTTATTAGTACACTTCTCGGGAGTCATTACGCCGAAACCGAAATGAGCCTATTCAAAACTTTCATCCCAATAACTTCATTTAGAAACAACTATAGCCTCGGGTCTTGAGCCGAACTATACGTGCAACAACCGAAACCCGAAAATCCCTCGAAATCAAAATCCTTAATCTTCCAAGTTTCCGTCTCCCGCACTGTCAACATTTAATGAAGCCGTAAATTCGATCAAACCAAAGATAAACCATCAAATTAAATTCTCCCCGTGAGTGTACTATTCATGCATACCATATGAATGGACGAATGAACATTCTCTTGGACGTCTATTTTGTAAGTTTTTGGTCTCAAAGAAAAATCAGCAAAGGACAATGTTAGCTTCAGTTTTGCTACTGCTGTGTATCTAAAACATTTCCTTATGTTCCTGTGTAAGACAACAAACATCAGCAGGGTGCCAAATGTGCAAGTCCTGACTATACACATAAGCTCCAAGGCGAATTCATACAGTCGGTAAATGTGAATCAGTCCCCATCAGGACGTGAAAACGGACCTTAGGAATTGACTCGTAAACATAATCCCTGTAATCCGGTGATATACATTTATATTGGCCGATGGAATAAGATCCCTAGTTTTGTGTGTGCCAGCCACCCCCTTAAAATTGTCTCGTGTAGTTTGTCTTTTGCAGGAAAAGCGATATTATCGCTCTAGTAGGGTCAAATTGAAGGAATATACTCGTAGACGCGCAGAAGATGCGGGAGAATGCGTTGGTATAGTGGGTGCAAACATATTGGAACATGTGTAAGTTCTATTAAGGGATTTTAAATATTGGACGCGCACCCCGATTGCACCCCGTCGTCGTCGTTGTCAGGGTGTGATGTAATGCAATTTTAATAATGTGACACGGCACGCGGCCAAAACAAATTAAAGATTTCATCAAAATAATGTTTGGTGGTGGTGTTTATTGTGGCGCACTGTGTATTGATCCGAATTTAATTGAATGTAATGTGGGAAATTCCGGGTAGTGGGTCATAGAGGTTGTTGAGGTGTCATTTCAGTAGCTTTAGTAGTAAATTGTGCATGAAAATACCGACATTATTGCGAATGGTGAATTAATATTTCTTAGCTGAAAAAATAAGTCCTACAAGTTGTCATTACAACATAAGCAGAAAGTATAGACTTTGCAGGTTTCACGTCTCAATCTTTTGTCCAATAAAAAGTCATTTAGAAACCAGACAAAAGATTGGGATGAGGAACCTGAAAACTTAGCATTTGCTGTTCGTGATGTAATTATAACTTACAGGAAATATTTTTCCCAGGTTTTACTTTTACCTTTTTATACTGTTCTTTAATTTACCCTAGTTTGTTTGTAATTTACTTTCACAAAAAAAAATATTCCAATTTCTTAGCTTAATTTGAATACTTTCAACCTGAATTAACATCTTGAAAGGACAACATCTTAAAGGAAACCCAATCCCTAAATGATCTATCGATTATTAACTTTCACCTCCTCTCCTTTCCGCACCGTTACTCCCCGACCGACTCCGAAAAATCACAAAAACCAGTTAATTTCACCGTTGGTATTACCGCACTTGATTAATAGTTTTGATAGTGATAGCATCCTAATCCTCCCTTAATGCATTCGATGAAAGATTAATATCCTGTGAAATATACAAGACAATATCCTTCCCGCACCGGCACGTATAGGCATATGGGCTCAAGCGGAGCTTTGTACGAAGAGCAAAGAATCACCCCAAAAGCATAACATTGCGATTGCCGTTTTCCACCCCATAGTTTTGTGTGTGCTGTGTGAATTTATAGATCCGAACCGGCAAAAAGGAAAGACGCACAGTTGTGGGGTGTTATTGGGGTGTGACTATTCTCTTGTCAGGACATAAAGAACGTATAGAAGAGAATACAACGCAAAGCATTTATCTGTCTGAGTAGAGTAGAATATAACTGGAATGCTATTCTGACTACAAACATGAAAATAATTTCAGGCCAAATGTAAATCTATATTCGTCACAAGTGCGGGAGCAGTGAAATTTGCTGAGATTTCGCTCGCTCGTGACAGTCAGGGTTTGTCCGATTTTTTTTACTCCTATTAGGGTTGCGTGTCGCACCTGCTGTGAATTTAAAACGTCTTTCACTTTCATGCATTGGTTTTACGATGGTGATGCCCAGACATGCGTTACCTGTCAATGTGAGAGACAATAGTTGAAAATTCAATTGTACGGATTACGAGTACACTTGCCCCATACGTTCTCACGAGCAAATGAAGATGTTTATTGGGTCACGTGTCGCGGATTAGTGGATCAATCTGTATCCGTGGTTGAGCAGCAGATTTGGCATGGAATTTAATTTGTTCGGAATCGGAAGTACTGCAGAAACTATTGGCTAGGTTAAGTGACGACTGTGGGTGATATAATCAGAATTTTACCATCAAAACAGAAACCGGCCCGATAAATTATATTCAAAATGCTTATGCCCCGGTCTCAGCTCAAGAGGTGCACCAAATAAATTTAAAGATTCTGATAATTCATTTTGACCCTAGTTGGGAGTGTAAACAACTTGACTTAAAGTTTATAAAATGGGAAAAATCTTGAGTAAGAAGCTATTAAAAAATTTCAAAATAATTTTTTTTTCAAAAACGGTAATAGCCAAATCTATTGGGAAACTCTCTTCCCCATAATTTTTTTTGGGTCGTGGGTTCAAAACTCAGCCTGAACGAATTTTGTTTATGTTTTTTTTTTCGAATTCACGACCCATGCGACAGACTATTATAACCTCACTCAGATGTTAAGCGAGTATCCATTTATGGGGATAAACAACACTGCTGAGCGTGCTGTTGATCTCAACGCCTTAAGATAAAAGGAGTAAAAGCAATTAAGTTTTCTTTCTTCTGATCAACATATACTAGATTATACGGTCACTCAGCGATAGTACAATTTTTAATCCGACCTCTGGAGACTGAATATTTACTTACTTCCATTCGGTCAACTGATCGGAAAGTTACTTCTACACGCCTGCATATCCCTAGCTATTCTCGTGACTTGCAACTGGAAATTCATTGGTTAGAAAAGGACTCTATACACTGACAGTCGGTGAACAGGTTTTTTTGTACAAAATCGTTATTTGAAGCTGCAAAATTTTCTCGCAAAAATTAACTCAATTCAAGAAAGGATTGGAGATATAAAAAAATAAAAACATAGCATGCCAATGGTTGGTGCCTGTTTCCATCACTCAACTTTTCGAACCGTTTCTGGAATTTGTCCTAAACCCTTCACTCTTTACAGCGTCATATCATTGGCGATCCTAGGGGTTTTGGTGGTTCAAACCCCTCGGCAGTTTTTTTTTCTTTTTGGGTAATATTTTGAATATTTGGTAATATAATGTTGTTTGAACGAGACCATGTTCCAATCGTGCGAATAGCACGATGAATGTATGGCCTATACTCATGTACTTTTTAATATAAACGTTTCCATGGAGACTCCAAAGCCTTACAGGAACCCAAGGACCACAAACTGGAGAAAGTTTCGACAGATTTTCAAAAACAAACTTCCAAGTCCCCCAAATCACTCGATAAGCTCCGTGGAGGAGCTGGACAAGGGAGTTGAAGCATTAGAGAAGGCTATGGCAATAGCTTTTAAAAATTCATGTCCAGTGAAGCGGAGTAGGAAAACCCTTCCGCCATGGTGGAACGATGACCTATCCAAGCTTAGGAAGCTTACTCGGGACATTCTCAATATCTGCAAGAAACACAAATTTTGGCAGCCATATAAAGACTGTCTGAAAATATACAAAAAAGCCATCAGAACAGCAAAAATCCAAGCCTGGATCGAGTTCTGTCAATCCTTGGATCATATCAAGGATTCGGCGAGAATTGGAAAAATTTTGTCAAAAACACATTCATGCCCGTCCCTGATAAAAAGCGACGATGGCTTCTGGACCGAATCTAGTGGAGAATCTCTTAGATTCTCTTGAATACGAATTTTCCTGGGTGCGAAAGTACTTCCACACACAAACCGACACTGCATATGGCAGACAACCAACGGGGCGATTTTGTAGTCTCCATCATTACGGAGGAGAAGATTGCCTGGGCAATTAATAGCTTCTCTCCATATAAATCTCCCGGACCAGACGGCATACTGCCGCCCATTATGCTGCAGAAAATGCAGGATCTTGTAGTTCCGATGCTGTTGCCACTCTTCAGAAGTCTTCTGACCTTCATTTACGTCCCCCAATCATGGCGACGCGTGCGAGTCGTATTCATACCAAAGGTAGGCAAACGTGGACACGAGGTCGCGAAGGATTTCAGGCCTATTAGCTTATCCTCCATCGTATGGGAAACTCTGGAGCGTATTATTGATCTCTACATTCGACAGAGTATGGGAAGCTCAGCACTCTCTAGGTCGCAGCATGCATACGTAAGGGGTAGATCCACAGAAACGGCTCTCCACGAAGTAGTGCGCAGCATCGAGTACAGTCTGCAATACAAACAGTATACGTTAGCCGCTTTCCTCGACATAGAGGGGGCTTTTAACAATGTCCGCATAGAATCTATTCACGAAGCCCTTGCGGATTCGGGAGTGGAGGTGGGACTCAGCAAATGGATAGTGAGTCTGCTGAAGACCAGGGTAATTCATGCGAACTTAGGAAACAGCCAGATGACAAAATTTGTCTGCAGAGGGACACCTCAAGGTGGTGTCATCTCTCCGCTACTGTGGCTAGTAGTGATCAATAAAATCTTAACTAAACTCGACGAGGAAGGTATAAAAGTAGAGGCGTATGCGGATGATGTAGCGATCATAGTATCAGGAATGTGTCTCTCCGTGATCAGTCAGATCATGGGAAGAGCGCTCGGGCTAGTCAGCAAGTGGGCTACAAGCTGTGGCCTTGGTGTAAACCCAAGCAAGACAAAGCTGATGCTGTTCACTACAAAAACCAAGATACCACCTTTTTCCCTTCCAAAACTTAACGGACAGCAACTCACACTATCGACTAGTTCGAAGTATTTGGGAGTCATTTTAGACTCAAAGCTCAGCTGGAAGTTGAATATTGAAGAGCGTGTTAAGAAAGCCTGCGTAGTTTTCTACGCCTGTAGGACAGCCCTCAATAAAAGGTGGGGCGTTAAACCAAATTTAGTACTCTGGCTTTATACAGCAGTGGTACGTCCCATGCTGACGTATGGAGCACTTGTGTGGTGGCCAGCGCTTAGCAGAGAGTAGGTACAATATAACGAAACTGGGTAGGGTGCAAAGAACGGCATGTCTTGGCATCACAGGGGGTATGCGAACATGCCCGAGGGATGCGTTGAATGTAATCCTGCATCTTCTACCAATCAACCTTTTTATTAATAAACTGGCAGCATGTAGCGCGGTAAGGCTTAAAGAGTCCGGTGGCTGGAACTCCAAGCCATATGGCCACGCTGATATCCTCAACCAGCTGCCACTATACACTACAACAGACTTTGCAGTGACTACACTGAGTCTTGGCAAAAACTTAGCTGTTAAAATTCCGACTAGGTGCGAATGGGGTACGGGTGAGGCAGTAGGGGATTACGAAGTCTCTATTATCACAGATGGATCTAAAATGAGCTGCGGTGTAGGTTCAGGAGTCTTCTGCGATACACTTAACATCTCTGAATCCTACCGTCTTCCTGATCATGCTAGCATTTTCCAGGCGGAATTGTTTGCAATCATGAAGGCCTGCCTCGCACTCGGAAATATTCAAGACAGCCAAAACATAGCCATCTGCTCAGATAGTCAGGCGGCTATTAAGGTACTTAACGCTGCGAAGATATTCTCTAAGTTTGTCAAATGCTGTGAGGAGACGCTAAACAATCTTGGTAGAAAGCACTCAATCACACTAATTTGGGTGCCTGGACATACGAATATAGATGGCAATGAGCTGGCAGCTGAGTTGGCCAGAAAAGGGGCCTCTATGGACACCTCCTATGAGGAGCGCGTACACGTTCCGATGTCAACTGTCAAGGGACAGATTTCCTTGCAGTATCTTACGATTGCAGCCGGTTACTGGCGAAACATAAGAACCTGTGCCATATCATGGAAGTCATGGCCATCATATGACTGGAAAAGGACGTCCGAGATTCTAACAAGACCGCGGAAGGATATCGCCAGACTTACAGCAGTTATTACGGGCCATTGGCCAATAGGGGACCATGCGGCCAGGTTGGGTATACCTCACAACTCGCATTGTCGTAGTTGCGATAACGCAAATGAGAGAGAAACTCTAACTCACTTTCTCTGCAAATGCCCAGGTCTCGCTAGATCCCGCTATCGAACGCTCGGTCGTGCGTTTGTTGATAGTCTACACACTAAAAAATTTTGATATAAATTTTCTTATCTATATAGGTCCATAGGAAAATTTGTATTAAATTTATAAGTTTCAATCTTATAAATTATATTTATTCTATAAACGATAAAATTAATAGGAGTTATAGTGTAAATGCAACAATACCAATGGTTTATTTTTTATAGGAAATCATTTATAAGTGTTTTATATGAATTTGGTATAAAAATTATAAAGAATCGATAGATCCTGGTTATAGGACAGATTATACAAATTATAAGAGAACAGGTATAAATCGAAGAATACTAACTATTTTACCCCATGATTCTCATCCTATCATGTCATAGTCAGTACAAGTATGAGACCTAGTTGATTTTTCACTTGATTGCAAAATAAAAAATAAAAAATTCGCGAGCGCGCAGAGCGCGAACGCTGGGTTGGTGAGCGTAGCGAGCAGGGGGCGAAGCCCCCTAGTAACTCATAAATCTTATATCTCATTGACCTCTTCTATATATTATTAACCTCTTTACGCTGTAAATTGCATAATAAATTACCTACCTACAGTGGGATTCGATCCCGAGACCCTATGATTTGGAGACCAACGCCCTACCTACTAGACCAACCAGACTCTGAGTGATGAAGCTTGTAATTTATACATACATACATTGAACGAAAGCACGCATAACATTTTATACTAGAAAAGAATAAAATAAATATGAACTTAGTATAGATGAGCCTTTCTAAACCATTTTGTATAAAATTTATCTGAGTTTTGGTATAAAACGCAACGAAAAGAAAAGTTCATAAGAACTTTGATAAAATTTATACCATTTTTGGTATACACTGACTTTATACTTTCAACGTTATAAAAATGTATTCTAAAATTGGCATATATAACTTTATATTAAAAATGGTATAAATAATTTTATCTTTTATCCCAAAATTTGTTACCGTGTAGAGGATGCGTCGGAGGCGAAAATAGGGGAGCTGCTTCAGTTCCTCAATTGTACTGCGTGGCTCTAGATGCCTCTCCACTCATGACATTTAACCTTCTGTAACCTCCTTCTTTATTAGTTTAACGGAATATGTGGTTTCAAAACGGCGCCTTCTGCGTTAATTGGGCTTCTGGTCTGCTTGACCTAAGCCACCACTTTTACCTACCTACCTATACCCATGTACAGACCTAGAAGGCACGCAAAACTCAGAATATTCAATTTCATATTTGTTTTTGTAGGGGATGCAGGGGTAGATGGGACGGATCTGACACACATTCAGCGTTTTATTATTACAACCAACAGCTAGCATTCAACAAAAATTTGAAAATTTTCGCTGCATTTTATCAAAAGATATGGCTGAATATAGCTTTGTAGGGGAGACAGGGGTAGGATTAGTCAAACCTACGACATTTCTAATCAACTTTAGGCATATGTCACAATTAGACATTTCAGGTCGCTAGCAATATTCTGTCGAATAAATATATAAATTAAAATATCAAGCATGGTAATTTGTGTGGTAGGTAGGGGAACCCTTGCTCCGATTTAGCCAATACCATCCAAGGTTTTATCAAAACAAACATCTCATCAAAATTTCAAAACGCTAACTTGATTATTTCGTGAGTTATCGTCCGAACAAACAGAAACACGGACGGACAGACACACAGATAGAAGGACAGTATCAGGGACCGACCCTGATCATTGTATATCATATACACATATGGCCAAAGAAATAAGTACACCCATACTAACTTTTCTTATCACCCTGTAGCCAAGTAGTTATTTGAGGAAATAAGCTCATATGGAAAGATTTAAATACTTAATTGGTAAGGAATGAGATAATATGTAAATTAGCATATTATAATAAATAACAGCTTTCAGTTACATTGAAAAAGTACGAACTGACTAAAATAGGCTGGACAAAATAATAAGTACATGTCAGTTAATTTGATTAAAACTTGTTTTAATTAAAATATTAAGTTCTGATTCGACCAGAATTTAATTTATTTTATTATTTAAAAGTAAATGGTTCATTATTTTGAAAGGAAAAACGGGTTTAGTTGGCCTTTTGGAGATAATTCTTATGGTATGTTCCCATACATCCATATATCCAGTTACTTCCAGGAAATTCCGTAATTGGTCCGTTTTATGAAAACTGTGTTTCTGTTTCATTGATTCAACTCCCCCTAAATATTCCAGATTCAATTTAACTCTAGTAAGAACGTGAAAAGCCACCCGACTTGGTTGAAGCGGATCCTTGACCAGTTTCTGAGGTACGGTTAGGGTTAATATCCTGCTGAAATCCCCATTTAAAGTGTGTGTTCATCAGTGAAATATTCTAGGACTCTAAACTAACATTTCTTATATGGAAATTGCCCCATTGTAACGGTTATTAGGTATATTTGAACGAAACCAAACTATGAAAATTAAACCATAGACCACGTTTTTTCGCCTCCATGGGAAATAGTCAGTAGATGTAGCATATATTATTTTTTTTTCCTGAATGAAGAATATTACGACAAGAGTAGTTTCCAATCAAATTTATTACGATCTCATAAATAAAACAGACTATTCTGTGAGTTTTCATTGTTCAGTCTGGAACAAGAAAAACTATCCCTCTCAAATTTTCTTGAACCGTCAACACTTTTTGACGTCGCCATGGAAACCTCCAAACTTTTTGTCAAAACTGCTTTACTTCTTGTATTCTTCGATTAACTTTTCAAAGGGATTCTATATTTTAAATATTTGCCGCGAAAATCACCAAGAGAACTTTTCTCGCCATAGTGATAATGAGACCAACAGTTGTCCTTAAGGAGACTTTACTGTATTTGAGACTGCTCATATTCACTTTTTAATGAAATACACAGTAAATACAATGTTTAGCTGGTTTATTTCGTTATTGAGAGAATAATTTTTCCGCTATTTCAAAGTTTCGAGCTTAAACTTCTTTTTTCGTACCTACCATGCGTTTTTCGCCCCCTTAAGTATTTTTGTTTGTTTTCAATTTAACGCTTCTGGCATACACCAATTAATAAAAAAAAACAAATCCTTACGGAAAATAGCAACTTGTTGTCAAAAGATTAATAAACCGATGGTGTACTTATTATTTTGACCAAGCTGAAAACCCACTTCAAAGTTAATATCGGGAGGGCTAAGAAAATAGGGGGATGCCATTTAGTTTTTCGATTCCGTTGGCATTGTTGTATTCTAATTGTTGTAATGACTATCTATTTAGAGTAATTCAATTTTAAAAAGGGTATGAAAATTTGGCATAAAAAGATACATGAGGGGTGTACTTATTTTTTTGTCCATATGTGTATATGGCCATAACTCCGGTGGCTCCTTTTAGGTGTTACATAATATCGGAACAAAAAAAAACATGTAAAGGATACTCGCCCAGAGATGAGAACCCCATAAATTCCCGGTATTGAAAAAAATACTCATCTACGTGCTCCTAGATTGTCTTAAATTTTCAAAACTCAATCGGATATCGATGTGCATACCGAAACTGTTAGATAAAGTGCCAGGAACCATGTGGGTTTACAGGGTGAATGGATAAGTGAACTAGAAAAATCTTGAAATTATTGCGAACAAACTCAGAAAATTTTGCAGTTGTTCGGTTATCAATTGCTTTAAAATGGTCAGGAATCCATGATATACAGTAGACACTCACTTATATTAACGCTCACTTATATTTACATCCTTTTATATTAACACCCGGACTTTAGGCACCTTGTTATATTAACTGACCATTCACTTATATTCACTACCAGATAATTGAATAGCTGTTTATGCCTAAAACTTGTGGAGAAAAAATAAATCTTGGAATATAAGCTACTCATTCTTATCGAAAAAATATGGTGTCACAAAGCCGGTAATAAAAAAAAGAGCTAAAATAAATTGCAATGGTTTTATTCTCTCCACAAAAAAAATATAAGACGGAGAATTTTTACGCCTTTCTTACTGAATAGCACACGGGAAGCTAACGAAGCGTCGTAAAAAATTTATGCTACAATTTTTTGGCCACTAAAACACAATTTAGATGACATGCTTTAAAAAAAATAGTGCAACAGAATGCTGTTTGTTTTCATCACTAAACTTTAAGAGCCGTTTTCGGTAATTTTCTTACCCTTTGAGCAGCAGATCAACTTTGATTCGCCCGTTGCCTGAGCGTAAGCGATGGTTGGAGTATGTATTAAGGCACTGTGGTCTCATTTTGCTGAAACCACCTTATTCGATTTTTTGTCGGTTAAGGCAATATGATTTTACGCGTAGGAACAGGTTACTTCCGAAGAATATTTAAGGGATGACGAAACTCTCACTCTAAACAAGGTTATTACGCTTTAACGTCTACTCGTCCAATTTGGTAGGGAAGGCTAACTGCGCTGCTATTCTTCCTGGATGAGCTTCTTCGTTACCGAATGGAAATTAAAGTAAATTTACTGGAAACTCTTAAACGAGTCCAAGAGTTAAGTGATGAAAATGGTCACCATACCTTGGCATGGAATTTTGAAAACATTTTTTATTTAAATTCCACAACTGTCATGAGTATTGCAGTGTAGGTACTATGTATACATAGTATTAAAAATTGTCAGGTTCCTGTGTCCTAACATGTACAAGTTTATTTGTAAACTAAGAAAGAATCATCAGTTCTCTTATATTAACGTTCTACTTATATTAATACCCCCCCCCCCCCCCTCCCCCTGCACGATATAGTTAATATAAGTGAGTGTCTACTGTATATATAGGTATATATTTTTTTTTAATCTATAACGGTACCATTAACGAGAAAGTTTCTGATGAACTTGGAGCTTCTTAGGCGCCAAACGAATTTCCTTCTCGACATGTAAAAGGAGTTACGTTCTGTAAAATTTGGCAAATATCTCATTAGCGGTTCCTTTTCATGAGAAAGTACCGTAGCTTGTAGATTTTGTCTGCTTTGGTATAGTTAATACGAATAGAATACTCTACCAAAAATATTCAAAGTTGGTGCGATACTAAGAAAATAACTGTCCAGGAATTTATACAACCGTAATTTTTTTTTAAATTTCGTCTAGGGCATTCGGTGCCTCAGTCACACTGTATCTCTAAGTTGCCGGAGCATGGGTTCAAATCCCACTGTGACCATGAATGTTTATGTTGTCTTAAAAAAATGCTCCTATGTCAGCCCGTTCTTCGATGTAAATCGTGCCGGAGCTACCCATTGTTACAATGGCCAAGAGCTAGGAAAACCCCCTTCGAATCAAGACAAAAAAAGTCTCTTGAATTGATACTAAACAACAACAAAATTTCGTCGGGATACCTACATAATCCCGAAAAACAAAATCCCGCCCGTTCATAATCCCCCTTTTTCCAAAAAATCCCGCTTTACCTTATCCCGACATTACAAAATCCCGCCATATCAAAATCCCGCCATTCCAAAATCCCGTTATTTCAAAATCCCGCCACCTCAAAATCCCGCCACTCCAAAATCCCGCCATTTCAATATACTATACCGCTATTAAATAATAAAAAAATCCCGTCAAAATACCGCCAATTTTTTTTTTATTGTTAACAAAAAAAATATAGATATGCGTTCGAAGTTTCATATCGATCCCTATAACGGTTTAGAAAAACGGAGCCCGAAAAGGAACTTTAAGTTTAAACGCCAATAACTTTTTTACCGTTACTCAAAACTGGAAAATTTTAACTGATATGAGATGTACTCGTTTAGATATTTGATTTAAATACCCATACGTCAATCTTCGATAAAAACTAAAAATGTCGACTTTTTTCAAACGTTCGGGACACCCTGTTATCTTCTTCCTACCAACTTTGTGCCAAAGACTGTGACCATTCTACACATTCCTACCAAATTTCATGACAATCGGTTGAGCCGTTCGCGAGTTATTTCGTGAACAGACGGACGGACAAAATCGATTTCATAAGGGTTTTTTGAAACAAAAATTTCTAAAAAACCCTAAAATGGGGCGTTCAATTTTGATTTAGCTTGTTTTGAGAAAAATTTGACAGATTTCAAAGCTTGTCGTATTAACCACACCACTGAGTACTGATAAAAGGAGAGGACTAGAATTTATAAGGAATCGCGCCTTCGTTTCATAACCTTATCTGGAACGTGCATATAATTTTGTTAATTACAACCTTTTTTAGAATTTTCATTTAATAGGCAGCCACACTAAGAAAATCCCGATATAACGCATTTTGTAAAAATTTGTAGATCTAAAAAAAAAAACTGCTGCAATTAATATTTTGCGTAACCGTGCAATTTTTGGTAATCAGTTTAATTTTGGTCTTACCACATTTTTCGGATTTCTCAAATGCTATAACAACTAACCAACCACTTCAAAAATGTGGTGCCCACCTACATAAGCCAACCTAATATGAAATTTGATTTAATGAAATTACCGCAGCAATAGTCCTTAAAACTAAATTGTTATACACACAACACAATATCGCCCGCACGCTCTGGGCGTTGGCTCATTCAATTTTTATATTCTACTAAGATGTTGTCATCCAATCATGATTGCATCGTATCGTTTGAACGATATGAACGTGTCATGGTCGCACGTATACAATTTAAGGATAACCGCATAGTCAACTTCCCTTATAAGAACCCTCAAATCCTTCAAAGAATAAAATAAAAAAGCACAGCACAGAATACACTTACCCACGCTGGCGCTGCTGCTCCGGCTACCGTGAACACATTTCTTTGTGCCTTTAAGGTATTATCTTTTATGTGCCATTTTGTGGCATTTCATTTAAAATTAAATTAAAATACGGCATGGCGTCTTTTATTACATTTTTTTTTCATTTTTCGTAAGGTTGTTGTCGTTGTTGTCGGCGGTGACTCCTTTTTCGTATTCTCTGTATGAAAAAAGGTATGCGCAACGCTTATGCTTAAAACAGTCTGACGTTCGTGAAAGGGGAGGTCTGGCTGGATATCTTTTGCCACGATACATTCATATAATGGAATACTACATCCTTTATATGGATAGATTCTCTGGATATGTGCGTAGGTTGTATATGAGATGAAAAATCTTGGGCTACAACACAAGAGATGAGAGAAACCGCTCCACAACGTGCTTCTATGTGCTTGTTGGCAACAATTTTTAGCTGCCGTCACACACCGCCTAGACCAAGCAAACAAAATGAACACACGAAAAAGTGAACAAAATGGAAAACCCACATCATACCCTATTTTTGAGGACATTTTGATTAAATTTTATGCTTTATCACAGTCGAAAGTCTTGAATATAAATTTTTAGTTTTTTTTTCTAGGAGGGATAAAGTTAGCTTTTCTTTCGATTTTTTTCGTGTAATCTGTTTGGGTGTTATAGAGATAGCGAGCGACGTGTGTGGGCTTAAAACTTAATGACAGTTTTGAAAAAAAATTGGAGGGTTGGATAAAAATCGGTTTAATTTTATGAAAATAGGACAAAACTTCTGGGAGAAAAACTAAACAAAGTGACACGTCTTTTGACGCTTTTTGAACATATACATTGTTTCCCAATAATATTTTTTTTTTTAAACAACTGGGAGACGTTTTGGGGTTGCCTGAATCATATAACTGTGTCACAATAGCATCGATATGATACAGGAAAATCGTCTTTTTCAAAGAAAACCTTATTTATTTCATATCATCCCGTTAAAATCTCTAAATAACATTTCGGCATTTCGTAGGTATCTATAACCCTATTCACAATCAATTCAATTTCGCAAATCCAACTTCTGATGGTCAGATGTTGTGGTCAAATCGAACAACGTTCGACATTCCATATTATTTCTAAAAATAGTCTTCGATTCATAAACTATTCACAATGCAAAGTAAACGTAAATGTCCAACGTCAATTCGACGTTGTACTTGTACTGCGTCGACCGCAGAATTCATCAATATAAGGTCACTATCTCTACAGTCTGAAGAGCTATGTAGAGAGGTACACCCGCAGCAATTAATATCTAAATATTTCAACCCTATATCTAGGCCTGTTCCAAAAACCGGGATCCCGGTACAAAACCGGTGTTCACTTGGTACCGGACCCGGTATTCTAAAGTAACGATATCCCGGTTTTTTTGGTACCGAGTTAAAAAAAACCGACAGACGAGTCGGTTTTTTGGTACCGAGTTAAAAAGAACGATTCATTTCAACCATGAGCCGGTTTTTTCAGGTTTTTCGGTACCGGTTTTTAACCCAGTACTCAAAAAAACCGGCTTATGGTTAAAAAAAACCGTCGGTACTGAAAAAACCCTGAGTCGGTTTTTAACCCGGTACTCAAAAAACCGGCTTATGGTTAAAAAAACCGTCGGTACTGAACAAAAAACCTGAGTCAGGGAAATCGCGGTTATTGAAAAAAAAAAGAAACCCGGTACTGAAATCTCGGTACCGAACAGGCCTACCTATATCGACATACATATATCGGGGATATTCGCATTTTGCATTAATAAATCGAGTTTAAGGTTTGTATTGAGAATGTCGATTTAATTGACGATGTATGTGAATTTCAAGGAATCCTCGACCATAGTAACACTTACCTGAACGCGTGATTCTGTCAATCCGATTCGCATTGCTATCTCCTCTCGCATGAAAATGTCAGGATAATGGGTTTTCGTAAAACACCGTTCCAATTCGTTCAGTTGGGCCGGCGTGAAACGGGTACGATGTCGTTTCTGTTTGGATTTTTCGGAATTCTGTGGAAATAGGAAGATATACGTATAAATCAATTCAGGACGATGACGATGACGGTTTTATCAGATATTGTCGTATAGGTCGGAAATAGATAGCCGTAAGGTGATTGACCTTAGAATTTTTAAAATTTTTCGATGTTGTGTGAAGAGAAAGAAAGTTCTGTGATTTTGTGTTAAAAATAAAATGGTATCTTCGGTAAGTCTGTTTATCGTTTGAAATTGTCGTAAACGTTACTTTTTACGACTCGTTAAAACTTGATGTATTGATTTGACTTTGTTGTAAAAACTTAGTTGAACCGTTATGAAATTAATAATAATTTTACTTACTTGGTCTTGTTGCATTGTATGCGGATCACAGAGTCCACTCGATACGTGTAAACGTCCCGATGAACCATTCGTTTCCGATGTGGGTGTTGTAGGAATTTGACCGAAATTGCCGTTTCCGTGCAATGATGTCAGTGCTGATTTAGGCAGATCGCATTCCTTGGGACCTATAACAAAGATAAATTACCGTTAGATGAAATCTTGCATTAGTGAAAACGTACGATGACAGAAGATTTCGGTCAGATTAACAATATGCTCTGTGACAGATTGTCGCATTGACTTTGGTGCTATCTTTTTGTTTTATTTAATTTTTTTTTAGAAAGCTGAGCTGGTAAATACTTAACTTTATGGGCATTGAAGATTGTAGTTAGAGGTTAGGCGTTTTTATTTAATATTCTATATATAATTAATATAATAGAAATTCGTGTTAGTTACACCATTTAAAACTGAAGAACGGCTGGACAGATTTACAGGATTTTAGGTTTGTTGGATTAGGCTCCGACCGGAATAGTAGAATAATTATGCGAAAAATTCCCAATGGGTTCTTTTTCGTCTACTTCCTGCGTGTATTTCTTGAACATTTCAACGAATTTCAGTCAATTCGCTCCACAGGATTGGTCTCTACTCTAATTAAAAGAGCAACTATTGACACATATGAGAAATTCACAATGAGCAGAATTATGAAAACTATTCATTTTCACATAGCCCTTTCTGTAATTCTTGAGCGAATGACCAGGTTTTCAGTAAGTTTACTCCACCAGATCGGCCTACACAAGGCTCCAAACGGAATAGCCGTATATGTATATCCAGCAAATTCACAATGAGCAACAATTCACAATGATCCGCATAGTTTGGTCTTTATTTTTTTAAGGTCTAGTAAAAAGAAATCCAACTGAATAGGTCTCCTCTACAAATATTAGAGTAGCTCTTGAAACACGCAAAAATGCACAATGAGCAAAATTATAAAAACAGTTCCCTTTGCATAGTTCTTAGTCGAATTGGTGGATTTTAGTAAATTAATTCCACCGGATTGGCCTAAACACAGAATACTATTGAAACATGCAAAAAAATCACAATAATGAAAACAGTTAATTTTGAATTACTTTTGTCTATATCTTCTGAACGAATTCTCAGATTAGAGTAAATTTGCATCACCGCATATATGGCAGAATAAATATCGAAACATTCAGAAAATTCACAATGAACAAAATTATAAAGACAGTTCGTTTTCACATACTTTGGAATTTAATCCCTCAACTGATAAGCGGATTTCGGTAAATTTGTCACGTCGAAATAACAGGATAATAAAATTCACAACGGGAATAATGCTCAAGGCAGCTGCTTTTCTGATCCTTTGGCGACCATTTTGAATTGTTAGATTTTGTTAAAGTTACACCACCGGATTGGTCTCTCCACCGAATATTTAAATAGCTACGTAAACTTGCAAAAATTTTTAAATTAGCAAATTTTAGCTTTTCTGCGCATATGTACCTTTGGCTATATGTATCTTCTTAGTTAATAAGGAGTTTTCAGAAAATTTGCCGCACGGATAGGTGTCCATCCAAAACATCGGAATATTGAAATATGCATAAACTTCACATTGATCATTTGGCCATTTTTTTAAACCGATTAGCGCTTTTTAGCGTAAGTCTTCGCCTGGGATTCTTCTTCCTCCGAAAACCGAAAAACTACTCAAATATCCACAGTCACCTGAACGGATGGCAGCTCTTTTCCTATTCCTTAGCTACTTTGAACGGATTAGGTAGGAGATTTCAGTAAATTTGATCCACCGTATTTGTAGATTTATTATTATTTTTGTTTGAATTTTCTCTTTCAACAATTCACAATAAGTTCTTTTCCACATATTTTGTCTGCATTTCTGAACGTCATAGCTGCTTTTTAAAGATTCTCAAAATTCAAGAAATTTCCGAAGTTTTTCACAAATAGCATAACTCTCATCGGATATATCTGTACCCCGAATAGCATAATAACTATTGTATTTCTGAATATCGCCTAACTATTGCAACATATTAGCGGATTTCAGTAAATTTCCTCAACCGCATTGGTCTGTATGCCGAACACCAGAAAATTATTAAGACAAAGATCTGTCCACATACATTAGCCCAGATATCCTGAACGAATTAGCCCATTTTAGTAAATTGGACCCTCCAGATTAGTTTCCATCCCAAACTGCCAAACAAAGTCATAATACGCTTACGCTTGCGTTTGTCAATATCTCCAATATCTCTTGATCGAGTTGACGTAGTTTCTAATGGTTTGATTTTCAACTGGAATAGCTGAAAAGCTACTGAAATTTGCAGATACTCCTGAACGGATAACAAAATAAGCAAAATTTCGGCAAAGCTCTTTTTCAACCTTTGATGGGTTTATCCTGTGATTTTAGTAAATTTGAACTCCAAACAAAATTGTGAATGCAGCTGCTTTCCCCATTTTTGGCGACATCTCTTGACCCAAATAGCGGATTGTTAATTAATTTTCGCCACAATGATTGGAATATTCCGTTAATAGCTGCGAATAACAACTCAAACATGTAGAAAATTCACAATGAGTGCAGTTTGCTCCACCAAATTAGTCTCGAACATCACCTGGAGGAATTAGAGGATTTCATTTAATTCGCACAACCTTATTGCTCTCTCTGCCTTAAATACCGGAATATGTAGTATTGAAACATGCAGAAAATTCACAATGAGCAAAATTATGAAGACAATTCCTTCTCTTGCCTATTTCACCTGAATGGATTAGCGAAAATCTGTAAATTCCACCCTATACTCCTCCTACCTAATTGACTCACCACCACGTCGAATACCTGTCGAAAAATCTGCAAAATTTGCTAATATAAAAATTATTTCTATAGCTTTTGTCTATATCTCTTGAACGGATTTTCCGACTTCAGTGAGTTGATTCCTTCCCCCCGAATTGATGACCAGGAGCAGCAGGATAGGTCGTGAAGCATCTGGAAAATTTGGAATAATTTTCTCGTATTTTCCCCTTAACGGAACGGTATATTTCAAGCCCCTCTTCCCGGGGGCGCAATAGCAGAGCAGCTCTTCACAAACCTGAAAAATTGGCCAAGAGATTATTATTGAAGCCATCTCTTGAACGTATAAAAAAGCCTACTTCAGTAAATTTCCACACGCAACTGAAAAACTCCCATTTGCAATAACTGAATTGCTATTGCCACATCTACTGCCAGTTAATGACTTACACCCACTATAACAGAATTTCCATTGCGCCGAATCAGAAAAATTAGGTAGGAGAAAAAAACTGAAAGGGTATGCTTATTTCTCCAGTTTTTGTCAAAATTTATTCAATTATTTCGCGGGTTAGACGAAAACTCAAGCAGGCTTTGGCCATATTTCATGAACAGATTAACTAATTTCACCAAATTCAAACCCCTCTACATATTCAACCCTTAATATCGGCCAAGAAAAAATCATCAAGGCGCCTCACTTTCTTATGCTTCTGAGCATACAAGCAAATTTGTGGACTTCAGTAGTTTAGCCCCATTCGCTAATTGATAACATCTAAAAGGCGGGACGATACGAAGTTCACCGGGCCAGCTTGTCTATCTATATATATACAGGGTGTCCGAAAACTGCCGCATAAACGCACCGAATTATGATTCCTCAGTTGATTTCCAGCAAAAAAGTGGTACTGAACATACCCCCTCAGCTTAACCCTTTAGCTGCCACAGGCATTTAAAGATTTTTGAAAAAATCATTTTCTTGCGCGACTTAAAGCCTAATATCTCCAAAGCTAGACCAGCTAGAATAGTGAAATAAAATTATTATTACAGCCAACAAATCTACATGTAAAATAAAACTAACCACACTAAAATCGGATAAGAGGTTTGGTTTTTACAGAGCTTCCAAGTCAAATTTGCGTGATTTGACCCAAAAAGAATCTTTATTTCCATCTCAATTTTCTCCAACTTCTGCTAAGATGAGGTGCTTGTATGATTCTTTTAAAAATTGGCGCACAGTCTTACGATCATATCTTTTCTACATCATTTTATTCTAGCTCCATTATTTCTAACAGTTTTTATACGTTAAGTGTAGAAAACTAGGGTTAATTTTAGCTCGAATTCAATACAATTCAATTTACACTGCCCCTAAAGATCTGCAATTGGTAAAATCTATTCAAAGTATGTCGAAATCGAGCCAAAATTAACCCTAGTTTTCTGCACTTAAGGTACTAAAACTGTTAGAAATAATTGAGCTAGAATAAAATGATGTAAGAAAGATATGATCGCAAGACTATGCGCCAATTTTTAAAAGAATCGTACAAGCACGTCACTTTGGCAGAAGTTGGAGAAAATTGAGATAGAAAAAAGATTGTGTTTGGGTCAAATCACGCAAATTTGACTTTGAAGCTCTGTAAGAACCAAACCTCTTATCCGATTTTAGTGTGGTTAGTTTTATTTTACAGGTAAATTTGTTGGCTGTAATAATCATTTTATTTCACTATTCTAGCTGGTCTAGCTTTGGAGATATTAGGCCTTAAGTCGCGCAAGAAAATGATTTTTTCAAAAATCTTTAAGTGCCTGTGGCAGCTAAAGGGTTAAGCTGAGGGGGTATGTTCAGTACAACTTTTTTGCTGGAAATCAACTGAGGAATCATAATCCGGTGCGTTTATGCGGCGGTTTCCGGACACCCTGTATTTGTGTCTGTTGCCAGTCAACTTCTAAACCACTGGACCGATTTGGATGATTCTTTTTTTGTTTTATCCGTCTTACATTGGAGAAAGTTTATGGACCAAAAAATTTTTTAAAATATCAAAGGAAGTGGTGGTAAATATCGAAATTCCATTTTGTGTGAGAGTAAGTGATTAAACCTACTCGATTCATACGCTTTGAATTTTTATACGTGTACTAAATGAAATCGAACCGGCTTAAGGATATGATCTTTTCGAAACGGCTGGACCGATTTTTATGAAATTTTGTATATATCTTTGCTAGGTATGGGAATCAGTCGTAAGTTATATTTTATGCCCCAAAGTCCCCCCTCTTCTTTGTATCGTTAATTTAGTATTTTGTACAGTAAGTGATTAAACCTACTCGATTCATACGTTTTACATTTTTATATGTGTACTAAATGAAATCGAGCCGGCTTAAGGATATGATAGAAATATGATGATATGACGTAGTGTAATGGAGCCATAATTATCCAGAGAAGTTTTAACTGTATTAGAGGTGGTTACATCAACTGTTAAATACATAAACAACACTGCTTAACACTATTGAGCAACTCTGTCGAAAATTTGTAGTAGGGTAGGCTACCATGGAACACTTGATAACGTCACTTCCAGTATAGGAAAAACTCTTAGGATTATCCTGACGATAAACTGCTTCGTTTTATACAGAAGATAGGACACATAACGGATTTTTATTTGTTTGTTTAATCCATCTTACGCTGAAGAAAGTTTACAGACCGAGAAAATTTTGGAAGTCTCAAAGGAAGTGGCGGTAAATTCCATTTTGTATGTATGGAATATTTAGTTGTCATTGGGTCAAATACAGTGTAACTTAAATAAATGTGACTACGTTTTTGCGAACATTTATCCTGGATGTTGGTCACAGCAATTTCATAATCAGTTACTACTTCGGAAATCCGTTGATACGAATATATCCGCAATTTTTAAGCGGAGCGACACGGTTGAGGTGTTGCTGAACTCACGACAAAATTACCTAAAAGGTTATCGGACCCTCTTCCCGATTCCCCTCTTACGTCGATCCCAATCAATTCAAAATCGCTCATAAAGTTGAATAAGTGTAAAGTTGTGAGCCAAGCGAACAACGCGAGCTCAGCGAGCTTGTTTTCCAATAAAAATCTTTAAATTCAATTAATAATAACTTTGAATATTTAATGTTCTGATTTATAATTCTTTATTTAATAATTCAGCGATGGAAATTAGGTTCTGGACGCGCGCTGCTGACTCTCTATAGTGTTGCACGGAACCGTGGAACCGGAACCGGGTACCCGGTTCCTAACGAGAACCGCCCCGACCGGTTCCAAATAGAACCGAGCACCGGTTCCAAATATAACCGAGCACCGGTTCCAAATAGAAACGAGGGCCGCCGGTTGCAAGAGAACCGGGTCCGGTTCCACAGAATCGTTATGCGGTTCTGATGGACCCGATTTTCGGTTCTTGCGGAACCGGACTCGCGGGTCTGTGGAACCGGGCATGTGAAGCGAACTGGAATTGGCGCTAGAGATTAAACCGACATCCGATTCTGATACATACTATGAATTGGTAGATTCTGGGGGCATATTGTTGTAAAGTAATATTGAACATTGCATTCCACTTGCTGGTAAGTGCAAAAATTGTTAAACGGCAGATTTTTTGTGTGTGCGCAGTTTGTAAATGCGTTGTGTTGTTAGGATGTTGTTTGTTTGTGTATATTATAAGCGCATGTTTAGAAATTTGATGGGTAAAGAACGGGTGTTTTTTGTTTGTTTATACCTTTTTTCCTTCAAGTTAACACATTTACGGACCGAATGGACAAATTTGCGAGTGAAATGGACGATTTTACGAATCAAGTTAACAAATTTGCGAAACAAACGAACATTTTTTCGAGTCAAATATATAATTTTGTCGATGAAAAAAATGCTTTATTGGATGATTTTAACAATTTTGCGAATCAATTTAACAAATTTACGGATCAAATGAAAATATTTTCGGAACAATTCAGCACATATGCGAATGAAGTAAACAGTGGCGCAACCACGGGAGGGGCTAAGGGGGCTAAAGCCCCTCCCAGACCCAGAAATTCGGTAAGGAAATATTTCTAAATGAGATTTGAAACAATGCATTTCGTTGGAAATTTTATAAAAAATATGAAACGTGGGCTGTCCAGGTTGAAACATCCATACCATATACTTTCTGCAAATTAGAAGACACACTGGTCTGAAGTAATATTGGCAAAAAGGGAAAAATGTCTTCAAAATGAAGGCTTTCGCAAAAAAAGCTCGGCCGAAAAATTAAAATTTTTCATTGCAATTGAAGATGAAAAATTATACATAAAATGGCCGAGGAAAATTATGGAACCGTTTTCAGATTGTAGCTTATGGAATTCCCCGGCAGTTGCCACATATTCCATGACAGTAAGTATGAATTTTCATTGAGAAAATCGAAGCGGACAAAAATTGCATTCTCATTCCGCCCGAGGTTTATCTAGGCCTTAGCATGGCAAAGTGTTATTGCATTAACATGTGACGTTACGAACATTTTTAGATAGAAAAAAAATCGTGGCACTTTCAAACACTACTGTATAGCGCTCTGACAAATAGCATCATTCCCCAATTTTCGGCAGAAACATCAAATATCTAGTATAATATGGATGAACTTAGCCCCCTCCAGGACCAAATCCTGGTTGCGCCTCTGGAAGTAAACATTGTTTTGAATGTAGTTAGCAACTTTACAGACCAAATTGACAAATTTGCGAATCAAATTAACAATGTTTCGAACCTAGAATGTATAATCGTTAATCAAATTTTTAATTCATCAATTAAGGGCCGGATGTACAATCATGGTTTAACTAATGGTTGTCAGTTAAACCGTCGACGGTTAAAAAATGTGTGCAAAAAGTTAAACAGCCGTTTAAACTACGAATTATCTTTATAGCTGGTTCACACTAAAATGAAATCATATTTGGTCTAAATTAAATCAGTCAAAACCGTAGTAAATGGTTTTGAATCGTATGTCACTAAATTCAAAATGTATTATAGAGTACACTTCAACTATTAAAGTTTCATTACAATATGGGACAACTGTTAATTAAATTTAGATTTCAATCAATTTCGTCAACAGTGTGAATCAGTGTGAAACAGTCGTTTAACTAAATTTCTCTCAATTGTAAACAACCAAGTTTCCATGGAAATATGTGTACGAATACAGTCGAACTTGCCTTAACGGACACTTCTACAACCCAAACATTTCTCATAAAAGAAAACTTTTATTTTCACTAACGTTTTTTTTTTACATAGCATCCAAGGAAAATTAAGTTTTGAAGCCTGACACTCTCATAGCTGCAAACGTATACACTAAACAAGCTGGCAAAAAAATTACTTTTAAATTTTAAGAAGAATTGTATTTCAAAGAAAGCATTTTAAGGTTAATTGAAGAAAAAGTAATAGTCATATCCTAACTCAAAAAAAGGAACCAAATCCAATTTCTGGCGGGGCAAAATTTAGATTTCATTCGGCCTTCCCTATTACATACTTGTGTTCCGATTCGGAACATCATTTTTGTAACTTAGCTTTTTGGGTGCTATTTCAGCTCCACCTTAGTTTCTTTTCCTTCTGTTCTTACATAACTTGGTAGCTTCATAGGTTTAAAACTGGACCAGTAAAAAACGTCGCATACGAACATCGGCAACCCAATCGACTCCTCTCCTCCACTGATAATATCTATATTTTTTATATTTTAGTGAGATAATAATCTGCCTTTTACAAGAACAAGACATTTTTTGAAAAAAAAAAATCAATTAGCGCACCTTTCGGAACTGTAAATATATATGTATATTTAAGAGCACGGTCGGTGACTTAATATTCCATTCCCCAATGCGGTGTTCGTTTATGCCAAGTTCGACTGTAGTGTAAACTGGCTGTCAGCTACACCACAAATCACGAAATAATGATTACGCGGTGTTCGGGTGAAGACATTTGGGACAGCATCAAAATGACTTATGAAAATTTTGAATCTGTCTCACGCAAATTAAAAGTATTAAAAGTAATTGACTTTTGTGAAATTCGTATCTTTTCACAGAAAATACTTCCAGCCGTCTTCGGTACAATTTCAGAAGTTTATGTGCGCTTCCTTCTTTTTTATTATTTCATGAGTTAAATAGCAGTAAGCGTTGAAATTTGCAAAATAGAACTCGCTCAATCGTAAACAATATTCAGGTTACCATGGAAGTTGACTACAGTTTAAAATTGTTCAACCAATCAGCAGTCAGCACACACAAGTTAAACGCAGTTTAACGATTTCAGTGAGCGATTGGATGAACAATCAGCTCGCTCAATCGTAAACAAGCAATATTTCCATGGAAACTTGTAGACGAAACAATATAAATTAATAGGCAAAGCAAAATATAAATATTTTCTGCTTCGGATTTTAATTAGAAGGCGAAACTAAACAAATAGTAGTATGAAATACTTTTTTAGGTTAATATTATTTTTATAATTATGACCTGTTTATTTTTCATTGCTCCAATTTCATGTTGGTATCTACTAATATTGAAAATTGCCAACTTTTAGTTCAGATTTCTTGCTGCATTTTCTTTTCTTTGGACTAAGACGAAATAAAGAGTTTGATTTCACGGCTCGACCAAAATGATTAACTAAGAATACCTCCCGTACATAACAACCCATCAGGAGTTCTTTCAGTGCGTTTTATTAATCTACGCGTACTGTGGAATATGATGTCGTGATGCATAATGATGTATGGAAGGAAGAGACCTTAGTTTTTATCTGATTGAGCTGATTTTGGTGGCAAGTACATTGGCGACCTCCCAAGCACAGGATTGTCAAATATTCGGTCATACGCGCATGTAGCGAAAATTTCCACAAACTTTTATGTTAGGTTTTGTATGGCTGAAGTTATACGTCCGATAAAGCTCATAGATCGAATCTGGATTCCAGTTTTTCTGCCGAACAAGCCCTCACCTTCGTAGTTCCGCAAAATCTAACCGGGATCTGAATATGTCTACATCAAATTTCTGGTAAAGTTAATTATAAGGAACAGAGCTTCTGTTCTAAATAAATAAATATTACCTATTATCGCATATAACAGTATAAAAATGGCTGCTATTTTTGATATGCTACTTTCAACTGAGCAGATAAACCTTATGAAAGTGGGATGGATTATGTCGGTTGTCGGGTCCTTACTTTCTATTTCTCTATTCAAAACTAAGCCAATTTCGGGTAGCCACCTCATCAGCCAATTATGGAGTTCTTAGCTCCCGTAATGCGGTTAGGTAAAAAATAAATCATATCATATTAATATGATCACTCACTATATCGCCGCAAAGGCTCATGTATTGCAAAGTCTTATAAAATGGTCCTACGGCATCCTGTCAAGTTTTGAATTTGTCGAAAAATATCAATAAAATTTAAGATTAATCAAATCAAAGATATTTGCGAAGGAGACGAATTTGGAAAATTGACTCAGATGTGCCTAGATCGGGCCATTACATGTTGTTCACGTAGCAGTGAATGTTTGCATCGTCAAAAATGTTTCTCATGTGCGCTTCAAATAAAAAACATGAAATAATTGATGTCTTCTCGAAAAAAAAATGTTTGGCCTGCCATCGCAAGCCAATAGTGTAACCCTGGTTAAAAATAAGTTGGACACCCCTGAGCACATAACTTTCAAAGAGAAAGTGGGAACTATTTAAAATACATCAATGTAAAGAAAATTAAATGATTTTGAAATAATTCCAAAACTTACAACCTTTCTCTCTTTTCCCTATATTGCGGACCCCCTACCGGTCAGAACTTTTT
Source organism: Microchrysa polita (assembly GCA_949715475.1). Lineage (NCBI taxonomy): Eukaryota > Metazoa > Arthropoda > Insecta > Diptera > Stratiomyidae > Microchrysa > Microchrysa polita. The sequence continues at coordinate 15,182,823 of OX454419.1, forward strand.
TTTCCATAATTAGAGGGCCACCCCCAGCAAAAATTCAGAAATTCATTATCTTTGCAACCCGATGACTTTATTTCTGTTTATTTTTCTTTGGCTAAAACCCATGAGTTAAACGGCCAACGACGACCGTTTAATTTTTCATGTTAAACTGCAGTTTAAACGACCGTTTAACTGTTTGTCAATTTCCTTAAACGGAGTTTAGCTAAACCGACAACAGTCAGTTAAACCATGAATTTTCATTCGGGCCATTTTATTTTAAAATTAAAGATATTAATAGCTACTATCCGGAAATATCCAGTTGCTAATGGAAACTAACGATTTAAAAAAAAATTAAATTGCTGCTTAGCCAGGAATTTCAATTATCGCGTAGTGTATTTTTCCCCAGTTATTTAAACGGAGTTTAACATTAAACCACAGTTAACTAAACGGTGAGTTAAACCATGATTGTACATACGGCCCCAAGTAAACTTCGATTAATGCAACTCCCTTCCGGCTGCGGCAACTGGCAGTTGCATCATTATATCTAGTACAAAGTTTGAAAAATCCGTAGAAGTTACTGTTTACACTCCTTGAGCAATCAAGTCAGTTAAAACATGATCTCGTGTAAGATCACCAAGTTCTTGACGTACAAATCCTTTTACTTTAGCGAACACTTTTTCAATAGGGTTGAGTATCGGCGAATACGGCGGAAAGCTATGAAAAAGGACACTAATTACACACTTGATCGAACGTGGGCATGCGGGGCGTCATATCAAAGAGGACATCCAGTACATTCCATATCGGAACCTTGTTACTTGTTTCAAGGACCCTCAAACGAGAAAATTGGGCTCAAATGAAAATGCGTTTTCCATATCAGTATCTTTTCAAAGCCGTAATTTCCCATTGCCCCGCATGCCGGCCTCCGCTCAAGGATTAAAGAATATCCTTTTTTGTCCTTTTTGGGACCTTTTTTTTTAGCAAAATGATTTATAGTTTTTGGGAGCCCACTGGTTTAAAATCAACGAAAATTTACATTTACTCTATTTTTTTCTATTTGGAGGCCTGAATTGGGATATTTTGACTGGACTAATAACAATACGCTGGGGATATTATAATTATGTTAAGATTTTATGATTGCCGAAATTAAATTAAATGAAGACATTGTAATTAAGATTATATTTTTATCATTCCGTGTTTTTGGGTATCGAAAAAAGTTGAAGGTAGATGTTAGATAGAAATATGGATAAAAACTTTTTTGTTTTTGTGTGATTTTTTGCCCTGCGCTGTAATTTTATAAATTTTTTTTCTTTCATAGTTTAAAAAGAATTAAAACGAACCCCAGAAGTGCATTTACAACATGTACATGAAAATGAACAAAAATTTAACTTTTTCAGTTTGGACATTTTGGAACCGGAACCGGTTTCAATACCCGGTTCCACTGAGAACCGGACCCGGAGGAACCGGTTCCTAAAATACCCGGATCCGCACATCACTACGTCTCTAATCGACTCGCCGGATGTACTTTTCTTATTGCCAGATCAGGCAGAAGCGCGCGTTTACAATCGTATATAGTTCACAATTCATGTATTTGTAGAATTCACAATATTTTGAATATAATTATTTGAATATATAACATATCCTCCCTTCTTTAGGAGTGACATTCATTTGTAGCCTAAACGGTCGGGTACTTTTCGCACTCTGGATGATTGACGCGTTGGTGCAGATTGTTTGGTTGCAGAAGCGGTCTCGGTCGTATCCAAATTGCAGGGCGAGTTTGCCAACGGTAACCCTGTATCAGCTGGCAGTGGCGTTCGACTGTTGCATGCTGGTACTGACTCGGATGAAGTTGCTTTATGCGTCATACCTGATGAATTAGCACCACATGACATCTCGGTTAACTTTGGTTGTGATTCAACTGAAGACTTCGGGCTAGTTGGAGAATCAACACCTGACGAGAAATGGCTTGATGAGAATTTTGAAAACGGATTATTTAATGTTAAGTACGAATCAGTGCTTGGTTTAATGGATGACTCCACCGGTTGCAATTGGTTTGCGTGCCGTTTGCAAACATTACCATTAACGAGAACAGAATAATTTAACGTGCCGTCCTTGCTTATGACTTTCCCCATACTCCATTTCCTTTGAGGTTGATTGTATATGCGGGCTGCTACAGTATCTCCCACGTTAAATGATTTGTCCGAAAAGTCGATGTCGGATCTTCGGAGCCTATCGGAGACTTCTTTGACGAAATCGGGTTTCAGGATGTCTAACTTAGACCGTATTTCACGCCCAAGGAATAGTTTGGCGGGACTCTCCCTTGTCGTGATGTTAGGCGCACGGCGCGGCGATACGTGAAAAGAAATGTATTCAGCTTGTGTTGTATGGTTCCTTTGGATTTGCTGACACTTCTGAGGGCTTGTTTAAGTGTGTACACGTATCTCTCGGCTTGTCCATTCGACGCTGGATGGAATGGTGCACTCGTAATGTGTTTGATGTTGTACACCTTCAGGAACTGGCTAAAATTGAAGCTGGTAAATGCAGTTCCATTGTCTGAAACTAGCGTACGTGGAAATCCGTATCTTGCAAACAGATGTTCCAGAATGTTGATGACTGTATCAGTGTTTGTATTACTAACAGGAAATACCTCTAGCCATTTTGAGTGTGCATCAACGATCAGTAAAAAGGTGTGACCCATGAAAGGCCCAGCGAAATCGAGGTGTATACGCTCCCACGGGCATGAAGGATATTCCCAATAGTGGGTCTTAACCTTGCTTGGTTCCTTTTGTATTTGAAGGCACTCAACACAGTTCTTCGCGATGCTTTCGATGTCCTTATCGATGTTCGGTCAATATACAAATGATCGGGCTAGCGCTTTCATTTTTACTATTCCAACATGGCCATAGTGTAGTTCTTCCAAAACTTTACGCCTGTATTTGTTCGGTATTAAAATTCTTATCCCATTGAAGATAAAACCATGTTGCATAGAATAATTGAAAGAGTCTGGTCCAGAGGAAAATCCAACACGAAGTTTTTCATATAATTCACGTAATTCGGGATCTTGCTGTGTAGCTTTTCGTATTTCATTAAACGTTATTGGTAAAGTATTCAATGGCTCCAAATGGAAAACTTTAGCATCGTCGAAGACGTCGTATTTGGTGGCAGAATCGGCAGATTCAATTGACAAACGAGACAGGATAGGTTGGATACGATATCCCGCCCGTTTTTCAAAACCCCGACGTTTATAATCCCGCGATTTCAATATCCCGCCAGTTAAAAATCGGGATTCTGTTTTTCGGGATTATGTAAATATCCCGACAAGAATTTGATTACTTTTATTATTTTTCATCATATTCCATAATTTTCCGGAAAAAGATTCCCTCTTGACTTACTGAAGATAATTTGATGGCATGGTCCAGTTATACCGTATAACAAGTTACTCATCATTTTTGTAATAAAATTTCTTCAATAAGAAGATTTGACAAAATGATTTTGAAATTAATCAATTTGACATGGAATTTCGTTAATTGGAAATTGATTTTGAAATTGATTATGATTTGAAAATTCCTCAATTCGGAATGTGTTAGTAGTTCGTTACTTTTGATCCTGCGGCTGAATACGTTTTTGACTATTGTGCATATGGCCTCTGGGGTCCCCTTTTGGCTTGGGGTCCGTGATTCATTGAACACATGGAACACCGTGCGTTAGACCACTCCTATCCATATAAAGCTGGCTGGTGCGGCTCATATCAAAAGCGCGAGCTTCGTCAATTTCAGTCAACCATATCAAGTGATTTTGCTCGGCCTAAAATTTTTATAGAACAGATTCAGTAGCGGCGAAGAAATACGAAGAAATACCATTTTTGGTCATTTTGCAACGCTTTGCAACAACGGATTACTCCTAGCGAATTTGGAAAGAATTTCTAGTCAGAATGATGGTGTTGAATCCTACATCGTATAAACTGCATCAATATTAGAATTGCAACCGCGCCCCTTCCCTAATCGTCCCCGAAATGATGCCACAGAAAATCCAGAAACTTCCCTTCATTGCGTGCTCCTCAAAGGAAACTACGCTTGATGAAACATGTAAGCATGCAGGTTTTCGGAAATACATACCTATAGAACGGTACACTTAACGGGAAAGTAGAAACTTCGGCACGCCAAATGAACGATTCTTAGAAGAACAAAACTTTCGTAATTTCCGCTTCAAAAAAGCAGTGGAAACTGCTAATTCGACTTAAAGCAATGTTCGTTTCATCTGGAAAGGAATACGATTATCATCACTTAAATATAACCACCATAAATTTACATGGTTCCGCAAAATCCTTTTTAGTCAAACGGAAAATAGTTGACCACTAAATGTTTAATGCAATTATACTATAAAGGAATAAACGGCTAAATTCTATAATACTTTAACGCTAAACTCGCTCGTCTATTAGTAAATCCTAAAACTCAGAGTCCACTCCATAACTGTTGTCTGCTAAGCCGCTGAAAATAATAATTTTCCCGGACAAAATTATTTTCCGGGACCAAACAGATTTTTCAACTAATCCGCACGGATTCAGCAATTATACAAGGATCCAATGGCAAAAGCAGCACTCTGGAACAAACTATCCAGCGGAGTAAAGCCTTTTGGAGGGTTTTCATTGGGATACGAGTGGTTCGTTAAAATTTTAGTCGCAGCACTAAATGCAAATGGGCATTTGTATGTAAAGACCACTCGGTAAAATTCTCTTCATGAATAATATTTGAATGTAAAACACGAATCCTATTGTAGAACGGCAAACAAACCGCGGCGTGAACACACGGTTGGCGAAATCCTATTTTCTGGCAAATATATTTTAAGAAGGACTAATGTGTGCAGGAAAAGCTCGCGACAAAATATTGTTGCAAATAGTAGAACAAATTCTCCACCACAAAATCATGAGAATTCCGAGGTAGGTACATTCAGTCGTCGTACGTTAATTCCTTTAATTAGAATTCGCATTTCTCTTCCCCCGGCCATCACACTTAACATTGTAAAGCGTTTTAATTATGCCCGGAGCCATTAATTCATATTTTAATTAATTAATTGCCATTGGTCGATTTATTAAATAAGTTGCAATCGTTTAATTGGAATAAATGGCGCCGCTATGTGCTAGAGAGCGCCTATACATGAGTAGGGGGATATGCAACAATTTGCTGATGTAATTGAATGCAGATGCCTCATCCTGGTGGAAGACAAGGATTGTAGCGGTGCGGGCTCTATCTCGCGGCTCATTTTGATAGTGTGCTGAACTACGGATATATGCACGAATTATAATTTATTAAAAAGTGTCAAAGCATTATGAATTGGTTTGCATAGTGTAATGATGATGACAGTTTAGGTGAAGGGAAAGGGTACCTGTTGCAGTCACTGAATCACTGAAGGCAAGGAAGTTATAAGGACGACCTGAGATATAAGAGGATTTAAATTTATGATTTTCTGCTTAAAAGGCCACTTTATTTATTGCATCTAGCATTTGTATTGATAAACTCTACACGGCTTGTCAAATTTATCACAATCTGGGAAAAAATTTACTTAAACATAAATAAATAAGTGTATTCGCTAATAAATCATAAAACCATTTGCACATCAGTACAATCGCGCACGATTGCCTCCTAAGTTCTGGCAAGTTCTGGACTGAACCAGTGGCGGCCCGTGCCTCCTTGCACAGGATGGGCACATTCACGGAATAAAAATCTTTTGGAAACACCTAAAATTAACGACTTTCCACCTAAAGTTCGCATTGTATTAAATGGAACCATAAATTTCCGCTTCAATTTCACAGTTTTGCAACAATTTTTTAGATCAAAATATTATTTTTTAATTTAGGATCATTTTGTTTTTAAATTCAGTGTCCTAGTATATAATTATTAGACTATCAAATAGATTTTCGGGGGACATGCGAATTAATGTTGTGCGCCTTTAGCATTTTCAATGTAAATGTACATAGTCTAAAACAAATCAAAAATGCTTAAAGTGCACAACAATAATGTTCATGTTCCCGAAAGTTTATTTTACATTCTAATACATAATACAATGAACACTTCAAAATTATTAATCTAATAATCATCATTACACAAGAAATCCTCCCGTGAAACATGTTTTCCTACATAGCATTGAGCCATCGTTGGTTTTTTATTCATTTGGACCAGCTCATGGTAACCCCGAAAATGGTACTTAATTGTCTACGTCATCATCATTCTCATTTTTATTACACTGATTCCATTCGAGCTGCTATAGGCCGGCCTACCTTGTCGGTGTTGAATTCGATGCCACCGCTTCCAAAAGTTTCATAAATTTCGAATGATTTGTTGTTGTAATTTGGTCACCGGCGCAAGTGTAAGTAGTAGTAGTAGTAAGTAGATTTTCAACAATACCTAAAAGTTTGAATATGCGAGTTGATTATTGCATACACATAGGCAGTTTCGATTTTGATCAAACAAAAAAAGCCTAAAGGCAGCCTAATTTGTTGATTAATACAAACACCGGAAATGTTTTTGTGCAGTGGCTCCCAAACAGTAATTGATAGATTCGCGACTTGGTAGTGATGGGAAAAAACTATTAATATGAATGATGTTCACCTAATAGTCAAAGGTAAAATTTTGTTGTACATTTCTACTGATGTTAAAAGATGTGAATATACAATAAGTGTATTTATTTATAGGGTGGGCCGTGCCCACCTTGCCCACTATGACGAGCCGCCACTGGACTGAACAAAGAGGAGATATATATAGAATGAATCAGCTGCTGATTCAGCTAATAAGCAATAAAATAGCAATCGTTTTAGCACTTATTAAGTGTTGATGTCCGTATTACTTAAAAATTTAAATGCGAAGTATATTTTCGGAGTATATTTTCGGATTACCTGAATCTGGTAGCTAACTCATAATTCTTAACAATTTTGAGTCAGTCATCATCATATTTCAGGTGCCGTCATCAGCACGGCACGTCAATTCCATATTTATATTATATTTACAATGACGTCAAAAAGTAGCGTATGCGCGCCAATCCTATTATATGTATGTATTAGAGGCATACACATTAGCTGTACATAAACACATCGTGATTTTCTCCATACGGATTCTTCGATACTTCATTAATGTTTTTTTCCTCTTCAGTATTTCTTGTAAATATATGAGTACATACAACAACTACAAGAGAAAAGAGTCGCCGCGGCCACGATGATTGTACCTATATTGCTTAACGATTTTTTCTTTACCGAAACGCACGAAGTAATAGTGTTGTGTGAGTTTAAACTAAAAAAGAAAAAATCTATTTTAACACATATGTGCGATACTGATGAGACCCTCAAAGACTGTAACTTTTTTTACGAGCATTTCTTTTCGTTTTGTTACTATCCGTCTAAAGTCAGTCGCCGCATTGTCCCGCGATCAGTTAGTTCCAAAACATATACATTTTACCATTATAACAGTTCGTTTCGTTACCGAATGTAAACGGAATCTAGCGTTGAAGAAAGATTTTCATGAGTTGGCAACGGAGCGAAATGACCGCAATCAAAGGTTTGGTAGCAGAGAGTTATGCAGGGTTGAGTAAAATTTCTACAGAAAATCTGTACTGAAAAATGTTCCTAAAACCGCCTATTCTGTACTTTTCGTGGAGGTGTAATAAAAATAAAAATTATGGTCATAACCTTTGTATTGTCCTTATTAGGGTTGCAATGCTGCATATACTTTTCAAAAATTTTTCTTCATCCTTGCCTCAATTATACCGCTCCATGGTGTCGCGACGCTCACATTTTCAACTTGCGAATAATATTTGTCGAATTTGTCAAAATTCTCTTGAAGATCAAATTGATGAACTTCCGAATTCATTTGACTATTTTCTATGTCAAAATGACGAGTTTTCAAATAAGGCGGAGGAATATCCATTTCCAATTGGCAAATTTAAAAAAAAAACTTGTTGTCAAATTTCCACTCATTTAAAATTAATGAAATTCCTTGTCAATTTGACTAGTTTTAATGAATCAATGTAGGAGTGTAGGGTTGGCACATTTTTTTGTTTTTATGAAACGTTTACATTTAATTGGGCTTATTACGGGATCCGTTCTTATAGAGATAACTTTTGTGTTTCCGAGATTTTCAGCTATACGTCGATAAGAAGACAAAGAAAATTCACCTTATTCAAACGGAACTCGTAATGCTCCGAAAATTGTTTTGGCGAATCAACCTTTCAAAAACAATTGTTGTCATTACATATCTATAAAATTTTCTTAAAAAAATAAAAATGTCCCAACCCTACACTCGCCAATACACGTCACAGGTATGCATACCACCAAGTCATAAATAGACGCGAAAATCGCGCGTATTGCCATATCATGTAATACATATAAAGACGAAGAAGAAATCCTCAGCAGCTCTGTTTCTGTTGGTGTGTGGCAAACAAATATCATAAAAAAATTAAATGTACGCATGGGAGGTCAGCGATTTATGATGTTCACGATTTTTTCTGTGTTTTCAGTTTTTTCTGCTTTTATGTTGTTTAACAACAATCGATTTTCAAAACGGTCAAAAATCAAAGTCAAATTGATATGAAATTAGTACACTTGCCGACAATAGAGTGTCGTCGCTATTCCTGTATTGGGTCGGCTAACATCAAAGGGCTGCGCGGGTTGAGGTGTTGTAAAACAAGAAGTTGATAGTTGACATACTGTTTGTAAACAGTTGTTAATGATTATGAGATGAATTAGCGGTAGGAGTTTTTGATCTGATTCGAGCATGTTTTTCGTTTGTAGGAGAATGGGACGCGGATTTTCATAACAAGAACTTTTGTCGCGATTTCAGAGGAGGGGAATCAACAATACAATAGAGAGTTGCTAAAAACGTCAAATATAAATTGGAATATCTATTTGTCGGCGTATCCTAGGATATAGTGAAAGATTGTGTTTTCCTTAATTTAAGCCAGAAGATCTCGATTCAATGACAATTCATAACTTTATCATCGCCTATTTAAATACGTATAATGCTAAAACTCCGTAATGTCTGTCTTTACGTCTGTTGCAACGCTTTTTACTAGATTAGTTTTAAAGCTATCCCGCTGACATTGTTCATAAGGTGCCTCTTTTTGTTGCGGGCTTTTTGTAATGCTTCAATCATCGAAACCAGACGATGAAGCTATTGGGCTGTCATAGAAACCCCACCCCAAAAGTAGAATCGTCTATGCAAGTGCAAATTTGTGGCATGGTCAGAAAGGACAATCGTCGATTAAATTCACTATCTGTACGTACACATATGGACAAAAAAATAAGTACACCCCTCATGTACCTTTTTATGCCAAATTTTCATACCCTTTTTAAAATTGAATTACTCCAAATAGATAGTCATTATAACAATTAGGATACAACAATGCCAACGGAATCGAAAAACTAAATGGCATCCCCCTATTTTCTTAGTCCCTCCCGATATTAACTTAGAAGTGGATTTTCAGCTTGGTCAAAATAATAAGTACACCATCGGTTTTTTTAATCTTTTGACAACAAGTTGCTATTTTCCGTAAGGATTTGTTTTTTTATTAATTGGTGTATGCCAGAAGCGTTAAATTAAAAACAAACAAAAATACTTAAGGGGGCGAAAAACGCATGGTAGGTACGAAAAAAGAAGTTTAAGTTCAAAACTTTGAAATAGCGGAAAAATTATTCTCTCAATAACGAAATAAGCCAGCTAGACATTGTATTTACTGTGTAATTCATTAAAAAGTAAATATAAGCAGTCTCAAATATAGTTAAGTCCATGTAAGGGCCTTAAGGACAACTCTAGGTCTCATTATCACTATGGCGAGAAAAGTTCTCTTGGTGATTTTCGCGGCAAATATTTAAAATATAGAATCCCTTTGAAAAGTTAATCGAAGAATACAAGAAGTAAAGCAGTTTTGACAAAAAGTTTGGAAGTTTCCATGGCGACGTCAAAAAGTGTTGACGGTTCAAGGAAATTTGGGAGGGATAGTTTTTCTTGTTCCAGACCGAACAATGAAAACTCACAGAATAGTCTGTTTTATTTATGAGATCGTAATAAATTTGATTGGAAACTACTCTTGTCGTAATATTCTTCATTCAGGAAAAAAATAATATAATATATGCTACATCTACTGACTATTTCCCATGGAGGCGAAAAAACGTGGTCTATGGTTTAATTTTCATAGTTTGATTTCGTTCAAATATACCTAATAACCGTTACAATGAGGCAATTTCCATATAAGAAATGTTAGTTTAGAGTCCTAGAATATTTCACTGATGAACACACACACTTTAAATGGGGATTTCAGCAGGATATTAACCCTAACCGTACCTCAGAAACTGGTCAAGGATCCGCTTCAACCAAGTCGGGTGGCTTTTCACGTTGTTACTAGAGTTAAATTGAATCTGGAATGTTTAGGGGGAGTTGAATCAATGAAACAGAAACACAGTTTACATAAAACGGACCAATTACGGAATTTCCTGGAAGTATGTAACTGGATATATGGATGTATGGGAACATACCATAAGAATTATCTCCAAATGGCCAACAAAAACCTTTTTTCCTTTCAAAATAATGAACCATTTACTTTTAAATAATAAAATAAATTAAATTCTGGTCGAATCAGAACTTAATATTTTAATTAAAACAAGTTTTAATCAGATTAACTGACATGTACTTATTATTTTGTCCAGCCTATTTTAGTCAGTTCGTACTTTTTCAAGGTAAATGAAAGCTGTTATTTATTATAATATGCTAATTTACATATTATTTCATTCCTTACCAATTAAGTATTTAAATCTTTCCATATGAGTTTATTTCCTCAAATAACTACTTGGCTACAGGGTGATAAGAAAAATTAGTATGGGTGTACTTATTTCTTTGGCCATATGTGTATATGTACTTTATCTTGTGTACATTTTTACTGGATTCGAACATATGTAAATTATTATAACCGTCACTGTGAAAGGGTACACATATGGACAAAAAAATAAGTACACTCCTGTGTGTACCATTTTATTCTCTATTTTCATTGCATTTAATATATTTTGATACTCAAAAACGGTAATAATTATAACAACTAGGACACAACAATGCCAAGTCACCCGATAAAGAAGATTGCCCTCCCCTATTTTCTCTGTCCCGGCCGGAATAAAATTTGAAATGAATAATGAGCTTGGCCAAAATAATAAGTACGCCATAATTTTTTTTCTTTTTTCACAACGAGTTCTGATTTTTCAAAAGAATTTGTTTTTCATTTCTTTTATGTGCACCTAACGTTAAATTAAAAACCAAAAATAAAAATGCTTAAAGGACGAAAAACGGATACTACGCCTGAATAAAGGCGTTTGGAGTCAAAAATTTTGAAACGACGGTCCAACTACTCGCCTAATCACGTATCAATGCATTTTGTTTATAATTCATTAAGAACTAAAGAAAATCACTCGGAAGAACGAAAAGGGCCATACAAGGGCCTCAAGGATAACTGACAATCACATTATCACAATGGCGAAAAAAAAAGTTCCCTAGGCATTATCGACTCCTATCGCGTGAAGTATTGGAAACACCACATCTCTGCGAAAAATAATTGAAAGACTACAAGAAGTAAATAAATTTTGGCAAATAGCTTCGAGGTTTCCTTTTCGATAAAGAAAAATGTTTAACGGTGCGTCCAATTATTGAGAAGGTTGGTCCTTCTTGGTCCAGGCCAAACAATGAAAGCAGGTTTTAGAAATCATATCGTAATAATTTGAATGTATTTAAATATTCTTCGACTGACAGAAATTTTAATTTTATTTATGCTAATTCAAAGGATTATTTTCAATGGGGGCCAAAATACCATGGTCAATGGGCAGACAGACAGACGGACAGACGGACATCGCCCAATCGACTCCCCAAGTAATGCTGATCATATATGTATACTTTTTATATGGTCGGAGTTGCTTCCATCAATGCGTTACAAACTTCATGACAAAGTTAATATACCCTTTCACTCTATGAGCGAAGGGTATAAAAACAAAAAAGTCCTTGGTTTTCAATTTTAGCCTGCAATCAATTGACTATGACAGGCGTTTTCGAATATTAGTCGTCAATAATAAATCGTTTCTAGTCTTTGAAGCTCTGAGATAACGGCGACAAACAGTGTCTACAAACACACTGCTCCCAAAACGTACCTCAGGAGCAGTGTTGCCAACTAGAAATTTAGAAAACGGCTAAATTTAGCCGGAAAACCGGCTATGTTTTTTTCAAAAATGGCTAAAAATCCGGCTAAATAAATTTCTGCCAGAAAAACGGCCAAAAAACCGGCTAAATCATACAAAATAATCGCATTACGAAAAAAATATAGTAAAATTGATTTAAATAATTTTATTTCTTTTCTGGAGTACTACCCGTAAGCTATGCTTTAGACAGATTTCATACACAGTAAGATTTTTCCAACTAGAATGCAGTAAATCGCAACTAGATGTGAGCTGCTATATTTTCTGGCTGCGAATCTAATGAAAAAGTTTTTACTAGAACTCTAGCAATTTTTTCGATAGAAATCTAGTTAAATAAATTGATAAATAATAGGACAAAATAACTAAAATTCTACTGAACCAGTTAGCTGCATTTGTTTATTTATCTAGTGAAGTTTACTAGATTTCGTTAGATTTTAATAGATCATCTAGTTAATTTGATAGTCTAATCCAATTATTATCTAGTGAATTTTACTAGATTTAATTAGACTTTGATAATTTAGTTAATTTGATAGTTCAGTCCAATTTATTATCTAGTAAATTTTACTAGATTATGTTTGACTTAACTAGATATCCAGTTAAATAATTATATTTTATTCCATTCGTTTCAAAAACATCGTCTGAAAATTTATTGAAATGCAAACAAACCGCCTGTCCAAGGAAATAAGAAAAAAACCTAAACAAATACCCTTCTTGATTCTCATACCAGAACATGCAGAGGTAATTTTTATTATCGATTTTGACTACCTTACCTCTAATTCACAGATAGTATCTCAATAACTCAACAGCAGACTGGCAGCAACTGGCCAAATCGAATAGAAGAGAAAACTATTTTAAACTGTTTTCTACCAAAAATTAATAGTCTATGAGTAAAATTTACTGCATTTCTAGGAATATATCACCTATTTGCTGAAAAACTAGTAAAATTACACTGGATATCTATTTAGGTCTTGTTCGAGACTCGCTATTCAATCTATAGTTTAAAATAGTGGATAATGATAGTTCTACTTTTTCAGAATCGCTAGAATGATAGTGATTTTATGCACTAGAATCAGCCTAGTAAAATTTTACTGGGAAAAAGACTTACAGAGTAGTTTTATTACATAACGCTCCAATCGCTGGCACCACAATCAAAATTTATTTTGTTCGGAGTCAGGTAGCACAACTAGTCAAAAAAGTAGTAAATAAGTACAATTTCTCGGTCAAGTCCATAATAAGTCCAATAATTACGTTCGAAATTGTGGAACTTAAAATGCGTAAAAGGAACGTCCAATGCGTAACTATGGGCAAGGGCAACCGCATTTATGTATGGATTTCTTACCACCAATAATTTTATATTTTGATTAAAATTTAACCATTTTATTCATTTTCGAATTTGAGCCCTCCAAATTTTATTTGATTTTCCATGGTTACGAAATTGATGTTCCATTGTTGATGTTCCGCAATTACGAATTTGATGCTCCAAAGATACGAAATTGATGTTCCAAAATTATGAGCTTGTGTAGGTTCTATGAATTGTCAGACGTTGTGCAAGTAGCTTGCTCAGTAAACTACAAAAATTAAATTTAAGTTATTATATATTTTGGGGGCAACTTACCCCCTTCTTCAGCACTTAGCTTTTGTGCCTCCGAAATATATACACACTTAAATTTAATTTTTGTAGTTTACATGGCAAGCTACTTGCACAAAGCTAGTGTTGAACACTACAAAGTTCCAACGATCAATAATATCAATATCTATGACTCGTGCTAAAAGGTGTTCACCCTTGTACTTAATCTGGCATGATTACGTTATTTGCGGTAAAGAATTGACACTTTGAAAAATGGAAACATGTTCGGGTACCCCCATGATCCAAGGCTTGCTCAGCAAAGAATTTTATTTAAGAAACTGTCCCATTTTGCAAATTATTCAGCATCTTGGTGGTTAGTAAATTACATGCTTAGACTAGGTACTAACATCGTCAGATTACGTGAAACACATTACCCTAAATTTATTAAAAAATTCAAGTCTCCGCGGCAAATTTTTCTCGGTGAACATAGTAGGTACTTACCCTAATACACGACAATAAGTGTATGTAGAATAATTTCACGGCGGTTAATTATTTTGGTAGTGAATATTGAAAAATTGATTCTAGTTTCAAAGTAAAAAAAAAAAAAAAAAATCATAAAATAATTTAAGCCGAAAAAACGGCCAAAGAAAATCAATTCCGGCTAAAAATCCGGCCGGCCGGAATTATAAATTTCTTCCGGCTAAACAGCACGGTTTCCGGCTAAATTTGGCCGGAAAACGGCTAAATTGGCAACACTGCTCAGGAGTAATATCTGGCGTTGAAATTTCAAAAATCTTGTTCTCGTTGTTCTCGTCGTTCTCGTTGTTCTCGTTGTTCTTGTTGTATATTGACAGGGCTGCAGCCTCGTAGAGAGCGTCTTGGGATTTGCTATCTTTTTCCATTGATAGAGTCTGTCCTGAAGGTGTGCATAGGCTATCATTTCCTCCGTGCAGGACCAAACAAGATATGTACAGCGAAAAATGTGAAAAAATGCATAGAGTTTCTCGCTTAAGTCTTTTTATATGTTTTAAAAATCGATTTTTCAAGGAATTCTGATGAGTTAATTGTAACAAAATTTGGCATGTAGATTTATTCTTGTAAGTCCACTCGGTTTGATCCTATTGTGGTAGGCAAAAAAAGGACACTCAGTTATATATAGTGACTGAAACAGAGACTAGTCCTGGTACCTATAGCTATCTCTGATTCCTGGTCACTTTATCATTGTAAAAGCAATGCTTGGTTCTTGGTAAACTAGTTTACTCAGGACTGGGCTGGTATTCGGGACATTTGATAAAGGATTAAAGGATTTTTGATATGTATATGTCTTTTCTCTGCGGTCTGGTATGCATTTTGTAACGTAACTAACGAGCGCAACGTAACATAACGACGCAACGACGATGAAGATCAAAAGGCCAAAAGTAGTAGATAGGGGCATTTTAAAAGGGAGAATGATGGAACCTGGATATAAGGAAAGTCTTGGGTCTGTAGTAACGGGAATCGTGTCTTAACCGTTTGGCGTTGATACGCCCAATTTGGAACTTAGGAAATATGGATGTAATTTGAATCACATATTGAGTACACAGTGAGGCTTAATGGTTATATTAAAAATTAGATTTTAGATTAGGATGTGTAAGGATAGGGTTTGCGTAAAGGTTATGTTTGACGTTTAGGCTTAGGCCAGGGTTATGGTCAAAGTTAGGGTTAACATTAAGTTTAATGTGATGTTCAACGATACTAAGGTTTGCGAGGTTACAGGGACTACCAAGGCCATCAGGGTTACCAAGGTTACTAAGGACTTCCAGGATCACCAAAGTTATCAAGTGTATTATGGTAACCAGTGGCGTGCGGTCCTTAGAAGCACGGGAAGCACCGCTTCCCTATCCTGTTAGAAATAACATTTTTTATTTAAAGAAAATATTTTACAACATTATCCATTCTCATGCTCCAATAGAAACATTTTTCTTTGTCAACATTTCTTCATTAAAACACTAGAATCCACCTTTGCAACAAGCTTAGCTTCATATTGGCAAATTAATAAACACGGAGAAACGCTGTTGCTCGGCGCTTCTTGTCATCATACAAAAATAGTTCGGGCAAGAAAACTTCGTTCATCATCGTGTCTGCATACATATGCAATTTTAATGTTGCGAGAAGCGCAAATAGTTTTGGAAAATCAATTCCGTTAATGCAAATCCTTAAATTCACATATGTATTTGCGAACTGAACTGCTTAAATTTCATTAAAATCATAAAATTATCCATGCATGATAGGTAGGACATAAGACCGATTCTCCAAAATGACGAAATTGATGTCCCATTGTTACGAATTTGTGTTTTTTTTTTATAGTTACAAATTGGATGTTTCAGAAATAATGTTGACGTATCGCTCCTGCGCTGGTTTGGTGGAGCAAATTTCTTTCAACGCTTATTGGCGGGGAGCTGAACGAGGGTACTATTTGCTGCTATGTTCTTTTCTTGATCCGATTTCACTTTGAAGCTTCCAGCCTTGTAGAAAATAAAAATGCGTTGTAGAACAGTATAGAACGCGGGATTGTATGTATATCAATCCTTTTTGCGGCTGACGACTTTTTCTTTGGCGGAAACCTTTTACAACACAGTTGTTTTTGTGAGATAGCAAACTACATTTTTTAACAAATTAAAATATGAAGCACTTAACAAAGTAAAATACATATGTAGCACCAGTAGCTGACACGATTTCCCAAACTAATATACATTCTACGGTTTTCAATGGTCGAGAGTTTCCCAAACTGCATTCTACGTTTATCAATGGTCGAGAGATCCTTTTTGAAAATACCTTGCTAATTTAATGATCTTTCTTCTGACAGGAGAATTTTGTCCGGTTGAGTGGGTCTGGACCTATTATCTTGGTGTAACGCTTTTTAAACCACTTCTCTTAAATTTAAAAGCAACCTATCACTTTGTAAATAAAATGAACCAGGATGCACTCACTTCTAATGGCATTAAATCTCAGCGACCTAATGGCATTAAATCTTAGCGACCATTAGCCCCTATGCGTTTGTCATTCCCAGAAATACGAAAAAACTGCCTCAAATTTATTATTGAATATGTATTTACATTTTGTTAAGTGGATTTTTGTTGTGTGATTTTGTTTATATTTCGCTTCTTTTCGAATATTTCACATCATCATGTCGACTTGAATTTTATTGTCCGCACTGCTTGTGAGTACATAATAGTGTCGCCGCTCGGGTAGTAATTTGTGAGTCACGACCACGACAATGAATACATATTTACCTATATTTTTCCCTCCATTCCATTCACCACTTGCGATATTTCGTCGTTCATCATATTATTTTTCGCGACAACAATGAAACGTAAGGCGACGTTCACACTGACAATGCAATCATAGAATGCGTCTTGAGCCCAAAATCCACTATTTAGAGTTTTTTTTAGGAATACAAAAATTTAAAAAGGTCTATGTATGAGAAGTTGTACCTAGTAGTAAGTTTTAGTCTAAAAAAATATCTAAATACTGATTGTCATAAAGATTGCCTTAAGTTCACACACTAAAAAAGTACTACTAGTTTCAATGGATCTACCGAATGAACTAGTGTAACTTTGAGATCAATTTCAGCATCACAAAACCTAAATCTTGTGATGTCGGATATGGTAAACACATGAAAGACCTGTTAGTCTGCGATGTTCCTATACGACGTAAGTATCAAATATACCTAACTGACGTGATGAATGTATCTGCATATATCGAAAAATTTCATGAGCTTGGTAAGTCGTGCTTGAAAAAAGGGGTAGACCGTGGAGCGTATAGATGCGGATGCTTTGCTTTAGATACTTTCAGAGAAAATCGGTAGAACGGTAGCCAATATCGTACGATTGTGTTAAAATTAGCACTTGCCTATGCACATTATGGACTTACATACGAGAATATACGAATAATATGACGTGAAAGGTATTGTGAACGGATCGATTCATGAATCTACATTTATGCAATGGATGTATATTTATGATGCGTGATTATTGTCCTTCCACTTTTTTACAACTTTACATTAAAGTGGAAATATCCATTGGCTACTTCCACACATGTGCGCTTTCGTCTTCCCTATCGCCTTCAAGCTCCCTTTCCACTTTCAACATTGAACTTGTCATTGATTGCATCAAGTGAACAGAAGAGATTAATGTCACATTTGTTCATCATTCGTCGTAGGATATATTATATTTATCGCGACTCGTTCAGAACGCGTAAATAATTACTTCTTTTGTTAAAATTATGAAAAAAGTTTTGTGTTTTGTATGAAAAGGAGTAGATTCCGCAAGACTTCTGTTCATTTTTCAAAATCGAAATTTAATCTCAACACATTTTAGCACTTATCCAATCGCTAAGAAATGAAAACACTCTTTTCTCAAGTCGCAGGCACATAAATGCCGATCAATTTTAGTTCACAATCTTTGCACACAGCAAATTTTAAAAATCTTGAAAGAGAAAACGATAGCAAACCCGACTTCAGTGGGCTGCAATTTTCCATCCATTCCTCTTCGATTATGACATAATCAGCTTTGGTTACCACTGACAAGATTGAATTCTTCTTTTCAATAGCGCAGACATCCCAAGTTTCAATTGTCAAAATGACGAAGATGAACGAACATTGAAAATGTGTGGACAGGCACATTGAGATTTCGTCCTCAAATATTTTCAAAGTTATACTCCCCTTTCGGTCATATATTAGCTAGTTCGACCGAAGATATTCTCTTTTAATAGCTTTATTCAGTCTTTTTGATTGTATGTAAGTATGTAAAATCAAGAAACTTTCCTTCGTAAACTCGAAAAGTCAGACGACCTTCCCTACTACATAATACAGCCACTACTCATAAACTCATCGAATTTAAATATCATAACAGTTCACTATTAATTGAATACTTTTTTTATGAACTTACCTCCTAAAACTGATGAACTCAAATTGTTCAGCATATTTGCTGAAAAATTACGAAGTGATAATGTCGACAGTTTGTCGGGATAGCTATCAACGTTTTTGCGGTGAACACTTAGTTGACGCCTATGGCGGCGTATTCGTATACTCTAGTACACTAAAGTCGTATACAATCACGTTTATAGTTTTAATTAACATTTACGCACCCACACGCACGATTTTGTGTTAATTTTTCAATCATATTTAATCAAAAGTTAATTTCAATATGATGCGCGCTTTAATGTTCATTGTGGAGCTGATGGTGTTTATGATGCCGGCCTCATCAGCATTTTCTATACTGTTTGGCAAATGGCCGTTATTATACACCTTTATACGAGATGCATTGTAATAAAATTATCGCGAATTTCAATTTAGTATATTTAAATTATGTATGGGTTATATTTATCGGCGTTTTCGTATACATATATAATTTGGTATAATTCAAGAGCTTGACGATGAAGTGTTCATTGATTGATTTTTGATATAACGAATTCATTCAATTTTAGCTCTGCATTGTTGTTGCTGTATATCGTATACCTGAAAAATAAATACGTATGTGTTTATATTTTTATAATTGAAGCACTTGCATTTATATGTAATTAAATAATGCAACATAACGCAATTGACTACGTCATTATCAATACGAAAATTGTTGTGAACTAATATTGAAACTTAAAGCCGAAATTTGAAGATATACCTGTAGAATTGCTTCTTCAATTAATGATTAACCACGAAGAAAAAAATTGAATGTTTCTGTGATTGATTTTTCCCTACATAACAATTTTGAAAAGTCTGAGAGCAGAGCACCTATTAACTTCTCGTCCTAGAGCATTTCTTGCTTCTTTCAAAAAACTTCCTATTTCAACTTTATGTTTTCATTTGCACTCCATTTAACTGCCTCCCAATTTCTAGATTATATTTTCATATACATATGTATATTTTTTCTGTTTTATTTCAGCAGAAATGGTATGAATACGAATTTTAAAGAAACGCTTAATGCGATATGACAGCAACCGATAGTTTGTGACCGATCTAAATATGAAAACTCAAATCACCAGATCATCGCCAATCCAAGGTAAAGTATCATTTTTTTTAAATCTAATCTAAAATAATAGTCAACATGTTACAAAAGATGTATCTGTTTCTAATACAGTTTAGAACATTTGAGGGAGACTCGAAACTGGCGAAATATAGTCCGCTACGATCAAATTCCTTACTAGAATTTTTAGCAAACCGCATAATCTGAAAATAAATACATCTTAACTAAATTGAGGTATTTGCGGCGTGTGTTGTACAAATGTACCACCATCAATTCCAGCCTCCAGTTATTTCAAGTACAATTGTGTTGACACCAATTTCTGTCGTGTTGGGTCACTTTTACTGTCTCAAAAGATATTTAGATCGTTCCTCATCTGTAGGGCCGGCCTTGGCATTCTCGTGGCCCTGGGTCAAATCGATTATGGTGGCCCCTACCAACGCCGAAACAAAAATTTGCTAAAATTTGCTGACAACGTTGTTTAAATTGTTTATTTTCATTCACCATTTTTTCGTTTATCATGAGGAATCATGTTAATGTGATACATCCTCTATTTTAAGAAAAATCTATAAACAATGCTGCTTGCTTGAAGGGAGTTGTTTTGTTACAATTTCGTCAACTCTTAGTTAGGTGCGCGGGCTACAATTGTAGCAAACACTTCCTTAAATGACGATCATTTTCACGACATGAACCAAATTCATTCGAGCTGCTCAGTAGCTGTGAAAATGTTACCTCAATCGAATAAGAGTGTTTTGAATATTTTTTAGCCTAGAAACTAATATTTTTTTATCAATGTCCACTAGGCTACAAGTGTAGCCCGCGTGCCCAATCATGTATCTTTTGTGGTAGTCATCGGTATCCTTTAAAAATAAAAATATTGTTGTAAAATATTTTAACAGATTTTAACAGATTTTAACATTAAACAGTAAAATGTTTGACAAATAAAAGGGTTTCATGATAAACGTACAAAAACTACATACATATATTATTTTTTTAACGAAAAACCTGGAGGCGAAAGTCTAAATTTCTTACTGCGTGTATACGTCACCTGATGCTATCACAGCTTAGTTTCTGGATGGAATTTTTATCAATTCTAGCGAAAATAGAGAACAGTTAATCTAAATATTGTGAGTAAAATTTCAATCAGTATGTTTCAATATTTGTAGCTTATTAGGAAGTAACTGTACTCTCAGTTTAAAAAATTGTGAAAATTTGGCACGCAAAAATGGGCTAAGTTTTAAATTCCACAAAGCATTTTTCACTGCATTCTCTCGCTTGATGTTTCATTTCAAAGGTTTTTTAGTTGTTTTTTGAGACTATAAACTTTTTTGTTGTTACAGTTTCTAAAAGTAACAATTTCATCCATCTAAGTGAGTTAATTTGAAAAAAAAAAACTAAATTTTATCGGCATTTTGCCCGCCGTTATCATATGTATTATCAAAGAAAGTTAAAGATTCTGTATTTTTGATGCTGTGCAGTAATCAAACGAGACCGAGTTCTAGTCGAGCGAATAGCACGATGAGTGTATACCCTATCTGACCAAAAACAACAAAGTTGTAAAAGTTACCCCGCCAAAGAAAAATTCATCTGCCGCAAAAAGAATACATATCACTCCAATCCGCCGCTCATATGTAATTTTGTTTTAGGTGTAAATGCTGGATGTAATTTTGTTTTAGGTTAAATGCTGGAGAAGTTTAAATGTACAGGACTACTTCCTAAAGTAATGTGGTGGGAGCCATCAAAGTGACACTGAATAAAATGTTAATGCTCCCACCAAATTACTTTAAGAAGTAGTCCTGTACATTTAAACTTCTTCAGCATTTACACCTAATAATTCAAAATTACATCCAGCATTTACACCTAAAACAAAATTGAAAATGAGCGGCGGATTGGAGTGATATGTATTCTTTTTGCGGCAGATGAATTTTTCTTTGGCGGGGTAACTTTTACAACTTTGTTGTTTTTGGTCAGATATCATATATTTTTGCATACTTAAATAGCCAACTAATATTTTTGTTTTGGGGTCCTGATGTCCCAGGGTCCCAATCTCCTAATGTCCTTATGTCCTAATGTCCCAATGTGCCCCAATGGCCTAATGTCCGAATGTCCTACTACCCGAGTGTCCCAATGTCCCAGTATCGCAACATCCCAATGTCCCAATATCCCGATGTCCCAATATCCCAATGTCCCAGTGGTCAGTGTCCCAATGTCACAGTATACCAAGTGCCCTAAGGTCCCAATAGCCTAATATCCGAATGTACTACTGTCCCAATGTCCCCATGTCCCAATTTCCAATCCCAATCCTAGTATCCAAATGTCACAATGTCCTAATGTCCCAATATCCTAATGTCCCAATTTCCCTATGTCCCAATATCCCAATGTTCCAATGTCCTAATATCGCAGTGCCCCAATGTCCAAATGACCCAATGTCCCGATATCTCAGTGGCCCAGTGTCCCTATGTACCAGTGTCCCAATGTCCGATTGTCCTATTTTCCCTATGTCCTAGTATCCCAATGCCCCAACGTGCCAGTTTCCCAGTATCCTAATGTCCCAATATCCAAATGTTCCCATGTCCCAATATCCTAATGTTCCAATGTCCCAATATTCCGATGTCTCAATGGCCCAATGTCCCCACGTCGCAATTTTCTCAGTATGCCTAATATCCTAATGTCCAAACCCATTGTCCCAATTTCTCAATGTTCCAATGTCCTAATGTCCCAATGTTCCAATGTCCTAATATCGCAGTGCCCCAATGTTTCAATATCCCGGTGTCCCAATATACCGATGTCTCAGTGGCCCAATGTTCCTATGTACCAGTTTCCCAATGTCCGATTATCCTATTGTCACAAGATCATAACAGTTTCCCAATATCCCAGTGCCCCAATGTCCCAATATCCCAGTGCCCCAATGTCCCAATATCCCAATGTCCCAATGTCCCAATATCCCAATGCTCCAATGTCCTTTTATCCCAATATCCCGATGTCCCAATGCCCCACATCCCAGTTTCCCTAGTGTACCTAATGCCCCAATGCCTTAATGTTCTTATGTCCCAAGACCCTAATGTCCCAATTTCCTTATATCCCACTGCCCCAAGATCCTAGTCTCCCAGTGTCCCAATATCCCAATGTCCCAGTGTCCTAATGTCGCAGTGTGTTTTAAAAAATTGTCAATGCGATGAGCCGAAAGACGCAATTGTGTGAAATCTTTTCTTAACTTTACCTATTAATTTACCGTTATTCCATCCACTTATCTAAATAGAAGACATTGATTATTTAGAAGGACCACCAGAGGATCATTCATTCCAAATTTCATAAAAATCCCATCACGGAGAGAGACAGTAGAAGCAAGTCTTTCTGCAACTGTAGACTTCATTCTGAAATTGGGTTACTCGCTTAAGTCTGTGAGGGTGAAAATTTCACCGTTTATTGCATATATCTTACCTGTTATTGTGCCGATCGAAGATTTTTTTTTGTTGAAAGGCACTAGAACAGAATATGTGGAATATTTTGGTAAACATTTTTTTTTGCGGACTGTTGCCTGGAAGCACATAGCCCTGTCAAAGAAAAAAGCAAGTTGTCTCCGGTAATCATAGACTTGTTCGCTTTCGTTTTTTTTCCTTTGGCGGGCGATACGCTCTCGCGTCTCTTGATACCCATGTACAGGCCGAGAATGCACGCAAAACTTAAAATTTACTATTTCATATTTGTGTAGGACAGGAGGGAGTTTATGAGTCGTATCTGGTGAACTCTTAACATCTTAAAGGGACTTCCCAGAGCTACAATTTGACACAAATTTGAAGTGTTTCGCGATATTCTATCAAAAGGTATGATATGCCTAAATATAGCTTTGTAGGGGAAGCAAGGGAAGTGTCCGCAAATATACATATATACGCTTCTTCTACAGGACTAGTTAAAATCAGCTTCGCCAGACGTATTGCCTCAGGAAATACATTTTGGAGGTTATTTTCACAACAATGCTAGAAAAAATTTAAAAGCGCCAAGATTTTTAAAATTTTGAGATATGAAAATTCATTTTAATTCTCTTTTAAGGCGTTCTATATTGAATTTAGGGAAATAAAAGTATCTCAATGATTTCGACAAATATGCGTTTCTAATGCAGTTGGGTATCTGGTACAGATGCCCTTTTGGATTTAGGGTCGCCGCATATTTGTTTATTTATTTATTTTCATATGCATACAAAGCATCAACATTTTTCCTGAAATTTTCCAAAAACATTTCGAACGCTCTAATTTTATTGCAGCAGTATCCAATATCGAAAGATTTCTTCTGAATTAAATGATAAACGTGTGAAGTAAAAAAAACAAAATCGAACTCGTGAAAATAAAAAAGAAAAGTTGAAACCTAATTAAGTGTTTCGCCATCCCAAGACCATGTTGACACTTTTATGGTTTCAAACAATTAATTCAGATTGTTGTACTCATTAAAAACAATGTTCACAATTCGTGAATGATAACTCCATCTTGTTTCAGCAACACGTGACAGTTTTCAGTTTTATACCCGCGAATTGATTATAAAAGGATAATCGTTTTGTACTACCATGGAAAAAAAATGACACAATCTTAATATGTATTAATAAAAAAAAGTTTTGTTTCAAAAGTTTTTGATAGAACAAGATTTAGAACATGTGCTGAGCACCAAACAAACAAAGCAGTGGGACACTTCTGTCTAACCAAAGATATTGGACACCGTTCCTATCAGAAGACAAAACAGAAGCCCCGTCATAATATGGCCGATTAATTTTGAAACGCAACCAATTATTAATAATAAAATTTCGCTGAAATACGCATAAAAACCTAATTTTGCACATTTTTTGTCGTTTTTGTTTATATTACTCTAGACATTATTTATATTTACAGTGAAACGAGTGTTTAAAGAACGTTGGGAAGAAAACGTGCAGAAAGCAGTTCATTCATAGAGTAAAGAGCTTGCTCGGTGTTCAGCCAGCCATTGTTCTCGTAATTCAGCGAACTCCCTTCATTTACCAATTCTTTTCCTCTCATTAACGGAAAACTTGTGAAAAATCAATCTGAGATGAAAAATTATCTCCAAAAATTGACTTTTTCGTACAAAAATAAACATTTTTGTCGAAATGTACAAATTAGAACATTTCGCATTTATTCGCATAAATCACCGATTTTCGCCGAAATTCGCATCTATTTCGTAAAAACGAAATTTCCGTACCTCTAATAATAAATAATACGAAATCGCTTGAAAATTTGGCCGTTCGGTTCATGGTAATATCAACGTATTTTATAAACCTGACTACTACTTCATAATTATTAAAATATCTGAGTATTATAACAAGCTGCTCCCTACCACTAATGTCTGGTGTTCCATAACGGTAATTAAATTGGTTTTTATTTTACCAGCTGCACTTTGATCTCATTCAAAATTACAGCTGCAATGGTTGAAATCAAATCATTTTGAATTCTATTGGACAAACCTGTAAAAGACCTTGTCGAACTCTGTAAATTACTTTCCAAGCAGCCGTCATACTTTTCCAGCAAATCAACCGTTTGCAGAAAATTACCTTTGTTTAGCGAGGTAGTTGTTTTCGAATGGCCGCGTAACGATAGTTCCTGCTTTCCCAAAAAAACAGACAATACTCGTATCAATTAACCGTTGGAATATGTTTCTATTCCGATTAACCTTTTGTCTCTATGGGCTGCACGCCACTGCTTGTAGGAGCAGGTAAGACGGGGTATGGTAGAGACAGGAAAGGTTTGCCATAGGCAAATTCAAGGCAATGAAAGGACCGATGCATTTTATGAAGAGAAAAAAGTTGGGCTTAATTTGTTCTGTCCGACCTGGCTGGTAGTCAGATGATTTAGGGACATTCTGTAGCTCTTTTGGTTTCTAGGACATCATTAGGATATTTTCCCCGGGCCCAAGATACCTATTCTGATGGCACATGCCTTAAGACAGGGGTTCCTTTGGTGTGGTTCCGCTTAACGGTATCAGAGTTTTTGAAAAACCTGAGACATTAACTTTTTTATTAAAAATTAAATGAATCAGCAGTTTTTGCGGACATACATATTTCACCTAATTCAATATTTTTGGTGTGATTTGTTTCCTTTTTGTGGTTTGTAGAAAAACATAATATTAAAAAAAAAAACAGGCGTTCTATTAAGCGAGCGTACACTGTACTCTATAGTGCTACAGTGGCGTAACTAGGAAGTAACTGGACGTACGAAAAAAAATATAAAAAAAAGCAAAAGAGAAAATAGATTAAAAGGAGCGTGAGTGAACAGTGAACATACTGAGATAAAGTTATGGGTATGTAGCAAGAAAAGGGGAATGTTCATTCGAAACTCCTAACCACTTTGCCAACCTTAAATATTTAGGTTTTTTTTTTTGATACACAAACTAAGAGAATGGATTACTTCGGAACAAGTAAAGATATCAAAGTTTTGTGAAGGGGTAAACTACCAAGACTCCAAGAAAATGAAAGGATTGATTTTTTTTTAAAACGGATATACTTTACTTTAACATGATGCTTAACGGATGCTTATAGTCATAGATATACAGTGTGTTCGGAAACTACCGCATAAACGCACCACACAATTTCAGTAAAAAGCTATTGCCGAGGCTACTGGTGGCGAATCTCAAGTTCGAGGACTTATCCCATATAATTCCACAAGACATACTGAAAGGCACATGTCAATTACGCGTTTCTGGGACTCATTCGGCCTGATCCTGACCTGTCTGTCGGGGATAATGCGGAAACTGCTGCCGATGCCAAATCCAAATATAATTCTTGTTTCTCTCCCCCATCTCTCGTCGCACTGCGGCGTATCGTTTCTATTTTCGCTATATGTCAACCTATCACTCGGCCGCTGCAGTCGAAAACAATGGATCTCAGCAAGTCCCTACTGATTGCAGAAGGTGCCGTAAAAACCTTACAGGGAATCGAAGCCAATGCGATCACAAGCTTCAGCCAAATTTTCAGTGTAGTTCAATCTCTGTATGCGCCACATATGGCTGAGAAATTACTATGCCAAGAACGACCGGTCGTCAGACGCACAGAAACAAACCCCCTTCTGTCACACATTTTTTATTATTACTTTAGGTACGTAAAACAAAGCACAAGTAAACTGTTTGCTGGACTTATTCAATGTGTGTAACAAACAATTTTCAGAACAGCAATAGACAGTTTAGCACTACCATCACCATCAAACATTGATAGATTTCTTGACAAATCAATTTAAAATGTAAATCCATCAATTAGTCAATTAATTAGGATTACGTCAAAATAATTTGAAAATTCTTAAAGTTGACATACACATATGGCCAAAAAAATAAGTACACCCATACGAATTTTTCTTATCACCCTGTAGCAAAGTAATTATTTGAGGAAATAAAATCATATGGAAAGATTTAATTACTTAATTGGTGAGGAATCAAATAATATGTAAATTAGCATATAATAATAAATAACAGCTTTCATTTAACTTGAAAAAGTACGAAATGACTAAAATAGGCAGGACAAAATAATAAGTACATGTCAGTTAATTTGATTAAAACTTGTTTTAATTAAAATATTAAGTTCTGAATCGACAAGAATTTAATTTATTTTATTATTTAATTATAAAAAATTAACCCTAGTTTTCTACACTTAACGTATAAAAACTGTTAGAAGTAATGAAGGTATATTAAAATGATGTAAGAAAGATATGATTGTAAGACTATGCGCCAATTTTTAAAAGAATCGTACAACCACCTCACCTTGGCAGAAGTTGGAGAAAATTGAGATGGAAAAAAAGATTGTTTTTGGGTCAAATCACGCAAATTTGACTTTGAAGCTCTGTAAAAACCAAACCTCTTATCCGATTTCAGTGTGGCTAGTTTTATTTTACAGGTAAATTTGTTGGCTCTCATAATAATTTTACTTCGCTATTCTAGCTAGTTTAGCTTTGGAGATATTAGGTTTTTAAGTCGTGCAAGAAAATTATTTTTTAAAAAATCTTCAAATGCCTGTGGCAGCTAAAGGGTTAAGCTGAGGGGGTATGTTCCGTACAACTTTTTTGCTGGAAATCACATGAGGAATCACAATCCGGTGCGTTTATGCGGCAGTTTCCGGACACCCTGTATAAAATTCATGGTGATGGTGAGATTTCTAATTATGTCAATCGAGAATTTGACTGGACAAACAAAGGGCCCCCGGTTTGAATTCGAAATTCTAATATGTGCGTAGATGTAAAAATAATAAAATTTCGAAAACAAGTTTCAATGAAGCTATTCGCAATACGCTTTTCATGCGGCCTAAAGCCTCACACTCCTTAACGGATTAAAAAAAATGCTCGCTATGTGTAAGGATATCTAACCTCCCCACCTTATTGCTTCTTATTAAAGCGAAAACCGCGTCGATTGAGCACATACAGTAGACGCTCGAAAATTGGAAACAAAAAATGTTGGTCAATTCTATTTTCTCTGATATTGTTGCGTGAGTTACTTAAAAAAAAGTTGCCTAAGATTTGATGCAAATTCGTTTATTTATGCATTTTTCTGATAGAGGAATCAGAGCGAATGCCTAAAAGCTGGACCGCAATATAAACTGAGAAAGGGAACCCTGTGCTGATTTCAGTAATACAATTTGTCGCCAAAAATGACGTTTTCTGGTAGAAAATTTCGAGAATTTTCTTGTTAGGTAATAAGCATCTAACGGAACCTCATAGAAAATTCATACGTTGGAGAAAACCGTTGTTTTTAAAAAAAAGTAGTCGCAAATTCTTTCGTTTCAGGCCAACATTAATGAAATGTCATTATCAAAATTTGGCGCCAAATCGTTTATTATCGAATAAAATGCCTAATAGGTAATACGAAAAGATACAATATTAAACATTAAAGCAGATACAAATGCTGACAGTGCATCAAAATCACATTTCACTAAATAAAAGAAAAAAATCAAACGAACAACACTCTCGGGAAACATTTCAACTCCTTTTAATTAAAATGTCGTCGCCCCGTACAAATCTAATTAAAATGTCGCACAACACACTTACATAAAACGGTTCCTCAGCGAAACGAGTCCATGTAATCATCCGGTGACCTTCAACTTGTCACTTGTGCCCTTCTTTTTGTGCAAAACACATCCCTCAACAACAATATGTCCTCTCTCGCAACTCGTACACACACAACACTTATTAAGTTCCATTAATTTAATAAGTGACGCAACAAATTCAATTTATTAGCGAAACGACCATGTCGACGACTCTCACCGTCGTCGTCGTCTTATGTGCAAGACACGCAAAAAAAAAAATTAACAACTTGGAAAATGGTATGGACTCTGGTGTCCTGAAGACCTGCGAGCACCTGAATGTCTTCACCTGGCCGTGACCACTTTGATTGGAACCGAAAGAAGTTCGAGGGGGAACGAACGGATACGCACGCAGGGATGGGGCATATAAGGCGCACGACAATTTGTTTTTATATCTTTTTTATTCCTTTTACGTCTTGTGTCTGTACTACACCCTTTTGCCAAAAAAAAAATAGAAAGAAGAGTTCACACACTTTTAATCGATTTCTTTTTGTCCGACCGACAAACACACACATACACACCTTCCCGTAACACGTCACAATTTTATCCTAACGAGAATCCGTATCGTGTTAAACGAATTGAAAATTGAAAAACGCTCGAGTCATAATTAGTCTGCAATTAACTTTGATTTAATGCAATTTAACGCAACTTAATTGAGAGAGTCTGGAAGCGCCACGCGACGTCACATCACACACTTTAACGGCCACCACGATGAAACAGTCCGGGTCCGATGACCGACGGACAATCAATCAGCGACAAAAACGATCCGCGGTCGCGTCTTGATCATGTACACAACGTGTCGCGGTTACAACTCGATAAAGATGGAAATATCTTCTAGCAAAAGTAATGGTCACCGCGCGCGTATCTTCTTCGGACAGCATCTAATGCCAAGTGACAATAATGTCGTCGAACAGATAACCGTGTGAGCCACCACCAACGCGACTCGAGAAGACAGATAGGCAGAGCGAGCCACACCATTGGCTGGAAGCAAGATGTCTTCAACCATGGCGTGTCCATGGTGTTGGGAGGTTTGTCTTTCGTATTTCTATGGCGGCGCGGATGGAGTAACATATTTTCTGTGCATTTCCTTATGCACTGAGTTGCGAATGCATGAAATTCGCAAGTCCTGGAAATTGTGCACACAGGATGCTGATTCCAAGAATTGTCGAAAGCATGTAACCGACAGGATGCACAATTTTTCTTAAATCCTTGGGATGCAATTGAAAGGTATATGTGGCTCCGCCCAAATGGGTACTGGAACATGCGGAAAGTATGGTAGCTCTGTGGAATGTGGGCGGAGAATTGGATTCCATCGCAAACATAACGATGGAAAAGTGTGGGTAAGGTGCCATGCGCATTTGCGCTCAGATTTTTTCGCCAACTTTTGGGGGAAACTTGATTCACGATTTTGTGGCGAGGGTGCGTTTTCTGACGGGAATATGCATGTATGCATGTCCGTGGAGAATTGAAAATTCTTCCCTTGAATGGAAGTAACTGTGCCGCCTAAAATCTCGATAGGGTTGACGTAACTGTGAATTAAATTGAAATGCAGAGATTTTTTTAATAGGGAAAATATCTAAAACAGCTTTTACACCCACTTGAAGATTTCTATTCAACATTTATTTCAATATTGCCATGAATAAAGAAACGCTTAGAAAATTCTACAAGTTACTGGTTTGAATCTTTCGTTTTGACTCAGTTCTTAATGAAAATGGTATTGCAACGTTGACCAGATACTCATTAATGATTAATCAGTAAGCTAACAAATCTTCGATTGAATAAGGTGAACTAAAATAAAAGAAATTGACATCAAACTTTCTTTTGTCTGGTATTGAATTTTGAAACAAAACAGAACCTATAGTCAAGGGCGTAGCTACAGAAAAGGAAAAAGGCTTCGCGGCGTGCCAACACGACTTTGAGTGGCATAAAAGGCAAAGAGGAAGGTTTGCATCTGGGCCTGATATGAGCCAGTGGCGTAGATTGAGAGGGGGCTTGTGATCAATTTTTTTCTTTACTGTGAAATGGCTAATTTTAAGGAAGCCGTTTCAATTTAACATATTTGCATATTTCTGAAAAAAATTGTACAAAAATAAAAATGGTACCTAAAGAGATTTTTGTAAATCCTACACAAAAATTTTCTGTTTCCAAATATAAATACATATTTTGCAGCTGAAACGAAAAATAGATTTTTGGGAGATCGGAAATCGGAATTTTTTAAGGTTTGTGTTCGTAGAGACGACTCATGGGATCATCGCTCAGCGATCGAAGTTAAACCACCGGTTTTGCGCACTATTTGATTATATTTTGCATACAAACATGTTCCTTCAGTCCATAGTCGATATTAGGAAAGTATAACCATTCAAAAAAATATTTAAATACGGCTCGAAATTCGATGCAAAACTACGATCGCCGAGCGATCATCTCATGGATTATCTCTACGAACACGTACCTTTAGCATTGAAAATGACCTTTTCAGAGACTGTAATCGAAGACAACTTAATGTTTTAGGCCTGTAAAAGTTTAGAACAAATTCATTTACTATATTAATTGGAGTGGGTGTGGGTAGCTTTCATACCAATATATTTAAGAAAATCACTGCTTTCGCATCTTTTATAGATACCAGCTATGATAGGGCCTAAAATTTAAAGAATCTTTAATTATTGTTATTCAATTCAGTGATCTTTTTTTGTGAAACTTGTACACCATGTTTCGAATTTGGGCTGGGCGATGCTAGACGATGCGTTTTGTTTCGATGCAAAGGAAATCTGTTTATTCAAGGAGATTCTGGTTCATACTGTTTCGCGATGTTTGGTAATGTTTGAGGTTGGTATAGTCTTAGAAATTGGCATGATTTCTTATCGACTTTATGGGCGCTCCGAGTGTTTCACCATTGTATATCCGTATACATAGGTATGTAAATTTTTGTTAGATGTTTATGTGAATAAATAGGCGAAAGAGGTTATACCTTGTGAAAAATTGCAGTGCACTTCAACCCAGTTTATAAATCTGGGTGGCGTTCAGATTTGGGAGGAATTATTATAGGTAGCGATGGATATGTCAACGAAGCAACCTTTGTAGAAACAGTGCTGTACAACCCGCTTTGTATAGCGTAGGCGTACCAAAAAAAAATATTTGGGTGGCATTTTTATTTGGTATGGATTTTTGTTTATACCTCTAAAAAGGTTTTTTTTCTGGGTGGAGATGTGGAATCTTCTTAGATGCTGCATGCCGCGTAGCAGAAAACCTCCGGCACGCAATTATGTCAGATTTCTACCGACTAAACCTATACCTCTTTTCACCGCTTGACCCTGCGGGACAACCTTTCAGCATTACTTCACAGGGCCAATTCCGGCTAATCAGCCATCACCGGGTAGCAGACTTCCGTCTGCGTTCTTCCCTCTGTAGCTCCATGTGAATGGTACTGACAGCCCTGCTTACTGAATCCCAGTTATCCGCTATCGGATCACAGATACATAAGTACGGAAATTGTCAAAGTCGATAAGCCAACTGAATTGTATCGAAACCCGAGAAAAACAGACTGAGATCTCTACAGAGAGCGCCTGGCTACCAATCTGAATGAAATTCCCAGACACATTAAAACTACACTCTGTGTGGAGGCTGCAGCGGATCAACTGCAAGACGCAATAAAGACCTCCTATTCGTTGAGAGTTGCAGGTTAACGAGACGACATACCGCTGCACCCTAACCCAGTATAGCAAAGAAAATAGGAAAGCCAAGAGGGAATCCTGGAGGAAGTTTTTCGAAGAAATAGAAAATCTGCATGAAGGAGCGAGACTCCAGAAGATTCTAGCCGAAGATCCAACAAACCCCATGGCGACACTTAAAAACTCCGATGGAAACCAAACAAAAACAAGTAAGGAGACTCTGGAAGTCTTTCTAGGGTCTCACTTTCCTGGATCAACCATAACAACGGTACGCACAGACCGCAGTTGGATGACAACTCCCTTTTTCTCAGGCAGGGCTAACAAAGACGACTGGCGGCTTGCAAACCAAATAGTAGCCTATAATAGGGTAGAACGGGCGATCAACTCCTTCGAACCCTACAAATCACCAGGATCAGACGGTGTCTACTCAGCCCCGCTTCAGCAGGGTCTTACGACCCTGGCTCCGCTTTTACTAAGACTATTTAGAGCCAGCATAGCTTTGGGATACATTCCAATCACTTGGAAGGAGGTAAACGTAGCTTTTCTGACAAAGCCGAGGTGTGACCAAACCCTAGCGAAATCGTATAGACCAATAAGTCTAACCTCCTTCCTACTTAAGTCATTGGAAAAGCTCTTCGATAACCATATCAGGGAAAGGTGCCTGTCGTTTTTCCCGTTGCACCCAAACCAACAAGCTTATCAGACAGGGAAATCATGTGAATCAGTACTACACCATCTAGTTGGGAAGATTGAGACCACATTAGAAATCAAAGAAATAGGGCTCGCGGCCTTCCTAGATATAGAGGGGGCCTTCGACAACTTTTCCTTTGAATCTCTTGTACACGGCGCCTCGAGTCATGGAGTTCAAAACACCCTATGTCGGTGGATAAAATCAATGGTTCAAGGACGACAAGTACATGCAAAATTATTATTATTAGGCCTATCGGTTAATCCCGCCAAAAAAACAACACTAAAAGCCTTCAGTCGCAAACACAACTTGGAAGGGCTCAACGCTCCTACGCTATTCAACCAACAACTGCAGTTTACCACGGAGGTAAAATATCTGGGAGTCACCCTTGATAACAAACTCACGTGGAACAAGCAGCTGCAAAACACAATTGCAAAAGGCAAACAGACCCTATCTGCAACTTAAAGAGCAATAGAGAAAACGTGGGGGTTAAAACCACGAATGATATACTGGATCTACAAACCTGTGGCCAAACCCCCGTCAGACCTATGGCTCGATAGTTCTGAAGTTCTACGTGAAGATGCCGTTGTTGTAGCAACAATAAAATAAATTAACGAAGCTGGATGGTGACCATTATTTCAACAATGTACGATAATCACCAGTGATCATCCAAGATACAAAACTATGGCTCGATAGTTTGGTGGACTAAAATCAAGCAAAAAACAGCAGCAGCGAAGTTGGGATCAGTACAGAGACTGGCCTGAACAAGCATAACCGGCGCCATGCGCAGTGCACCACTGTTTACTCTAGAGAAACTACTAGACCTGCCACCACTGGACCTCACTATCACAGAAGAGGCAAGACTCGCAGCGTACAGACTCCAATCATCGAACATGTGGACACCACAAAGGGTAGGACACTGTACGATTACAGAAATCATTGCAAACCCAATACTAGATATGGGCAGCGACTATACCCCGGCCATGTACACCTTCGACTCCAATATCCAAACCTCAACGGTTAGGGAAGACTGGAGTCAATGGAACGACAACCATCTATCAAATCACATCGTGTGGTACACGGCGGGTCGAAGACAGACGAAGGAACAGGGGCAGAAGTTTATACTAAAACCAACGACTATAGTACTTCCAAACCCCTAGGTCAATATACAACTGTCTTCCAGGCAGAACGTATAGCCATAAACCTTGCAGCAGGGGAGAGTACTCGAAAGGGATATACCAACAAGACTATATATATTCTCTCCGACAGTCAAGCTGCTAAAAGCCATTGCAAGTCCCAAAACAACCTCTAAATTGGTATGGGAATGCCAACAAAATTTCAAAAACCTATATGTAATATCACTGAAGTGACGTGCTTCTCTAAAACTGCAGAACTTGTTTTATTGTTCACGAGATCATAGTTTTTATGATGACAACTTATTTGGGACATGCTCTTCTTTCAATTTACCATAATTATGAGAATGGAAGTTGTACGGTTGAGCGCAAGGAGGGGAAAAGACGATGGCGGTAAATTACCGCCGCGCGCCCGGTTATGTCACAAAATGGTGCGCGCCCGCTTGAAGGTTAACTCTCTTTTGAAAGCTGTGTTTTAAAAATGCAAACTTCTTGAGATGCTTTGACTTGATGAGCCCACAATTTATACGACGTTCTGTATTTAAAAACCTAACATGCTCAGTGAAAGTTACCCAAATTTTACTTCCAAGAAACTAGGACAATTCGCTCAGTAATGTGCTAATTTGTTTTTTTTTTTTGAAACAAAGAATGTCATTGACGAATTATGCGCTAATTTTGTAATTGAAAATTTAAGCCCTCCACTTTTCACCAGAATTGTGGGTCTACTTTCATGATACCTAAAACTCTTTATAAAAAGACGGGATGCTATGCGATATGTCCCAGTTTAATTTCCGGAAGAAGTCTAAAAATGTTGTTTAGCATGTTGAATCACAAGAGCGCACGTACACTCAATAAATTGAGCCCCGGAGAAACGAAATTAGATAAGTAATCGCAAAAATACACAGCACATAAAATCATTTAACCTTCCGGCGAGGCAGTGGCGCAACCACGGGAGGGGCTCCCAGACATTGATAAAAGAAAAATTGGAAAATGAAAGATGAAGAAATGCTTTTAAATGCAGAGTTTATAAAAAATAATTCTTCTTATTCTTGGAGCATATATTATTATTTACCGGTTTCGATGGTCTGTGCAAGTTGCAACATTCTTACCAGCTGAAGAAAAATACAACTTTTAATCGGCAAAAATCATGGATTTTTACAGGATTATTCGGAACGGCCCCTGAGTATGGAAAAAAAGTCCAGACCTATAGGCGACCCGCAACTTGGTAGATAGGAGGCAAATCCAGAGGATTGTCGCAATCCGGAGACAAAAATGTAAATTTTTTATTGCAATTGAAGATTTCGTCGAAAATTTTTATTATGTAGCAAAAAAATTAACTCGATACAAGCGATGCATCCTTCGATGATATATCGTACCTACATAACGAGCCGCCATCGCGTTCACATTCAAAATCTTTGCGCGATAGGAGTCCTCTCAGTGCTCACACTATCTATTTCACCTGAGAAGATACATTTTTCTCGTGTAGTACCGGGCATGCACAAATTCTGCTCTAATTGTAGTGGGTCAATTGTTTCAATACCCAGCTGCACCCCTTGACCTTACTCGTTAAACGTAGTCAGATGACCCTCTTAATGTTTCGACTCCGGAACGGGTGAACACAACAATCCTTAGACCCGCGGCCTACGCAAATGTCACATTTCTGTATTGGCAGCGGAGGATTAATATGATAATGGCCAAACGCCGAAAATATATATTATGGAGTTCCTTGTGGTGCACAGTCAATGCTTCCTCTCCGTCCTCACTTTCGTTTTAGCATTTACTAGGTTCTGAAGGTTCGTTAGAATTAAGCACATGACAAAGTGTGGTTAATTCTTATCGTCTATAAAAAAGCCATATTTGATCAAATGTAATGTTTCCGTTAAAAAAAAACTTCAATTGCGAAAATAAGCTTGAAACACCACTTTATAATGTCACTACTGATTTAGGAGCACCATCACTCAGCTTGCGGAAGCAAGCTCTAATGTCCAGTAATATGGATGGACTTAGCCCCCTCCAAGGCAAGATCCTGGTTGCGCCACTGCGGCGAGGGCAATACTAATCCTAACACGATCGGGCGCAATGCATCTGACAGATTAAGTGCAGAAAAGTTGATGAAACTGGGTTTCTGTATATTTTACACTATTACTTATTGTTGAATTGTCTTTTGGCAACAGTTCTACTAAATTGTAGAAACAAAAACTGGCTCTCAAAGTTTTATACCCTTCACATTTTCAATTTTCTCAGAACATTAATTTTTAAAAGAATCGTGCAAGCACCTCACTTTGGCAGAAGTTGGAGAAAATTGAGATGAAAAAATAATTTGTTTTTGGGTTAAGTCCCAAAAATTTTACTTTAAAGCTAAAACCAAACCACTTATCTAATTTGCGGTTAGTTGGTTTGTTTATGAAAATTAGTTGGCTGTGATAATCATCTTATTTCGCTATTCTTGCTAGTCTAGTTTTGGAAATATTAAAGGGCGAAACAGAATGCTTACGTTACGTGCCGAACACCTGTCAAAGATGATTCAATGGAATTTGTATGCAACTGCACAGAACGCACGTAACGGAACGGAAGCTTTCGAAAAACTATTCGAAATGTCAAATTTCACCGAAATCCAATCAGTTTGTTTGCCATACTTACGATAACGTTACTGCTAACCAATTTATTTCTTTTTTATACCTTTCGTATAGTTTAAAAAGTGCATAAATTGCTATAAAAAAATCCACGGGAAAAAACGCAACGTAGCGTAACGTAAACGTTCTGTTTTGCTCTTTAGGTTTAAAGTCGTGTAAGAAAATTAATTTTTCAAAAATTTTCAGATGATCTTCAGATGTTTCGCCATACAAAATTTTTCCGTTGTAAAGATTTTTTTGAGACCTCGCTAAAAATACCGGTCTAACGGTACGGCACCGTTAAGAGTGGTCGAATCAAAATCTACCTTTGACATTTCATTTACAAACCACAACAGCTATAAATTTGTCATGTAGGTACCACTTTTTAGCAGTGGCGTGGCGTCTTTGGAAGCAAGGGAAGCATTGCTTCCCTTCTTCTTTCAAAATAAAAACGTTTAGAAGCATAACGTATTATGAACATTGTTTATAATTTTTCTTGTACACTATCCACGGTTTTTTATGTATATTACATAAAATCATACGCAACCCTGTCGCAACGTATAAAATTACTTTAGCATGCGCACTCTCCAACCAATACACCAACCCACCTGTCTCACGAAAACAAATCCACAGCGAGAGAGTTTACAGTCGCCAGTCACGGCGAGACAGAAGCAGAGCGAAATAATGCCTGTATGAAAGATGATAGCTTGTAGAGCAGATTTACCGGGGGATTGGGCGGCGGAGTAGAGTTAGTAGTACGAGAATGAATTCGCCATTGGAGGTGGATTTCTAATTGCTTCTTGTAAAATTTACCAACCGATGTGTACAGTTCGTAACAAAAGTTTGTTCATTCTGATTGAAATTGGATTCTGATTGGAATAAGAATTGGCATAGCACAGCAATGCGTTAGTTTGCTTTTGATTTGAAGCTGTTTTATGCTTGGCGGTATGTGTGTTCGTAATTTATTGTACATGCAAAGTTATTAGAGATTTTTAACATGTCGTTGCAAATATAACGACATAGAGCGCTTATATACCGTCTCTTAATTTAAACTATCTTAAATCATTTTTGGAGATAGTACCTTTTCCATAGGGTGAATATACCGTCCTAGTCTAGTTCGCGTTTTAACTTTCTTCTTCTTCTTTTTATTCGAATTGGTTGTGGAAAGTGCAGATGTTTAGAAATGGTTTATCTGACATTTCGATTATTTGGACAGTATTATGATTGGAATTTGTTAATCTCGCGTTTTTTCTAACCAGGAATTTCATATAAACTTTGTAGCGAAACGGAAATCGAAAACGATATCATTGCAGTAACAAGACGACTTCGTCGTGCTCTGTGGCCGTGATCGTTCGGTCGCCACTCTGTGAATTAGACAGTCATAGAGAAACGAGTTTCCAAACTCGGCACGACTCGTCGCAAGTTTATTATTCTGAAGAAGATGATAAGAAATATTCTTATCGTAGAATAATAAACTAACAATGCGACTAGGAAGTGGTATGGCTGACAACCGTATCACACTCCGAATTCAGTTGTCTCTGTAACGTTGATGACTACACACGGTAGTCGTCAACGCACCATGCTCCACTAGGAGTTACGGTAATCGAGAGAGAACAAGACGACTTCGCTCTTCCTGGATAAATTTCAGATACAGTCGCTTGCATTATGGATGGGCAAGCACCTCGCCATATGTTGCGAGCGAGACTAACTTTAGTTTCGATTAGTTAGTGCAGCCCGTATATGCCGTCCAAAAATAATTTAAATTTGTCTAAAACTTTTTATCTTTACTGCGGTATATAAGCGGTAATAGTTCTACATTTCAATAGAAAAATTCGCTGCCGACAAAACAGTATATATGTACCACAATTTTGCATGTCCCAAGTAGGCATATGGGGTTATAATCACGACAAATAATTTCGTTAATTTCGACTGTTTACAGAATATCCAATAAAGACACCTATGCCTACTTGGAACAGGAGGAAAATATAAGTAGAATTTGTGTCAAAATTTTAGTCCGCTCACTTGTGCGTGAATACACTCATAGTCATTTTTATGTTCGGGAGAATAATAAATTATCAAAATGTATATGTAGTAATAGAGAATAGAGAGTTTAGGCAAATCGTAAAAACAGTTGTGGTGTACGAATTGACATTATACGTATTGAAATAGGTGATGACAAAAGTATGAATTGTCATTGCATCGAGTTACGACACGAGTTTCTTCTTCTTCTCTGTACCGCGTAAAACCCTTGTGAAACCAAGTGAGCCAGAGCGTGATTCATTTACGACAACTTTTCGATAACGTCTTCAACATACAGAGTTCATTGTATGTATATATATATATATTCGTATGCATGTTGATATCTGAATAATACAAACCATACTGCACAAATGCTTACATGCGTCTAGAGATAAAGAATATTTTTTTAGTTTTCAGTTATCTTTATTTTATAAGGATTTCATTCTCATTTCTAGACAGGTGTACGCGGGTTCCCAATTTCATTTATTACATGAATGTAACTGCTTCCCTTTACTTCAAACTCACGCCACGCCACTGCTTTTTAGTACATATAACCGTTATCGAAATATTCAGAAACCCCTGTTTTTGAGGGTTTTTGACCCCCTGTAGCACAGCTAGCGGTACTCGTATAGATGGCGACTTTTGGGGTCTTGTTTAGGATCTCGAAAGGAAGGGTCACGCAAAAATTAAACTTTCCCATAATTTTTCCGATTTTACGTCCTCAATTCGCACACTATTTTTACGAGTGGTAAAGAGGAGGGCAACAAGGAGTTTGGAGTAGCTCACTCAAGACCCGTTCCGCTAATTTCTGGCTCATTAATGTACATGCCCCTACATAAGTAAAAGAAGACGCGACTAAGGACGAGTTCTACAATGACCTAGAAACACTCTTCGACTCACTTCCATCAAACGACGTCAAGCTGCTGCTAGGAGACTTTAACGCCAAAGTCGGAAACGAAAGCTGGCATAGGTGAACTACTGATGGTCATAGCCTCCACGACGAAAACAACAACAACGGTCAGCGATCGACTCGACTTCGCGAGCGGCAGAAACTTGGTCATAAGCTCTACATGCTTCCCTCATCGACGAATCCATAAGCAGACCTGGAAGTCTCCAGATGAATACACCGTGAACCAGATCGACCACGTACTGATCAGCAAGAGATGGGCTTCTAATGTCCTAGATGTTCGATCCTATCGAGGAGCCAACTGCGACACCGATCACTATTAGGTGAAGACGACCTACATGTGCAGAATCTCTTCGGTGCACCTAACGAGAATCAACCCTGCCAAGATCTTCGAGGTTGACAATTTGATTGATGATGCCACGGCGGCTGCGTATACTACAGCACTTGAGGAAAAAATGTCGCCCATGCTTGATAACATCAATAATCTAGGCATCCATGAGTTCTGGGATGAGCTCAAAGACATCATCAAGGGGGTCGCAGAGGAGGTCGTGGGCTATAAAGGCCGGCGCAGACGAGCAGACTGGTTCGACGACGAATGCAGGGCCTCGATTGAGGCGAAAAATGAAGCCTATCACCAATACACACAACGCGCATCCCGAGCCAAGAAAGAAAGATACAACGAACTTCGGCGAGTATCTAATAGGTTAATTAGACGTAAGAAACGCAAACATTTTGACGAGCAGTTGCAGCAAATAAACCAAAGATTAGCCAGTAAGAACATTAGACAGGCGTACAAACTTATAAATAATATCAAGGACGGATATCAACCCAGGACAAGCCTATGTAAGGAAAAGGATGGTAACATCATCAGCGACATCGAAAGCGTCAACAAACGATTGGCCTCGCATTTTGAAGAGCTCCTCAATGCATCATCAACATCCCCCGCGGAGCTAGCTCTTGAGCAGTTAGCCGAACCAGGCCCTCCCGTTCTACCCCCAATAGTAGAGGTGGCGAGTCTTGCCATACAGTCACTTCAAAATAAAAAATAATAAAGAGCCGGGCGCTGACGAGATCCCAGCAGAACTGCTGAAGCATGATGGAACGTGCCTGACCAACGCTATACATGTGCTACTGCTGAAAATATGGAACAAAAAAAGCATAATCTGCCCAATCCACAAAAAGGGTGACAAGCTGAAGTGTGAGAATTACAGAGGCATATCATTGGTTTGTACGGGCTATAAGATTTTATCGAAAATTCTTATTACTTTTTTTTTATTTTATTTATTTATTTACTCACCAAACAAGGCATTTACATATACAATTGAAAAGAGAATTAATCCGTACGCAGAACGAATCATTGGCGAGTACCAAGGCGGCTTCAGACCTGGTCGTTCAACGACCGATCAGCTTTTCACAGTGCAGCTACTACTTCGAAAGTGCTAGGAATATAACATCGACGTATACCAAATCTTTGTCGACTTCAAGCAGGCATACGACAGTATCGACCGAAGTGTACTGTACAACATTATGCTGAATTTTGGTATACCGGCAAAGCTAGTGCGACTCACAAGGATGACGATGACTAATACCGTCTCGCAGGTCAGAGTGCAGAACCAACTCACTGACCTATTTGAAACTCGTACTGGACTCAACCAGGGCGACGGGCTGGCGCCGACGCTCTTCAACCTTGCTTTGGAGTATGTAATTCGAGCCATGAATATGGACAGCAGCGGAACGCTACTCATCAAGTCGACTCAATTAGTAGCGTACGCCGACGATATCAACATCATGTCTCGAATATTGGGTGATGCAGAAAACCTTCCGCATAACCTCAATAACGCCGCAAAGGAAGTTGGAGTACATATCAATGAAAGCAAAACAAAGGCCATGATGCAATCGAAAACAAGGACGCCAGCAAATTCAAGCATCACAGTGGGGGACCTTAATATCGCGTATGTAGACAACTTCATGCTGACGATATTTGTCTGCTTTCAAATAAAAAGGAGGATGTAGCTCAAATGGCCGATGCTCTGCATTGCGAAAGCCGTAATGCCGGGCTCAAGATAAACGCTGCCAAGACCAAGTACTTGAGCTCCCATCCTGGTGGACGGAGCGGAATTTGTGTTTCGGGCCAGGCAGTCGAAAAAGTTGACGAATTCTGCTACCTCGGAAGCATAGTCACAGAAGATGGCGGCGCGGACGCTGATGTACAATCGCGTATCAATAAGGCTAGGGCAGCCTTCTTCACTTTGACTCCTTTCTGGCAAAATAACAACATTTCCAGGCGCACCAAAATCCGAATCTTCAATTCTATTGTAATATCTGTGCTTCTTTATGGCTGTTTAACTTGGAAGGTGACCAACGAGATAACAACTAAGCTGCAAACTTTCGTAAACCAGTGCCTACGGCGCATCCTACAAATCCGCTGGCCGGAGATTATTTCCAATGATGATCTCCTGAGTATCACAGGCCTGGATTAGATAGGCACTTCTGTCAAAAGGCGAAAGTGGCAATGGATAGGTCATACTCTCCGAAGAGGGCCAACAAATATTGCAAAGCAGGCCCTAGATTGGAACCCTCAAGGAGCCAATGCTAGACGCCGTGTTGGACGGCCAAGAAACACGTGGAGAAGATCGGTTAATAGCGAGGCTGCTTCATTAAACAAACAGTGGTCAGACCTAAAGACGATGGCACAGAACAGAACGAGGTGGAAAGTAGGCGTAGTTGATGCCCTATGCCCCACAAGGGGTTAACAGGAACCAGAGAGAGAGACAACTTCAACTGTCTGGGTTGTAACTTATCAAAGGACGCCAACGAAACCGACGAAATTAAGCGACGGATAAAACTAGCCAATAAGACATATTTCTCGGTCCTCCCTATAATTAATTCGAAACTTGCGCACTGGAACACGAAGCTCCGCTTGTACAAAACGATTATCCGACCCGTGCTATGTTATGGCTGCGAAACATGTACCCTCACCCAAGCCTCCGAAATTTTGCTAGACCGATTCGAACGAAAGGTCCTTCGGCGAATTTTCGGGGCCGTTCGCGAGCGAAATCAATGGCGTATCCGATACAATCATGAGTTGTATCGATTGTACGATGAGCTGGAAGTAACGAAAATCGTGAAGCTTCAACGTTTGCAATGGGCGGGGCATGTACAACGGATGAACGATAATCGCATGCCAAAGAAAGTGATGAACGCACAACGAATTGACGGAGCGAGGTTGCGTGGACGA
Source organism: Microchrysa polita (assembly GCA_949715475.1). Lineage (NCBI taxonomy): Eukaryota > Metazoa > Arthropoda > Insecta > Diptera > Stratiomyidae > Microchrysa > Microchrysa polita. The sequence continues at coordinate 15,225,890 of OX454419.1, forward strand.
CCGAGAGCTCGCTGGGAGAACTCCGTATGTGAAGACGCCCACCAGCTGCTGGCCTTCCGAAACTGGAGAACAAGGTCACGTAACCGCGACAATTGGATGTCAACGATTCAGGCGGCCAAGGCCCGACGTCGGGCTATCGTGCCACATTGATGATGAATTTTGGTATCTGTGAAATCCCGCACAACCAGGAGTAAAGAGGGTCCTAGAAAGGACAAAAAGACACACGTTCATTCATAATCAGAGGATTGTTAGGCATCACATGAAAAACACAACCCGTTATAATTACCGTTAAGTAGTATAATAAAATACGAGTATTAAGAGTAGAGAGGCTTAAGAAAACAACAAAAACCCCTTAAAACCCCGTTAAAGACATTAATGAATGTTGGACGCAGTTCCTCTAGTGACCAATAAAGTTAATGGTTTTTAGGCTTGTTCTGGTATCCGTTCTCATAAGGAGAACTTTTGTATTTCCGATATTTTCCACTATATGGCGGATGGTACAGTAAGGCTCGCAGAAAGAAATTTCGTCTGTCGAGAGCTGATAGCGTAATGTTCCATACATCATTCTCACGATATATATACATATATATATACATAAACAACATTCAAGTATATCACAATTTTTCCACGGTATTTCGACGTTACATTTCGTTATAGTTATCTAATCAACAAGTAGCTACTACATAAACTTCAATATATCACATTTAATCTGTATATGTACACTTGCTACTGTTTAAATCTCGCGCTCAAAATATTGTATACTTACAAGAACATACCATTAACTCCCAGAGGACATACCAAAAACAACAAATACAAAAAAGTGTATCTTACTAGATACATTTTAGCAACTTTTCAGTTACTAATAGAAACAATCAACAAAATCAACGAAAAGTCATCCAAAAACGTGTCAACACAGCTCGATGGGATGTCAGACATTTTTTTAAACGTCTTACTTTATACCTAGGAAAAAACTTGTAGATATACAGAAAACAGAACGACTATAAGATGAGATAGTCAACTGAAAAAATGTTCACAAAAAATATCATGAAATAGAAAATGGCGCTTTTTTCCAATTTGAGTGTATCTTTTGTTGGTGAATGTTTTGTCAGATTGGAAGCTGTTGCTGTTGTTGTCGCAGTGTTAATTATAAACAGACAAACTGGTAGCATAGTCGTGATATTTGCTTAAAATTCGAAAATTCTCAAGTAAATTGGTCATTTTTATTTTTTCCAAAAAAAAAAGATAGAAAAAGCATCAAAGCAAGATACACATATCATGGACGAAAATATCGTCCATATACATAGGAGCAATCATATAATGTCTACACAAATGTTGTCTCAGCAGTTTATGGACCACTGCGGGAGGTCGCAAGTGATCTGCTTGCATATCTTCTATTGAATGTAAATGAAAAACCAGAAAAAAAATATATTTTAATTGGTAAAACTACAAATAATAATGAAATTCCATTGTTTCGCACCTTTCAATAGGCTTCAGTTAATTTTAGCGAAGCTTTCAGCAGCCTAAAACTGGAATGAAGACTTGCCTTCATGTTTGGTTTGATTAAGCCGACCGACTTCGACCGGTCGTGCGACATTTTTCAATTATGAACAATTCACTAATAGGACTGGACTGGAGAGTTGTATGCGGTGAAGGTTAAGGATCGGTCAAATGGAGGTCAAAATTTGGAATAACATTTTATTTGCTATATCAACCATAAAATAATAATTCCCAAATAATTGCGGAATCAAGACCAGATTAAAAATTTAAAAGATTTTTCTTTTAAGACGGCCCCACATCGACCGGAGTGTGGCAAACACCGCACAAAAGATTGATACGAAAAAGCGAAATCGTGCAGCAGTGTGGTTGGGCTACTCCGAAGGTATCATTCTTGGACCGATCTTTTGTGCGGTGTGTGCCACACTCCGGTCGGTGTGGGGCTATAACTGGAACCCCTTTTTTAACAAAATCTAAAAAAATGATCACAAATAGCAGTAATTGCGATTAAGGTCTTATAGAGTTGAGTTCAACCAATGGACTGTGAAACATTTTAAATAATTTGAAAGTTTCAAAGCAGCTATGATAGGAAGTTTAGGCCTCAAGTTGATCAACTCCGATAGCTTTCATCAAATAGAAACAAAACATTTCTGACTTGTAGGTATTTGCAGCAGTATCTACTTCCATGGCAATGCAATAAAACAACGCATAGGAACGAGAAATTCCAACAATTCGTCCTCTAGTCTAGTACGGTGTACACTTCACCGAAATAGAAACATTTTCCCCAAAACATTTACGAAATTTGTTCAAACACTCCATACTCCGAGCTGATCCTGATGCCTGCTCAAATATTCCATTCTCCCCGACAACAACAAGGACGCGACCGACGGGCGACCGTCACACGCACATTTATGAATTGCACGGGAATTTATATTGAAACGTGCCTCTGCCACACGAAGCTTATGTTTCACATATTTGATTTTCAACGAGCCTTCAAGAGAGGCAAAAATACACTACACGCGACTCAGTGTGTTACCATTGGCGACAGTCTTTCCCGAAAAATTAACAAATATCTCTCAAATAAATTCCTCAAAAAATGAAAATTATTATCAACTTCAAGCCATGAGCATAGGTACTTTTGGGTTCACTTCGTCGATATACCTACGCGGCTGGTAGCGCACACTTTGGATCCTGGATGTAATGAGTACTTTTGAAATTCTTCAACGTCAAACATCTCAGCATCATCATCGTCCTTCATCTTGACGTCGTCGCTAACGTCGTTGTTATGATTAAGCGTATCCCAGCGAGACGACATAAGAAAATATGTCCATTCAAACTCACAAGAGTTTTCGGGAGAAGCTGTTTCATATGGCTGTCAGGCCAACAACAGCTAAAGGATGAGGAACCGCTTCAGCTTCTATGGCATGTGCCGCACTGAGATGTGGTCCTTGTCGGTGAAATAACATTTTTAATAAAATTCTTCTTAAAACGGTATGAAGCAAAAAAGGCAGGATAAACAAGAACTGAACTGACAAAAAAATGCTTGATATGAAAATATGTAAACATAAGCTTTACAGCGCTAAGGATGAAAGGAAAAACGTCAGGGTAAATATTAAAATTAAAAAATTCAGTGCCACTACTCTGAAGGATCTGGGAGGAAGGGAGGCGAAAGATAAGCTCGAAAGTCTATCTATACGAATAGACGAAATGGGAGAACACCATAACCACAACGTAGAGAAGAAAAAAAAAAGTCTCCAAACCGCACGCAATTGCGGGGAAGTGAAGGGGTAGTGTGGAGAACACTTGGAAGTGGTCGCATTTTTCACAGGAATATGAAAGAAATGCAACTTTGAACTATAGCTCCAAAAAGCAATCAATATTTAAATGTTCACTGGAAATTTCCAGAGAATTCTGCACGTTTTCGGTGTTACCGACCGGAAAAACAAAAATGACTAATTACATCTGATAATTTGATATGGTAAAATCACAAATATTTTTATAGTCAAATAATACCTGCGTTTCTTTGACTCCAGAAAAGAACCGGATAGCTTTCATATAGGATTATCCTCGACAAAAATAAAAAATACCCTAACTTTACCCGTTAGGCTATAGTTTTAGATCGCTGGAACTCCACAGACTTCAAAACATTACAAAATTAACTAAAGATTAGCATGTCGGACAATAACGTAAATACGTCATCAAAAATATTTAATACAGATTATAAAAAGTGTGCCAATATGTATTTATACAGGGTGTCCCGCAACTGGTTAGCCATAGACCAATGGTAGACTCTACAGGATGGTTTAGGAAAAATGTCGCCAAAATTATTTCTCTAGCTTTTACCGTTAAGGAATAATTGACTTTTTTGTGATTCTTGTAAAAAAAACACGACTTTTTTCGAAAAACTCCTATTTTCTAGCTTCCACTTTAGCCAAATCAATGTTTTTCATATTTTTCTAAAAGTACACAAAATTTCCAATAAAAGGACACATCGTTTCGTAGGATGTCGTATCTTCCGAGACGCGACGTTTTTAATTTTGCAGAAATGTCGATTTCAACTTTTAATGTCAAAATTAAACCCGAATTTCGTAACGGTACACTGTAGCCATAGCCATATGGGTTAATCGAAAACACGGGGATATGAATTTTTACTTGACCCAATTTTGAACAGTTTGTGTTTGATTGCTCCAGACATATCCGCAGCTAACTAGGAGCAGAACTGGGAGACAACAGAAGTCCCCAGAATCTAGTGGCTCTAATGCTGGATGGATGGATGGATGGGTTGGGCTGGTTGCGCCAAATACTGCAGCCTATTGGCTTATTGTGTTTCCCATCTAAGCGAGAAAGTTCAAGTTATAAGCTCTGTCCTTGGTAAAAGGCTAAGAAGAAAGTTAACCAGGTTTACTTTGGCTGCCCCCATTCTGCTAGATTGGGCCCCAAAGAAATTTTGTCTCCAGCTCATAAGAGCGGGACATTCGTAAATAACGTGCGAGGCTGATTCCTCATCTTCGTTGCAGAGGCGGCGTAGTGGGTGTTGTGTGTAGATCTCTATTGTATGCAGATGTTTCCGTAGGGTACAATGACCGGTTATAAGGTCTGTCACTGCACTGAGGTTCGTTTTGCTAAGACTGAGGACTTCGGTGCAGCTGGCGTGCCAGTTAGATTCCAGCATACGCTTGCTGTGCCTGAGCCCTTCAGCGAGTCTCCATCGATCTTGGAATTTATCCTCGGTCCATCGTCTAGCAACGGTTCTGGCAGTAGATTTACTGATTCCGATTGCAGGTTCAGGACCAGTTGAGGGTAGTTCGGAGCCCTCTCTTGCAAGGGCTTCCGCTTTCTTATTTCCTTCGATCCCCTTATGTCCTTTCACCCATTTCAGAGTTGCTTTGTTTCGGGTAGCTATGTATAACAGTATGACTTAAGAATACATACTTCTCCCACATCGATCCGGCCAACGGGAGAAAAGCTTTGCGTGATTATATGATCAGGGCGGTAAATTACCGTCTGCGCGCCCGCTTGAAGATTAATGAAACAGTTGATAAATAAAAAACATCTTTAACGCGTTTTTTTTTATTAATTCATGTGCATATTTACCTAAAAAACATATTCCGCCGTCTCTAAAAAAATGTAAGTAATTTTTTTGTGGGTTTCAATAATTGGTTTCCAGCCTTACGAAATTTTATTATTATCCTCTTTATTTTATCTGTAGTTTCTACGGTTTCCTTTCAACTAAATCCATGGTGATATTGCATTTTTGCTTTCGGTTTATTGCAATTTTTGTTTTATTAGAGTGTTAGCCAAAAACGTTCCCCCTAAAATTTGGCGCCCCGGGCGATCGCCCGACTGGCACCCCCTAACAGTGGGTGCTGGGGAGGACTTACTAAAACTAGTAAATTAATCCACTCAAAATCTGCCTACTAGATTAAATCGTATGTCACAAAATTTAACATTGTTGTTTGGTCGGTTCGTATTACCAGATAAACTAGTGAACTCAAACGGATCAAAATGTTTATTCTAAAATAATTCAAATATTATTTCACATAAATTGCAATTTAGTTCAATGATACTCACCGTGGTCTGTTCTCATTCTCACGGACACCTCTCGACCAACTGGACGAGAAATCTGTTATTCATGACAATTCATTTCCTGTTGTCCTATTCTTAATATCTGCCCAAAGGCACGCGAAATATCAAATATAGGATAAGTTCGTCATTTTGCCGAGAGATGTCGAGAGAAAAGACCACGGTTGTTACATAGTTTATTTTGATCTTTTAATACTTTGAATTATTATGCTTAATTATTTCGAAATTGTACTATCCATTCTATATTTTACTCTATGTTTCAAAACTCATAACCAACTTCACCTAATTGAAAATCTATATAAGTGTCAAGCAAATAACTGTTCGCCCCCATTTTCATCTTGTATACTGGCTACAACTCGCCCGCATAAACTTTGGTAATATTTGTAAATCTTGTAAAATAAATTACATATTTTCTTCTTGCAATTACAACAACGGTAGATTTACAAAGGAAAATATTTTAATTCTTTAGAAACATTAATCGAAGAATGTACTTGCATTATTCAAATTGCAATACAATATGGTACGACTTTTAATGAAATCCAGGATTTAGTATTTTGGTTGATATTATTTGAAAAAAAAAATTAGCATAGCTGAAATCTAAAAAAAATTAAATATTTTAAATTTTTCCTTTCGTTTTCCTTTTATGTATTCGAAACGATTTTCCTATTTCATAAGGATGAGATTCAGCTGCGGAACAACTTCACTCGGGGCCCTCCCGCCAACTTCTTGAGTGGGCCCCCCTACACTGAAAAAGAGCAGAGTGAAATCAATCGAAAACACTCTGGAATGTCGATCCAGACTTTTCAGTCATCAGTCACAGTCATTTTCCATACAAGTTGACAGATTGTCAGTTAACCCATATATGCCCAAATTATTTTTTTCTCGAATATTAAGTTTTTTTGGTATATATGTCAAGGCAACAATACTCCAAAGCATATTTTCGAAAAAAATATTTTTTTTTTAACTGTTGTTGTTGTAAATAATAGCGTTGGGCATGTCGGGCTCCATATAGATTACATACAAATTTGGTGGAGCCATAAGGGGAAGACACAAGTAAATGTCGATTTTATACTGTTATTTGGTAAAAATTTATTCTTTTGAACTAAGATCCTTAGGTAAGCCAGGGGGGGTCGAATCAAGAGGCATTTTGGTGAGATTTTATAGGAGCATGTACTTAGGTACTATATTACATTATAGGTATATATTTTTGCCTCGATTGTTGTAATCACGGTGAAGTTCATCTTGAATCATCTCAGCAAGTCAACCGCCCTTATTGGGGTTAAGTGGCTCCGGTGGGTGCAATGGTTGGCTGCGATGGGCGAATCTCAAAGGACATGAAGGAACATCCCTAATTCCAAGCTTCCAGCACACAGTAAAGGCGAAGAACGCACAACGAGTAGCACAACGAGACGTAGCCAGATTGCGTGGAAGACCGAGAGCTCGATGGATGTACTCCGTAGGTGAGGACGTCCACCAGCTGTTGGGCATCCGTAACTGGTGGACAAAGTCACTGGATTGTCAGCAAACTTATATCGATAAGGGATTTTTCGCAGAATCTGTCGGATAAGGTTTCTGATACGAAAGCAATATAATTTTAGTAGGGAATACTAGCTTCTTCAGCGACAAAACCTAATTATTACCTAACATTTTTTCTGGATGACATTTGTCGAGAAACCAACCGTTAACTAGGGTACTAATGGGCTCAAAATATAAGTGTTTGTTTTGTATTTTTGCGGCTTAATTTAATAATTATTCCGATAAAAATCGATTTTCTGTTAGATTTCAATAAAAAATTATAACATCTATTAATTAATTTAATTCTTGGGTATAATAAATAACGGTAAACCGATTTACCATTATTATTTCCTTTAGAATGTTAATGTAGCCATAGACGCCCAACGCCCCATTTTTGGGGCATCAACAAAACCGACCCATATTTTCGTCGGTTGGTAAAAGATTTCATGTTTATGGGTAAATTTCGTTTCTTACATCTCTTTTGACAATAAAATTACTAATACAGTAGACGCTCAGAAATTAGAACCACTTGGTAAATGAGGTGATTCTAATTTCTGAAATGTTCTAATTTCTGGACGTTTTTTTTCTGCCTTATTTTGTATAAAAAAGGCGTAGATATTTCGTAATTTATTTATTAATCGTTGTAGTGAACTTAAAAATAATACATGTTAATTACAAATCAAATTTTCTTTATATAATCGGTAATATTTGCTTGTTTTCTTGGTTTGTTTATATTTGATTCAACTATGTCGTTACGGATTGCTAAAAGATTGGGCATATGTCTAGCCGAATACAATTGACTGTTCTTGCACCACATTATTACAGTGTTGACATTGTCAATGGCTGCAGAGTAGGAAACAGCTTCCACGATATCATCAACATCATCGTCGCTGCTTTGCGAAGACTCACCGTTGCTTGCGTTATTTCCGTCTGATGCATCGTCATAAACATCTTCATTCCACTGTTCAATTTCTTCTATAGTGATAATATACTCTGGAATGATTGATGCAAGCATGGCTTGGCTATTTTCGAGGAGTTGCACTTCAGTGATATTTCGAGTTGGCAAAAATTCTGCAAGCGGTAAATCATCCTCACTATCAAATTGGTCATTGTCCCAATTCAACAACTTAGACCATGCTTTTTTAATTATACTTGATAGCACTTCATCCCATGCTTCCTTGATAAGCATGATTGCATCGCGAACTGAATGCTTTTTTAGACACCCTCAGATCAATTGCGAGTAACTTATTTCTACAAAAAAGTTTCGTCAACTTAATTGGAAAGAAATAGGCGACTATATTCCCGTCTTCGGTTTGAAGTCTTTCAAAAAGAAAAATTCGAGATGTCGTCCAAACGTTTCTTGAACAATCGTAATGCAGTGGGTTGTTGAATCCATTAAAACATCTCGGTTTCTTAACCTTTCCAATAACCAACGGCTTCAATTTATGCGACCCATCAGAATTTTCACCCAGTAAAATAGAAACGCGTTCCTTTTGAATTTTGTGTCCGGGCGCACTTTGTTTCGTTGGCAGAAACATATGTTTTGTTTGGCAAACACCGAAAAAAAAACCGCATTCATCAACATTGTAGATCTGGGTTTCTAAAAGGACCATTTCTGCAACTTTTGCACGAAGCCTATTCATAAAAGGGCTTTTCTCGCCAACATCACACGAAAGTATCTCACCACCTACTTTTAAGTATCGAATGCCGTCCCGATTTTTAAACTTCGTAAACCACCCGTCATGGTTGCGTCAGCATCGGCATCGGTATCAGCATCGGCATCAGCCGAAAAATTTCAATTTAGAACACACGCCTTTGATGACCCACAATGACAGCAGCGGCAGAAGCAGAAAAATGCTTCTGCCGATGCTTCTGCCGCTGATGTCATTGTGGGTCATCAAAGGCAAATGCGTGTGTTCTAAATTGAAATTTTTCTGCTGATGCCGATGACTTGCATTAAATGCACATACACTTTTCTTAGGATAAACGTCTAGGAAAATACTTTTAGCCTTTGCCTTAAGTATTGGCCCAGTCAATGTACACTTTTTTTCTCGCGTTGCTTCAGGAACCACTCGTACAAACGGTTTTCCATTTCGGAATATTCTGCACTATGTAAAGATTTTTTTCGTGATTAGAAACCGCAGCCAAAATCGTTTCCTTTTTAGATTTAATGTAATTTATAGCGGACTTTGAAACTTTATACTCCAGTGCTAATCGATTGCCGTTAACACCTTCGTTAAGTCTCTTTAATATTTTCACTTTTTGTTCTAAAGTCAGAGTGTTTTTTGAACGTTTAGCAGACTTACTTTAAATACTTTTCGATTCAAACCGAGTCCCGTATAACTTTCACCGCGAAACAAAAGTACAAAAACATTCGAACCAGACCAGAATTACTCCCAATTTAGTAGATCAAATTCTAGGTATTATTTTGCAACGCAAAATTTCGAGGTAAAAAGGATTTATAGTTAACATAAAAACACAACATCGGTTCATTTTCTCTGAAATTAGAACTCCAGTTCTAATTTCAGAGCATAATACGCATCAATGAATCTCAATGCACTATCCGCTCTGAAATTAGAACTGGTGGTTCTAATTTCAGAGCATAAAATGAAGTGAAAGATGTGGTTCTAATTTCTGGAAGATTATAATTTTTGAGAGTTCTAATTTGTGAGCGTCTACTGTACTAGATTAATTTTATAAAAATAAATTAAATTATTTTGAATTGTTTTTGCATAGTTTGCATCTGTGGAAAACCCTCTAGTTCAACCCGGAAATGGAACAAAGTTAGCCAAGATACAGTTACCAAGTTTTAGTTGCAGCTTTGCCAACATCTTTTTAAAGAATATAAGTAAAACCCCTTTTAAAAAGTGTTACCAGTTTAATTTAAAAATTTTAAAAGTGCACCGTTCACCGTTTAAATGGGGCGTTGGGCATATATGGGTTAAGTACAAAGTGAGGATCAACCTGATTTGAAACATGATTTTGACGTTACAGTGTTTCTACTAAAACTAAGACCGTCGTACACAAAATAACTTTGCAAAGATCTTCTTCGTTCTAGTTGTAACGTTTATTAAATTCAATTCAATTCAACTCACGCAGCACAGCATCGACCTCTATAGGTTTGGCGGTATTAAGCATGGTAAATTACCTGCGCTTTCAATGGGATTCGATCTCGCGAATCTATGATTTGCAGACGAGCGCCCTATCTACCCTAATGCCGCATAGACACGGTCAATCCTAATCTTTTTGTTTTAATAATGTTCTGCCAAAATTGAGGAAAATTGATGAATTTGACAGAACGAAGAATTCAAAAAATAGTTTCAGCTTTAAATTTAAGGGGCGATTCAGAATATCGACAAGATTTACTAAATCCTAGATTTATTTGATAGTTGTTCCATATTGTACTGCAATTTGAATAATGTAAGTACATTCTACGATGCATTTTGAATTTAATGACATACGATTTAATCTAGTAGGCGGGTTTCGACTCGATTAATTAGGTGGTTTTAGTAAATCCTGTCCATAATGTGAATCCCCTCTAAGTGTGTTCTAATTAAAATCCTTAAATTTTAAGACCGTTTGTACTTAATATTAAATGCAATACAGCAATCTTAGCAAGACTTCTTTCAAACCAAATGTGGCCTTGGCCTCTGCACCACAGCCCTAATGACCGTGTATATACCGCAAGCTAGATAAAATACTTTAGTCTTCACCGGCATATACAGGTCGTACTAACTAGTTTGAACTAAGTGTTTGACAGTTCATGACAAAGTGGATTGGAATTGAATCCGAAAGTTTAGAAAAGGTACTATTACCAAAATTGTTTTTAGATAGTTTATTTGCAGCGGGACCTAAAGAATCTTTTTGCTCATATGGTACTCGGCAAGGGAAAGGGTGGGTCGGATTACAAACCGCGGCGACAGTGAGTGTATTCACGTACACTACGCTCAGCTCATTTCGCGGGGAAAATTGATCGAATTCTGGTTACATTAAGGGAACCACAAACCTGACGATTTCTCGGCAATCGATTGCCCACAATCGAACTGCCGCCCGTACAGCATATACATTAGGCAATTTATCGGGCAATCTGAAATAGACAGTCTCACAGTCCACAAGATACAACACAAAATAGCGAAAATTAGACCATTTTTGGCGATGAAAGATGGACATTCATTGCTACTTTTATGGAGAATGACCGCCACCAGCATGAAGAACGGCCACAGGTTTATGTCAAAAAATCAGCAACTGAGAACATATGATTGTCATGACAGCTTGTCGGAAAATTACATTGGCAATACGTTCCACATGTCAAATCAAAACATTGAATCCGATGGTCCCATACACCTTCCGATTTATCTCGCAATCAAAAAATCTGGCCGATCGATCGGAGGGTCTGTGACGCCTCTTACTCTCCACCAGAAGGCACTCAGTGTTTGTGGTACGTATCACAGTGTCCTCTAGTTAGCTCAAAATCTCGATACTTCTCAACGAAGTGATCATATATTGGAGTAGATGGCGGAAAACAAATTCGAAAATTAGGAAGAAATATATTGTGGAAATAATATAAAGCAGATTATGCTCATCTACATGTTTTTATTTGATTTTTGTCATAATAATGAATGTCATTTGGCAATAGTGTTACATTGCATTCACACACCACCTTTGCCGCTAACTTGCGTGTGCCTTCTGGTGGAGGAAAATGTAACTAGAATTCGTATCAAAATTTTGGTCAGTCAAACTTTTTTTTGGTGAAAATTCGAGGATCCGTTAAACTTTCAAAAATTTTAGGACAATACTAAATTTCTTTATCTAAGGGGCCTGGTGAAAGAGGAGCAATAAATTTAGGATTTGTTATGACTTTAAAAAGTGCATATCTCTTCTTGTCTACAAAAAATATATACGTCGGAGTGTTCGCAGTCGTAGTTTCCATGGTTCCAGAAATCTTTCATGTGGCTTTTGGACCCCTATATCTCGTGGGCCCTCCCGCCACGCGGGCCCTTATGCGCCGCCCCTGCTGAGATTGGCCCTAATATTGACGCATATAGCCGTGAAAGTGTTGTACGTATAATCTCAGAAGGACATTTAGTACCAACCAAATCAAATCGGTTAAATACTTATGTCCAAATGAGCTCGTTACCATTCAACGATTTATCGCCGGTGGTGGTGTTTATTTTTCCTATAGCTAACAGAATCTCCTATACAAGCGGAGATCCAAAGGAGGCAACGACTATTGTCTGAAATTGGGTGATGGTAGAACATGCCTATACATACGAGTTTTAGGACATAGATAGATGTTAAACGCCTCTTGATAAAAGAAATTACGTCTAGTATTTATTTTTGTAAATACAATAAATCAATTCAACAGTAGGTACACATTTTCGATACGAATATTTTATTATGCAACAACTGCTGGTGCTTACTCTTACGAAGCGAACTTTTAATAAAACTTATTCTGTCTGTACTGACTTTTATCCAACTTTATTTGTTTCGAAATGAACATGAACGTGGGTTGTTCCAAGGATTCATATCTAAATAAGCGTGTCCTTATGCTCGTTTTGACGCAAATATAAACTCTGACGACAGCACTCTGTCATAGGGGGCTGGGATGTTGCATCACCATCATCATCATGATAACTTGCATATCACCTGGCAACCATAACAGGTGAACGCATGCATGGCACTCGCCCAACCACGCGTACTCACATCTCCCAAAAAGAATTCTTTTTGCCTTGTGCTTTGATTCGTTTGATTGTTGAAATTTATTACAAAGTACAACACGTGTCATTCTCATACATACGCACCGGAGTCATGAAAACTTCGTCGTATCAAACAATCAGAATAGTGTTCCTTGCATATTTGTGCTGTTCGCTCACTTTATTATCGGTTGGGAAAATGTTTCCTAAAATAAAATAGGAAGGGAGGATAATTTCGCGCATAAATAAATGTGTGGAATGTTTTAGAAGGTAACGAAGCGTGTACAGGAGGGGATACTATACGCACCTTAGTAATTCGAAGAGGATATTGTGCGTTTTATTAAAAAAAAAAAATGTGTAAAGGACACGTGTCATTTTGATTTTGGTGCTGGCGGAAAAAAATTGAAAGTTTATCTATGTATCTATTGTTACATTCTGATTTTTTTCTGGAGTTGCCTAAAGGATATTTTTATAAAATTTGATGAAGACAATATTCGAATAAAAGTTCTTCAAATGATAGAATATCCATTATAATTCCTAATTCTGAAGATAACAAAAAAAATGCACAACAAAGCATAAGTTTGTCCTGCGTAGTCATTTCCGGCTTAAACTTCCATCATTATTTTAAATGATTTTTTTTTTAATTTTTTTCCGTTGATATTTGACATCCCTCATCCGAAACCACAACAAATCAACCCACCAAAACCAAATCGACCACACTATGAAAATATAACAACGATCAGCAAAATGGAATCTTTTAAATCCTTTCACGTCACTGATTTTGGCTTTGCTATGTGTCCTATCTATACATGGTCGTGGTGTCTCTCGATTTCATGGGAAAACATTATTCCATATGAACGCTCGCTCAACCATATTCATTCTTCGAAACGGCTTCAAATCATTTATTCCATAGACATAGCGTGAATGTCCTACATACAGAGATATGTACAGTTGTGAATCCTACATACAAGGATATCTCAATCCCAACATGCATTCCGTTCGTACTTCGCCATTTAGGTCCTAGCTCTACAGCTCTGTGTCTATATACAACGATGGAGATTGACTCAATATTGTAAATCCTTTATGGAAAATAAACTGCTAGAAATCTCTCCATAAATCAACTGTGCAAAATCTTTTTTACGCGCGCATTCAACCAACGACGATGACTCCGGCTCCGGCTCCCGAAGAGGATATCGCCAATCTGCGATGGCATTAAGTATTGTTTGGAGCGCCTTTCAAGTTTCGACTTGGTCGTGTCTTGAGTTTTTTTTTGTGCTTTGGTTTGTTTTCTCTCATGGTCGAGACTTTTTGGGTCGTGTGAAGGATTTATGCAGCTTTAAAAGGACCCCAAGAAGTAAAATGACGACGCGACAATGGCTTGGATGATTTCTGTACGTTTTGTACAACGACCAAGGACTAAAGAAGCCGAAAATTCAAGGCTTTAGTATCTGCGTGTTCTTGTATTGTATAAGGATCAAATGTTGGAATAAATCATGTCCTTATGCTGATTTTAATCATCATAACTTGCGGGAGCGACAAGTTTATTTCTCCTCTCACTCCGCACCCGATGATGTTCACTCTCGTTGTTTTGAAATCGTGTTTCCTTTAAAAAGGATAATGAAAACACCTGAGTGGTCATTATCTCGCACGTCAAGTGTGGAATGTTGCTGAATGTCGCTCATCTGTCCTTGTAAGAGAGAGCGAGTTCCATTCTCCAGACATGGTGTATGTACAGTAAGGCGTCGATAATCCGAACGCCAATTTTGAATTTTGAATTTTGAATTTTGAATTTTGAATTTTGAATTTTGAATTTTGAATTTTGAATTTTGAATTTTGAATTTTGAATTTTGAATTTTGAATTTTGAATTTTGAATTTTGAATTTTGAATTTTGAATTTTGAATTTTGAATTTTGAATTTTGAATTTTGAATTTTGAATTTTGAATTTTGAATTTTGAATTTTGAATTTTGAATTTTGAATTTTGAATTTTGAATTTTGAATTTTGAATTTTGAATTTTGAATTTTGAATTTTGAATTTTGAATTTTGAATTTTGAATTTTGAATTTTGAATTTTGAATTTTGAATTTTGAATTTTGAATTTTGAATTTTGAATTTTGAATTTTGAATTTTGAATTTTGAATTTTGAATTTTGAATTTTGAATTTTGAATTTTGAATTTTGAATTTTGAATTTTGAATTTTGAATTTTGAATTTTGAATTTTGAATTTTGAATTTTGAATTTTGAATTTTGAATTTTGAATTTTGAATTTTGAATTTTGAATTTTGAATTTTGAATTTTGAATTTTGAATTTTGAATTTTGAATTTTGAATTTTGAATTTTGAATTTTGAATTTTGAATTTTGAATTTTGAATTTTGAATTTTGAATTTTGAATTTTGAATTTTGAATTTTGAATTTTGAATTTTGAATTTTGAATTTTGAATTTTGAATTTTGAATTTGGAATTTGGAATTTGGAATTTGAAATATTGAATTTTGAATTTTGAATTTTGAATTTGGAATTTTGAATTTTTTAGTTTTAAATTTGAATTTTCAGCTATCCGAACCATACCTGTCGATTTTAGTGCAGATAATCGACGGTTTACTGTACTTTCATCGTTATACGCCAAGACGACCCACATTCACCATTCATATAACACACGACTAGCACTAGAACATCTCGATACCCTCTCGGGGTTGCGGGTGGGGGCAACAAAGACATTCTCTATTCCTCTCTATGAACTTCATTGAATCCAAAACGTGAAAATCCCGGACAGATGTTTTCCAGTAACTAAGAATAATGTGTACACGAAAGTGCACTAAAAGTAGCAGAAAAGACAAATTACCCGGAGATTTTTCCCATTGAACCGTCCGTTCGTACAAAAAGGACGACACAAAAACGAACGAATATTTTTCGACGTGCGGTGGAGATCGGGATCACCACGGGACGATGCGATGATGTGGAGGGAGAGAGAGAGTGAAATCGGTGTCAGCCTTGTCGATGTCGGCGTCACCCAAAAGAAGATTGTCTCGCAGTCTCAACACGATGGATTGGTTCGAAAATCGTAAAGTAAAATACTTTGGAGGATTGGCGGTGTTTATTGGAAAAGAAGAGACAACAAAGTAAAATTCTTCGTGACTCTGATGACGATTCGAAAGAATATTCATTTAAATTTCTATTGATCAGGGACCCGTCGAGAAAGTTGGGGGGCACTATAAGGACGACATTGTACGTCCGCGAATGTCCTTTTCAATTAAATTTTCAATTAGTTATAGTCAAATTTGCGGTTAGTGTCAAATATTTTTGACTGATTGCACTTGGATTGGGACAGTATAGCGGCTAATCTATCATTTTCATATTTTATTTCTTTATTCCTTTTTCAGATCTGCGGTGAAATGGAAATTCAGTGAATAATGGATGCTCAAGTAAGTCTTCATTTTGTTTTATATTTTTTTCTTCAAAGGACACGAATTGTTCTCCAATGGGAATTAAGAGATACTCGTCATATTCATTTTAAAACACGTTTTGGCGATGAAAAAAAAAATATGTTTAAAATACATACTCAAATGTCAAAAATTGTAGATTCTCACAATTTGCTGTCGATTTTTTCTAATTTCAAATAATGGAGAACAATATTCCTCTAACTCCGCTGAATAGTTGTATTTACTCCTCAAAACATAAAAATCTTTCTCTAAAATTCCCATCATACCCAAAAAACCACTCCCTACCAATCCTAAGCGCACCATTATACCGTTTTGGAATAAAACGATTTTTACGTTTCTATCGAGAGTCTGATAGAGACACAATCCCAACCGCACATATACATAATCGGCGAAAATCCTCACAAATGGATATTTAGGATATTTTTATGCCTCGGGAACTTAAACCGTGTGTGTATAGCCCATTCCAGAGGACATTATTCGAATCTCCACCATCGCAGGACTCGCCAGGAACAACGTATTGAATTTATATTGGTGAATTAAAATCGATCCGACGACAATCGACGATGGGATTCGTTTCTATATGGTCGAGGGCAAATATTCGTTTGGTATAAAGGGAAACGGATGCTTTCCAGGATGGACCTTATACATACATAGCGCCATCGAGAGTATTTAGAATGGCGAGTGTGTATATGGCGTAGCAAATCGAAATATTGTTATGTCCTTGTATGTCGAATAAAATTGTTACGCGAGGGCTTATTAGAAGTTGTTTAGAACAGGACTATTTGTAGTGCCTAGGGGATGGGGTCATTTAGTAATGTGTTTTGAAATGAATTGCTTATAGGTTTATAATGGACTATAGTAATATTTGCATATGAATTTTTGTAAGGTGAAATCACAAGTGTCATGATTTGGATTCGTGGGCTCCTTATAATATATTGTTGAAAAAAAAAAACAGGTATTAATATGTTTTGAATTCAGTGTTAATATGAAAAACAGTTATTTTAGTTTTTAACCTTCCGATAGCCGCTATAGGAAATGTACCACGAATTTTATTTATCTGACAGATGCAAAACACATGATCCAATTGTTAAGTAATCCTTTTTTATTAGTTTTTTTTTCTTTCAGTTTACGAAAGCTTAAGAACTTGGGATGCGATCTGTCTAGCTTAAAATTTTAATTTGAATAGAACACTACAAATATAAAATCTCATGAAATGGTCTTACTCAAAAATACATTAAGAGAATCAAAAGTAGATTTTGTTAAGAAAATCAATGTTCCACGTGTCATAAAGATATTGGATAGTCTAAATAAAATGATCTTTCATTCTGTGTCTTGGAAATTTTCAAAAAAGAACATGTTTGCCATTCTGATCCCCTAACTGCCATTTAGCGGATCAGAAATAATTTCCGATTGTTTTCGTTAACATATTCCATAAAGGCAGACAAAGGAAAAGAACCGGAGATTATTTTTGTTCCGCAAAATGGCAGCTAGGATAAGGTGACCAGACTCCTGAAGGCCCAATGCTGTACACATACTTTGCGCAATTCGTTTTTTTTAGGCAAATCCTCAGTCATGCCATGACACGGCAATACTGCTTGGATTTAGTCGTATTTTAAAACCTTTTGGATTGCGAAGTAACTTTCCTTCCGCATTATTATTTTACTTACTACGGAAAAAAACATGCCAGATATATGAATTAAATTATGTATTGACAATGGTGAGCTCCAAGAAAATTTCGAAAAACCTCCCATTTTTATATCCACTGAACTTGTTATAATTTCTATTCGGTTAATATAAGGAATTATATAAAAGTTACGTAAGGCTATTTTACTTATTTTTGAAACCGCTGGATCGCAGGATTCGCAAACAAATTTTCACATGAAATAAAATTGGAGAGAAGCTCTAAAAGGCAAAAAGGCACTAATGTAACGTTAATCGAAGTTCAGAGGCATGTAAGCTGTAACGTATAATACCAAAAACAAAGCTCTTGACAAATACATTTACTATGACAAAATGTAAAATATAGAAAGGTGTTAATTGTGTCCCAATTGATAATATTTGCCTCGGGCCTCCAAAAACCTAAGACGGACCCTGCTCAGGCTGGTGGTGGCTTTCCAGGCACGGTTTCACTGGAGTGGAGTCCGAGAAGAACCTTCAGAGCGGTGGAAGGGTGTCTTTTTCATATACTGGTTTCGATATTTCTGAAGGAGAGTATGCAGTCCCCCATGGTTGCATTAGTGGTGTCATGCCAGTCACCTGAGGTGTTAATGCAATTTTAACCGATTCGAACTTTATCTAAAAACCCTTGCAGAGTTATTTATTTAGTACATGCATTTTCCTATGGAGGTTTATAGGGAGATCGGATGAAGTACAGTGGCTGATTTTCTATCGTTTTGTGATAGAAAAAATAACAACGGCTGTAATAATTACAGCCGTCGTTATTAGAATTATTCTAGAACCTTGGTAGCTTAGCCTTGAAATGTTTCCCAAATATGGACAGTGCAAAACTCTACAAGTCTGTCGCGCTGAAGAATTTCCATGTTATTGGCCATTTTTGATTAACAACACACAAGTGCGAATTCGTCAGCTGTAACTTCCGAACGTGCAGCGGTTGGACTTTAAAATTTGGAGGAAATGCGCGCCAAGTAGGTCTACAAGTCTGCCAAATTTCAGAAATAACATCGATCGTCCATGGGTTAAACTTTACACCTTAAATCGCATCTTTCGACGGCTGTAACTTCTGAACCTTGATAGCTAGAGCCTTGAAATTATCACCAAATGAAAGACAGAGTTCTACAAGTTTTCAAAATTTTTCGCTCACGAATTTCCGAGTGATGGAAAAATTTCAATTAGAATTATGTAATTTGGGCAGCCGTAACTTCCAAACGAACATAGGTAGAAGTAGGACCATGTAATTTGGAGGTAATGTGAGCGCCAAGTAGCTCGATGCAAGTGTGCCAGAAACATCGGGTACTGTTTCCGATCTATCGAAATGAACTTATTTTGTAGTGAATTAGGTTTCATTGTGTGGAATAAGGAATGCTGTACATTTTGCTGTACATTTCTCAATGCTGTACGGCAGGTCAAAATGCTGTACTGTACAGCAAAATGCTGTACGTCTGGTCAGCTTAAGCTAGGAGATCAGAATGGTATGTTTGCGGAACCTATACGCAACTGTTGCGTTTCACAACCCCACCCAATGTAAGTATTTATTAGATATATTCGGCTGCCATTTTAAAACTTTGAATCGAACAAAAAAAAAAACAATTTTAAAGCTACAAGGAACTCAAACTTTTTTTTTTCTAATTTACCCTTTGTACTTTACCAGCCCGCAGGGGGGTCTGGGTCCCTATGACATCAGTCAAAAAGGCTGTTGTAGTGGGACAAAGATCTTTGGTGAGTTGCGACACCACGTACCTAGCAGCGCAGGGGGCCCCTAGTATAGTTGAGACGCCATGGCGTGGATCTGTACAAAGACCATTCGGGCGGTAACGTTCCCGAGCTCCTGAGTTATGTACGGGTGGCTCTTGGCGTGACTTACCTCTCCCACAACTTACGGGAGGGAAGTCACTAAAGGCCGAGCACGTAAACGGTGTTCCCTGGGGGGGTTCACCATTACGGTTAATCGTGTGAGCCTCGGAGCTGGCGGCTTCGCATAACCCGAGCCCTGAAGGGGCTAGTTAGGGAGAACGGCTTCGGTGGAAAATTCCTACGCGCTTATATCTAACTAGTTTGTGGATTGATGACCACACTGCCCGAATCGCATTGCTGACTAGTAAACTGAAGGGGCCGCCTGGATGTGAAAAGCAGCGTCCAACGAGCCTGGGATGTGCACATCTGAATTCTGACGTGAGGCTTAACCAATAGGGGGCCGTAGGAGGATCACACCTGCTATAGAGAAGTCTTTAGCGAATACCTCGGGGATGGGCGTGCCCAGGGGACCATGGTCCCTACCCATCAACGCGTTGGTCTCGAGGAGGCTGGAGATTGTTAAGCAAGTCATCGAGCTGGTGATGCAACCCCGGGGTTGGGTTCCTGAAGGTGAGTGCATTCGCCGGATGGAGAAATCCCCTTCTGGCAATAAGACCTTGCCAGTAAAATGCCGAAGGTCCAAACAGTCCGAAGGACCGGGAGATAAAGGCCGAAAGGCTAGGTGCTCCCCTGACGGTAAACCTCGTAGATGGTAAACTTGTACTTTACCAGAGCTTGGAGCTTTTCTCTTCGTGGATCCTGAATGTTCTTTAATTTTTATCATAGAGCAAAAAGTGCTTTTGAAAATTCCTTGTTTGCAGATAATTTAAAAATAATTTAAAACAATGTGATAAACGACTTTATTTGCCTTCTCTATAATTCTGTACATGATGTTTGTATTCGGGGTGCCCCGGTTATCAATGGTTGGGTTGGGGGCAATAACGGAAAGAAAAGAATGGGCGAGGGAGAATTGAACGCAAATCACAGGTACGCTCGAAAAATTTCGGCCGCGCCCGAAATTAGTCTCGGTCTGTTTATATATCATTCGAAAGCTAATATAATACGCCGACTTTTGTCAGATTTGCAGAGTTTTCACTTCAATGTACCGTAAGGAAATATGTGATTAACTTTAGCATAGAAAATTGAACAGACAATTTTCGCTAAATTTAAACAGTTATATATCTCGGAAGATACGAAGCACTTCGAAATGTTCGAGATGTCGTTTTATTGGAGTTCTGTGTATTTTCAGAAAATTATATTAGAAACTTGTTTCAGTTTACTGGAAGCGAGAAAATCGGAATTTTCCACAGAAAGTCATGTCTTTTTGATAAGATTCATAAAAAATGCAATTACTAACTTGTAACGGTAAAACATATTGGCAGAATTTTGGCAGCAATTTTATTGAAAAAAAATGTAGAGTCTATGGCGAACTGGCTGAACTATGTGGCACTTTGCCTTTATCATGATTTTTATTGCATCGAATCAAGGAAAAAAGGTTAAAATTGCCTTGTGGTATCGGGGGCCCCTGGCGACTGGGGACCCGTGTTCCACCGAACACATGGAACACCGTACGTTACGCCAATGCACTGGAGTGTACTTCCAGATCATGGGTCTATGGCGAACTGGCTGAACTATGTAGCACTTTGCCTTTATCATGATTTTTTATTGCGTTGAATGAAGAAAAAAAAGGTCACGATGGGTGCACAGCAGGAGAGG
Organism: Microchrysa polita; assembly: GCA_949715475.1. NCBI lineage: Eukaryota > Metazoa > Arthropoda > Insecta > Diptera > Stratiomyidae > Microchrysa > Microchrysa polita. The sequence continues at coordinate 15,247,301 of OX454419.1, forward strand.
AGCACACGTACCAATTTTTGATATCTTAGTGGTTTTCGGGGCAACGGGGTAATGCAAAATTTACACTAGAGCTTGTGCACAAAGCCGTTGTGCACAGAACGCCTTGAAAATCGTATGAACTAAATTCTTCGCATGCGTCTGTTCTGTTGAAATCGTGACGAATGAAATTGCAACGGTCAGTTTCTTTAAAGCAAATTAAAAATATATTCTAAAATAAATTTAGATTAAAATAAAAAAAACTCGTGATGTCTTTAGTGCAAGTGCAAGTGACGGAAAATAATAATAACGGTGCGATTTTAAAGCGGCAATTTACGCAAAGAAAAAACAAGTAGATTTATGGGAATATGTGGAATCCAATTTTAATCTATTTTCGTTCTGTCCAATGAGCTTATCTACAGGCCGATTTGGATTTTGAAAGAATGAAAATTTAATAAAATCCATGGATTCCCCATGTGTGAGCCGCTTAGAAAACCCTTTTGTTTTCCATGTTTGTTGTGCGGGAGTGAAAACGAACATTCCGGAAATAGTCAGCGGAAGAATAATATTCTGTTGAATTTTGCCTTTTTTGAAAACTACATAGTTTGTTTTTTAATATAAACTATGAAAAATTTTGTTACATCATATTCTTCCCGAAGTCAATACATTTTTATATTTCCTTGTGAACCCCCGGTATTTTCCACCACGAGCCGCCACTCAGCGCACTTGAAAGTTTATCAATAAAATTATAAAAATAATTGTAATTTTAATCCGATTGATCTGATTTTAATAATGCCCTCCCGTGGCGATAAACCAAAATTTAGCATTCTCGTCCAACTGTGGGGGACATGCTGTTTTGCCAAGTTAAAATAAGGGAAGGGTTAGATGGTGGTAATAGGGGTCATCAACTTAATACATATTAATATTCACACGAAATTTCATGGCCTAACTTGCAATTTTTGGAGAGTTATGAGTCGCTTTAAAACGGTCCAAATTGCAAATACGTTAATTTATATTTAAATGCAAAAAAGAATTATGTAGTTTTATTTTCGTTCATTAAATATTTTTCTGTATCTTTTACCGTTTTTAAATTAATCGCAAAAATAAAATTAAAAAAAATATCCCCTTTTTTTGCTTGTTGCGGACCCCCTAATGGTCAGATGTATTTATACTTGAATCATCACGGATTTTTGGGGTCCGGATTATCAGGGTCTTACTGTATGACAATATAATTAATGTGCTTCTTGGTATGTTTTGCCTGTAGCGCTTATTTTGTATGTACCGATAATATTTCTATTATACTACATCCATACATCATTTTCAAATTGAAATTACGGCTAGTTCGAAAAAATCGTTGGTGTGCTTTCTCATTGAAACATCATTTCCCGGAAGTAGAATACATTTGGTTTGCGTCTATGAGTTACCAAGGGTGATTGCTCTGAATGAATTTCCAAGTCGATACACACACCTTCCATCTCCACATTTGGTGTGTGTCTATGAGTTCAAATTTCCGGTGTATGTCTACGATTATGGTTTGTCGTACCATAAAAGAGAAAAACTGAAAGATTATTATACCGGCCGTTTGGTGGCTCTGACGAAAATAAAAAGAAAAGTTCAAAATTTCAAATGAAGCCGCCACATATACATACTTTGGGCTGCAGAATATGCAAAGAAAACGTTTTCAAAATTATCATGAATATAAACGGCAATAAGCATAGTTTATCGTCGTTATATATACGTACGTGCCGTTAACTACCTTTCCAGAATTGAGAAATCATAACGAAATTATACAGCAACACACTGGAATCGGCAGTTTGCTCTATGAAATTTGTTGTGCGTTTATGGGCAGTATTGTAGTCAATAATATTTTCAATTTGTTTGCCTCATACTTTCTGTCCGTATTCCCACAATTGTCCATTTATAAGAGCTTTGCGTCCATTAAATTGGGTTGTTTGAACTTAATTCTTGTACATATAAAACAAATTCATTTGCAAAAAAAAAACTGAAGTTATAAATTTGTGGCTTGTTCTGCTATCCATTCTCATAGCGAGAACTTTCGTGTTTCCGATATTTTCCGCTGTGTGTCCGCTATATGGCGGACGGTAAGATAAGTACGGCTAGTGTCGATAAGAAGAACAAGAAAATTCTTCTTGCGAGAGCTGATAGCGTAATGTTCCCCCGTTTTTTAAAATCCCGACATTCAATATCCCGCCATTTCAAAATCCCGACAATTAAAAATCCCGCTCAATTAGAATCCCGTCTAATCAAAATCCTGCCAATCAGAGATCCCGCCAATCCGAAATCCCGCCAATCCAAAATCAATTACCCGCTTATTCAAAATCGCGCGCGCGATTTTTGAAAGAATACTTAACTTTTATGACGGGATATTGAAAAGCGGGAAAGTCGGGAAAGCCAGGAAAACCAAGGTACCCGCCTAAGTTCTGAAGTATTGCTGACGCAGTTGCAGCAAATTTTGAAATAGGGAATTTTCAAGGCAAAAATAATTTAATTCTAAATTTTTCGTAAATTTTTTGATCAAATCTATTTGGAAAGACATTTGCAAGTCACTCATACTTAGTCCTTACTATTACAAAGGAAATAAAACTGGATTGAATTTCCTAGGATCAAATCTCAGTTGATTAGGTGGTGTTATAAAATGTGACGAAATTAGGCATACCCATTTTCCGAACTTCACGGCTTTTTATAGAAAAATCTCAGAAATTTTTATCGTTTATAGTTCAAATTGAGTTTAAATGACATTATTACATCATAAATAACAGAATTTAATATTTGCACTTCTTACTTCAAGAGAAAAATGGGGGGAATAACTATAGGTCTGGCCAGACCTATTGGGTAACAAAAAGCACTATAAATTGAAAATCATCAAAAACAAATTTAATAAAATCCATGGATTCCCCATGTGTGAGCCGCTTAGAAAACCCTTTTGTTTTCCATGTTTGTTGTGCGGGAGTGAAAACGAACATTCCAGCGGACGGTAGTCGGAGATAGTCAGCGGAAGAATAATATTCTGTTGAATTTTGCCTTTTTTGAAAACTAGTTTTTTTTTTTAATATAAACTATGAAACATTTTGTTACATCATACCTATTCTTCCCGAAGTCAATACATTTTTATATTTCCTTGTGAACCCCCGGTATTTTCCACCACGAGCCCCACCTCAGCGCACTTGAAAGTTTATCAATAAAATTATAAAAATAATTTTGATTTTAATCCGATTGATCTGATTTTAATAATGCCCTCCCAAAATTTAGCATTCTCTGCCAACTGTGGGGGACATGCTGTTTTGCCAAGTTAAAATAAGGGAAGGGTGAGATGGTGGTAATAGGGGTCATCAACTTAATACATATTAATATTCACACGAAATTTCATGGCCTAACTTGCAATTTTTCGAGAGTTATGAGTCGCTTTAAAACGGTCCAAATTGCAAATACAGTAGAACCCCGATTATCCGAGGACCGATTAACCGAGATCTCGATTAACCGAGGTTAAATTAAGATCGGATATCTTTCAATTAACCGATGCTTTAACCTTGGTTGATTTTGAATTAACCGAGTTAAAAGCGTAAAAGTTAAAATACAATGCACGCATGAATATTATTTTGATGAGAAAACTTAAATATGAACGCATTATGTACCTATATACGGAAAATGTAACAAAAATTGCAACGGGTTTATATGCACACCTTCCTTTCGCAAGTGGCCGCACAAGCACCTCGGAGTCGGCTACACTCAAAAAAGTCATTTGCTAAAAAAAAATACAACAAAAAAACAGCCAAGGAATAATTTTTCCTGATTAAAGATGTATGTATCTTCTTGTTACAATAAAAGTCTTTGCTTAAAATAATGCTTTTCAGTGGACAAATGGGGAAATGATGGCCATATATTTATGGAGACTTTCTATTGTACAAGGTGAGAATGAGAACATACAAGAACTTTTAAAAAATATTAACTTTAAAAATATGGAATCAAATACCCGGTTTAAAGAAAATGTCGAACATTGGGTCTTAAACAGTGACGAAGAAAATATTGGCGGGGATGACGAAATTTTAGAAAAGATTGTCGGGGTAAATTCAATGACAGCGATCAAGAGGTCATGCACGAATCAGATTTTGAAGCTCTAGAGACTGCTCTGAAATATGTTGAGGAACAGCCTTCAGAAACTTCTTCAGATATTCTAACTATAAAAAAATGGCGCAATTACGTAGCCCATAGGCGAGCAAATACCCCAAAACAACAATTATTAACAAAATACCACTTTTATATCTATACATGTACGCTATATGTATATGTACATTTATTTCCCATCAGATGTGTAAATTATTTCTTTATTTCGATTATCCGAGGAAACCGATTATCCGAGGGGGGTCCAACCCCGTCCACCTCGGATAATCGAGGTTCTACTGTACGTTAATTTACATATATTTAAATGCAAAAAAGAATTATGTAGTTTTATTTTCGTTCATTAAATATTTTTCTGTATCTTTTACCGTTTTTAAAATAATCGCAAAAATAAAATAAAAAAAATATCCCCTTTTTTGCTTGTTGCGGACCCCCTAATGGTCAGATGGACGGTATATTTATACTTGAATCATTACGGATTTTCGGGGTCCGGATTGTCAGGGTCTTACTGTATGACAATATAATAAATGTGTTTATTTTGTATGTACCGATAATATTTCTACTATACTACATCCATACATCATTTTCAAATTGAAATTACGGCTAGTTCGAAAAAATCGTTGGTGTGCTTTCTCATTGAAACATCATTTCCCGGAAGTAGAATTCATTTGGTTTGCGTCTATGAGTTACCAAGGGTGATTGCTCTGAATAAATTTCCAAGTCGATACACACACCTTCCATCGCCACATTTGGTTTGGGTCTATGAGTTCAAATTTCCGGTGTATGTCTACGATTATGGTTTGTCGTACCATAAAAAAGAAACACTGAAAGATTATTACTATACCGGCCGTTCGGTGGCTCTGAAGAAAATAAAAAGAAAAGTTCAAAATTTCAAATGTAGCCGCCACATATAATTTGGGCTGCAGAATATGCAAAGGAGAGTTTTCAAAATTATCATGAATGTAAACGGCAATAAGCATAGTTTATGGTCGTTACGTGGCGCGTTAACTTTTCCCAGAATTGAGAAATCATATTGAAAATATACAGCAACACACTGGAATCGGCAGTTTACTCTATGAAATTTGTTGTGCGTTTATAGGCAATATTGTAGTCAATAATATTTTCAATTTGTCTGCCTCATACTTTCTGTCCGTATTCCCACAATTGTCCATTTATAAGAGCTTTGCGTCCATTTAATTGGTGTGTTTGAACATAATTCTTGTACATATAAAACAAATTCATTTGCAAAAAAAACTGAAGTTATAAATTTGTGGCTTGTTCTACTATCCATTCTCATAGAGACAACTGTCGTGTTTCCGATATTTTCCGCTGTGTGTCCGCTATATGGCGGACGGTAAGATAAGTACCGCTAGTGTGGATAAGAAGAACAAGAAAGTTCTTCTTGCGAGAGCTGATAGTGTAATGTTCCAAATTTGTTTTTTTTTTTGCAGTAATCATAGTATTTTATTTGGGTTGTATCCCGCCCATCATATTCCCGTTTTTTAAAATCCTGACATTCAATATCCCGCCATTTCAAAATCCCGCCAATTAAAAATCCCGCTCAATTAGAATCCAGTCCAATCAAAATCCCGCCAATCCGAAATCCCGCCAATCCAAAATCCCGCCATTTCAATTACCCGCTTATTCAAAATTGCGCGCGCGATTTTTGAAAGAATACTTACCTTTTGTGACGGGATATTGAAAAGCGGGAAAGTCGCGAAAGCCAGGAAAACCAAGGTACCCGCCTAAGTTCTGGAGTATTGCTGACGCAGTTGCAGCAAATTTTCCAAGAACTCAAAATATTGCTGAGGCTTGGCACAGACGATTTAACTTTATTACAAGGAAAAGCCATATCGGTATGTACCGGCTGGTGGAGTTACTAGGTAAAGAATTGCTCCTAGCTAAAAATCAAGTTGGGCCGTCCCGATCCGAAGGTCGCATCCAAAAGGTCTTTAGACGTAACCGGCAGTTAAGGAATATACTTGCATCTAAAGAGGACTATGAAAAAACGGTTTTTTTTTTAAACTTGACGCATAAACTAATGTAAATAATTGATAAGTCGAACGCATATCTGTATGTTTTGTTAACAATGAAAAAAAATTGGCAGTACCTACTTTGGCGGGATTTTTTTATTATTTAATATGGCGGGATTTTGGAATGGCGGGATTTTGGAATGGCGGGATTTTGTAATGCCGGGATAATGTAAAGCGGGATTTTTTGGAAAAAGCGGGATTATGAACGGGCGGGATTTAGTGTTTTGGGATTATGTAGGTATCCCATTTTATTTAATATTTTGTATTACATTCATCTCATCATTCCAATAACAGGGCATAACCTAACAGCATTTCGAAAATCGTGACTCTCAGCTTATGAGTGCTTATCGTTTTTGTTTTCCTTACTAGTATGTGTCTCAATAGATAACGAGCGCAACTTAGAGGCTCATGAAGGTAGAATGGTGTCCTTATTTGTTCTACTTGTTTTGTGAATTTGAAATATTTATTTAGAAAATCTAAGTTCCTTGACCCATTAATCCGATCTTCTTGAATGGACTTCTATTTAATAATTAAGAAAAAAATACTAAATATAATGTCTTCAAAAAAACGCATATTTATAGAATCATTAATAATAATAATAATTTTTATTTCAACAATAATTAGCTTTTCATACACGTGTGATTGATCAGATTTTATACTTGGTACGCCAAAAGTGTGCCAGATGCTTATCAGCGATCATTCAAAATGCTCTCACCATTCACCATTGATTTGACCATCCTTAATGCATAGCCTTTAAACCCATACATACCCAGTCCAATAAAATAAAAAATTGAGCTACAATCATCACATTGAAACTGTAACCACATACAGTAACATACAGGAATACCCCGATTTACGTCAGGGTTACGTTCCAGAAAAAAGCGACTTAAGTCGAAACGACTTAAATCGAAGCAAATTAATTTGTGAATGGGGAAAAAATTGGCAACGGGAAAATTATAAATGTCCATACCCTACAAATATGCATGTAATATAAAGACATGTGGATTTCAAACAAGTTTGATTTTTTGAAACAGACAAGAGTCCAGTGAAGCTGGAAAGTAAAGATTTTCACCCCGCAAGTAATTAGACATCAAAATATAACGCTGTATGCTTCTAACATGAAGAAAATGTATGAGGACATTTGTTTCCTTCGTTTGTTTTTGTGCGTGGACCAATGCTAATGATTTCCATCGTTTTTGGAATATGAATTATTTGTAATTTATGTTTAAGTCATCTGATCGATATTTTCAGACGATACATAGGATTGTCACGTTTGCGGTGACGTGCAGTCACTCAATTGCCGAAAATCAACTTATTGTCTACACAAATTGGTTGAAGTGCAGACTTCCCAAAGATGGAAATGTAAAGTTCGGAATATGCCCGAAATCGTTTGTGAATCAGATTCATATGGTTTTGATATTTTGATATTATCAAAGTGGAACGGCATTTTTGTTGCTTAGATTTTATATTCGTTTCTAGCTAATTTTTGGTCGTAGAATCCGAAAATGATAACCGTTTTTTTTTTTAAACACATCCAATTTTTTAGCTACAGAGGACTCAAATTTTGGCCCCCATACAAAATACATTTCAATCATATTTTCCTTTTTATATTATGGTGGAATTTTTCGTTCGTTCCTAATCGATGTTGAAACCTTGGTATCTTCATAATAAAATAATATTTTATAGGAAATTTCCCTTATTTTACAAAAAAATTCAAAATTCGAGATATCGAGAAAACTAGACGTGTTAGCGGGTAACTGACTGGATTTTTGGAATCAGCGTGTCCGTTTTATTATAGAATCGGTGTTATTAGGTTGACACCTCTATTTAAAGGTTTCAAGTCAATAGCCGCTATAGCTAGTAGTTTCCAGATTAGATAATTTAATGATCACTTGATGGACCCAAGGCCAGAGGCACACCGAAGAACACCTGGATGTGTCAAATGAAAAAGCAACAACAACGCATTGGTCTCGGCGATGACACGATCCAAGATAGAGCTGCCTGTATAAATATGCTGAGATATTACCGCCAAAACGGGCGATGTGCCTACACCGCAGGTCGAGCAACGCGAAACCATGGAGCGGTATAAAGAACGAAGCAAGGAAGAAGAAGAAGATCATTTAATGATCATTAATCCACATCTATGACAACAAAACTATGTGTGTAAATTACGATTTATCGACCAGTTGAGTAGCGTTTTCACAATGAACAGCTTAATGCGTACACTTTTCGACTAACGACTCGTATCTATAGAAAGGTCCGATTTGTAATGTTAAACAAAAATTGCTTTTACTACAGATGTAATTTTTTTCACCAAAATATTTTCTATAATGGAAAAAAATTAGTTTTTATATTTTCAACAAAAAAAAATCTCGAGAAATGACGTAAGTGCGAAGCAAAATTGTCGTAAATCGAGTTGTAAGGTGGGAATTTTTCAACGACTTAAGTGCGAAACGACTTAAATCGAAGCGACGTAAATCGGGGTATTCCTGTACTCATATTCTCCTTATAAGTACATCCCGTTCCGATTTCAAGGATAATAATAGGCAAAATGGTCTCAATTGAATTCTACCGAATTATACACACGTCTTTGTATTCACGATCCTTTAAAGGTGGTTGTCAACAATAATCTCGAACAAACCACAAAATATGAAGAATGGATCCGACGTTCTAATTCTTTGCGACACACATTGCTAATCCTTGTTTGAAGAGTGGAAACATAGATGTCTTCTATTGTAGCGATATCTTTGAGCGTTCTGAGGATCTAATACAAAATATCGGCTTTTGAGGCGTTATCAACTGGGAAGTGTACAACAACCGATTACATTTGTTACAAGGACAATATATGGATTGTCGATGGTGTTTGAATGAATGAAATAGGATCACTATAGCACGGCATGATATCATGATAATCTGTTATAATACGCTAATAGATTGGGCTTATAATGGATTGGCAACTGCGTGAATGTGTGATTGTGTTGCGGTATTTCGAGGATTTATAATTTTTTTTAAACGAGCTGAACTTTTGATGCAATATAAATTGTCGTCTCTTTTTGATTTTTTTCTTTTAACTTTCTTCACCGCATCCTTAAAAGTTCCTTATTCATGACAGTTTGTCATTTTATTTTTCTTCTTACAGATGCTGCAAGTCTTTGTTCAGAAAAATTTATCCTCCATTCTACGCGCCACGAAAACAAACTTTACTGATAATGCACCATACAAAATAATTTTGGGATGCCTCCTTTTAATTCTACATAGCTACAAGCCTTTTCACTGAGAATATTCAAGGTAAGTGCAAATCAGGATTTAATTTTTGTTTGAAGTTTTTGTCTTGAACATTTTGAAATTGAAAATTTTGAAAAAAAAAATCTCAGCACTGAAACTAACATCAAGTATGACTTTGATGCGATCAAAAACGTTGGAGATATGATTGTAAATTAATGTGTGAAACTTGAAGATATCTTCTCATTGCGACTGCGGATTTTTCAAAACGTTAAAACTAAACTGCGGGGAACCGGAGCTATCCAATTCTTGATTTTCTTTGAACTTAGGGAGCCGTGCCACCTGCCACCTAAAAGGTTGGGAATCGATGATTAATTAGTATAGTGATTTTAGCTCTTGACCCAAACATCCAAAAAATGAGCTGACTTTTGATGCCAAATAGTTCTATGGTCTGACCGCATTACGCAGTAAAAAGTTAGACTCTTTTGCGCGTCACATTTGGGAGGGGGGGGGGGGTGGTGCTGGCAAAGGGGTGAAATTAAGATTTTTCGCAAATATCTTGTTAACTGTAATGTTTAGAGCAAAATGTTCTCGGAGCAATTTAAACTACAAAAAATTCCATTTCTAATGATATATATATATATATATATATATATTATATACTAGACCTAAAAACATCCGATGTAATTCCGATTTTTTGATAGTTACATTTGTCTCTCCCGGAGTACACCAGGGCAGTGTATTGAGTCCGTTGCTCTTCAACATCATCATGTGCTACTTATTAACACGTGTCTCCGACGGCCTAGAAATATCTCTTCTTTTTGCTGATGATATAGTCCTCAGTAGCCCAAACATCGTTGCCTTGCAAGCTGCGCTTACAAAATGGTGTGACATTCTGGAGGAGCATGGACTGAGGGTAAGTATAACAAAGACTGAGTTCTTATGCTGCCAATTCTCAGACCCAAATGCACCGATACCAGAAATGTACGTCAAAGGAGAGCAGCTTAAGTCTTGTACCAAGTTTAAGTACCTTGGCTCGATGGTGAACAGCGGAGCTACATGCGATGATGACATCAAACATCGCACAAAGGTTGGGTGGATGAGGTGGCGAGAAAACTCTGGAGTTTTCTGCGATAAGAAAATGCCACTGAAGCTAAAGGGCAAGTTGTACAAAACGGTTGTACGTCCCGCACTCATGTATGGATCAGAATGCTGGACCATGTCTGAAGGTTACGCGAAACAAATGACAGTGACTGAAATGAAAATGTTACGCTTGTCAGTTGGTGTAACCAAAAGAGACCACATCAAGAGTATAGCTACATCCGAGGCAGCTTGTCCATAGACCAACCAATCACCGAAAAGCTCGAAGACCGACGAATGGATTGGTATTGCCATGTTCAAAGGCGTCCGCCTGAGAACCCCGCAAAGAGAGCGATATCAATGGAAGTTCCACTTGATGGACCCAAGGCCAGAGGCAGACCGAAGAACACCTGGATGTGTCAAATGAAAAAGCAACAACAACGCATTGGTCTCGGCGATGACACGATCCAAGATAGAGCTGCCTGTAGAAATATGCTGAGAAATTATCGCCAAAACGGGCGATGTGCCTACACCGCAGTTCGAGCAACGCGGAACCATGGAGCGGTATTAGTCCAATAATATCGTATTTTCGTCAGGAAAAAAATACAGAAGTTTATTTCTTAATTTTGTTATATGTAAATTAGAATATTTTCATTTTAGACCTTTTTTAAAAGCTCCATAACTTTTCAAACAATGTTAGTTCAGCCGTAAAATTTTGTACAAGTATTAACAGCAAGTTTAAGATAATTTTAACGTAAACGCTGAGTCGCTCCGATCAAGGACCCCCAATATCCCCCCATTTAAATTTGTCAAAACGGCATGTCCATAACTCCCCCCAAAATTGGAGCAGAGTGCTAAATTTTGGTTTGTTGCGATTGGAGGTCATAGTCACCCCACCCACCAAAAATCAGCTCATTTGGATAAAAACTAAGGGTACCTCCCATACAAAGTGACCCATGACAACTTTGTTCTACAGTTTATAAAATGAGTAGTACGTTGTTGTACGTTAGAGATGTAACGGATGTCCGCATCCGCATCCGCAATCGCGGATTATCCGCATAAAAATTAAACTCCGCATCCGCATCCTCATCCTCATCTTATAAATAATTACATCCGCATCCTCATCCGCAATCCTCATTTTTGTATGCAGACAATTAGCGGATATATGCGACCCAAGTGCTACTTTGTAACTATAAAGAAATGCATTGAGACAAATTGTATTCTGTATCGTATACACAACTGAGCTTCAGTTTGTCGGTCACCACAGCAGGAGCCCGTTCCATTTATATGATCTGAGTAGTCAGCGATGACTACAGATACGACTACGAGTGAATTAAGGAACGCACTCCGGTTCGCATTTTTGTGACTAGTGTTTGAGTGGTTTTGTTTTAAATGACTTGAACTGAGGCGGGTGAAGTGCGTTTTCTTAAGGTGAAGCGAAGTAAGGAAGTATGCAACTTTTTCATTTTTAACCACACTAATCAGAGGAATTTCAACTTTTTTTCATCTTCATGAAAAGTGTGAAACCTAAATATTTTTGTCTACAAATTCGATCATATCCTCATCCGCACCCTCATCCGCATCCTCAAAAATGTATCCATTAATATCCGCATCCGCAACCGCATCCTCAATGTTATACTATTTTGCATCCGCATCCGCATCCTCATCCGCTAAACAAGATCCGTTACATCTCTATTGTACGTAGAACAAACTCCTGATCACGGTCACTTTGTATGGGAGATACCCTTAGTTTTTATCCGAATGAGCTGGTTTCTGGTGCGTGGGGTGACTATGACCTCCAATCGCAACAAACCAATTTTTAGCACTCTGCTCCAATTTTTGGGGGAGTTATGGATATGCCGTTTTGAAAAATTTAAATGGGGTGATAATGGAGGTCCTTGACCGGAGCGACTCAATGTTTACGTTAAAATTATCTTAAACTTGTTGTGAATACTTATACAAAATTTTACGGCTGAACTAGCGTTCTTTCAAAAGTTATGGAGCTTTTAAAAAAGGTCTAAAATGAAAATATTCTAATTTATGTTCTATTCTAACGCCGAAATATTCAATTAAACTCTAATGTGCTATATATCATTGCAAAGATAATTTTATGTAGTTTTTTTCGCCCTCAGACCATTTTTCTGTATCTCTTACCGTTTTTGAAATAATCGCAAAAAACCGAAAAAATGCCCCCCTTTCCCCCCTTTTTTAAAGGTTGCGGCACTTTTTTTAGGGTGCAAAGTTCATAATCGGAATCAGCGCCCCATAATACATAAAGAAAGAGTGAGAAATAAACTTCTGTATTTTTTTCACGGACTGGTACTAAATCGACACGATATTACTGAACTATATAAAGAACGAGGCAAGGAAGAAGAAGACATTTGTCTCTCTAGCTCCTGAAGTAATTTAATTGGAGCAATGGTCATTGATATAACTATTCCTATCAATATATAGCTGGCCCACACGGAGACTCAGGCTGCTCCGACAAAGCATATCCATATTTCCCCTATTAACATTTTTCAAAAAGACATGCCTGTAACTTAACTGTAAAACACAGCAGGCTGGAAAAAATTCGCAAAAGTTTAGGCTAAGTCCCATTAGATCTTCCACCAAATATTACTTCGATCTGATTAAAACAAAGGGTACCTCCCATACAAAATGACCCGAAAATTGCCTAGGAGCAAAACTTTAATTTTGGTTGACTTGTTCCCTTGTTTCTTAATAAACTAGTGGTATTAAATTTGTATGGGAGGCACCCTTTGCCGCCCTAATGAATTTAGAGTAGAAAGAGAAAGGCAATTAGTTTTACGCTTAAAACTATTTACACCAGACACGTTTTGTGTCGCACTCCAGGGACGTAGACAGGGAAGGGGCTACTTCTCAGTATCTTTCCGTTATGATGTCATTTCCGTTCTGATGTCTGTCTATATGTCTATAGCGGCATGATGTTCCAATCTAGAAGGATTTTGATACAAAAGTGCTTCACGAAAACTTTCCGAATGCCTTAATAGTAGAGAGTTTTAGCATATCGTTCAAAATATTACGATAGGACGAATAGGCTTTGACATTTTCTATGAAAAATTCGCTTGCCTGTCGTACGCAAAACAGTATACCACAATTTTTCAAGTCCTAAGTAGGCATAGGTGTATTTCCGTGAATTTGGCTGACTATAAACAGCTGGAATTGTGGGTTCATGATATTTTATTTTTCGGCTATGCCTACTTCGAACATACAAAATTGTGGTATACTGTTTTGCGTACGGCACGCAAGCGAATTTTTCATAGAAAATGTCAAAGCCTATTCGTCCTATCGTAATATTTTGAACGATATGCTAAAACTCTCTAATAATTTTCGCCAGGTTTTAGTAAATACGAGTAATTGAAATAATTTGAATATTTTCCTATAATTTAGTTGGGCATCGACAGTGCTGATTTTTGGACATCGAATTTTTGTATACCTACACAAATTGGCTGGAATGAGGAGTAAATTTTGTCTGATGAAGGTACAGTTGACGGATCAGCGGAACAGAAGGCCTTGCAATTGACCGATCAACTATCACCTGCTGGCCTAACTCTTATCGCCCTATTTTACAATCTTGTAACGCTAATCTGTTGTGGTAAAATAATACGTTTCAATTGAAAATTTCAAAGGAGGTGAGACTCCATCATATATACACTCCCAGTCAAGAGAATAGTTCCACTAAAGAAATGGCTGTATATCGGAAAGTTATAATGGTATTTTCTTCAAACTTAGTGTCAATATTTGAGGTAGCTTGCTTGTTTTTTTTAATAACACAAGGTTAGGATTTTCTTACCTGAATTCTTAAAAACAGAACACACGTGAAAGTCATTGGGATAAATCCACAGGAAATAAAACACCGAATAACGGTGGAATATATGGCCAGGATTTGCATGGAAAATGTCGGTAGTCTTAAGCATTACATTAGACAAAATGTTTTTCTAAGCCTGGGTGTTGTAAATACCCCTTACTTCCGCAAGCTCAATAGTTCCACACCAACACCAAAATATTGGACCCCAAACCACGAAACTTTTTACTCTTGAGCGATGCTTCGACAAAATTAACTCCTTGTTATGCTCAAATCGTAGACCGATGAGATTGAACTATTGAACTAATGGAAATGAGTGGTACCTATTCATGTCCAGCCTTATGAAAATATTCTGCCTAATGTAATGCCTAAGTAGCATGGAAAATGTCGGTAATAATTTTGCATGCAACTCCTTTAAGATTTTTTACACAATATTGCCCTCAATCTTAAAGCAATGCTGATAAAAACCACCACCATACTCCCTAGAACTAAATATCATAAAAATGTTTGTAGATGGATGAAAAGAAAGATCTATACCGTTAGACAATAGTTTAAGAATATTGAACCGCTTCTGCAAGCGATTAGAGGAGCTTGGGATGAAATTAGCTTAGATTACCGTTAAACCCTATACAATTCTTTCTCAGATTAACTTTTTGAACTCAAATTACTTAAAGGAAGTTTTACTCATTACTAGCTACATTTTTCAGAACAAAATTATCCTTTTGTACCGTTATTTGATGTTTTATTCCCTCTGGAACTATCCAAATGACTTTCGCATTTGTACTATTTTTAAGAATTCTCGTAAGCAATTCCTAACGAGACTCTGGGTTTAAGACCTGTGTTATTAAAAGAACAAGCAGGCTACTGGAAATATTGTCACCATAAGTTTGAAGAAGTTGCAAAGGAGTTGAATGCATCAACACAGCTACTAGACTCCATAAGGTTATGGCTAAAAAGGACACTGAGTACCTAAGTACCATAAAGCATCCTGATGGGCGCCCCACAAATGAGGCCCTTACGACGGGCGAACTACTCCTTAGCACCCACTTTTTGGGATGCCGAATACTGAGGAATGGGGACCTCTCAAATGATGACATTCTCTACAGAACTAATTCTTCAGACTGGAGAACAGCAAGAACAATATTTACTCAAGATAAAATAAGATGGGCCACATGCTCGTTTGAGCCATTTAAATCCGCTAGCACTGACGGGATTTTACAGCTCTATTTCAAAAGGGTCTAGACCCCTTAATTCCATACTTTTTAAGTATTTTTAAGTATCAGAAGCAGCTTTGTGCAAGGGTACACCTCGCACCCATGGAGATTAGCGTGAGTTGTCTTTATTCCTAAAATGGGAAACCGGCCTAAATAGGATTCCAAATCATATAGACCCCAATCAGTCTTACCTCATTCATGCTCAAATCAATGGAAGAAATCATTGATGAGCACATTAGGAAAACCACGCTGTTTAGAAACCCAGGACACAAAAGATGGTTTGCTTACTAATTAGGTAAATCCACAGAATCTGCGCTGCAAAGCCTTGCAGGAGAAATTGAAAAAAAAACCTTTGAGGCTAAAAATACCGCGCTTGCTGCTTTCCTGGACATCAAAGGGGCATTCGACAATACTACCTTTCGATACAATTGAAAGAGCACAAAGAAATAGGATGGTAGAAAATACGACTATCGGAGGGATTAGAAGTATGCTTTCCTCCAGAAAAGTTGTCTGCCAAATAAATGAGCAATCTCTCCGTGCTATAAGGTTACAAGAGGATGCCAACACGGGGAGAGGGGGCGTACTCTCGCCACTCCTGAGGTGCCTGGTTGATGACGACCTTTTTATTTATTTATTTAGCTCTCATCCAATGGCTTCTCAGTACAGGGATACGCCGACCATGTGGTTATAGTGGTCAAGGGTTTTTTTGAGGAATTACTACGAGATTTACTCGAACCAGCGCTAAAAATAGTACAAGAATGGTGTGATGGAAACGGGCTCCGAGTCAACCCATCCAAATCGATCATCATACCCTTCTCCAGTAACAGAGATCCGGCTGAACTCAGATAATGTACAACACGCCTCTGCCAATTGGGAGTCAAGTCAAATTTTTCGGAGTAATCGTCGACAGTAAACTCTACTGCATAAAGCTGGTAGAAGCGGTGGCTGAAAAAGCCATCACAGCCCTTTGGATATGCAGAAAATTCGTAGGGAAAACCTGGGGTTTGAAACCATCCATTATGATCTGGATATACAAAGCCAACTTTAGACTATGGTGCTGTGGTCTGGAGGAAGAGAGCCCTGACTACGGAGGGTAAGTCCGCTCTAGATAAGGTACCGAGACTAGCATGTCTCATTACCACCGGCGCACTCCCATCTTGCCCTAGCAGTGCTCGAGAGGTTCTACTAGATCTACACCCAATTGAAATTCACCTCGAAACCGAGGCAAAAGTACACTGGTCGGCATATGTATTTTGACATCTCATACCCTCGAGCCCCGACACTGGTTTTGTTTAACTAAAGCCAATAACGGTAAAAAATTTTTTATCAAAATTAAAGCACATATCGACAGCAATACATATGCTTAATATTTTTCCTGTCCTCTTTCGGACTCTCATGCTATAGAAAAGAGAAAAGATGGAGGCGTAATTCTGGTGTGGCATAAGTATTTTGACAACATTTAACTCTTTGATTGCACCCATTTTTTCGCATGAATTGATGCACAAAACATTTTTTATTATTTGTTGAGTTCCCCATATTAATTTTTGAATAAAAAATATCACCAGGGGCTCGAAACATAAACAAAAAAAGCAGTGTTTCGAAGATTGGTTTGAGATTATAAATCGTCAACTTAAATTAAAGTTAGACTGTTGTATTGCCGGAATCAAAATTATGTTGTATTGCCTCCAGTGATGCCGAAATCAAAACGCTGATTTTTATTCACATGAACCTATATATGTCGGGCTGTTAAGCCCATCTTCATGGTTATACAATCTTGTGAATTAAATTTTTAAAGTGTCAACCAATGATGGTGATTGTGACATTGTTGTTTGAGCATCGATTGATGCAAGCCTTAGTCCTGGTTTACACATTGAATACGCTATTATTGAATTTTATTTTATACGGTAAACTGTTTATTACCAAACAATAAAAATGTTTGATAACAAAATAAAAACAAATCTTGGGACTCTCTGAAAGAAAGCGAATGTGAACTCCGAGTGATGAATGAGCCACGATGAAGAACTCTAAGAAAGAAGTGAAATTTAAACCAAATTGTGCTGCAAAAAAAAATGAATATAACTTCCGACAATTCAATGACGACCAAAAGAAGCTTTGGCCATGGAAACAGTGATTTGAACTTAAGCAGCCTAGGCCATTGTAAGCAATATATCAATGCATCATGAGAGAGCCTCCACTGTGATATTCATTTTGATAACCAGGTATCCGTTTTTCCACATAAGCTGAGCATTTATTCTTGAAATATTGATTTTTTTTTTTTAAAATGTAATAAAATATCGAATATTAGCCGAAAAAAACTTTTTCCGGAAGTTGCAGTAGCTTGAACTTTTTCCTTAGTAACAGGGGTTTGCTTTTGGTATGGTATTTAAATCATTCTTTCGTTTCACTTTATCTTGCGTATGCATGCAATTTGCCGTTTTTAGTTCTAGGCCGAAGGCGGTCGTTATTATCTCTGCCTCCGATGGCACATTCTTCATATTCATAATATCCTTTGGTTCAATTAGGACATTTTCCATAAAAATTTGGAAGATTTTTCGGTAATTATTCGATTACACATCCCATTTCTGTGATGCATGGAATAGTTTTCTATTTCTTTTCTCTTATTCAGTTTTGGTGTTTAATAATGAACAGTCTACCTTATGAAATTAAATTCAATTGCAGCGTCTCCAACCTTTAAACCAGGGTTGAAGTTTACCTCTACGGAGGCATAAACCAAACTTCGAATTTCTGATTTTTTCACAATTTTTCAACCCACTGGACACATTTTCTGCTTGGAATTCAAAATATAAACACAAATCATTAACAAAATTATGTTTTATCCATTTTTTTTTCCAGAGAAATTGGTGTACAATCAAAGATTTAAATATTTTCAAAATACTTATGTCACACCAAAATTTCGCAGCAATCTGTTCTCTTCTTTATAGCAAGAGAGTGCCAAAAAGGAAAGGAAAAATATTGAGCATATTAATTGCTGTTGATATGTACTTTGATTTCCTTATAAGAAATTTACCGTTGTTCGCTCTAGTTAAACAAAATCAGTATCTTGGCTCGAGAGTACCAGATGTCAAAATACATATGCCGGCTAGTGTAGCACTGGTACGACTCATTGGAAACGATGCCAGTCTGGAGCTTGCTAAGGGGCAGCGAAAATGCTTCAACAACATCACTATCGCGAATAGGCCCTCCGACCACCTGGCAAAGGAGCTCTCATGCGGCCGCCGCTTTCAGGAAGCAGAGAGGAGTGGCACCCTAACTTCGCTAGGCTACAGCCACCGACCATCAAATGGTTTACTGACGGCCCAACACATAGGATATCTATACCTATGGAGCAACACACGACTGTTTTTCAAGCAGAAATGCACGCAATAGAAACCTGCGCCGATCTCTGTTAACGAGAGAATTACTTAAACAAACGAATGGCGATCTTTGGCGGACATTTTGATATTTTCAGAATCATTTTCCGAATGCCCATAAATCGATTTAGTCATTTAGATTTAAAATTGCTTTTCTGGATCGCCAATTTCCACGCCTATTCCTCATTAGAGTAATCATGGTCATTATTATTATCAATATCATGATTTTATTCAAAAAATGAAATAAAACACCCCACCCACATATTTCTTTGAAGCTTCTACTATCTTCAGCACAATTTTTTTTACTCGTATTTAATTCAAAATGTCCTTACAACTATAAAAACACAATATCCGACACAAATCACAGCATTCAACTCTCCGAGCAAATATAACGACATACGGGTCGGGGCGTTTCAATGTCATAATTGCGTTTGTATAATTTTCAAACTTGATTTTTTCCATCATCCATCCAATGTCGGAAAGTTGTCGAAACAATTCAATTTGTGCGCTGCCATCAAAATACAATTCTCGCACTCAATCATATTCAAAAGTATTATTTTATCAACCCCCCACAAATCAATTGTTTTCGTAGCGACTTTCGTAACAGTTCCATAAGTGTCCGCACTGCTTTTTATACCATTGCCACATTGTATAAAGGACATCAACAACATTTTGTGTTCCCTTTAACTTTTTGATTGTATTTTCGAAAAAGGAACGAGGTAAGAGCTCCGTATGAGAGGTCCTGACTGACTGTTGGATAGTTTTTTTCTTCTTCTTCCGTCTTTTATCCGGCGGGGTTGATGAGCCACATTGATCGGAATAAGCGTAACTCAATCATCTACTTACGTCCTTGTCGTCAAAGTTCGTTTTTGATGGGGTGTTTGTTGGACGTCCGCACATGTTTACATGAAATGCGACAACTGAATGGCAGAGGGTGAATTGTGTGTATACGAATTGATGGATAAATCGGAGTGAAATTGGGGTCCAAAATTGAATTTGTTGTTTATTTTGTTTGGTTCTGTTAAATATTTTTGCATTTTTATTAACAATTTGATTGTGAATATCGTTTTGAAGAGGTCTTGCGTCGAATCGTTTTGCTGAAAGGATACACACAATTTGATAGTATGGTAGCATTGTCCGCACGAGAGGACCCACAATTTACATACAATCAAAATGTTAGTTTACACTCATCCTCTTTTCTGTATCCTATGTACAAGGCTTTGTCTCTAAAGTGATTTGAGTGAAACATGCTTCTGAGGTTATGATCCAAATGATTAGGTCGGTTGCTTGTATACATTTATCTATTTTAGTACCCCCAAAACTCAAATCAATTTGTGTATCCATTTTAGATCATCCGGACAAATTTACTCTACTGCTAGGACTCAAAGTGAAAATCATCTTCAGAATTAATGGAATTCAGACCAGAACATGAATCGTAGCAATTATTGGAAAATCTCTGGAAATTGCAAGTGCAGTGCGTTGCAAATGCAATTCCTTTGTGGCCTGAAAATAAACTCGAGCATCTCCTATTGTCGGTAGATTGAATCGATAATTGCCTATTAAAATGTCGACCTCTGTGCGTCCTATGTGAACTAACTACGTATATTCAAAATGAGCACTATAGTCTGCATACATGCGACTGGATCCTGGATATACTAACGGAGAATTTATTGCCTGTGATGTCTGTCATACATCTCCGTTCAATTCTCGTTGCTCGTCCTCATCAAATCCTTTAATTACAATTGCATGTACTGCTATTAGGTTTATGATTGGACTAAATTTGTGGTTTTCAATATTAATTTTAGTATCTACTTGTAAAGTACGGTCGGAAAAGAGGAAGCTTCGTTGATGATGATGATGATGACCATAGCCCGCCCTACTATACAACAAGGACATAGTCGTCGCACATGACATTGATTGGTACATTCAATTAAATGAAAGGATCTTCTCGAATGTTTCCATATGATTTGTATTGTTTGTATGGGTTTTGCGTAATAGGAATTTTAGTGTCCGGTTCCATTATTTGGCTCGGGAGTTTCAGAGGAAATAGAACTAGAAAATGCTCCCGCAGTTCATAATGCATCCCTTTTATATAATCTCTGTAGACAGATCATCTAATTGCGTTTCCTCCGTCCGGCTCCGGGTCTCAGCAGCCAATGCGATTGAATCTCATCGTACTTATATTATATCAAACTGGACGATTAAATTCATTTTCAAACCCCTAATTGTGGTCAAACCATGACAGCATTATTATAAGGGTGACATTCACGACTATATACCTTTGGTGGCATTAATTGTGTATAAGTACTTTTCCACCTAATTAAATCCCGGCAGGGGTTCTTGCCTAATTGGCTGCATAAAGGATGAAGTTTTCGATTCAAGTCATTTGATACATGTTCCCAATATTGCTTGTTGGTTTCAAAAAAGCTTCGCATATGGGCTTCGCATAATAATAACCAGGGCCGGCTTTAGGTGTAACGGCGCCCGGGGCCAACTTGAAAAAAGCGCCCCTTATAGTTTCTATACACGAAAAAAATTGCAATAGGAGTTGAACTTCAACGTTCTATGGAAATATTTTTCTCCATTGCCCCACCGGCCGCCATTGAAACTATCCACTTTAACTGTTTTTAACTTCTCCTTAATTTTCTCCTGTTTCCCAATGAATTGATTGCTTAAAGCGAACAGAAAAGTATGCCTCTATACATTCACATTTGTTCATAATTCGTCCTAGAAAATCATTAGTTCGTTAATATTATAAAAAAAAACGAGTTTTGTGTAAGCAAGAGTAGATCTATTGCAGGATCTGCGGTAGTGTTCATTTTTAAATTTTTAAATCAAACCACAAAATACTTTGCCAGTTTAATAATAATTCAAAAATAAAAACAGACAATCTCACGTCGCAGAAACATAAGGAACCATACATCTTAGCTCCCAAACATTCATTATGTTGAATGGGAAGACGATAGCAAATCCCAAATCCCATCAATTTGATGGTACCGAATTCAGTCAGTATCGATTTTACGTATAGTAGTCCATATTTTTCAAAACATGAATTCATTTCATTTTGTAATTTCGACCGTAGTTACAAATGGTTTGTTCGGGAAACCTGGCTTTTTTGCATTACTGCAGGTTACACTATGTAGGTACCACCGGTTCATTTTCGAATCGCCAACATTTAAACGTTCATTAAGTTAATAATTTTGCAAATACGTTTATAAACTTTTCTATTTTTTAAGCAGTTTTTGTAAATTTAATTGAGCGAGAAAAGACAACAATGTTTGCTCTAAAATGCAATACCTACATACATATTAACAAAAATCCAAAAACTTTTCTACAT
Source organism: Microchrysa polita (assembly GCA_949715475.1). Taxonomy (NCBI): domain Eukaryota; kingdom Metazoa; phylum Arthropoda; class Insecta; order Diptera; family Stratiomyidae; genus Microchrysa; species Microchrysa polita. The sequence goes on from OX454419.1 coordinate 15,269,497, forward strand.
ACATAAATATCAATAAACGTAAGTGGCGCCACAGACCCTCCGATCGATCAGCCAGATTTTTTGAATGGGAGATAAATCGGAAGGTGTATGGGACCATTGGATTCCATTTTTTTTATTTAACGTGTGGAACGTATTGCCAGTGCAATTTTCCGTACAAGCTGTCATGACAATCATGTGTTGCTCGGTTGCTGATTTTTGACATAACCCTGTGGTCGTTCTTCATGCTATCGTTGTGGCGGTCACTCTCCATCAAAAGTAGCAATGGATGTCCTTCTTCCATCGCCAAAAATGGTATAATTTTCGGTATTTGGTGTTGTGTCTTGTGGACCGTGAGACTGTCAATTTCAGATTGCCCGATAAATTGCCTAATGTATGTGCTGTATGGGCGGCAGATCGATTGTGGGCACAATCGATCGGCCGAGAAATCGTCAGGTGTGTGGCGCCCTTAAGTTTAATAAAGACCAAAGCATAAACATAATCCAGAAATTGCATTTCCACATAGAAAATATTGATGATGATGGTTCGAAAGCTAATGTGCTTATTAGAATTGTGTACTACTTTTTCTTAATTAAAGGTTACATGTATCTTTGGAGCGCAGTCAATTCCTGAAGTGGGAATCTGATATTATGAGATGAGTTCCCAACTAAATTCTTATCTGATTTCTATAAAGATACAGGTGACATTTTGTGTCGTGCGGCCTTGAGTGAACGTTGTGGAATTTCACATAGAATTCTTGTCGCAGGTCTGCGTTTGTAAAAAAGTATTCCGTAAACTAGTGATTAGAACGCGCGTTAAATTGATGGCATTATATACATTCATACTTGGATGGTGGTCGGGTACTATAGCCTGCATTAGTATTCTTATATCATAATAATTCAGCAGTTAAAAAAAAATTTGTAAAAATAAATTAAATTAAAAATACGGGTTTCGTCGCCCCGCTCGCCCCACCCTAAAGCCGGCCCTGATAATAACTAGGGACCAAGATTGTTCAGGGAAGTTGGAAAGAAAAACGGATAATTCTTTTAGTGGTCTATCCGTTTGATAGCCATTACTTGAGATGAGATTGTATATCACCAATACTTTTTATACCCTTCGCTCATAGAGTGAAAGGGTATATTAACTTTGTCATGAAGTTTGTAACGCATTGAAGGAAGCAACTCCGACCATATAAAAAGTATACATATATGATCAGCATGACTTGGGGAGTCGATTGGGCGATGCCAGTCTGTCCGTCTGTCTGTCTGTCTGTTTGTTTGTTGCAACGAGTTTTACTCGGCCAATTTAAAAGCTATGAAGCTGAAATTTTACACAAATGCTTCTTTTTGCTGCAGGCAGTTTGTATGTTTGAATCGGTAAAATCGGACAATAGGGTCATGGGGCTGCCATACATGCCCAACTACCCAAATTAGGTTCTTCTAAGAAAAACTTTTTTACTTGTGCAGCAATTTCAACAAAATTTCACACAAATACACTGCGCGACAAATGCTTAGGTTCACTCATATTTCCTTCCATGAAGCGGTAAAATAAAAGCGTACTGGTTCAAGAAATGTTATTTTCGGAACTATTAAATATCACAAACAAAATGAATGGACTGAATCCCCACGGGACATTTTCCTTAAATTACAGTAATTTATTTCATTCAAAGAGTCAATTTCCAGTGCGACAATTGCTTAGGTTCAGGGACGATTTTACCGTTTTACATAATGTTTTCGCTGAAAAATATTTCAGAAAAGTATGAAAGAGGATAAATACGAAAAAACAAGAGCATTTTTTGTAATTTAATAGTGTGCATTTCCGCCGTTTTTATTTAAAATTTCATAAAGCCTTCGAGGCAGGTAATCGTATAATGAATGCAGCACGGATATCGGTATTTTAGACCAAGCTGTCTTAATTCCATGAATTAGCTCTTCTTTATAGTCGTATTGTTTACCACTACTGTAAACCTCCCGAACAAGCCACCCATAAATGTTTAATGACAGGGGAGATGGGCACCCAATCTAACAAAGTCACATTTTCCTCCTCAATAAACGATTTAACCACCCTCGCTGTATGAATTGGGGCAAGATCATTTGAAATATGCAAGGATCGCCTCCGTACATGATATTTATCTTAGGGATTTCTTTTTCTAAGAGCTGTTTATAAGATGAACCCGTTTGGCGACCTCGTCGGATGACCAAGTCGATAGTTCCATGATATGATATGGCTCCCCATGCCATAACGGAACCTATTCGGGAGTGATGGCGTGACAGGTACATACGTTCCTTCCTAATATCATGATAATAGTAGGGGAACCCATCTGGACCGTCCACACAAAACCGTTTTTCTTCCGTAAATATTACCTGCCTCCATTGTGATGTCCAGTTCATGAATCTTGAGGCGAATTCCAGGCGCTGTAGGCGATGTTGCGGGGTTAAGGCTGGTTTTTTCTTTAACCCTAAACGTTTCAAACAAGATGAAAATTTATGAACCCATTGGATGGTCCTTACACTTGCTGATAACACCAAAATCTCTCCAAGCTTACGCGCAGTAAGGGCGAATTCGAGGCTTCTCTCAAGAGACTGCCTTGATGCACCGGAAATCGCTTTTTTTCTGCCTCCTGCGTATCGTCGGCTGTAATTTTCAATATCTCGTATAAAATTATTACCAACGTTCGCGCTCCGCTGAATCCGTATTGCAATTTGTCAGTTTGAATATCCTTCTTGCTTTAGTATGGAAATTGTCGCCTTTTTCTCGGCAGAAAAAAAAAAAAAAATATCCACTCACAGAGTACAACGCGAAAAAAAATGTTTCCACAAACATTTCTCACCACGACGAAACAACTCTTTAAAGTAAGTGAACCTATACAATTGTCGCAGTGGAAATTGCGATTTTCATTTTAAAAAATTCCGTTAGCTATGCGAGTTGCTTGATAGAATTGCAATATTTACTAAAATAACTGTTAATTGAAAGAGCATTATTTAAAAATTATATCCGATCAGAGTACATAAAAATTGGGAACCATACGAAATCCCCAATCACAAAATCCCCAAACGTAGAAAAATCCCCAAAATCAAAATCCCCATATTCAAAAACCCCATAATCATAATACCCATTTACAAAATCTCCATAATCATAATACCCATATACAAAATCCCCAATCATAAAATCCCCAAGCACCCGAAATATGCTGGTAAATGGTAGATGAATGGTAGTAAAAAATGGTAGATGGCTGGTAAATGGTAAATGGTTGATGAAAGACTGTAAATTGTTGATGGTTGATGGTAGATGGAAGGTGTTAAATGGTAAATGGATGGTAAATGGCACTAGGAGGGTCGTAAATCGATACTAACTTTTTTTTTGATTAGCACAAACAAAATGTTCGAGTACATTATATTGAATAAACGTTTGCATATATCGTTCTAAACATATTAGGTTTTCTTTAACATCGTCGAGACATGTCCTTTTTTCTGAATTTTCTTTCGTTTTAGGTGTGAGGAATTCCTTATTACACGTTGCACTGTTGATAAACTAGCTGTAACGCCGACTTTAGCTCCAATTATAGCCGCTGATAGTGCAAAATTAAAGGCGGCTCGCAGAATTGCCCTTTTCTTTTTGGCGGTTTGGGCACCTCGAGTACGCCCTTTCATGTTTCGTCCATATCCACTTTTAATTTTTAAATAGTTAAAAACAACCGATTTCCTTTTTTTACTAATTTCGAAATTTCGCGTAAACTGTATTGTTCATTTCGCAAAACATCGATTTGAGCCATTTTCGCGGTATTTAATGCTTTTCCTCTAGCCATGGTTACCGAAACTTACAAAAATTAAAGTTAAAACACAATTTGAGAGGATTAAAACAAAAACAGTTAGGATGTGACGCTAGCACTTTCGAAATAACGACCGAATCGCAACTCTCCCTATTCAAGTGACCAAACTTTGAACATAGAATTTATTAGTGCATCAGCATAATGTTGATGAAACATAACTGTTGTTATTAAATGTTTAATTTTTTTCTCGCAAACTATGAGCAACGTAATAGCCTTTGTAAACAATACTGAGTTATGCTCTATGCTGCATGGAAAAGGATATTTTGAGATAAACAACTCTCGAAATGTTTGTCCCTATTAAAGTGACTGGGAGTGTATTTCCTCCAAGTTCAAATAACTGCGCACTGTCAAAAAATTGCACCGTGAAGAAGAAGTTTTAAAAGTTTGTTGTTTTTTTGCCTAAAAATTTTAATATCGAGAACATACCTACCGAAGTTTTAAAAAAAATTATTTTATCTAGGTATTTATTTCACAAGTGTACAATCGTAATAATCTGTAAATTACTAGCGCGTGGCCAGAGTCATGTAGCGATTTTTAGGGTTTTTTAGAAATTTTTTTTCAAAAAACCCTTATGAAATCGATTTTGTCCGTCCGTCCGTCCGTCCGTCTGTCCGTCTGCCCGTCTGTTCACTAAATAACTCGCGAACGGCTCAACCGATTGTCATGAAATTTGATAGGAATGTGTTGAATGGTTATAGTCTTTGGCACATATACCTTAGAAGTTCTTCTTCTTCTTTATGGCACGATAGCCCGACGTCGGGCCTTGGCCGCCTGGATTGAAGACCTCCAATTGTCGCGGTCACGCGACCTTGTCCTCCAGTTCCGAAAGCCTAGCATCTGGTGGGCGTCCTCACATACAGAATGCTCCCATCGGGCTCTCGGTCGTCCACGCAATCTGGCTCCGTCCACTCGTTGCGCGTTCATCACCTTTTTGGGCATGCGATCGTCGTTCATCCTTTGTACATGTCCCGCCCATTGCAGTCGCTGCAATTTCACGATCTTCGACACCTGTAGCTCATCATACAGCTGATACAACTCAAGGTTGTACCGGATGCGCCATTCACCTCGTTCACGAACGGCCCCGAAGATTCTTCGGAGAACCTTTCGCTCGAATGTGTCCAACAGGTGTTCAGAGTTTTGGGTTAGGGTCCATGCCTCGCAGCCATAGCATAGCACAGGTCGGATTATGGTTTTATATACGTGGAGCTTCGTATTCCTGTGCACCAGCTTCGAATTCATAATTTGGAGGACCGCAAAATAACACTTATTAGCTAGTTGTATCCGTCGCTTTATCTCATCTATTTCGTTGGCGTCCTTTGACAAATTACAACCCAGGTAAGTGAAGTTGTCTACATACTCTATATTGAGGTCCCCCACTGTGATGCTTGAATTTACTGGCGTTCTAGTTTTCGATTGCATCATAACCTTGGTCTTAGATTCGTTGATATGTAGTCCAACTTCTTTGGCGGCGTTATTGAGATTATGCAGGAGGATTTCTGCATCACCCAATCTTCTAGACATGATGTTGATGTCGTCGGCGTAAGCTACTATTTGAGTCGATTAATGAGTAGCGTTCCGCTGCTTTTCAAGTTCATGGCTCGAATTACATACTCCAGAGCCAGGTTGAAGAGCGTCGGCGCCAGCCCGTCGCCTTGCTTGAGTCCAGTACGAGTTTCAAATAGGTCAGTGAGTCTGTTCTGTACTCTGACCTGCGAGACGGTATTAGTCATCGTCATCCTTATGAGTCGCACTAGCTTAGCTGGTATACCAAAATGCAGCAGAATGTTGTACAGTACACTTCGATCGATACTGTCGTATGCCTGCTTGAAGTCGACAAATATTTGGTATACGTCGATGTTATATTCCCAGCACTTCTGGAGTAAAAGCTTCGCTGTAAAAAGCTGATCTGTCGTCGAACGACCAGGTCTAAAGCCGCCTTGGTACTCGCCAATGATTTCTTCTGCGTACGGATTAATTCTATTTTCTAGAATTTTAGATAAAATCTTAAAGGTCGTACAAACTAATGAGATGCCTCTGTAGTTCTCACATTTTAACTTGTCCCCTTTTTTGTGGATTGGGCAAATTATACTTTTGCGCCAATCTTCCGGGATTATTTCGTCGTTCCATATTTTAACGATAAGTATGTGTGTAGCCTTAACAAGGCTCTCCCCACCATGCTTTAGCAGTTCAGCTGGAATCTCGTCAGCGCCCGGGGCTTTATTATGTTTCAGTGATTGCATGACGAGATCAACTTCTTCTATTGTTGGGGGTTGAATGGGAGGGCCTGTTTCAGCCGTCAGCTCCAGCGCTTCTTGTGTGGGGTTGTTCGGTTGAACATTAACCCTAGAAAGATAACCTACGTCTCAGAGGCGCCTAAGAAAAATTTAAGTCGTTGTCACTTCTCATCCGACAACTGTATTAAGTTGTGTTTCACGGCCAACTCTGACATCAAATAATACTTTACCTTGGCAACTTTGTTAAGTTGGTAGGTATCATAGCTTCGCTGTTATAGAGGGGTCATGCGCTCCTGAGACGTATGGTTATCTTTTGTGTGACTTTTAGTGTTGGACAATTATTTTTATTTTTTAGATTAAATAACTGTATTCGATGCTATTTTCTTCTTTGACGAAGAAGGTATGTAAAAACCATCAAATGGTCAGCCTGGAATTATAATGTTTTATTATCAGACCAGAGGAGGGGTTGATACCTTTGACAAAATATGTTAGTCTATGTCATGCTCTCCGAAACCAACAGATGGTCTGTGACTATATGATTCTCGGTATGCTGAACATGGCATATGTTAACCCTTATACATATATAAATTTATTGGCTAAGGCCGAGATTGGAGGTAACAACTTTACCCACAGACATCTGGGATAAAATTCCGAAAATTCTTCATAAGCCTAGCGATGAGGTTTATGAAGATAAAAAATCTGCTGATAGCGATGATCAGCCCGTTACCAAAAATGAAATATTGCAGCTTCTGTGCATAAAAAATACTCAAGTTGTAATACTCGTAATACTAAGAAACAATGTCTGACATGTAATAAGTGTAATAATAAAGTAATGTTGAAATTTGTTGAGAATATACATACAGTCTTGACTCGATAATCCAGATCAATTATTGCAAGGGGTAATCCGGATCATCGGAACATCCGGATTAGCGCAATCACTTTTTTTCTGGCGAAAAACAATCCAAACAAATAAAAAAGCGCAACAAAAGTCGATAAATGTTCTATTTCTTAGAAATTAGCCAGCATCATGTCATTTGCTAAACATTTCCGTAAAAAAGTACGAGACCAAATCTACCATTTCACCCCGAAAATCTCAAAGATCCGGATTATAGAGTCAAAATTGCTGCCGAAATCCGGACTATAGAATACATAGTGGTCCGGATTAGCGTGATATCCGGATTAAAGGAGATCCAGATTACCGAGTCAAGACTGTATAATGTAATATATATACATTTTCACATTTATTCTGTTTTTATTATTATAAAAAAAGGTAGTAGTAGTAAGTAGTAAACCAACAACAATATTAGACAATAATTTGATGTAAATTGAAGTTTTGAACTTATGTTTGAATTGAAAATGTAAGTGAAATATGCAGACTGATTAATTTTTATTGTTGTTTACTGTTTTTGCTACCACGAAAATGATGACTGTTTCTAATGTATCTAGATCGTAGTATTTTCATGAGTAATATTTTTTTCCTAGTCACTATACAACACTTGAATAGTATTAACAAAAAAATAAATTTTTGTAAATTTTTTTACGAAAAAAATCCTTAAAACTGAAGTATGTTTGTTTTTGTCTGTTTTTAAAGGTTATTTTTGCTTTTATTTTTATAAATCACAAATATTAACGAAATGAGCTTACAAATGTGTTTAATTTCTTAAAAACACATCAAACTTTCAAAATTTATTGATATATGTTTGTAGAATATAGTAGGAATGGAGAAAACCGGTTATAAAGAGGATGCGCCTCGGAGACGTATGGTTATCTTTTACGTTACTCGCAATATGGTTATCTTTCTAGGGTTAAGAAGCTCTTCAAAATGTGAGGCCCAGCGTTTATCAACGCTATCGGTGTCGCTAATTATATTGCCATCCTTATCCTTACAGAGGCAGGTCCTGGGTTGGTATCCACTTTTAATTGAATTAAAAAAAAAAATTAGCTTGTACGCTTGTCTACTGTTCCTACTAGCTAGTCTTTGGTTTATTTGCATCAACTGCTCGTCAAGATGCTTACGTTTCTTACGTCTAATTAACCTATTCGAAAATCGTCGAAGCTCGTCATAATTTGTTTTTTTGGCTCTAGTTGCGCGTTCGGTCCATTGGCGATATGCCTCGTTTTTCGCATCTACCGCATTTTGACATTCCTCGTCAAACCAATCATTTCGGGCTCGCCGGGCTTTGTATCCCACAACCTCCTCTGCGACCCCTTTGATGGTGTCTTTGAGTGTATCCCAAATCTCAAGGGCGCCTTTGTTGCTGATGTTATTTAGCAAGGGCGTCAGCTTCCCCTCAAGGGCAGTCGTATAAGTGACCACCGTGGCATCATCCAACAATTTGTCAACCGCAAAAATTTTTGCCGGGTTGAATCTCGAATGATGCACCGAAGAAATTCTGCACCTATAAGTCGCCTTCACCATATAGTGGTCAGAGTCAATATTTGCTCCACGATAGGACCGAACATCCATCATGCTCGATGCCCATCTCTTGCAGATAAGGACGTGGTCAATTTGGTTGACGGTATGTTGATCTGGAGATCTCCAGGTCTGTCTGTGAATACGACGATGCGAAAAACACGTTGAGCTAATGACCATGTTTCTGCTGGTCGCGAAGTCTATTAGTCGTTGGCCGTTGTCGTTACATTCTTCATGGAGGCTGTAACCTCCAGTAATCCCCCTATGCCAACTTTCGTTTCCGACTTTGGCGTTGAAGTCCTCCAGCAGCAATTTGACATCGTTTGATTGAAGTGAGTCGAAGAGATTTTCTAGGCGGTGGTAGAACTCGTCTTTGGCCGCGTCTTCACTGACTTCGGTGGGGGCATGCGCGTTTATGAGCCAGAGATTGAAGAACCGAGTTTTAATGCGAATCGCACACAGCCGCTCGTTTATGGGTTTGAAGTCGATAACATGCGGCTTAAGTTGATTGTTTACAATGAACGCCACTCCAAACTCCCTGTGGCCCGAAGGTTTTCCACTTGTGAAAATTGTGTACGAGTTTCGGTCATCTATCTCGCTTCTAAGCCATTTTGTTTCCTGGAGTGCAACTATGCTCAGCTTATATTTTTCAACCTGATCCAAGAGGGCCCTTAAGGCCCCTGCCCTATTCAGGGAGCGTACATTCCAGGTTCCGAAAGAATAATCCGTTGTTCGTTTGCGAGGTCGTCGTTGAGTTGTATCCGTCCAATCCGAGGCTTTCGTTCCAGGTTTCTTGACGTCGAAATTTTTTTACAAGGATGAGTTGTCGGCCCATCGCTTAACCATGATAGTATTCGTAAACGAAAGAGGTCCATCATGGAGGGGCCTCGGAGGTGCTGCTTCGGTGATTGACTATTCGGTTTTTGTCACCCTATTACGTTTAGTAACCTGAGACGCTGAAGTTGTTAATACAGCACTCAGGCGCAGCGGTTACTCGGATAATGCGGGGAAGTAACGCCCCGTAGAGAAACATAGGAATTGGCCGGAGCCGTTCACCCTATGAAACTCCTCCTGCATAGCTAAGGGTCCGCAGTTATGCCACAACTGAAAAGGATATAGGAATCGGCCGGAGCCTTTCCACCTTTACCCTCCCCCCTACGGAAACCTTAGAAGTTGGTAGGAAGAAAATAACAGGGTGTCCCGAACGTTTGAAAAAAATCGACTTTTTTAGTTTTTATCGGAGATTGACATATGGGTATTTACATCAAAGAACTAAACGAGTACATCTCACATCAGTTAAAATTTTCCAGTTTCGAGTAACGGTAAAAAAGTTATTGGCGTTCAAAGTTAAACTTCTTTTCGACCTCCGTTTTTCTAAACCGTTATAGGGATCGATATGAAATTTTGCACAAAGATTGGTCAGTATGGCTTTATATACGTTAAATATTAAGACTGTTGACTTTTGCTAAGGAAAAGTAAATAACAGTAAATTTGTAAAATTTGAATTTGATCGTGTGTAGCCCCTTTTAGGTTTCCAAATATGAAAATTCTGCTGGGGATTTTTAGAAAATTACATAGGGAATATGTCTACGAATTTTCATTCGAATATCTGTATCCAAACCGGAAATATAGCCAAGTTAGTATTTAGTAAAGGCCTTTCACAATGCAAGGGAAGCCTCTTAAGCATTTCTTCAATGCATATCTTTTAACTTGATGAAACAATGAACATGAAATTTGGTGGATATGCATAGAATGGTAATAGTGTTTGCCACAAATATTTTTGAAGTTTGTAGGACCAAGTTAACAGGGTGTCCCTGAATAGCTGCAAAAGTATACTTATGTTCAATACTCATAGGAAAGCTTGCATGGGCTCTTATGTCAGGGGACACAATGGAATCATTTCATATAAGTTGCTTTTCCTTGATTAAAAAAAGAGTAACAGTAGTTTTGCAACCAATAATTCAGTTCATATATAAAGCCAAGCCGGCCTTACGTTTGCCTGAGTCTCTTTTTGCTCAAAGGCCATCAGAAATCTTAAATCGAAAAATGCCTGTAGATTTGCCTTGGAGTACCTACTTTTATACAAACGCGTTCCAGAATGAAAGGCTAGCGGCTTTCATTCTGCTCCACCTTTAATTAGACCAATCCAAAATAGATTTACAGGAAGTATTCCATTTATGCTGTGCACAATTATTATCTATTGCTTATAAAATATATGTACAAAAAATATTCACTATGCATCAAAATTCTAAAAAACCCTCGTATTGCGGGCGCAGCCCTCTGTACGCCGGTATTTTTATACTATATTTACGAGTATTAATTTTGCTGACGACTAAATATTCTGTCCCAATAATTCTTTCATGTGAACAGCAAAATACATTTATATTTCTTGGTAAACATGTAAAATTTAGGACGGGCGTGGCGGAAATGCAATACGATGTATTGTTACCGTGTTAGTTGATGTACGGCTTTTTGACTAACCTAAATTTGCCTTAAGATAAATATTAAGCCCACAGAATGATAGTGAACCGTATGCTAGAGTGGCAAGACATAATGGGAGGCAGTGAGTTAGTTTGTTTGCACTTTGAGTGAGAATGGTGCAGTACGGGGAAAATGCGCGAAACCAAAAATAACTCCAAGTCACTGTCTGATGGTGGCTCAGGAACTGCCGTCTCTGATCAATTAAGAGAAGCGCATCAACATAAAGCGATTACATTTTTCTGACGGCCCATTGCAAACTATTCTAACGCATAAGACACAAACTTCTTAAACGTTTCAGCTGTTTTACGTTGGCTGACCGCTCGCTACGCTCGCACCTCACCTTTAGTTTCTTCGCTCCGAAAACTGTAAAGAGGCGAGGTGCGAGCGGTGAGCCGACATAAGGCGTTTAAAAATGTTCAGGGGGTCCTTTGCACGCTATTCTAACACATCAAACACGCACTTCTGAAAAGTTTGAATTACTTTATGTGTTCACCGCTCGCTACGTGCCATACGGGAGGCGAGTGTGGTAGCACTCGACGGCTGGGATGAGAGTGAGTGTGGCGATCCAGATCCATTGTAGAACGGTGGAACCTTCTGAAGCCGATTTCAATATAATGAATAGATTAGGTGTAGCGTACCTCGAATAATGACACAAACAATGAGGATTCGGCTCGACATGCTTTACCCCCGGAGACGCTAGGGTCGCAAGATTTTAATCGAATCTTAACCAACTGGAGTAGAATCAGCAGGGGAATAAAAAGCCTTATAATTGCGTATATGCTCGCAATAAAACAAACCAAAAGTAATGCTTGAGCGGAGCAGTTTACTCCTGAGGCTGTATAGTGGTCTTCGAAACTGAGAATCCAAAGGCGCTCTGGCATTATTGAGAGAACATATTGGGAGAGTACCCACTCTGCTTTAAGTTGAGTGTAATGGACCAATTCAGACTCATAAGTGTCAATTTTTGAATTAGCTTGATTTTGCAAATGTCTTTGATCCGATCTATTTCGAATCGTTGACATTTGTAAAAATCCCGCTAAAATTCAAAAATCGACATTTGTGAGTGTGACATGGTCCTAAGGCACCAGCTGTTTTGGTCTGGGCTGCCCGGGCTGCCACACTGAAAAATGAGCAAATCTGCCATTTTTCAATTGGCGGCCATTGGGGAAAAAAATGGAGATTGGTGATGGTGGTCGTTGGTGACAATTGTCATCGGGGGGACAGTTGGGTTTTGGCGGGAAGTGCAAGTGGACGCGTGGTGCAAGTGAGCAAAGAAGAGGAAAAATAAACCCAAAGGAAAGGAAACTTGGAGGAGGAATTGAAACGAAATCCAGAGAAAAAAAAATTTAAGAGAAGTCATTTTTGTGATGTTGTGTAGAGTGTTAGTTTTTGTTTGTTTTCTTGTTTGTTTGAGCAGTAACATAACCACAAAATAGAACTGCAAGTCCCAGTCGGACAGCCGTCACCCCATTCGCAAGACTATACGCGTAATGCATTCCCCATAATGTCTACGGAATAAAACTAGGTGATTCCCCGACTCCCATTCCGGGTTATAGATGAGTTGACGGAGGTATGTGCCTCCTCTCCATGGTAGTACGCATGGGTGGCGCTGCCGATGCTTTCAGCGACGCCGGAGCGCCCGCGGATGGGCTACATAAATCATATTTTTGATTTCAAGGGCCGGGACCCGTTATTTTTACGGTCCGTCAGAGCCAAATAGCGAGTACTTGCTCTAGACCTTGATCTATTAAGCTGGTGGTGGCACGAGCAGGACGAGGAGGATTACCTCTGGTGTGTATGCACGCGGTTTTAGTGTATAGGTCACTATAGCAGTCTTCCCGTGGCGGACAATTCGCTTGGGGATGCGATTTATCGACCGAAGTGGGTGCCAGTTGACAGAACTTGGCCATCGTATGGCGGGTCGGTTGGGCATGCGCAACGAGAAGAGCCTGCATGCCCCTCGGCGTCGTAAGTTGTATGCCGTAGTACGGATGGCAACCCAACCCAGACAACAAGGGACGTCGGTGCACCCATAGTAGGAAGATGGGTGGCGGAACCACGTCATTTGTGCGCCAAGGGAAGACAATTATTGCAATCCCGCTGAACGACCTTTGTTTTTTTTACATTTTTGTTGGTTTTAAAAATGTATAGTCCGAGAGAAACCCTCTACACTCGGTTCTCGCCGTCACCAGCTTTCGCATTAGCTTTCTCCCAATTTTATTCCCTTTTGTTGTATTCGCTTTTCCCTATAGGCATGCGGTATCTCTTTCTTTATGTAGAGGACTAGGGGCAACGGGCAGCACAAACCCAGCCCAATCCTACCGCTCTGAGCTACAGCAAGCGCATGCCGCTGCTGGCTCGTTGAGGAGCCTTTTCGTTGGCCTAACCTGCACGGTTAAAGAGGCATTGGCTCCGTCCCCTGGGACATCTTCGGATATCCGACGTCCTCCGTTACATGAGGTTCATGCCTCTGCATATGGAACTGGTCGTTTTTTTTTGTTAACTTTCCTCCATTCATTTTGCGAGTATTTTTGAGAAGAAATGTTAACTATATCAGTGCCCTCATACTAGCAATTCAAGCGATACACGACCACCTCTGCGGCCTGTTTTGATAATTTTCTATCTAAAGACAAAATTAAGGTATTTTCTTGTAGCTATACGCAATTCCAGCCTTAATTTTTGATATTTTTAAATTACCAAATTTATGCATGAGGCTATAAAATTAAATGTTTTCAGTTCTACGAAATTATCATCCTTTCTCGCACAACTCACAACAACCGGCTAGCAATTCTTCCTACATATTTGAAAATGTAACCAATTTGTCGACATTAAACCTATAATTTGCAACTTCCTCCCCGATCTGGTTTCTTTGACTACAGAACGACGATATCGTGCTGTGAAAATTATCAAGGAGCTCGCTTGCTTTTTTTTCTCTCTGTCACATTGGAAATTAGTATTCAATCTCCTGCGATACAAGCGCGCAAAGGCCTCAGGATAAATTCGCACACAGCAAGACGACGACAACAACAACAACATCCCCGCGTGTGTATTGTATTGATTTGGATTTTGGTTAGAGAGTCCTTTTTCGTTCTTTCACTGCATATAATGATGTTGATGTTTTGCTTATCAAAAAATATTAAAAGAGGAAATCTTTTATGGGTGCGGCGACACAATCGGCAGCCGTCATCGATTATCCTTGTCACTGACAATCGCAGAGGTTATGGGAATAAATGTTTGTCTATATGTGTGTATGTGTGTCTTTGGAACCGACATTTTTGCGGAATGATTGACTCTCCTCTCTATGCCTTACATCCGGATAGAGGCGAGCCAATGTCGGATGGACTTGTGCTCCAGTAAGGGACGTTTTTGGTACTTTGAAATTATATACCGTAAATGTACTTATTTGGGAGAAAAATATCGGTTTGATGTTTGAGATGTGACAAAAACAGAAGATGTCATTTACTACGGGCAGACTAAGAGTCCTAATTGGATTTATAATTGTTTGTCAAAGTATTTTAATAACATCAATTTGATGAAGGAAATTGATGGTTTAAAGATGATGTCGTGAAATCTATAAAAAAAAAATAGAGAGAAAACTTAAATGCAGTCGAAAGTTTAGGCATTTTGTATCATCAGAAAATGGCAGTGACTTATGCCATTCCTTTTACAGTAAAAAAATGAATATCTCTGACTTAAAAAAAAGGATAAACCAATTATTTTCCAAAACAAACCATTCTCTTTGCTCGCCTCCAATCAAACTGAAAACTATTATTCCACTTTATTCGCAATTTCTCCGGTCGTGTCGCGACAGCAATAAAACCAATTTTGACACAAGAAACTTCCAAGAATCGGCGTGCTTACAGTCAATTCAATTTCATGAAAAACAATTCCGCAATTTCGCGTCACAAATTGCAAAGGAAATTAACTTTAACGGAAATTGTCCATGCTTTGTAATTATCTCGTCCTTTTCTTGTCACCGCGTCCTGTATAACACCTTGCCGAGCCGTTCTCTGTACTCCCATCTCCGTCACTCTAATTTTCTATTAAATCAAATTATTCGCGTAATTTCAGTTTTCAATTAGCGCGTTAATAATTTGCCCATAGAAGAGAAGCATATCCTGACCGAAAGAGGATTATGTTGTAGTCTTGCATATTCAGGACAATGTAACGGTGTTGGTGACGCTGATGATGACGAGGACACAGACTCCGACAATATGTCTTTTGCGCTTTACGGATAACGAACGTAATATAACGCTCTAAAAGGATATAAGTGAGGATATTATTAGGTCCATTGCGCTGACAAACACCCGTCCTGTTGTCCTCGTCCTTTCGTTTAAAGGTCTATTTCATCTAATTTGGATTTAAGTGCTTATCAGCCGAGGGAACGTGATGATGTTGTTAGGTGTGAACTGCTGGCGCACAATTTATCTATTGTCGGCTGCGTGGAAAAATCGAATAGAAAATGATAATGCATACAAACGTTCGGAGTGCAGATATTGAGTCTCTTGTTTACACGATAGGGAGGGTCTGATAGGTCGAAACACTCTTTTCAACGGGAAGATACAAGAGGAGAGCGTGTAGTACTTGAAATGATGATGTTTTGTTGCTTTTGTTCGCAATGGCAAACAAAAACACGAGCGCATCAATACCTTAAGTCGGATTATGTGGTTCGTTGCATTTTTGAGTTTAAAATGGTCCACGCTGTAAATGTGACAATTAGCTATTGTTGTTGAGGTCTTAAGTACCCGAATATCATGTAAACAACTGGGATCTAGGGAGGAAAATCAGTTGTGAAGCAGCCTAATTTTCTTATTTCAAGTTGTAACATTGTAATCAAACGTTCTAATATATTATTGAATATAGCATATTGGAAGAGACGCACCGAATTCGAATTTTGGTCTGCAAACGCCTTATCAGTTGTGAGCTGCCAAATGCCTTTGTCGAACATGTAATCGAAAAGACCGGAGATTATTTCTGATTCGCAAAATTGCGGTTATGGGATCAGAACGGCGAACATGTTTGCGGAACAGGCGAAACTGTTGTGTTTTACCCAAACCCATTTCCGATTGGAATTTCCTAACTTTATTATCTTTTACTTTTATTTTATTTCTCGCTCAATTTAAAGAGAATGAACCAGATGTCATTCCATTAAGGTATTTACAGTGAAAGCTCCTTTAACGGACAGCTTCATCGGCACATCTTCAGTAAACAAAAGCAACCTATAACTGCTAACTCTCAGAACTGTCTGTTTGTAGAGCTCCAATTGAGTTTTGACAATTTGTGTCAATTGATGAGCACGAAGATTGGGACACTTCCAATATAGGGGGACATAAAGAACCTCATCTCTGCCTCAAATAGCCTCTGTGTGGATGATGATGGATAATTTGCATTTATTTCTTTCTAGAAAAATGGTGAATTATGTGCTGGAGTGTTCCACAGTATTTTTGAAAACAAACGACCAACACCCGTAACATTATTCCCCCTTGGTGGTGTTTTAATGCCCAATCTTCGGAATTTTTCTGCGCATATTCTAATTAGTGAATATGCGCCGATAAATGATTTTAATAAATTTAGTATATAGGTACAATCTAAGTAAGGTTTGTTAACTGACTACAAAAATATAAATTAAAATCGATTACCGTTAAATTAATGAAAACATTCCAGGTGCTCACTTTCATTGTGACATCAAATTTTACACTTTGTTTAGTTTTTAGAGGCTTTTAAAACTTTAAACTGCACCAACACTGAGAATTCATACTGGACATAAAAGAGGATACTTCCCTGAACGTTTAGAATTCAAAAATTAATATCTCCCAAAATTAGGTAAGGAAATATTTTAAAAGAAAGACACTTTGACTGTGACTGACTGTATTATACTAAATTTTTGGCTGTTGCAAATATTAACGATGCTGTCAAGATTTGGATTTTCAAATTTAAGAGAAAATTCAGAAAATGTTTATGCAACGAAATTTTAGACAATATTTTCATAGCTGTATTTTTTGTACTTTCAGATTTAAAATGTTTACAGCAGGGCCGTGCGAAGAGGGGGGCGAAGGGGGCACTCGCCCCGGGCGGCGTGTCCCAAGGGGGCGCAGCCCTAACGTAAATTTTTTGTTTTTTGTTTTTTTTTTGTTTAGAGAAGTGAAGAAGTCTTTGTCCTTTAAACTATTATATACAGTTATTGACCTTTTTATTCATTTTTTAAGCCCATACTTGACTGTGAACATGAAAGTTCTTCCGCCGTAATTGTGAGGAATATTTCTGCCTTGTTATTTAATATATCTTCACAAAATACATATTACAGGTCAGCGTTTAAACATGTTTTTCAATTTCAGAAATCAGTTTTTCAGAGCGGAGTTTTAAATTTTTACACGCTAATTACTTTACGTTTATTAACATTTCAATTTCAAATGTTATTCGCACTATATTCGCAGCATTTGTAAATTCGTATTGCATCTTAAGACAGTCATCTACGTAGCGTATTCTCATTGCGATTTGCATATCATGGGCATACCGCCATATAGGCATGAATTTAATATTACAGATCAGTGGCTCTCAACCGGTGGGAAGCGCCGCTTAGGAGGTGCAGGATAAGCTCAAAGTTGGAAGGTATTCCGACCACAAAATGGTGACCAAGTTTGGAAGTCAACCAAAGGGTGCCCACTATATGGAAATCGGAATTATAAAGAAAAATATGAGTACAACCACTTTTCAAGCCATCTCGCAAATCCATCACAACTGAAGAAAAAGTCGTAGTCTAGTGAGCTATTACAATCAAGTTTCTAGTGAAATAAATCTTGAGATAGCTTGATTGCACTGGGTTCCAACATTTCGACTCTTCGCACTGATGTAGTCAAACTGATCTTGTGACCAATATCGGCTTGTGAATTATCGTTATTTGCCACCTTGTGAATTAGGCAACCAACAAAAAAAAAAAGATTTACCCAATTGTCAGAAGAATGAAACAATAAATTCACCATCTGTGAGTCATCTGTGCTTGTCCCTTCAACGTATAGTTCTCATGTGAAAATAGAAAAATTTACACCGTTTTTACGTTATTTGAGAATTTTTCCAGTCCAGACTCCTCAGGCCTCGAAAAGGGGGCATGGATAGAAAAGAGTTGAGAATTACTGTGTAGATGTTATCATTTACGTAAACTAAAAGAAAGGGGTTCTAAACGGCTTCCTTGCGGAACTCCTAATTAGCACTTTATAACGGGATGTACAACAATTTATCTCAACCAGCTTAAAACAATTTACTGTACATATACCTACGAGTAAATACCAAAATCCTATCAGCAACCAATTTATTGAAAGATACCAAATTGGTTGAAGAAATCCATGTTAATATGGCGATATCAACCGGCTAATCTATCAACATCTATTTTTTTTAACAATCATTTCAAGCAACTTTGGTATTGGTATTATTTAGAAACAGGTGTTAAGTATGAAACCTTCCATTCAACAAGAAAAATACATTAAGGCAAGGACAAATTAAAAATGTATGCTAGGAGACGGCATAACGATTGCATGCAATTCTTAAAAGAATATTAGGTTCGTTTTATTGCTACATCCCGTGTAATTCCGGGTAGCGAACTCCTTATAAAAAAAATTACACTTACCCAGGTATGTTTCACGCGTGCGACTAACCTGCACGGGATAGAGTTTAGAGAAATCAAATGTAGATGGCTAATGCACAGGGTAAAAATACGGGATTTTTTTTTTTCAAACCAAATGGGAGAATCTTCTCTTGGTGGTTTCAGATTTTGCAAATAAATAATCATCTTTTTTGATGAAATCCACCAAATCTGAAAAACAAGCCGACGAGAGTGAGCAACGCCATCTAGATACATCATGGCCGTAACTCAACTGTACCATGCCGTCATAGTTTGCCTACTAAATTTTGGATTTACACGAACAAACAACAACAACAAGCATATGACGCAATTAAAAGGAACAATAAAACAGTGCAAATTTAGTAGGCGATTTTGCTACATTGCGGCCTTAATATATAGACGGCGGTGGAGTGAGTTAAAGATGCAAAACTGTCAGGTGTCAGCTGTTTTTCAAGACTATGTAGAGCATTTAATAGGTCATCAGAAACCTTAAGAGCACTGCTAAGGTCTCCTGAAATATCCGAGTGACCAATACACTGACACTCTAACTTTCATTGATGTCACGATGCATTTGATGAAGACGAGTTCAGTAAATCATATACTGAACTGGACAAATTTACAAAATCATCATCATATGAATGTAAAAATTACGCCTTATTTTTCGCTCTGTTAAGTTTGACTAATTCCTTGGCAAACCAAGAATTTTTTATTTTATTCTTTTTTAAGTGAACGTACTTGCGGATAAGCGCCCATAAAATTAATTTTTAGTTCTACGACCAGTTTTAAAAGTAATCAATTACTAAAAATTTATGTTTTATTTGAAAATAAGCGATTGACTTAAAGCTGCGTAAAAATACTCAAATTTTAGTGCGCCTACGCATCCGCTTTATCGCGTCCGTTGTTGCCCCATGAACCTAATATAATATAAACAGATCATTGGGGGCTGGGGCGCCTTGATCAAAATGTTGTCCCGGGTGCCAAATTGTCTTCGCACGGCTCTGGTTTACAGAAATTCCTTCAATGTGTTGAACTTAGTAAGTCCGATAAGTCAATTTTGACGCTTAAATTTATTATACCCTTCGCTCATAGAGTAAAAGGGTATATTAACTTTGTCATGAAGTTTGTAACGCATTAAAGGAAGCATCTCCGACCATATAAAAAGTATACATATGTGATCAGCATGACTTGGGGAGTCGATTGGAGCATGTCCGTCTGTCTGTCTGTCTGTCTGTTGCGACGCGTTTTACTCGGCGGGTATTTGAGCTAGCAAGCTGAAATTTTGCACACGTGCTTCTTATTGTTGCAGGCTGTTTGTATGTCTGATTCACCCAAATTGGAACACTGTGTCATGGGGCTGCCATACAAACTTAACCCCCCAAATTCGGTTCTTCTAAGAAAAACTTTTTTATTTGTGCACTAATTTCAACCAAATTTCACACAAATGTATTTCTATTGATGATACAAAACATATGTAAGATGGAATCAAATCGGACCATGGGGCCATGGGGCTGCCATACAAACCAAACCCCCAATATTGGTTCTTCTAAGAAACATTTTTCTACACCAATTTCACAAAACCTTGAATTAATGTGTCTTTATCGAAGCAACTAAAAAGTTCAAAACGAATGGATTCGTACTGTGGGGTCATGCTCCGGCAACCCCAATAAAATTTTCCGAGTAAATATTTTTATTTGCCCACTTATTTCAACCAAGCCCAAAACTTTTGTCAAGACGGAAGAAAAAGAATGAGGAGGGGGATTAAATACAAGTCATATGTACGCCCGAAAAAAACTTTTAGCCCAAGCGAAGGGTATCCAAATTTCGGCCGCGCCCGAAATTAGCCTGGGCCCCGGGGGTTGGCGAGCGAAGCGAGCAGGGGGCGAAGCCCCCTAGTTTTTTTTAACAGAGTCAAGAGCTCTAAAGAAAAACACCATAAACTGAATCCTCTTACAGTGGATTTGGAACCGACTACCTTATGTTTCGAAGGCGACCGCACTAATAATATTATGATTTTCAAATTCCCTACCAAAGTAACGGATAATTCTCTCCTGTAAATGCGAAAAGAGTACCCATTAATGGAGATAAATAGCACTGCAAAGCGTGCTGTTGATCTCAACACCTCTACAAAAAAAGCAGTTCAGAATTGGATGACATTCTACGTCTTATGTTGCGGTTAGAGATCTTCGGTGCCTAGCCTTTTGGCTTGCCGGGACCACATTTAGTGACAAAAAACAACACACTAGCCCCTCACATAAAAAAATGTACAGTGCTGGAAAAAAAAGTTGCTCAAGCCCTTTTATATAGCCATAAAAGGCAGTTAATGATAAAAGTTGGTAGGTATTTTTTGTTATTTGATTTATTGTGTCAGTTCAAACAATATTAAAACAAATTTTCACTAAAAAATAATTATATTTGTGATTCCGAGGGAGAAATTAGATAAAGTGGAATTTTGGGATTTTTTTACCTATAAAAAGATTGTTTCGTTAAAATAAAGTAATTTTTTGCTGTGTTTATATACCCTTCGCTCATAGAGTGAACGGGTATAGTAACTTTGTCATGAAGTTTGTAACGCATTAAAGGAAGCATCTCCGACCACATAAAAAGTGTACATATATGATCAGCATGACTTGGGGAGTCGATTGGAGCATGTCCGTCTGTCTGTCTGTCTGTCTGTCTGTTGCGACGCGTTTTACTCGGCGGGTATTGAAGCTAGCAAGCTGAAATTTTGCACACGTGCTTCTTATTGTTGCAGGCTGTTTGTATGTTTGATTCACCCAAATTGGATCACTGGGTCATGGGGCTGCCATACAAACCAAACCAAATTTCACACAAATGTGTTTCTATAGATAATACAAAATATATGCAAGAATGGATCAAATCGGACCATGGGGTCATGGGGCTGCCATACAAACTTAACCCCCCAAATTAGGTTCTTCTAAGAAAAACTTTTTTATTTGTGCACCAATTTCAACCAAATTTCACACAAATGTATTTCTATTGTTGACACAAAACATATGTAAGATTCAATCAAATCGGATTATGGGGTCATGGGGCTGCCATACAAACCAAACCCCCCATATTGGTTCTTTTAAGAAACATTTTTTTACACCAATTTCACAAAACTTTGAATTAATGTGTCTTTATCAAAGCAACTGAAAAGTTCAAAACGAATGGAATCGTACTGTGGGGTCATGCTCCGGCAACCCCAATAAAATTTTCCGAGTAAATATTTTTATTTGCCCACTTATTTCAACCAAACCCAAAACTTTTGTCAAGACGGAAGAAAAAGAATGAGGCGGGATTAAATACAAGTCATAGGTACGCCCGAAAAAAACGTTTAGCCCAAGCGAAGGGTATCCAAATTTCGGCGCTTCTTGGCCACTTCAAGTTTTATGCTGGACCCGTATTTTCGATGAAATTCAAGTCGGGGCTACACGGGGGCCAATCTAAAACGTCAACATTCCTTTCTTCGAAGTACCTCTTGACCTTTAAATATAAAAAAATAAAATAAAAATTAAATTTTGTAATATTTTATGGTATGCTTATTAAAGTTTTGCCTTTTTTGTATTTAATACTTACTTCTTTAGCAGTGTGACATGGCGCATTATCCTGCTGGAACACAAATCTTCCGGTATCACCAAACAGCTTTTACACGCAAGGCTCCAGCTCGCCTTATAGGACGTTTAGGTAGACCAAAGCTGTTATTTTTGAATTAAAAAAGCATATTCGGTCCTTCTTGTCTCCCGAAAACCAGCCCCGCATTATAACTCCTTCTAACTTAACAGTTAGCGCCTCCATGTATTCATCACTAAGCCTTTCCCGAGGATGCCGCTGAACTAGAACTCTCCCGTCGCCTAAATAAAGCTTAAATTTGGACTCGTCTGAAAAAATGGCTCCATTCCATATCTCCTGAGTCCATTGAATGTGCTTCTCAGCCCACCGTAAACGTTTTCGCTTGACTTTTAATTGAAATTCTGGTTTATGCACGGTTTTATGCGCAAGTAATTTAGCTTTTACGAGCCTATTACTTACCATCCTCGCCGAAATTCGACTCCTAGTTGCTCAAACTAGATTATTCCTAATGTCCGACGATGTGTCGTAAAAGTAAAATGATGAAGCGATTTTCCAAAGGCGCAGTTTTCTTAGGTCGTCCCTTTTTTCGGTTTAGAGGCGCCCCCCTCCCCCCAATTTCGTTGCCAAGGGTCGATTTAAGTTGCTTAAAGCCTGTCCTCGGAAGCCTTATTCGAATGAAAGTTATTTTATAAATATTCGATCGGTCTAGGGCTAACATAGCAGGATAGTACTACCTCAGTATCCACAGTGGCAGAGATCGACTGACTTGACGTTGAGTTGAGTGAGTGTGAGACTAATATTATGTATCCGTATTGGCAGAAGTAGACGAGCAATTCTTCAAATTTTCAAAATAATCCGTCTCAAGTCAATTAGCCATTCCATGTTTAAATCAAATTTCTTTCCAAACGGGGTCCTTAAAAACGCGAGGACCGGGGCTGTCCCCCTAGCGCCCACTTGAAACCAGGCCTGACTCTAAGCATTTTTAATTATTCCAGTTACATTTTCGTATAGGCAGAATATTTTTCCAAATATGGCTAAGTTCGGCGCAGTTTTTTAACGACTTTAGCACTAACACATCCTCTTAATTTGTTCATAGGGTTTTTATGCATTAACCCCCACCCCAAATTTTTTGCAGCATTTTAGCCTTGACTGACGATCTGAGTTTGCAAAGTACTTGGGAATCAACGACTCATTAAAAATGTTTTTTTCTGACCTTTAGCACGTTCTTCTAGACGGAAGGGCGACATTGATAATCTGTTCAACCTAAACTGGAGAACCTAAAAAAAAAATCCGGATCGCCGAGAGTTTTTTTTACTTCGTTCAGGCAAATCTCCGTTGTTTGTCCGATACGTTTTCAGCCAAATTTTTCAAAACTACTTCTCCCGAGAAGTTCCAATGTTAAATTTGTTTTTATTTTATCAACTCTGAAGCGCCTCTTTAAAAAAAATAAAATGTGGATACGTCTTAGAAAATCAAAACTGTTGAGAATCTGAACGGTTCCTTTGAATCTACCCCTTTCTCCGGGCAAAAAAGGCACCCCTTTAACCGAACATAAACTTTTCCCATTACAAGTTAATTGCTTACCGGTATATTGCCCAAGCATTGTATTAATTCTATTTTAGTATGCCTAGACGCAAAACTTTCTTATAGAAGTTGCCACGAAATTGAGCAAATTTCCTTATACGAAGAAGAGAAAGGCGTCAAGTTGGTCGTAGATGTCTTTATTGTTGGCATGTCACGTCCCACCGACATCCTTACGGTTTACGCTTGTTCTGATTCCTCTAGCTAATCCTAATTCACTTTTGTAAGATCATCAAACAATCTACAAAACCCCATAGAAGAAAATCTTCGAGTGCTTCGTCTTTATTAGTCCATTAAGCAACCACAACATACAAGAGCACGTTGTGTCTTCCTATTCTTCCACTTCAAAGCGACGCGCTGCTTGATTACAGCATCAGAGTGCTGCGCGTGGTTTTACAAGAAACACGAGAAATATACATACAAACAAATTGTGTGCAAAGTTCTATTCGCAATTTTCGTGTTCCATAGAGTTCGTCAGGTGTATTTGGAGTCGATGAGGGTTGAGATGGGGAGTCAAAGCCAAAACTCCACATGAGTTACAAACGATGGAGGCCCGCTTCATACATATACACGAACTGTACTACTGACTGCTTGGATGTGCGGTTTAATTTGCAAATTTAATTAAAATCTGCTTTCCAAACAGGATAATAGTTTGAAGGGAGCTTAATTGATAAATTTCAATATACTTCGTTTCGGTACATGTTCGCAAGGATGTGGATGAATGATGTCGGGTTCATCATGTGATTGTGTACACAACGTGTCGTCGTTCGTGGCTCGTCACAGACGAGTTGATGTAGTGGAGCAATTAGAGAGAATGGGGCGGAATTGAGTCCTTTGCCCGTGCCAAGAATTACCCGTGTGTCTGTGATGAGTTCCCGTCACAAACACTCTGCAATACTCGGCTCGGAGATTAATTCACTTTGGTTTTGTGTGCCGTATAAGGACTATTCTCACATGTGAAAGAAAGGTGCGATGAGAAGAATTCGTATCCATACATATGAGGTCCTTTTTACATCCCAACGTCGACTGGAACCGACTCCGCACAGTATATGGCTGCATGTAATGATTTTCACTCTCTCAGTTCTAGTGCGGATTAGGGCGGCGGGACACACGGTAGAGGATTTCATATATAAGTTGGAAGTTTAGATTTGATCGGGAAATTCATTTAATGAAGAGCAGTTAGTGTGTCATGATGGCTATGGCTATATGGCATCCTTGTTGCACATATCAGTTTGGGTAACAACTTTAGAGTATAGGACCCTCGATGGGGTAATGGGAACATCTTGATAGTGTTCAGGAATGGGCATAGTGATGTAGTGGTACGTAGGACGACGCTTAATTAGATTTTTGCCATGTTTTTGAATTTACACAAATTTAATTCACTTTGTTCGTGTAATAAAGTGTTTGTGCAATAGCTTTTATATTTAATTAATAGAATTACGCTGGCACTATTGTATATAGTGGGTTTAGTTGGATAAATTGGATAATTCATTTTGTAATAATTATGTAAGACATATGAGAAGTAGAGAGGACGAAATACTGCTTTGGAGAACGTTCTTGTACATAATTAAATAATAATTAAATTAAGACTTGAAATACTCGAAAGTTAAATTCGATAAGAAGCCGTCTAAATATAAAATCCCTAAGAACTAAATGTCTACACCTAATCCCCATAAGAATGATTTTATACTACAGTCATAATCCGATTACTAACCAGTGGGAATTTGACAGAAAGCGAGCGCAGCCTAAAAGTCCCTTTGGGGTTTAAACGTAGGTATTCGGTTTTTAGGGATTGTGTATTTGGAGATTTCAATTACGAAGATTTTTTTACTTAGGGATTCTTTTTTTTTTTTAAAAATTTTGTGTTTTGGAATTTACAGCGATCTGGTCAACGAAATCTTCAAATTGGAATCCCCTAGCGAAAACATGCCCACAGGTTGGTACTCCGAATGCCACTGCAGTATAAAATCATTCCTGTTGAGGGACTAGGCGTGGAAATTATGATTTTAGGTATTAAATGTTTCGTTTGGGGATTAATCACTTGTGGAAACTTTAGATGTAAGTCTTTACAGGGATTAAGTGTAAGAACTCGGGTTTTTCAAATTTAAAAATTTTAAGATTTCGCTAACTTGCTTGGGATTTTTGTGGGCGATTTTTTCTGTGTTTGAGGTTTTTTCGCGTAGGGACTTTATAACCGCCTCAATTTAAATTTTCCGCCAAACTTTAGGACTTACGCGTAAAATCTCCACAGGTGTTAAATCCCCAAATGAAATATTTAATCCCTAAAATCAAAATATCCGCGCCTAGTCTCCCTCGGGAAGTTTTATACTACTATGGCATTGGGATAACCTTTGGCATTTCGGTTTTAGGGATTTTTGATATGGAGATTTCAATATCGATGGGGATTCTCTTTTGGAGATTTTGAGTCTGGAGATTTACCGCGTTTCGCATCACGAAATCCATCCTCAAAATATAAATCTCTAGTATAAAAGATATGCACCGGTTGATACTCCAAATAAGACTGCAGCATAAAATCAGTCCTGTAGAGGACTAGGCGTGGAAAGTTTCATTTTAGGGATTATATATTTCGTTTGGGGATTTATTACCTGTGGAGATTTTAGGCATTCATCCTTACAGGGATTAAGCGAAAGCATTCGGATTTTTTCAAGATTTCATATTTAAAGATTTCACTAACGAAGTTTTTTTTTGGATTTTTTCCTTGTTTGCGTAGGGATTTTATAACCGACTCAATTTAAATATTCCACCAAACTTTAGGGCTTGTCTAAGATCTCTACTGGTGCTAAATCCCTAAAATCAAAATTTCCACACCTAGTCGCCCACGGGAATAATTTTATACTACTGTTGCATTGGGCTAACCTTAGACATTCGCTTTTTAGGGATTTTTTATTTGGAGATTTCAGTATCGATGAGGATTCTCTTTTGGAGATTTTGATTTTCGCATCACGAAATCCATCCTCAAAATATAATCCTCTAGTAAAAAAGATATACACCGGTTGCCACTCCGAATGCGATTGCAGTATAAAATCAGTCCTGTGGAGGACTAGGCGTGAAATTTTGATTTTTGAGATT
The DNA here is from genome assembly GCA_949715475.1 of Microchrysa polita. NCBI lineage: Eukaryota > Metazoa > Arthropoda > Insecta > Diptera > Stratiomyidae > Microchrysa > Microchrysa polita. The sequence continues at coordinate 15,296,289 of OX454419.1, forward strand.
ATATATTTCGTTTGGGGATGTATCACCTGTGGAGATTTAAGGCGTAAGTCCTTAAAGGGATTAAGCGTAGGTATTCGGTTTTTCAAGATTTTATATTTAAAGATTTCGGTATTAGTGTTTCTTTTTTGCTTGAGGATTATATTTTGGGGATTTTTTTTTATTTGACCTTTGTCCGCTTTGGGATTTTTAAAAACTTGTGTCTTTAGAATGCCTTTACAGAATGAAATTTTTCCTGTAGGGATTATCCATGAGCATTCTGTTTTTGGGGGGATTTCGTGTTTGGCGATTTTTGAGGGGATCCTCGTATCCAACTTAATTTAAATTTGTATACACACGTGAATTTCTTGAATGCGACCGCGGTACAGCTAAATACCTGTGGGGATTAGGCGTAGATATTTTGTTTTAGGGATTTTCGTTTTAATGAAAATTAGTTATAGAAATTGGTTTTGGAATTCAGGGCATGGGGATTCCGTGTCGAACTTGATTTAAATTATTGTAAAGAATTTTTTTCAGAACGATATTGTGTCCTCTTGGGGATTTCGTGTGTGGGAATTTTATATTCGAAGATTTCCGGATCGAAGAATTTGTTACTTGGGGATTTTGTGTTGGGGGATTTCGGGTTGGAATGCGATGGCGATAGAGAATCATGCATGTGGAGGCCGTATTTTTCAAGATATTTTACATTTGAAGATTCCGATATCGAAGGGAGATAATTTTTTAGGGATTTGGCGTTTAGAGATTTTTTGGAATTGGATTGGAATTTTAGAATGCGATCGCGATAGAGAAACATGCTTGTGTGGATTAGGCGTGGTCATTTTTTTAAGGGATTTAGTTTGAGCATATTGTGAATGGAGATTGCTTGTCTAACTTAATTTAAAATATTTACATGAATTGTCTCCACCGCCAGAGGACTGGGGATTTAAGGATTTCGTGTTTGAGTTTTTTTTTTGCGTACGGATCTCGTATCCAACCAAATTTAAATTTTTCCCCGCTTAAGCAATAATCGTTATCGAAATTGGTTTCGCCATTTTGAACATGGGGATTCCGTGTTAAATTTGATTTAAATTATCTTAACAAATTTTCTTCAGAGCAATATTCTATTCGATTTCGGGATCGAAAATTGTCTTGCTTGGGGATTTCGTTTTGGTGGTTTCATATGTTTGGGAGTTTTTCCACATAGGTATTTTTTCCCTCACACCTGTGTTCTTAAGATGTCAGCTCTGTCAAAATGTATATCTGTGGAGTTTAGGTATTGGAAACCGTGTTTTTTTAGAGCTTTTATATTAAGAGATTCCGATATCGTTTGGAGATAATTTTTTGGGGGATTTCAAGTTATTTGCTGGAATTTTCTCTTACGCCATATTTCTTACTCTTGGGGATTCTATTTGAGGGATTTCGTATTTGGGGATTTTTTTGCTTATAGGGATCTCGTATATACAACCTAATTTAAATTTTTCTTCATAGAGAGTGGTTTCCTAGAACTCGACCTTAGTAAAAAATCATAGCTGTGCGAGGATTCAACATGAATATTTTCTTTTGGGGATATTTTGAGGCTTATGGTTTTTGAAGATTTTTTGCATGGAGATTCTTTGTTTTTTTGTGACTTTTAAAGAGTAAGAATTTCGATTTCTAGATTGTGCTTTTCGATATTATATATTTTGGAGATTATTTTGGGGATAAGATGCTTGGGAAGGTTCTTATGATTTTTCTTCATTTAGAAATTAAGGATCGTGGGGATATTGTATTGTCCACATCCAAAACTTGAACATTTTCCGTCAGTGATGTGACCAAATCGAACTTTAACCCGCTATTCAGATGCCAAATGTCAATACCCTTCATTTCACCGGAAAAATATTAACCTTTCAAGCTACCATCATAATCATAAGTATATCAAAACATTAAATTACATTGTATATCTACGACATCCTGCTGTTAACAGCACGCTCTCCGTCTCTCGTCCTACCGACATCTGTCTAATTTCTCTTCTCGATAATTACGGGTTGACATTTGATTATATAATTTGATACAAAAAATCTTAAAATCTCATGCCGTGCCTCGTGCCTCATGTCTCTCCTCGTGCCATTCAACTATAATGTTCTGAGTAGGTGAGATGGTATGGCCCTGCGAATAGCCGTAGGCCCGCAAAATCCTCTCTCTCTCTCTCTCTCTCAAAACAGAAGAAAAAACTCTCATTTCGCTACCGAAATTCAATTTCATCGTGTCGCTTCTTAACTTATCATCATCATAAAATGAGGAACAACCTCGCCACCTCCTCCAGGCTCACCGCTTGACTGTTTTATTATTGTTGAGTTCGAGGTTCTTCGACATTCTACGCAGTGTCCTTTAGATATGGGGTGGTTGTTTCGACTCTTTGTTCTCAAACCATATATCCACCCTCTCGCTCTCACTCTGATTCTGGAAAATTGAAACAATCTCCACAATACTTATAGCCCGCAGGGTTCTTTGTACCCGGGCGAAGGTTGAAGCGCGCGCGCTTATATCCTCGTACTTATGTATATCTTGGAGTGGAAATTTGGATAAAGTTTTGCTTTTTGATGCAGTTCATTGTCCCAGAGGGTGTTATAGGCCAGGCAGGCGGTTTCAAAGTTCCCGTTCTTCGTTTTCGATTAACAGCAATTTTCCACTGTGATTTTTGTCGTCCTTTTGACGGACCCCACGTGGCGCGCTCCTATCATACAGTGCGAGCTCGCAACGAGAGGGACCTGTTCCGTGCAGGGATAAAGATTGCGAATTTATTGTATTAATAAGTAATCATTTTTGTTGTATACGTAGATTGCAAGTTTTAAACGGATTTTCCCCAATTCGATTGGGAGATGACGGGAGAGAGAGCGAGAAAGAGAAGGAGTGTGAGTAAGCTGCGAATAACGGGTCCTTTTTGCTCGATGACCTGTGTCGTTGATTTTTTTTTGCTTTGTAAGCGGCGGTAATTAAGTGGAAAATTCAAAAGTTTATATTTGTTGTGAAATTGATGTTTCAATTGAGTATTGACGGAGAGAAAGAGAGAGGAGGAGTGATTTTATTTAATAATGATATCAATTGTCGAAAGGGAATGATATTTTTTCGTTGTTTTTGTCATAATTGTATTGTATTAAGGACGTTTTCGACCATCTGTTACATAATAGGTATATTTATTAAAAATAACTTGAAATTCAAATTTATTTCTTATATTGCACATATACAATGTTAAATGACAATTTGTTGTTCATTTCAAATTAGTTTAAAGTACAACAGCGACCCAAGACAAACCCATCTTGTAACAATCCATCTAAATTTGTAAATCATTTTTTATTGGATGAAATTACCTCCGTTTCAATTTTCATCTCAATAAATTGACTGTATTTTGTCAGTTTATTATATTTTATATTGCATTCGGCATAGCGAAAAGAAAAATAATATTTTCTGGAACATTATCTCATAGGTACTCGCATATTTCTAGTCTTCAAGAAAATTGATGAAAACACTTTTCTCGTGACTAGTCAATCTCTATAATCTGTCTCCATCTTCGCCACCACCATCTCTTTTCTCTTTCTACATCATCATCGTTGTCATTTATGATGATGCCTCACGGCAAATTGATAAACAATGTCGGATAATACTTTTAAAAAAATGTTTCGCTGTTTTTAAATGACTTTTAAATTGAATTTCGCTCCACAGCTCACCGTCACCATCAGCAATGAGTCCTTATCGTACTATAGCTACCCACCCTACCTCGGTGTCTTAGTGTCTGGCTTCTTCTCATACCCATGGTGGAGTCAATGGTGTTGGCTAAAAGAAAAATGACGGAAAAAATGTTTTTTTTTTTTAAATGCTACGAAGCATTTTGAGTGAATATAAAAACAATTATAATTTCATTAGGGAATGATGCAAGTTTCATGAAGTTTACGATATTAATGACGACGATGCGGGTGATGAGGAGGATGATGGTGTTGATGTTGACAGTAATTTTTGAACATATTGGATTTTTTTTTCTGTATTGTATGTAGAAGAGAACAAAATTGAAAATCGATCGGATTAGCGAAATACATGATGGAGAGTATGGAGCATTTGGTTTTTAGGAGGCAATTATAATAAAGTAATTGTTAGCTTTAAGATTTTTCTTCAGCTAGAATCGTTTTGAAGATATTAAGAATTCAGTTTTCTTCTTCCTTGTCTCGTTCTTTATACACCGCTCCATGGTTTCGCGTTGCACGATTTGCGGTATACCTAGGCACATCGCCCGTTTTGGCGGTAACATCTCAACATATTTCTACAGGCAGCTCTATCTTGGATCGGGTCATCGCCGAGACCAGTGCGTTGTTGTTGCTTTTTCATTTGACACATCCAGGTGTTCTTCGGTCTGCCTCTGGCCTTGGGTCCATCAAGTGGAACTTCCATTGATATCGCTTTCTTTGCGGGGTTCTCAGGCGGACGCCTTTGAACATGGCAATACCAATCCATTTGTCGTTCTTCGAGCCTTTCGGTGATTGGTTGGTCTATGGACAAGCTGCCTCGGATGTAGTTACTCTTGATGTGGTCCCTTTTGGTTACACCAACTGACATGCGTAACATTTTCATTTGAATGGCTGATAGTTCTTTCGCGTGCGTAACCTTTATATGTACATGTTCCAGCATTCTGATGCATACATGAATGCGGGACGTACAACCGTTTTGTACAACTTGCCCTTTAGCTTCGGCGGCATTTTCTTATCGCAGAAAACTCCAGAGTTTTCTCGCCACGTCAGCCACCCAACCTTTGTGCGATGTTTGATGTCATCATCGCATGTAGCTCCGTTGTTCACCATCTAGCTTTCCTTTGACATACATTGGGCTATAAAGTAAACACCTCATACACTGAAGATCTACGAGCGAGTTGTCTGCAACCGATTGAGAAAGATTATCCGGTTGAATTCTTTTACACCTTTTGGAGAAAGGCTGTGTATTTTGGCACTAGTATGTGGAAAGAAGTAAATTTATGGACTCTCCTTTTACGTCCGCCGGCAGTCTCTAGACACGGCAACCCATACACACACACACTAACCTATGGGAGGTCTTGTTGATGGTAAAATGTGCCTCAGGCATACTAGCGGCCAAGCACCGTCTTGACCATGCCATGCTCGGCGCATGCTGATCCACCTTGGATTAGGGTCCATTTTAGTCGCCTTCTACGACACGCCGGGAAAGGCGGTGGCATTATTCGCGACCCATGCGATTTTCACTGGGATTTCACTTCGGAAAAATTAGGGAAACGCTGGGTTTTTTCATGAGCATTTCCTTCGAGGTCCTAAACAAGACCCCAAAAGTCCCCGTCTGTACGACTGCCGCTAGAGGTGCTACAGAGGGTCAAATACCCTCAAACAAATCAAAACAGTTTGTTTCGAATATCTCGATAACGGTAATATGCTTCGAGCATTCCTAACGGTGCCAGGAAGTCTAGTTGTATTTTTAACAAGGTTTCACGAAAATCTCTATAACGGTGACTCTGGCTAAAAGATGTTGTATGGGTTGTTCGTAGCAAATACGGTTCTGGAGAAAGTGGCCAAATTTGCTATGGGGTTCAAACCTTCGAAAGAGGAGAATTTTTGGGTTTTTCGTGGATGCCTCTGTAACGGTAGTGTATGCTGTAAAGTCATCTATGACATATTTATATTTTTGTGCTGTAAAGCCATCTACGCCAAAAGTCACCATCGATGGGTGGGCAGCCAAGGAAGTTATAAGAGGCCAAAAGTCAAAACTAAACCGTTTTTGGGGAATATTTCTATGACGGTAATGTTCACTCAAAAGTAAGGTGACCAGACTCCCGAAAGCCCAATTCTGTACACATACTTTGGAAATTCGGTTTTCGACAAATTCTCAGCAATACTTCCAGGTCCCACGTCTGCGTATGCAAAAATTTAGTAATTTCTGTAATGCGCGAAAGACAGAGCAAGGTCTAAGCAAATCAAAGGGCGTGCTACAGGATCTAAGTAATCATACCGACGAGTCATAGGTCTAAGTTCCACGAATTGCCTTCAATTGGCTCACCGCTCGATTCACTCGCACCTCGATCTACCACTGTTTGCAGCAGCATGGCGCGCGTCCTAAAATGTTGGTGAATTCTAAGAAGCGCAACAGACAGGCCAAGGTCTCAACGAAGCGACGAGCGAGCCACGGGATCTGAGTAGACGTATGGACGAACCAGAAGTCTAAATCTTATTAAATTTCTTTCCATCGGTTCCCATCAGCGCTGGTCGCAGGGATTTTGGCGGATTGTGAAAAGCGTGACAGACAGAGAGAGGTATGAGCGGAGCGAAGGGCGAGCAACAGGATCTGAGTAAACGTATGGACGAGCCAAAGGTCTAAGTTTTGCGAGTTGCCTTCCATTGGCTTACCGCTCGCTGCGCTCGTCTTATCTTACCAATTGCAAGGCTAGCCACAGGATTTAAGTAAAGCTAAGGACTAGCCAGTGTCTTACGCTCGCTGCGTTCGCACCCCGCCTTATCCGCTCCCCATCGGCACTGGTCGCAAGGACATTGGCGAATTATGAGAAGCGCAATAGACAGAGCGGGGTCTGAGCGAAGCGAAGGGCGAGCCACAGGATCTGAATAAACGTATGGACTAACCAGAAGTTTAAATTTTTCGAATTCTTTTCTATAAGCTTACCGCTCGCTGCGGTCGCACCTATTTCACAACAGCGAATGTTGGCGAATTCTCTAATGCGCGACAGACAGTGCGACGTCTGAGTGGAGAGAAGAGTGAGCCACAGAATTAAAGTAAACCTGAGGAGGAGCCAGAGGTCTAAATCTTACCTAAATCTGGTCGCATTATTCCTAGAAGAGATTATGCATTTCTCCGTCGTTACATTGATGATACCATGCCGGTTCCCTGGACTCTTCATCATCAATGTGGCACGATAGCCCGACGTCGGGCCTTGGCCGCCTGAATCGTTGACCTCCAATAGTCACGGTTACGTGACCTTGTCCTCCAGTTTCGGAAGCCCAGCAGCTGGTGGGCGTCTTCACCTACGGAGTTCTCCCAGCGAGCTCTCGGTCGTCCACGCAACCTCGCTCCGTCAATTCGTTGTGCGTTCATAACTTTCTTTGGCATGCGATTGTCGTCCATCCGTTGTACATGCCCCGCCCATTGCAGACGTTGAAGCTTCACGATTTTTGATACTTCCAGCTCATCGTACAATTGATACAACTCATGGTTGTATCGGATACGCCATTGGTCTCGCTCGCGAACGGCCCCGAAAATTCGCCGAAGGACCTTTCGTTCGAATCGGTCTAGCAAAATTTCGGAGGCTTGGGTAAGGGTCCATGTTTCGCAGCCATAACATAGCACGGGTCGGATGATCGTTTTGTACACGCGGAGCTTCGTGTTCCTGTGCGCAAGTTTCGAATTAATTATAGGGAGGACCGAGAAATATGTCTTATTGGCTAGTTGTATCCGTCGCTTAATTTCGTCGGTTTCGTTGGCGTCCTTTGATAAGTTACAACCCAGATAGTTGAAGTTGTCTACATACTCGAAATTTACGGTCCCCACTGTGATGCTTGAATTTGCTGGCGTCCTTGTTTTCGATTGCATCATGGCCTTTGTTTTGCTTTCGTTGATATGTAGTCCAACTTCCTTTGCGGCGTTATTGAGGTTATGCAGGAGGCTTTCTGCATCACCCAACCTTCGAGACATGATGTTGATATCGTCGGCATACGCTACTAATTGAGTCGACTTGATGAGTAGCGTTCCGCTGCTGTCCATATTCATGGCTCGAATTACATACTCCAAAGCCAGGTTGAAGAGCGTCGGCGCCAGCCCGTCGCCCTGCTTGAGTCCAGTACGAGTTTCAAATAGGTCAGTGAGTCGGTTCTGCACTTTGACCTGCGAGACGGTATTAGTCATCGTCATCCTTGTGAGTCGCACTAACTTTGCCGGTATACCAAAATTCAGCATAATGTTGTACAGTACACTTCGGTCGATACTGTCGTATGCCTGCTTGAAGTCGACAAAGATTTATACGTCGATGTTGTATTCCCAGCACTTTTGGAGTAGTAGCTTCACTGTGTAAAGCTGATCGGTCGTTGAACGACCAGGTCTGAAGCCGCCTTGATACTCGCCAATGATTTGTTCTGCGTACGGATTGATTCTCTTTTCAAGAATTTTTGATAAAATCTTATAGGCCGTACAAACTAATGATATGCCCCTGTAATTCTCACACTTCAGCTTGTCACCCTTTTTGTGGATTGGGCAGATTATGCTTTTGCGCCAATCTTCAGGGATTACCTCGTCGTTCCATATTTTCAGCAGTAGCACATGTACAGCGTTGGTCAGGCACGTTCCACCATGCTTCAGCAGTTCTGCTGGGATCTCGTCAGCGCCGGGCGCTTTATTATTTTGGAGCGACTGTATGGCAAGACTCACCTCCTCTACTGTTGGGGGTAGAACGGGAGGGCCTGGTTCGGCTAACTGCTCAAGAGCTAGCTCCGCGGGGGATGTTGATGATGCATTGAGGAGCTCTTCAAAATGCGAGGCCCATCGTTTGTTGACGCTTTCGATGTCGCTGATGATGTTGCCATCCTTGTCCTTACATAGGCTTGTCCTGGGTTGATATCCGTTCTTGATATTATTTATAAGTTTGTACGCCTGTCTAGTGTTCTTACTGGCTAATCTTTGGTTTATTTGCTGTAACTGCTCGTCAAAATGTTTGCGTTTCTTACGTCTAATTAACTAAAATACTCACTACCACCAATAATATAATAGATAACGATACCAGGTCTCTCATTCACGTTCGAAACCTTCTTAGACGCAGATGGCAACAAAGCCGAGATCCCTCTTTGAAAAAGAATGTTAATCAACTAACCAAATTGATTCAAACTCGCATATTTGTTAATCGTAGCCGTATTCCAAAAAACGACAAAACGATTTGGAAACTTAGCAAAGCTTTTCGTCGAGGAAAACTAATGCCTCCATTGCGTTCCGTAGACAAACGTTTAGTTTTCGATAGTAAAGAGAAAGCAGAAATGATTGCCACTGTCTATCATAATGCCCACAAAATATCTTCACACCTGGGAAACTGGATGCATCATGAAAGGGTTTCGACACAAACTGATTCCCTCTCTTCAACTACCAGCGACTTCAATCCAGTTTACTTTTCAACGCCAAATGAAGTTAAAAAATAATAAAATCCCTAAAAAATAAAAAATCTCCCGGCTTCGATAATATTTCAAACCTGACACTAAAATATTTACCATAAAAAGCACTAGTTATGTTAAACTACATAATTAATGCTTGCATGAAAAAATCGTACTTTCCAGCAATTTGGAAACACGCAAAGGTGATTCCTATACCCAAACCGGAAAAAGACAAAAAATATGCTGAAAACTATCAGCCTTTTACCCGCGTAGTAAGATACTGGAAAAAGTCGTCCTCACTCGACTGAACGAAGTAGTAGAAAGGCTTAAAATCATACCTGAGTTTCAATTTGGCTTTCGAAAAAAATTTTCAACAACCCATCAAGCTTTCCGATTGCAACAGTACATCAAAAAATCCATGCTAGAAAAACAGTCAGTTGGTGTCGTAACTCTTGATATACAGAAAGCCTTCGACTCTGTATGGCACAAGGGTCTCATATTTAAAATGATGAAATTCAATATACCCACATATCTGGTTAAATTAACACAATGGTTTTTGTCTAACAGAACATTCGCCGTGCAAGTAGACAAATCACAGTCTTCTACAAAAATAATTCCCGCAGGCGTTCCACAAGGCTCTTGTTTAAGTACAGTGCTCTTTAACATGTACACAGCAGATATTCCAAAGATTAACGATTGTGAGATAAGATGCTTTGCAGATGATATCTGCATATTCTGTAAAGGCCAAAAACCAGACCAGATAACTTCAAACCTCGAACGTCAATTGGAGATACTCCATCAGTTCTTCAGCAAGTGGAAAATAAAACTGAATGGTTCTAAATCACAAGCGGTTTTCTTCACTAAGAAGATAAAATTAGAAAACAAACCTAGTTCTCCACTGAACTTTCTAGGCGATTCCATCGCTTGGAAAAGAAATTTAACTTATCTAGGCCTAGTGTTGGACAGACAACTTACAAGGCAAAATCATATAGAGACCACTTCCGAAAAAATGACGAAAACCTTTTGCTCCCTCTACCCTCTACTAAACACGAAATCTAAGCTGTCAACCGAAATTAAACTTCTGATTTATAAAATGGTTATTCAATCGATTGCGATTTACGGGTTCCCTGTGTGGAAAAATTATGCCAAAACGCTGAAAAATAAATTACAAATTACACAGAATAAATTATTGAAACAAATCACAAATAAACCATTTTATTACTCAACTGAAAAACTACATCGCGCAACTAACATTATGAAAATAAACAATTTAGCCGATAAAAGAAGTTCTAGATTTATAACAAATTGCCTTAACAGCGAGAGCAATACACTCAAATGTCTACTTAATGAATAATTTATAAATATATTTAATGCAGATATCCACACTAATCTAAGCCTCTTAACCTAATTTTTGATTTATTTACAATAAGCTAAGCCTCTTAACCTACGTACTGTTTGATTTTATTTTATGTTTTTTTTTACACACCTGCAAGGTTTTTTAAAGTTTTTCCTTAGTATGCGACTTATTTTCAATTGAATAAATACATCTAAATTGTAAAAACTAATTAGTTATTAATATAGAGTTAAGGTTATATTTTAAGACCGGTATCTAAGTAAGAGAAGAAATTGTTAAACTACATATTATACACACAACGAAATAAATACATTTGAAATAAAAAAGAATAAAAACGTTACAGCACACAACTTTATGTTCATTTACTTTTTCACATTTCATCTGGAATTTTGCACAGGCAAGCCCTACTGAATATTTCTTCAGAAGTTTTGCTAGAAATATTAAATGTAAGCAACGCTGCAAAGCTGCTTCCAATTTTTTAGCATCTTTTATTGCTTGAGTTTATCAACATTCTTTTTCTTTTTTTATTAAGATTATTTATTGTATATAACAGGACAAATCAAGTCATGACTTTCTCTACTCTAGTTGTTCGCAGTTTTATTGAATTTCATACGAAGATTTCTCAATCCTTACCATGATTATTTGAATTACCTAAATCATCTTAAAAAAAAATTGTACAAATTTTTAAAATTTAAAGATATATAGGGCGGGTTTCTGATAGCTCTTACTCAGTACCTGTCGGCTGGTTAGTCTTATCGCGAAGACACACACAATATTCAGAAAGGTTTTCCATTGTATTGAATGGCATTTTTGTTTATTTTGCATAGTTATTACGCTGCATATTATTTACGCTGCTATTTGAAACCGCGCAATATTTTTTTTTAAATCTATGATGATGGCGTAACCAAGCAAAATATGGTAGAACTATGCAAAATAAACAAAACAAAATGAGCTTCGCCGCACCCTAGAGTGAAGTTTTTTTTTGGGCTTCGCAAAGATATCCAAAAATAGGAAAAATGTAGAAATAGCTTTTGACAACAAAAGGCAAACAATTCGTACGAACATTTTTTTGTAAGTTATAAAATTTCGAAGCTTAGTCTGCTGGAAATCGACTGAACCGTAAAATCAGCCAGCATGAGAAACTCGACCGATTTTCTTTTACAATTTTCTACTATTTGAAATGGAAAAGCAAGTAGTCTGTACCAGAAAATAAAGCGTGTATACATAGTATTTGTGATGAGGTTAAGACGCAATTGAATTAGAGAATTAAATTTGTGTGAATCAAAATTTTTCTATGATCCCAAGTAACAATTTTATCCCTATTATACTTCGTGAATATTCTCTTCTAACAACAACACTATGGCACTTTACCTATACCCTGTAACCCATTGTAGTACTAAACTATGCTTCGAAATTGGCATACATCATGTGCTTGGTCTCATATTTTCATTCTCTCGTGTTTGCAAAAAAAAATCGTCGAACCAGGACTGGCAATACGATAGTCAGTATTGCCAGTCCTTCACGCTACCTACTCCGCCAACTTCACATATAGTCAGCATTGCACGTAAACACTACAAATGGTTAGTTGCTTCTTTAGAAATGCTTCAAAATTCTTTATCGAATCTTCTGCAATGAACCTTCTACTTTATATGTCAATCAATTGGCGTTGATTAAATCCACACATTCATTAATAAAATGCAGCCAGTTTCTACGCAGAGATCGTCTTAATTGCTTCATAAATTAACAATGAGTGAGGAAATATTGGTTTCATCCAAGATTTCCAAGAATGCTATTGAAGACACTAATGGTATTCCGGAGCACCTCATAAGTCTCAATTTTTTCACAAAGTCCATCCTTCTATAAAACTACGGTGAACAATTTATCGGATGATAATATAAATGTCACACTATTATGACAACCGATTCACTACTAAAGGAGAATATTGCGTGTGTGTGCTAATTTAGAGAGAGACTATTGCATGTGTGTGTTAATCATTCATGAGTTATCGGAAATTTTCAATGTAAAAAACATAGGCTGTACCTTATCTATGTACATATACTGGCCATTCCCAACAAGCTCTCGTTTTCACAGTTTCCTCTTTTCTAGTCATATAACTAAATCATTTATTTCGATTCCTGATTGAAGATGTTCCGACCACAAAAGCTTCGAAGGTAGGTGTTCCGTGACGAAAAATGGAATGTTGAGGATTCACTCGCCGTAGTAAAAAGGGCAAAATTATTGATTCAATATATGTATTCTCACGACTAATTTTTTCGTGCGGAAAAATTGCTTTCTATTTTCCACAAAATTTGCAAAAAGCTGCAAATTTGAAGTGTAATAAATAAAGAAATTGTTATTCTGAAATTCAACATTTGATAACTGTAAAGGTAAAAGTAGTCTTGCAAAATGATCCCCCTCCTCTCCGAAAAGCTATCTACGCCACTGGCTGGGATATCTAGAACGCGAGTCGAAACATAGGACAAAGCTCAAAACAGTTTCTCCATATTTTATTTTCTTAATTTTTAGAATAATTTTGTTCAACACCTAACCTATATACTATACGGCGGTTATTTTCATACAAATGCTAACCCGAAACCACATTCACATTAGCGATTCATACCCGAATGGTCATTAACCCTTAGATGACCAACAAGGTTCCTGGGGACCTATGGCGTTTTCAACTTTGAGTCATTTGAATCGAACCGGCTCAGCTCCATTGACTTCTCCAATCAGTATGTTTAGAAGTAAATGCAATGTGTTTCGAATCATTTCCTTAAAATGTCATAACCAGCCTGCTAAAGTGATATGTGGCGGTCAAGACCAACTAGGTCCACCGGGACCTTCAGCAATTGTAAACACGTTATTTGCGAATTCACTGGAAATGAGAACGATAAGAAGTTTCTCATTTCAATTTTATTGGTAAAAACCATAAAAAAAAAAAAAATAAATTAAAAAAGGTAATAAAAACAAAAATCATCTCTATATTTTTTTGTAATCAGTAGCAACTTTTGTTATTAGTGTGTTCGTAATGGGTACACATAGGTTCAGTTCTAGGTGTTGCTACTAGTACAAGCAAGCAAGCCGTTCTAAGAAAGTAATCACTATCGGATAAACCGGCGAACGCGTTTTCTATGCCTGAGTGCGAGTGACCAAGATGCAGCTGTGGGGAATTTGGCCAGATACTTGGAGCAGGATGATGAAGATGATCCGTTTGCCGTCGAGAACAATGATGATGAGTATATTCCGGATAAAAAAGCGTCAGATGCCGAAATTTAAGAGGAGGTTGTAATGGCAGATTACTCATATTCATCGGACGATCATGACCTGTTTGAAAACCCTACAGCCTATGCAGCAGTAATTCCTATCATTTTATTGCAGAAGTGGTACGGTTATCCACCAGCTAGTGACCGCATATAGCACAATAGGCCCACTGGCTTCAGTGCTGCGAAACCCTTCGGGTTCCCGCCCCTCTACAATCTAGTGGCCGCATTCGAACTCATAACGTCGTAAACTATACCCAACGTCTTCCAGGGCCTGCTGCTGGAACTGTTGCGGATCCTTTAGGAATCTTCAAGTCAATCATCAATGATAAGATCGCTAACATCATTTTCCGCCAGACAAAAAGGAAGAGGAATGAAAGCGCAACAAAAACTAAAATGCAAAACCAAGGCAGTGGACTCTCTTGACACTCAGTGATTTTCAGGCTTATATATGGATTTTGCGGTATTTGGTCAAATTCGGAGCCTCTAAAATAATTATGGAGCGATACACATTTGCCTCTATATAAAGCAGCCTTGGCCAAAAATCGCTTCAAAGCAATAAACAGAATGATTCGATTTGATAATAGCAATACTCGGGAGACGAGGCTTCGGGAAAGCAAGACTGGTGCAACAGACGAGATCTGGTAATAGCCAATTTGGAGGAGGCCTATACCCGAGTCCTGTAGACGAGCAATTGTTCCCCTTTCGACGCCGAACTCACTTCACGCGGTACACACTGTCAAAACCAGCAAAATACGGTATCAAAATATGGTAGCTTTGCGATGCACAATCGTATCACCCCTTAAAAAAGATGATTTACAGAGGAAAACAGCCTGGCGGAGACCGGCAAACCAACCAGGGAGAAAAAGTGGTCTTATATTTAGTTGGTTCACTGCTATGAAAAAAGTTAACGAACTATATACGCCGATATTTTTTCACGACATTGCAGTTGGCATTGCAGCTTAAATCTAAAGAGCTAGCCTTTATTGAGACAGTTCGAAGCAACAAAACGTTGTGTTGTGCCACGTGATTTCTTAAAGGACCGGTCTCGAGAAGTGGTTAGCACTTTCCGCACTATGTATATAAATATATAAAAAAGAAAAACATTGTTTTTTCTCTAATTCAAACTGCTTACTATATTTTATACTACTAAGCATTTAACATTCAACCCAAACAAATGATAATTCAATTAATATTCACATATGAAACTGTTATAAGCATCATTGTAAAGTGTAGGTCCCTGGGGACCTTGTTGGGCTTTAACCGTTGGAAGAGTTGTCGGTCATCTGAGGGTTAATTGAGTTTTAACCCTGATAACCCTGAATTATTTTTGTGGGAAAAAAATTAAATTTTTTGCTATAAACTATGTGTAAATATTGACAATTTTCGCCCTTTTTTCGTTTTCTTCTTTTTCTTCTGCATGGGTTATAGTACGGGAACCTGATGCCGAAATACCCTTCTCATAATGCAGCGGCTGAATTTATGCTCTCACAATAGATCTCGTATCTCGTTTAACCGTATCGAAACACAGTGGGCTGACCACTCTGACCAGTTCCTAGACCGGTTTTAGCCTGTTCAAAATAGCCAAAATGCCCCCTTAAAATGCGTTTTTGGCTGAATTTGTATTTATATGGTAGAAATCGATTCACCATACGGAAATTGAATAGGCTGACCATTCTGAACCGGCTCCCTGCTAGCCATACTTTCAATGCGCATGCGTTGCCTGTATAAGAATATTCATCGTGTCTCTGTGCTATGGAATAGCTATAGAATAGATTGATGGTACATATGGGCAGAAAGGCATTCTGCCCATAGGTTGAGTTGAGTTGAAATGATGATGTTGATATGATGAGCAGATACATGAAGGAAGTATGAATGGGCGAAATGCAATGTACATGATGGTTGGTGATTCACGCGTGCGCTTCTTATAATTATTCAATTGATATCAATATGAGCTTTCGCTTATGTAGAGGAGAGGAGTTTTTTATATTGGCAATTTAATCGTGATTAGTACTTAATGAATGGCTATTGCCATTTTAAGGAAAGTTACGTTACGTTAAGTCAGATATGCATGTAGGTACCGAAGTGAATCAATTATGTTCTAAGAAATAATTTTTATTTTATTTTTATTTTTAGCTAGCATTTTGTAGGGTGGGCAGTGCTCTACCTGCCCACTTAGACCGGCCGCCCCTGGTAAAATATTATTAGGCACTTGTTACGATTTTACGGAATCTGTTATGTGTTAGATTTTTGACAAAACATACAAAGGCCTCTTTTTCAGGAAATCCTAATTTTGCATTCAAATTCGCTTAAACTTGCCATGGAATTCAAGACCACAATGTCAGCCAAAATTTGTTGTAGCTTTTCATCTGTGTTTCTTTCAAAAGTAAGCAGAACCACTTTTTGGTGGAATTTGGCCGAAATTTGGCAGAATTTCGGACGATGTATGAAATTTCTCTTCCAAAGAAAAGTATTCCGCCTGGAATCCGTTTTGTCATATGGAAACAGTATCTTTGGTCATTGCATTAATTCCATAGCCAATTAAATGAGTATTCGTAAAATTCCTTTTCGGCTTCAGGCTCCTTCGAACTACACTACGCAAACTTTTTTAAGGCCTCCGTATTTTGGTTCAGGAAAAGCCAAAAGCAGTTAATGAGTGGTATTCTAAGATCCTGTCAGGAAAACTAAACTTTTGGTGTAATAAACCTGAAATGAAAAGGACTCTCAGGCCCGTATTTATAAACATACCTTAACTTAAGGAGACCTTGAGTCAAGGATGCCGAAATTAAAATAAATGTCATTTTCCATTTCCATACTTTTTCATAGAAATCACTTATATTCACGAGTCAATGCATCCTTGATTTAAGGAGAAACTCAAGGAGACCTTGAAATTTTCTATAGTCAACCTCACTTGAAGTCAAGGTAGCCTACCTTGAAATATTATATTTCAAGTCTATTGAAAACTTAAGGTCTCCTTGAGTTTCGCCTTAAATCAAGGATCAACGATCCCTAGTCTTGACAATATTTTCCCCACACCAAAACTTTATGAAACAAATTAGCCCCGTGTTCTGTGCCCCCCCTTTGAGAATTTTCTAAATACGCCACTGAGTGTGAGTACCATATATGGTGGAAGAAAACCATAATGAGTTCTTGAATCAGTGCAGATGGAGAACCAGGTAGTGAAAAAAAACTTGCGAGTATTGCTGTCACGAAATCCTCTCAAGAGGAAATTTACCCATTCGAAATTGGGAACCGATTTGCATTTGGGAAAAAGATTTCCACTTTAGTAATTGAAAAGATGGAATGACAGGGATTTTTACCGTTGAATTTTCCCCAATTGGGCCACTGAATATTCCTGGATAAGTCGTTTACATTCCACCGACAGATAATACATTTTGATTGCTGTGTCAGTCATTATCAGGGATTTGTAATTTTGGACTTGGTCCATCTTATCTATGGTTTCTGTCCAACAACCATCTCCCTAAATTTCCATATGTTAGCAACATATTTATTTGTCTATACTTAATACCTCATATAACACTGAATCAAAACTAGGCCCCAAACCATTACACATACACTTACTACTTTACTTTATCAAATTACATTTCAATTTCGTTATCCTGTCAAATGAATATTGTCCATTTCCGTTAAACATTTATGTATCCGCAAGCAATTAGGACTATCTGAAAACCTAATCAACTTCGTAACAATCCGGTGAAGTGTGTCCTCGTCTCGTCTCGCTCTCCTCCCGATCCCCTACAAGATTCTAACTACTAACAAGAACCGTTTAAGGGCGCTGTGTTAAACATAATAAACCAAACAAAAAAAAAGAAACTGGGACAAACACTCTCGTATCCACTTCCATCACACACATGTTCTGCGTTCATCCGTTCCGTATCTCTAATCCACGTCGAAGCGTCGCTTCGTCCTTGTTTAGAGTTGTGTTTGCATCCCGACATCCCGTTTGGCCTGATTTTCCGACCCTTCTTCCTTTAATGTGTTTCGTTGAATTTTAAATTGAAGCAATTACCAAGCGAGATTTCATTTTACACACAACACTTGCATGTTCAGACACACACACGCTCCCATACTTAAAAGCACGTGCGAACACGGAAAAGGATTAGAAAAAGCAAGCCAGGTGAGCGAGGGAACAAGCGAGCAAGGAAGCGTATACATATGAGAACTCGTAGAGGTATACTCTTGTTGTGCTTTTACTAGCCCTAAACGCATTTGACACCCTGAGGAAAAAATCGTTTAGCACTTTATTCGAACTAAACTTGGCTCACACTGTACCCCTCAATAAGATTGTATTGGTGAGCTCAATGGCATCCATTCGCATGAGTGACAAATGCCCACCAGGCATTTGGAAGGGGAAATCTACGCATCGAACGACTATTGGTTGCGCACACAAAAGATGCGCACTTGATAGCTCCACCCACACGTTTCAGATAATGATGGAGTCCAACGCACATCACATGATTTTAGAGTCTGCGTCTCATCCGCATACGCAGTCATGTAGCACTTTTTTCTATGGGGGGTTTCCAATATTTCTGAAGACAAGAATTGTAACGAAGTGGGGATCTCCCCATCTACTGTATATCGGAGATCATCTCCCCCTTCCGCGCCCGCCTAATGAGCATTTAATAGCCATTAAGCCGGCACTCGGCTCTTTTATACGAAATACTGAGGGAAGCGTGTGCGGCAGATCCGTATACGAATGAAAAAATTGACAAGCGGAGGTAAATGCTGCGTTTTTGCGCTTTGTAAGCGTTCAATTGGGCCCGTAATTAATAACGTTAAGGCGTCCGTTTTGTAACACCCCTTCGCGCCGTCTTGAGTCCTCAGGGAAAATTCCAAACCAATTTGTGAGTTTTTTTTTTGTCGATAGAGCAATCAGTCGTTTCTCTTCTTCACCAACGTCTTCGCATCTAACCGTTAAATTGTCGCTGAAGAGAAGAGGGTCTCCCCCTCCGGGAGACAATGGGGCGGAAAGGTTGGGTGGCAGGCGCTCGGTTTATGATTCATTATTCTTGCGATGAGCATACTCAGAGCTTGGCCTGTTCGTCTCAGGAGGGTCTGCTTATGTGGTTGTGGCCAAATTATGACAATTATCTCGTTTGGTGAAATTACAGTAAATGCCAGACTTTGTATACCTCTACGTTTGTTGGAACAGAAGGCGTATGGGACGGTTGGGGCGTGTGGTTGGAGGATGACATGGGGAGCACGCCTAATGAGACGTTCGTTGATGTCTTTCTGGAGCTCGTTACAATAGAGGAAATTGTGGGAAGAGCGGTGGGATGATGGCAAAGTTGAAGCTCCATCGTTGGGTGAAATTGAAAGAGAGTGAGCGAGAGCGTTTGCGGATTTTAACGATTTGCTTGGCAATTATTTTGTTATCTCGTTACTGTTGTTGTTGTTGAAATTGTAGCTGTTGGAGTAGTCTTCATCTCGATGTTGTTATGCTGTTCTTTGAGTTAGTGATTGGTGTGTTACGTGTAGGTGTATGGAATAGAGCGAGACAGAAGATTTTTCTCCGCTTTTTGTGCTGCTTATCTGATATTAAAAGTAATTGAATGAGACTGTTGGAAATTGGTTAATTAACTCTTTCAATTTAGGCATTAGGCGCGTTACAGCTGAGATCGAGACACAGTTTTTATTATTATTTTTATAATATTAAGTACCGCATTATAGTTCATTTATTGTGCTGTTTACTTTGGTGCCATGGCGGCGATTTTCAATTCAAAAGCTCCAAAATCATTAAAGTTTAGGCATAGGATCAGAATATTCGGAATAAATTTTGCTCGATGACATTCCTCAACATATTTGTTTTTTGTTCTTTCTCAGAAAAAAAGATCCTTAAAGCTTTTTTAGTACTTTAATTCATAAGTTTTGATCATTTTTGCGTCTTTCGAAATAGGAACCGAAATTAGCCGTCCAGAAGTTCAGGGTATTAATTTGAATTCATCCGCATAATTATTGCTAATAAGGGATTATTTAAATAATTTTTATCACTCAAAGCACCTTTACCGTTAGTTGGCAGTTTCAAACTGCAATTTCGGCTATTTACTTTTTTCCAACCTGTGGCAAGGGGGCTCTATACATATATGACGATAGGTTGTACTTTGGCAAAATTAATGTGATACAGGCTGACCCGGCGAACTTTGTATC
Organism: Microchrysa polita; assembly: GCA_949715475.1. NCBI lineage: Eukaryota > Metazoa > Arthropoda > Insecta > Diptera > Stratiomyidae > Microchrysa > Microchrysa polita. The sequence continues at coordinate 15,316,175 of OX454419.1, forward strand.
GCTCTATCTTGTAGATATTATCGTTTGCGGGTGGGGCAAAACTGCTGAAATGCGATAAACCTATATCAAACAAAATAGGTCAAAACTGCTGATAAAATTAGCGATTTCTTTTTCAATTTCGCAGATATGGAAATAGCAATTCAGTTATTGCATAGCGTGAAGACTTTCAGTTGCGAGTTGAAGTTAACTGAAATACGCTACTCCGCTCAAAGGGATGTTTTCAATTGCATCTACTGGCCAATTGGTAAACCAGAGCTACTTTGTTATTGGGTGGTGGAACGAATTAACTGAAATCAGCTATTTTTTTCAGATTATGTTAGAGACACAATATGCAAATTTCAGTAAACTGCACTCATTGTGAATTTTCCACATGTTTGAATGTTTACTTCGCTATTTAGGGCAGATTCCAATTATGTTGTGAACATTGGTTAACAATCTGCTTGTCGCCAAAAAATAGAAGCTGCCTTAAAAATTTGGTAACTGGTCTATAGGTACTAATCATTTTCAGGGGTATCCACTATCCAGAGGATTAGAAAATTTTCCTCATATGTTTCAATAGTTGTTCCTAGAGACCAATCTGGAAGGGTTTATTCTCTCTCTGTACCGTAACCCCTTGTGGAGCATGGTGCGTTTATAGGCTATTTAAAGTCAACCTTATATTGCATATAGTTTCGGAATGTATATAATGTTGCAAGCACTATACAGGGTGTCCCGCATTGGGTGGTCAACACTGTAAGTGTTAATAGCGAAACTTGTTTCAGCTAGAAAATTACCAATACAATCGGAATTTTTTTTACCGTTACCTTGTTATCGCTCTTTTTGTGAAAGTCATCAAAAATCGTGACTTGTCACGCAAAATCGTAATTTGCAGCACTCCTGATGACTTAATCCAAGATTTGATTTCAGTTTCAGAAACTACATAAAATTTCACAAAAACTTAAGTTTCTCCTGTTGCCAACATTATCGGCACTTTCAAGATACAGTTACTCAAACTTAATAGAAATTTTAAAATAGATTTTTCATCGAAAATTCAAACAGTAATTACATACTGGTGCTTTATACGTACAACTCTGCAAAGTTGATAAAAGTTGCTTCAACATGTTGGCTTTCCAACGGTATATCACTTTTCATATTTACATTGCGGGATTTTAGAACTACACATATTGGATATAAAAAAACAAGGTAATTATTTTCTTATCGGATTATTTAAACTGAAATTTTATTCATTTATTTTTTATATTTTACTATCGCAATTTTGAAAATTTGTTAAATAAAAATGAAAATAAAGTTTTGAATATGAGAAAGAACCAATAAACTAAAAATATTAACTAATGATTAGAACTGATAGAACTGTCATCTATCGAGCTTTCATGCACTAATCTGACAAAATAGTAATAATATTCTCTATTGTACGAGTTTATTTTGGCCGCCGCTTTTTAACCTTTATTATCGCTTAATTACGCTGCAAAGTCGTGTAAACCTGGTTGCGAGTTCTTCGCATCATCCATCGCGAGTGACACAATTGGAGTGAAGTGCCTGTGTGTCTTATAAACGCAAAAACAATACTAAAATCCTGATTAGTGCAAGACTTTTCTTCTTCGCCCATAGTGCTCTCCGTTATATCAGGTGTTATTAGTGCCGAGCTTTAATTTTGTAAACAATAATTTGCCTACCTACCGGCACTCCTATCCGTGATTCTGCATCCGGTTTGTGTCCTTGCTACATAGTCTATGTGCTTTTGACTTTTTATACACGGAAAGAAATAAATTGTGAAATTTTTACAAAATCGGGTTGTGTTCAAATGCGCTAGCTGAACTTTTTTGCACCCTGAACTGAGCATGCGTGCGTGCAATATAAAATAAAATATTTTAAACCTAAAGTGACCACTAACTTGCCACCGATATTCGATTTCAATTGAAAACATTACAGACTTGTGTTGTAAACCTTAATCGCTTCAAGTACACAAAACATTTAGCCTGCACCTGCAGTTCTCTTTGACATCCCCATACAGTACGTGTAGTAATTAAAACCTAAACTGACTATTAACTCGCCCCCGATATGTCAATCTGCTCGGTCAAATCTTGTGCAATCAAATCCGGTATTCTGCCGGCTGTCGTTTGTTCTGGATTCTGTGAGAAATCATTCCATTGCAAATGTATTGATATGTCCAACTCACTTGGTGACGCTATCCGAAATACACCGGGTGTTTATTGGTTTTGTGATACTTGCCGACCGGCTTCGATGGTAATCTACGTCAAAAAACTTTTAAATGCAAAGCAGCTGATGGAGAAATTTTCTAATGAAATAGCTTCGTCTCAATCGAAATTACTATCAACCCTTAACGAGTTTGCCTTGCTATTAGCTTCATCATCCACCCATCACCAGAAACAGGCTTCAGTAGTAAATCAAGAAACATCATCTTTTGCCGAGCTACAAAATGAACTGAAGTCGTTGCAGCAAAAATTCACTGCCTATGCGCTAGGTGAATCTTATTCCACAATTGCGCAATCGTGTGAATCAACATCGACCTTAAGTCTACCAAATCAAGGTATCGCTACCCGCACTCGATCTAGGGCCAAATCACAATCTGATCTGCCAAACGTAATTGCTGAACCGTTATCGCTTCCTTCTACCCATGATGTCACTTGTTGCAACACGGATTCTTTTTCGGCAAGTCAATGTTCTTCTTCAACTCAACCATCATCTGGAGTGACAACCCGTCAGCAGCCGATAGTTCAGGAGAGAGCGAAGAGGCAGAAACAGCCCAGTCAACCGCCTCAAATCAGCACCGTAAGTGATGTTGATAACATTCAACAAACATCAGGGCCTTCCAGGTATGCCTCAACCTCAGACGTCGTTCATGTTAGATCGCCGTTGCTATCTCCAAATGTGCCTAATAATCTTCCGAGCCCATCTACAACTTTAGTCGCTATTCCAGCGCCATCTACTTCTTCAGCTAGCATCAAGACGTTGACGTTACCGCCGGAAAGTAATGCATTAAATATCTCTACCCTTCTACGTGTCTGTATGCCACCAAAACAACTATTCATCTCAAGGTTGGCATATGATACTTCTGCATCGGATGTAAAGCAGTACATAGTTCAAAAATTGGGCTTTGAACCTGCCTTGCTCGTGTGCAGAAAACTGACGAAGGATAATCTTCCCAACAGAATTGTTGCTTCTTTTAAAATAACTATCTCCGACCAGGTAAAATTGCCTTGTAGCCATACTTTCTGGCCACCTGGTGTTATATTGAAAGACTTCACGAACCAAAATTTTCTCCGTCAACGCAGCACCAAAACTCCAATATAGTTTTAAGCTTTTCTTTGTATTATCAAAATGTACGTGGGCTCAGGACCAAACTCCAGCAACTAAACTCATCTGCTCTAACTTTTACACATTCTATCATTTGCTTAACTGAGACATGGCTGAATTCTTCTTTCTTTAGTGGGGAAATACTCGAAGGATTTACAGTTTTCCGGTGCGATCGAAATTACGAAAATTATGGAACTTCTGCTGGTGGAGGAGTTCTTATTGCCATTCGGGATAATTTAAATTGTTCATTTATCTCCAAAACTGATTCTGAATCTTTCGATGCAATCACAGTCGCGCTTCACACTTCGGGTTCCTTGTCCCTTTTGATTTCTTGCATTTATGTCCCTTGCAACTCCTCCTTGGCTACATATGCGAGTCTTTTTTCCTATTTTTCAAACATATGTAATGTAAATCATCCTAACACTTCAATAGTTATTTGCGGCGATTTCAATTTACCTCATATTCAATGGCCTCACTCAACAGGTCTTCCAACTTCCTCATCCTCGCCTTCATTACTACTGTCCCTAGTCTCCTTTATGGAATTCTGTAATTTGCTACAATTTAATATTACCCACAATATCATGGGTCGGATACTCGATCTAGTCTTTAGCAATTTGCCTACTACAGGTTTGTCTTCTCTTTGCGATTTGTCACCATATGTTCCATGTGATTCATATCACCCTGCCTTATGCAATGACATAAATTTGGAAATTCCCCCTATCCGGACAAATCTGCCTGCTGCACCTATTCGCTTTAATTTCAGAAAAGCCAATTTTGAAGCTATTAATTCAAAATTAGAATCATTCGATTGGTACAACATTCTCCTAGATTTAAGCTGTGAATCCGCACTGGATAAATTCTACAGCTTGATCTATAATGTTGTTTTTGAGTTTGTACCTTTGAGTAACTCTAAACCCCGGAAGGGTCCTGTCTGGTTTACGCCCATGATATACCGTCTGATTCATAGAAAGAATAAGATTCGCTTGAAATATAAGCGATTCAAACGTCCTTCTGATCTCTGCGATTATCACGCGATTAGAGCTAGAACTAAGAGACTCATTAAAGCTGCGCGTGCTGCCTATGTCTGTAGCGTTGAAAATAGCGTACGTAGCAATGAGAGTAAGCTCTTTTGGTCTTACGTGCGCAACATGCGATCTTCCACATCTCAGCCATCCGTTTTTTCTTTGGGAGACATTAGTGCTAGAACTCCCCAGGAAATTTGTGACCTGTTTGCCTACTTTTTTGCTAGCACTTTCAAACGCTCTTCCTTATCAAGCAACAACCTCGAAGATCTTTCAGCTTCTACCACACCAGTAATAACTCGCACTTATGTTGATACTCTACTCTCTTCTCTTAAAGCTGACAAATCAACTGGCCCGGATGGTATACCCAATTCTTTTCTGAAAAAAACCCACGGTGCATTATCTCTTCCTCTAGCTATACTATTTAATAAGAGCATCCAGGAAAGGGTTTTTCCTTCTCAGTGGAAGTCCTCCTTGGTTGTGCCTATACCCAAAAATAGTGATACAAACGAAATATCTAATTATAGACCTATTTCTCTATTATCTTCCTGCTCTAAAGTTCTGGAAAGGATAGTCTATAATTACATATATGACAACTTTGGGCATCTTATCTGCCCATGTCAACACGGTTTCTGTCGTAAGAAATCCACTGTCACCAACTTGGTTGAATTTACGGATTTCGTCGCTTGCGCATTCAACAATCACCTCGATGTGCATGTTATTTACACAGATTTCGCTAAAGCCTTCGATCAAGTGAATCACGGAATATTAATTAACAAATTATATTCCATCGGTTTCCCTCCATCTCTGATAGCATGGCTATTCTCCTACCTTTGTGACCGTAAATCGTACGTATCATTTAATAGCAAACTTTCTTCATCATACTGGCCTTCTTCTGGTGTGCCCCAAGGGTCAATCCTTGGCCCGCTTCTCTTTCTTTTCTTTGTCAACGACCTGCCCTCATCACTAAAACAGTGCTCATTACTCTACGCAGATGATTGCAAAATTTTTTCAACTATTGCGAGCACCGACGATTGCATCGGTCTCCAAGCTGACTTAGACGCTCTATCGGAATGGTGTCAACTTAATGATCTGTACTTAAATATATCGAAATGCGTAGCAATGACTTATTCGTTGAAGGTATCCCCCATAACATTTCCTTATTATATGAATTCGGTCCAACTTCAGCCCGTTTCTACGTTTAATGATCTTGGTGTTGAATTTGACTCAAAACTCCGTTTCATTGATCATTATTCCGACATCATTAAACGTGCTTCCAAAATTGCTGGGTTAACCTTAAGATGTTCCCATGAATTTAATACTTTAGGTTCCAGTGTCAGTTTATATGTTTCGCTAGTGCGTAGCATCCTAGAATATGCCTCAGTCGTCTGGTCGCCATCGACAGATAGCAGCACGAAAGATTTAGAATCAGTACAAAGAAAATTCTCCCGCCAATTAATATTCAAATCGAATTTGCCTTACATACCTTACATTGATCGCCTGCGAACTTTAAATCTGATGAGTTTGATCCAAAGAAGAGTTTACTTGGACATGTGTTTTCTTTACAAATTATGTCGCGGCTATCTGCATAGTGAACTATCCGACCGCATTCAGTACCGCGTTCCTGCTTACAACACGCGATCTATTGCTGTTTTTGACCCACCTCCTACTCAGATGTCGGTCGGTTTATTTTAATTCCCCTTTGATCAGGCTTATGCACGAATATGATAAGCTGGAGCTTGGTCCTCTCCCTCATTCATTCACTACTTTTAAACAAACATTAATTCATAAAGTATCTCTTTTGAATCCAGAAGTTCGATTTGCTATTTAAATTTTAATCGTTTGCACAGTACACATTTTATTTATAGATCTTACTCTTTACTTATTTTTTTCCGCACCTTATTTTTCTTTTTACTGATCATATTTTTACTATTATTGCATTTTCTCTTTTTAACAGCTAATTTGTTTAATAGCTTCAAACTTATAATTGTTCTTTACTGTATTATTGGGAATGTATCCTGTTCAGTGAATTGTGAATAAAATAAAATAAAATAAAATAAAAATTAAATGGGTCTGTTTGATGAATTGGAATAATACTGCTGGAATTGGCCTCCTCCATTTTGTATGCAGAGTCGACACCTTCGGCGCATGGAAGAAACGTCCCGAAGGATTTCAGGAGGGGTTTCCTTAATGTTGTCACAAGCATCATTAATTCGCTGCAGCAGCTGTTCCCGGGAGGTAATCGGCTCGGAATAGACATTGCTTTTTAAGTTACCCCATAAATAAAAATCTAGGGGAGTAAGGTCGGGACTTGTCGCAGGCCACGCAACTGTCCCAAATCTGCCAATCCACTTTCCGGGAAATTCGTTTTCTAAATATTCTTTGAAAGGTCTCGCATTAAAAGCGGGCGCCCGTCTATCTGCCACAAATAGCAAATATTAAATTTTAACCGTTATAAGTACCGTTGCATTTGCCAAACAATGTACGAAATTTCAAATATCTTACAGTTCTGGTCAAAATAATGTAGCGAGATTCTATCCCGAATTATGATTGCCTTTGTATGTCTTTTTTCGAGTCAAGGGAAAATTGTTAACGATTCCACTGAAGCCATGATTTTTACCATTCAATGCGTGTTTACCTAAAATTCTTCAATGTAAATAAGAAAAGTGATATACCGTTGGAAAGCCAACATGTTGAAGCAACTTTTATCAACTTTGCAGAGTCAGTGGCGTATTTACAGGGGGGGGCACAGGGGGCACGTGCCCCCCCTGTGAGCACATCAAACTTTTTTCACACCATACTAAAAATTGCAGTACCAATTGTTCCCTTTTTATTTAGAGCGTTTCTATTATTAAACTTTGTAAATCTTTTGCGAAACATTATCATCACATCATCTTCTCAATTCGCTAGATCTCCTCGTTGATGAACCCTTTCCGTTTTTCGAACGGGTTGAGTTTATTTTCATAGACGCGTGGTTTCAAGAACAAAAACTCTCAGAGAATAAGTACAAGCTGTGATTATGTCGAGGCAACGAGGTGGTCATGAAACGTTGCCCAATCTCGACATGAATCTGTTCGGAAACAAGGACTGCTATTGAAAGTCTCGTTATGTGTGAAGTGACCCCATCTTATGTTGATATAAGTTGAGGAGATGTTGTTGCGGTATCGATGTCTTGGAAGCCGCTGAATTGATAAATATTTGAAACAATCGGCCTGATTTTTCGATCCGGCTTGTGTATTTTAATTTGGCCGTAAATTCGTGTTGGGCTGCTGTAAAGGTCCTTAAACCAGATGCTTCTCTTTCTGTTAAAATGGTAAAAATTGAAGTGTTTTGGTGGGAAAGCTTTTTTAGCATACATTTTCGAATTCCTACGGTTCGGTGTCTGTGGTGCCCTGCCTGGGGTACTTTCTTCAATGCTTCAATTTTCACGAAGCAAACATCATCGTAGCCATTCCTTCTCATTTCTATTTCGAAATTGATTTGTTAAAGCATGTTGCTTCAGCTTACCATCTAGGACTCGTTTTAAAAGCAGATACTATAGATTTGAAGCTAGTGTAGTACCATTGAATTTATAGAACATGGAATACGCTTAGACCAATTAAAAAGGGTTCCAACATCTGGGTAAACTTTTTTGGTCTAAATTTTCAGTGCAATGTCTAATCAATGAAAGTTCAATGAAACTATTTCATTTACTGGTCTAAATATTCGAGCTGTCAAATTGACAATTCCTGGTTGTTTGAAGTTTTTGAAATATTTCTGTTACGTTTTTATTTGCAATTATTAGCATTAATTGCTAGAGTCTTCCGTTAGCTTTCGTCCAGAATGGACGTGTTGAGTCCGTGTTCTGAAATCGCTGCGGAAGAACCTTCAATTGTTCGTGCACATTAAGCGCAAATGTCGTGCTGAGGATTTGTGGCCAAAGTGGCAACATAGTGGAGTGATTGTGGTGTGGTTTCACGTGTAGTGACCCTCGTTCAGGGCGATCGTAACGGAAGACTCAAATTTTATAATAATAAATAACCTAAAAGACCAAAGCCTCATGGCTGGGCACAGTTTAAAAAAAAAAGACAATCGTATAAAAATAAAACAAGTGAAAAATTAAAAATTTAATAATTAAAAAATTTGCATACACTGGCATTACAATCCTCATCAACGAGGATTAGCCATCTAATTAACCTCAAAATAACATTTACCTGGCAATACAATCTGTAAAGATTAGCCAACCGATTCAAGTAAGGAGCCCCACCTGTGGACTGTTTTTACGGTGACATCAGGCACAAAGCCGCCTTGGATCACAGGAGAAAGAAGAAGAAGAGCATTAATTGCTGACTGTTGTTTTTTGTAGTTGTCTCATAACACCCTCGGATTGAGGATAGTGGGTGCAGCGGAACAGGTGGTCGAGAACGTGAGGTGCACCGCCCCAGCTAGCTCAGCATATGATAGAAGGACGGGGCAGATGAGTGCTTCGAGCGTTTTTATTCGGCAAGTTTCACGCTTTTGTCGGGGTTTAGAAAGGGAATGATTAGACATTTGTTCATTTTGATTTACTGGAGACTTGAATTGACGGAAGTGACACTAAATATGATTTTTTGACGATGACAATTCGATGAGTGACTTTAAACGACGCGCTAACTAGCAACGTTTGAAAATCTGGTCTAAATATTCAAAAAGTATGCCCAGATGTTGGAGCCACTTTTTGATTGCATTTTCATGGTGTACGCACATTCCATGTTCTATAAATTCAATGTGTAGTACATATGGAAATCACAAACAATCATACCTTCCTGCTTACTTTTGTTGCTTCATTTAAATTAATCGATTGATCACTTCCCGTCCGTGTGCCACGGATAGTTCCTACACGGCTGAAAATTTTGGTGTAATTTTTAATCCTTATTTTGCATTCAAATTCGCTTAAACTTGCCATGGAATTCAAGACCACAATGTCAGCCAAAATTTGTTGTATCTGATCTGCTTTTCATCAAAAGTAAGCAGAACCACTTTTTGGCGGAATTTGGCCGAAATTTGTCAGAATTTCGGACGATGTATGAAATTTCTCTTCCAAAGAAAAGTGTTTCGTCTGGAATCCGTTTTGTCATATGGAAAGAGTCTCTTTGGTCATTGCATTAATTCCATAGCCAATTAAGTACATATTCGTAAAATTCCTTTTCGGCTTCAGGCTCCTTCGAACTACACTACGCAAATTTTTTTTAGGCCCTCCGTATTTTGGTTCAGGAAAAGCCAAAATCAGTTAATGAGTGTTATTCTAAGATCTGTCAGGAAAACTAAACTTTTGGTGTAATAAACCTGAAATGCAAAGGACTCTGAGGCCCGTATTTATAAACATACCTTAACTCAAGGAAACCTTTAGTCAAGGATGCCGAAATTAAAATAAACGTAATTTTCCATACTTTTTCATAGAAATCACTTATATTCACGAGAGATTCAGGAAACCTAGAAACCTTACTTGAAGTCAAGGTAGGTAAAGTCTATTGAAAACTTAAGGTCTCCTTGAGTTTCGCCTTAAATCAAGGATCAACGATCCCTCAGTCTTGCCAATGTTTTTCCTATGTAGCTGCTCTCGGTTATCCCCACACCAAAACTTTATGTAACAAATTAGCCCCGTACTCTGTGCCCCCCTTTGAGAATTTTCTAAATACGCCACTGTGCAGAGTTGTACGTATAAAGCACCGTTATGCAATTACTGTTGGAATTTTCGATGAAAAATCTATTTTAAAATTTCTGTTAAGTTTGAGTAACTGTATCTTGAAAGTGCCGATAATGTTGGCAACAGGAGAAACTTAAGTTTTTGTGAAATTTTATGTAGTTTCTGAAACTGAAATCAAATCTTGGATTAAGTCATCAGGAGTGCTGCAAATTACGATTTTACGTGACAAGTCACGCTTTTCGATGACTTTCACAGAAAGAGCGATAACAAGGTAACGGTAAAAAAAAATCCGATTGTATTGGGAATTTTCTTTCTGAAACAAGTTGCGCTATCAACCCTTGCAGTATTGACCACCCAATGCGGGACACCCTGTATATGACGATAGGTCGTACTTTAGCAGAATTATTGTGATACAGGCTGACCCGGCGAACTTTGTATCGCTCTACCTTGTAGATATTATCGTTTGCGGGTGGGGCAAAACTGCTGAAATGCGATAAACCTATCATACAAAATAGGCCAAAACTGCTGATAAAATTAGCGATTTCTTTTTCAATTTCGCAGATATGGAAATAGCAATTCAGTTATTGCATGTAACTCGTACTAAGAGCTTTTGTATGGAAAATGTGTAGTCTATGTAGTTTTGAATAAAGCGGTCAAATTTCATATCAATACGTGCAGCCTTAAGGGCGCAATGGGGGTTCAAACCTTAAAAAAAGGTGTTTTTTGGGGTTTTTCGTGAATGACGCTAAGACGGGGGAGTTTGCTCTCTGGTCTTCTGGGAGAAGTTTGTAGCTTATGTGGCTGTTAGTAAGACGCCAAAAGTCCCCAAAGATGGGAGCCCCCTAACGAAGTTATGACGGTCCAAAGATTCAATTAAACTGTTTTTGGGGAATATCTCTATAACGGTAACGTGTACCGAAAACTGTTATATGGCGAATTTGTAGCTTATACAACGCTTAACTAAATATCCGAATTTCAGATCGATGCGTGCAATGCTAAGGGCGCTCTGAAGGTCAGAACCGTACAATAACGGTACTTCTCGGTTTTTCGTGAATATCTTCATAACGGGACCGCGTTCGGGAGGGAGGCCTGTACCAATTTGTTGCTTCTGTAACCTCAACTTAAAATGCCAAAACAACTCATCTATGCGGGCACCCCCAACGAAGCTATGAGGGGTCCAAGTTAAACAAAAATAAGGGCGCTATGGGGGATCAAACCTTAAAAAAAGGTGTTTTTTGGGGTTTTTCGTGAATGGCGCTAAGACGGGGGAGTTTGCTCTCTGGTCTTCTGGGAGAAGTTTGTAGCTTATGTGGCTGTTAGTAAGACGCCAAAAGTCCCCAAAAATGGGAGCCCCCTAACGAAGTTATGACGGTCCAAAGATTCTATTAAACTGTTTTTGGGGAATATCTCTATAACGGTAACGTGTACCGAATTTTGGCGAATTTGTACCTTATACAACGCTTAACTAAATATCCGAATTTCAGATCGATGCGTGCAATGCTAAGGGCGCTCTGAAGGTCAGAACCGTACAATAACGGTATTTTTCGGTTTTTCGTGAATTTCTTCAAAACGGGAACGCATTCGGGAGGGAGGCCTATATTATTGCTTCTGTAACCTCAACTTAAAATGCCAAAACAACTCATCTATGCGAGCACCCCCAACGAAGCTATGAGGGGTCCAAGTTAAACAAAAAATCACTTCTCGGATTTTTTTTAATAACGATAACCTCTTGAGAGAACCAATCTTAGATAAATTTGTAGCTCATGATGCTGTTAGTAAGGGGCGAAAAGTCCTCAACGATGGAAACCCCCGTAGGGAAGTTATGAGGGTCCAAACATCCAAAAATGCTGTTTTTTGGGAATATCTCTATAACGGTAATGTGCATCGAAAACTGTTTTATGGCGAATTTGTAGCTTATACAACGCTTAATTAAATATTCGAATTCCAGATTGATGCGCGCAATGCTAAGGGCGCTATGAGGGTCCGAACCATACAATTTCGGTATTTTTGGTTATTTTCCTGAAATTCTCTGTAACGGTAACGTATAACAGAGGCAGTCTGTAAAAATTTGTTGTTTGTATGGTTCCAAATAAAATGCTCCACCGATTTGAATGCGCCTGAGGCAACCATACGTGCATTACAACGTTTAAACTAGCTAATTTTTGAGGAAGGTATGTGTAGTATGTTGTATGTAGTGTATGTGTGCACGTATGGTTGCCTCAGGTGCATTCATATCGCTGGAGCATTTTATTTGGAACCATACAAACAACAAATTTTTACAGACTGCCTCCGGTATACATTACCGTTAAGGAGATTTTCACGAAAATAACCAAAAATACCGAAATTGAAAGGTTTGGATCCTCATAGCGCCCTTAGTACTGCATGTATTGATCTGAAATTTGAACATTTACTTAAGAGTTGTAAAAACTTCTAATTCGCCATATAACAGTTCTCGGTGAACATTACCGTTATAGATATATTTCCAAAAAACTGCTAATTTGGATGTTTGGCCCCTCATAACTTTGCTAGGGGGGCTCCCATCGTTGGGGACTTTTGACGTCAAACTAACAGCCACACGAAGTTGCAAATTTCTCCGAGAAGACCATAGAGTACACTTCCCCGTCTTAGCGCCATTCACGAAAAACCCCAAAAAACACATTTTTTCAAGGTTTGAACCCCCATAGCGCCCTTAAGGCTGCACGTATTGATATGAAATTTGACCGCTTTATTCAAAACTACATAAACTACAAATTTTCCATGCAAAAGCTATTAGTACGTGTTACCGTTATAGAGATTTTTGTGAAACATTGTTGAAAATACCGTTAGACCTTCTGGCACCGTTAGGAGTACCCTAACGTATTCAGTATTTCCATTGTTTATTGAAAAAGCACAAGAGCTTCAAACTTGCCATACACGCGGCTTTTCTGTATATGCTACCGTTATCGAGTTATATTCAGAAAAACCTGTTTTCGAGGGTCTTTGACCCTCTGTAGCACCGCTAGCGGCACTCGTAGAGACGGGGACTTTTAGGGTCTTGTTTAGGACCTCGAAAGGAAGGCTCATGCAAAAATCCAGCTTTCCCTTAATTTTTCCGAAGTGAAATGCCAATTTTCCTGGGGTAGTAGTTGTTTCCATGTTTTTACACAGAAATAATAATAATGTAGAAATGTTGACCGAGTTTTGTTTTAAAATGGGCATGGTTTCCGCGCACCGTTAGGAGGCTACAATTTTACTTGAAAAAAAAAAACCTCCTGATGATCAGTTGACGCCTGGTTTTAATACGTGATTTTTTGAATTTAAAAAAAGCCTTTCTCTCCAACTTTTTTGTAGATTTTCAAATGTTATATTCTCTATAGTTTTGGCAAATTAAAATTTTATGCAGCCGAAAAAAACTGTAAAAATCTGGCTAATAACAATTTTTCAAACAATAACATAACGTTAAAAAAACTAATATTTCAGCACTCTTTTGTCGCGGTAAGTAGAAATCCAGGATAAGACCAAGACGCCTCCCCTGCCTTACATGTAACTAAAAGAAATACCAACCAATTCCCTAAGCACAAATTGAACAAGAACAAAATTATTTCCAAAAAAATCCAAATCTCATTTTGTTCGTCGACAACTCATATTAATGTGACTATCAATCAACTAAATAACATTTGTAGCCGCCATATAACCTCTCCTCGAAAAACTATGTCTAAAGAGTGTATCAACTTCAATTTTCCAACTCACCGCGTGTGTGTACGAGCATCATCAGTCCTCAGTCGCCTCCACCCCCCACTCCTCCAACGCATTTGCTGCTACTGTGCTGCCATGTAGGTATCGTCTCATTGTTCCTGACGTCATCACATTACCGGGAGCAAAACTCATTTTTGTCCGACAAAATCCATTTATTTATGGCACAGCAGTTTTACGGTTTTACGACGGTTTTTACTCGTGTGACCCAAGCCAACCAGTGCCAACCATCTCCCCACAACCCTTGCCAGCTCCGAATCTGCCATTGCACAAAAAACGCCGGCAATTTTTCAACGTTCGGTTCACATCGTATCGCAACTTTAATTTGTCTGCATGGCGTGGTGTTTGTCGTCCTTCGTTCGTGTTGCCCTGTTGTAAGTGGTAAAGAAACAGCAGCAAAAACGTCTTCAAGATGTTGTGTCGTCCTTGGTACATGCTTGCAGTATGAGGAGCGAGCATAATCATTTTCTGTGTGAAAAAGTGCAACTGCCGTGAAACTCCATTTTCCTTTCTTCGTCGTCTTCGGCCGCAGGAACGAACGTTTCGAACACGATTTTCCGGCATCATAATCTTCAAAAAGTGGTCACTTCCGATATCACCCTAACAACACGACGAAACCCAACATCAGAAAAAAGGAGGCGGCATCATACCATACAAAACCATTTCCCCTTCGATTCATATATACAGAAAATCATTACAAAGTCGAACCGGTTCAGTTTGTAAGTTTACGCCCTGCGCAATATCTTGATTCCCTCAACATCAGGTTACTTTCCACAATCTTTCGTATATGAACCGCATCGTATGTAACTACCACAGTCACCGCCCATCGTAGGTTGAGTTGGTCTTTTACACCCAACGACGTTACTAGAGACCGCGCCCCGGCAATTCGTTTCGAAGGTGGACGCGGTCGGTTTGTTTGCTCAACAAATCCCTGCCAGCTGCTAGACGTCGGCTTGCCTTTTGCGCGTAAAGTCGTGTCCTCGTCCGTGTTCCTCGTGTTTTTCGTGCGTTACACAATCTTTAAGAGTTGAGTGCGTTCGTGTCATAATCTTTGGACACAGTGTCTTCAGTGTACCGTTATGAGGATTCTTAATTGTTCGGTCAATAGTGGTTTGTTGCCTGCAGCATAATTGCGTAAGTAAATGCAGACGACGCGCGGGCTTTTCTTATGAGTGCCGTGGATTCAAGTGTATTTATAACGATCGGTGGTGACCTTCGGTGAACAAAACAGGTGAACTTGGTGTGAGGCTTGGTGCGGTGTCCTTTCCTCCCTTTTTGTGTGTTAATTCAATTACTCTCAATTGTGCGTGTGAATTTCTTGAATTATCTCCCGGTTAAAAATTAATTAAAAATTTTCTGGTGCGTTAAGATTTTTCGAGTTCGAATTGTCCTTTTCGATTTTTTTACAAACTGGCGTCGCCGTCGCGTGTGATTATAACGTTCAACGATAATAAGTTTTATGAAAATGGATATTAAGGCTCCCACAGCGACTGCAACTGCCGCAAATAACAACGCCGCTGCTGCTGCTGCTGCTGCCACCGCCTCTTCTGCTACGGACGTGCAGAAGCAGACTTTTCAGCATTTAGTAGAGAAAATCGTTGCGAACAACAATAAATTTGCGCCCAAGGAAATTGAAAATTTTCGTCATTTATTGGAGAATTTTCGTGATACGAAACATTTTCATAGCATCATGGAAAAGTTCAAGTCGGCCGAGAGTTTGGACAGCAGTCTGTCGGATGAGATATCGCGAGAAGGTAAAAAATGTTATTTTTTTAGCGTTATATCCTGCGTTCGTTGTAGCTCTAGTGAATGATGTTTTACGAGAATTCAAGTTGTATGTACATACATACGAAAAGATTTTCAAAAGGCATTTTTTGGAATTGGCTCTAGAATAAAACATTTGAATTTGAAAAATTTCAATTGTCGTGCTTATGAAACACTTACCAAATCGACAGAACAAATGTATTATGTATAAAGAGCAGTGTCAAAACTGTTAATTGGAGCGACTGTCGATTGTATGATTTTGAGTTACGACTGTGGTTAAAGCAGAAGAATGGTACAAACTCTGCCTATATCTATCTTTCAAGGGTGTCATAGGCAGGCTTTTGGAGGTTTTTTTTTACTTTTACGCCGGTCTTCGGGGGAGACCAAAATACGAAAAAATTAAATTACCGGTGAGGCTTCGATCAGAAACCCAAAATGTGCTGTAACTTCACTGGACTATCAAGAACATTTTCTCAAAATATTGGGAATTAGTTAGATCCATATATCTGACGAGTTATTGAGCAATGCGGCGAAAAGATCCGCGCAAGGAAATATAACAAACAACTCTCGAAAAGTTTGTCCCTATTCAAGTGACTGGGAGTGTATTTGATGCGTCGAAGAAATTCGAAGCACATTGGGCCGTTAAGTCCTCAAATGCTTAGGCAAATCATATCAGTAGACTATCCGACTTCACAGCAATTCGGCTTTTCGGACAAACGCCATGATTTTCCTTTCTATTGTTTATCTGAAGTCCAATTCAAATAGGAATCTTAGACCCCCTATACCTAACAGTCCCGAAACTTCAACGTCAAATATAAACGAAATGTATTTTTTGCTTTCAATGTGCTAATTTGACTGGACTATTGACCGAGCATTTTTTTTCACATTCAAATGAAGCTACAAAAAAATAAATAATTGTATTCGTGAAAAGTGGGACTTACGACACTTTCGAAATAAGCGCTCCATTTCGTGATCGACTAAATAATTCTAACGTGTAAGTCCCACACAAGAAAACGCAAAAAAAATCACCATTCATTGTTGCTTTCCAGTGGCGTAACGTTTCCCAAATCTGTTGTGTTCGAAATCGAGAAGGGGGCCCTCAGGTTCGATTTTTTCACCACGAAAAGTTGACAGAACATAACACAGAATAACATATTCTGATTTAGTTCCAAGTTTTAAATGTTTTTTTTTTTTGAGACAAAATTGAAAATCGAATAACGGGAGAACTACATATTTATCACAAAATTCAAGAGAAGCGGCGAAAAGACACCACCTTGGGGAGTTGCATCACATACTTGGCTTGTAGCAGTCGTTCATCTTAGACTAGAAGTGATTGGCCTAGATCTGAGGATCAGAACAGCTAACTCTCATGTAGAGTTTTCACGATCCTGACCAAGTTATATGACCAGCAGACTTAAGCATGTCCAAGACGAACTAAATCGACTAAAATCGAAATCATGGTACAACTTCTCCAAAAATAAATGTTTCATATAGGGGGAAACGGCCTCTATATTTTATTGTCTTATCACTATAACTAGTACATATGTTGTTTACTCACTGTTTTCTCTGCTATCCTTTTTCTTCCTTATTGCTATTTTGTGTGTTGCCCCAGGCGGGCAAAAATATTATCTGGACTGACTAGTTTATCACCCGGCTTCTGTCTTGATTTGTTGAGGGAGATTTGAATACTTCAACAACTGGATCATATGGGCACAACTTTACGCAAGAACCGTCAAGAGAACCATTCGTCTTAGCAAGTTGAACCTTTAAAATTCACTTCAATATTCTTATGAGCAAAATCCCAAGAAATCGATATTGAGACAGATCTATATAGGTACTTAACAAGCTTGGGAGACGCTCTCTTTGTAATTTATGAATTGTTCTGATGATTGTCTTACTGCAAGCAAGCATTTAATTGTAAAGTTGCGTCTCTCTGGTATAAACAAATTTCAATACTACGAAGTCAAACTTCTCTGTACACAAATTGAATGTTTTGTCATTATCTTAAATTCTGCAGCTTGTGTATGTTTTTCACGCAAAATTTTTAAAAATTAATGTATTTAAAAGAACAGTTACGTAAGATTCTCTCTCTCTTGATTACCGTAACTCCTAGTGGAGCGTGGTGCGTTGATGACTACCGTGTGTCGTCATCAACGTTACAAAGACAACTGAATTTGGAGTGTGATACGGTTGTCAGCCATACCACTTCCTAGTCGCATGTTAGTTTATTATTCTACGATAAGAGTATTTCTTATCATCTTCTTCTGAATAATAAACTTGCGACGAGTCGTGCCGAGCTTGGAAACTCGTTTCTCTATGAGTGTCTATTTCACAGAGTGGCGACCGAACGATCACGGCCACAGAGCACGACAAGATTCTAACAAACAAAAATTTCTTAATTTTTTCGGATTCGGGGGCCCTTTCAGTTTGGGGCCCGTGTTCCGCTGAACACATGGAACACCGTACGTTACGCCACTGTTGCTTTTAATGGGTGCGGTTCCGAAACAGAACAGTTGCGTATGTTCCGCAAACATGTTCCCTTTCATTTCAAATCTACCGACCGTACCGGATCAGAAATTTATCTTTCAAACAGATCCCCTAAACGCCACCTTGCGGATTGTCACTTAACTGATTGATAGAAATTGACTATCTGACAGTTGAACCGTGCATATCCGTCCTCATTTATTCATTAAGTTATTTAAACTCGAAATAAAATGCAGCTGCACTTCGTTTGACCAGGGACGGCTCGTCACAGTGGGCCAGGTGGGCCCGGCCCACCCAAATATTATTTATTAAACATACCACTGAATGTATTCCAAAACACATACCTATATTTAAAGCAAGATTGTTCAAAAATCAATCAGTGTGCTTCATTCATTCTAAATTGCTATTAAATCCCATATAAAAAACGTTCCACTGCTTTTACCCTTCTCATGTCATCATGATCCAACGTTTTGCTATCTCATCCAAGGTCGTCGTCATCGTTCTACTAACGCCATCTAGTTGGCAATGGTTATACGCAAAATCCATTGAAATTGGGGACACTGACTGCAAGTGACCACCCGCTTGCATGCTATTTGTTGGATGCAAGGGATATTTTGCATGGAAATTGTTGGTGGGATTTTAGACAAATAAATGCCACATTAAACCGCCTCTTAGGCCGGCCCAAAAGCTGAAGAACACAGTCGAACTTATAGAGTGCGAGTTTTATATGCGAGAAAAACGAGAATGTCATCTTGTACATTCTCTTTTTTCTGGCATACAAAACTCTCACTCTGATGATTTTCGAATTAATAATAGAGAGAGGTGTGTTAGATCGCACTTTTTTTAGGTTGGTAAATGAAAATAAATACATAGCTATTTTTTCATTCTTCTTCTTCCTTGCCTCGTTCTTTATACCGCTCCATGGTTCCGCGTTGCTCGACCTGAGGTGTAGGCACATCGCCCGTTTTGGCGATAATTTCTCAGCATATTTCTACAGGCAGCTCTATCTTGGATCGTGTCATCGCCGAGACCAATGCGTTGTTGTTGCTATTTTTTCATTCATAGGAAAATAAATGCAATTATTATGGGGTTAAATTGTGGATGAACTTTTCCCTTGCTAAAAATTTGAAAAGGAATAGTTTATGGCACTTACCCCATTTTTTTGAAATAATGACTTCGATCATTTGGATTTCAATTTTGGCCGCTGTTTTCGATTAAATTAAATTGAATCGCAGTGTTTAGCCCTTTTTTGATTCTTGTGGCGCCGAAGCATTTTGTATTGTTGTGCACGGATTTAACTTTTAAATAATTTGCAAAAATCAGATTGTAGTGTCGTGTATAATCGGTTTTTAAATTTGAAGGTTTTTTAGCCTTTTTTTGTGCCATTCCAAAATATTGTGCCTAGTGCACGCACGGGAAACTTTGGTTGAATATTTGTTTTTGCATTTCCTGGAGTGAAAATACATTTTAGTGTCATGTATGACCGTTTATCCTTTGAATTTGTGTTTTGTAGGTTTTTAACTACTAACTTTAATAATAATAATATATAGGGTTTTCCAATAAGGGCGGGTAAAAACGATTCTTTTATTTTATTTGAAAGATGCATATACCATTGTGTAGGTAAGGAATTTAACATCATTCAAATGTCCGCCGTGGCTTATCACGGTGGCAGGGATCCGAGTGACTGCCGCATAGATCCTGCTGAATTTCATTGAATGGTTGATTGATATTGACTTTAAGGGCATCGGTCAATTGCGACTTAAGGAAACCCCACAGAAAAGGTTTAAAGGGGTCAAACCACATGATCTTGGGAGCTACTTCCCGTAAAATAGGCGTAAAATTTGTTTTAACGAAAACTGATTTTGATCAAAAAGTTTTGCCACTTGAACGCGCTTCTCAACCGTGTAACTTGCCATGAGCAAATAGTGAATAGTAAACAACAGAAACCAGTAAAGTGATCAATTCTCATCCCCATGGCAATGGTTGGTTTTTGCTGGACAGTGCATAACTAATTATTATAAGCCTGATTTTTATAATTTTTTGAATTTAATATTTTGTTAACCTAATGAAATGCCTAAAATTGTTCACAATTTTAAAATTCAAGTTGGCACAGATACTGGCATAGAGCACAAATGAAATCAACTCCAACTATTTTTTTATGCGTATTTTTATTGTAGTTTCCAAGATAATCTAGGGCCGAAGTGTATTAATTCGTACAATTGTATGCAGTAATATTTCGAAATATGTTTCGAACAATATTTGAGCTCATTTTTTACCGTTTTTTAGGCGGAATCGGTATGGGGAGTAGGTAGTATCAATACTTTTCTTAGTGGCCCACCCAGATTTGCAGAGCACGAGCCGCAACTGCGTTTGACACTAAAAATTTTAATTTGCGAACAAAACGTATCAGCTGTGATGTGTCAATTGGCACATTTTTCACCTTCAAGGTCTGATCCGAAACTATGTGGTTATAGAACAAAATAGAAAACCGTCTGCAAAATGCGGCATACAGTTTGCGGAAAATACGTGCGGCTGTTTTGTTGCGGAACCGCACCCAATGTATAATGTGCTTCGTTCAAACTCCGGAAATTCCAAAAATTTATTCAAGAAAATCAGTTTAAAGTAACGGTCTTGAGGGAAAAAGTTTCGTCCCAATCGGGACTCGAACCTTCGACCTTCATGTCACACGGTCAGCACTCAACCTACTGAGCTATAGACGCTTAGAGGTCTCAATGAGAAATTAAATAATTCGATATTTCTCCCGTAGGGGGCTCATCTCCTCCAACAGACAATAGAGCTGGTACGTTGCCATGCCAAAATACTACAGACATGCACCGCTGTTGGTGTATAGAATAAAACGATAAGTCAAGATTTCCACAACTAGTTAAAACTCGCAAGCACGATGTTGGGAAACAGAATTAATACAATAATTGAAATCAATAAAGAATCAAGAAATGTGTCAAAACCTATGTCATCTGTAGCCGTCTGAGATGTTTTCCTATTCCGACGCAAGCACATACACAATTTTATGCAATGATCGAGTCTCTAAATGCAGCTCTGATTATTGGAGAAATCTAGGATAGGAAAAGAGAAATCATTCGAAATTGAATTCAATCATTTAACTGACGAAGTGATGACGTTCGCGATGAAAAAATAGTTGTTCAAAAGAAGTTTTAAAGAGCTCAATTAATTTCTTCACTAAATTGAACCTGAGCAAGGCTTTGCGGACCATTGGTTAAGAACCGGCGCCTTAGATCAGAGTGCAAGATGGGGTAGGTGCTTTCTTTTTTTTTGATATTAATATATTTTTTTTACTATACAGGGTGTCCCAAACCCCAATGATATCCCGGTAACCGGTGATAGCGCATTTAGTGTCCGTTACGGGAAAAATATTTAATTATTTTTTTTTCGGCTATGGGTGTAGGTAAGTAATAGAGCATTTTGTTGCTGTTGTAGCGCCAAAAGAAAATTTGAGAAATATCAACACATGCAGTTACAGTGGATGAAAAATAACAGCAAGTTCTGCGTTTTTTCGATTTTTCTTTAATTACAAATAACTGTAAAAAAAAAACGCATTGGATTTTTAAAAATATTTTTCCCGTAACGGACACTAAGGGCGGAGTTCCTAGTCCCCACTTAAGCAATAAGGATTCCCTTAAGGAATAAGTGTTTCGTTTATATAAGGGAACCCTTAAGGAGGCTTCGTATTCATATACGTACCTACATCACTTATTATGGCGTTGCCTCATTGAATGAAACGATTCACTTATTGGGCATATGTATTGAAAGTGACAAATAAAACATACAAAAAAATCAAGTAGTTAAAAATTCAAAATTTTTAAAAAATTTCAAAGTGTTTGAAAGGATATGTCAAGAAATATATGAATTCATACTAGGTTGCTAGATATGTACCTTAACGAATAAGGGAACCCTTTAGGAAACCCTTAAACGTTTGTCTTATTGAGTGACTATGAATAGCGTCAGTCCCTTAAGGGTTCCCTTAAGTATAAGAAGGAATATGAATTCCGCCCTAAATGCGCTATCACCGGTTACCGGGTTATCGTTGGGTTTGGGACACTCTTCGGTGCACAGGATCATGGGTTCGAGACTCACCGTGAACGAATTCAGTTTATTATATTTTTCGAACTCACTGGGTCGTAAGTTCGGACTATGATCTCACTCTAATGGTGAAGGAGTACCGATTTATGGGGATAAATAACACTGCTGATCAAACTGTTGATCTCAACACCTCAACAAAAAAGCAGTTAAGATCTTGGAAATTAGATGTCACGAACACAATTGCGGCCTTAGTCCAATGTTGGACTGTCGCGCGTATTATGCTTATATACCATCTTATCTTATCTTATCCTATACCCAATAGGGTATAGAAATTCTCTTCTTAAAATTCTTTTTATTTCATTTGCATTCTTCTACCGACTTGGATTCAATTATCTTGTAAAAGCAACTATTCTTAGCGAAATCTGCGTTTTTATCATGTTCAAAGAATTCGTGATCATGGCCCCTTTCTATCCGACTGGATAGCCCACGGATTTATGAAGTAAATAAGACGTTTAGAGCACAACAAATAAAAAAAGAGTATGCGCTTACGGATTACGGTTGTTAATATCCGTCACTAATGCCGGTTTTTGATTTCAAACACATTACTCGTCCAAGTCTTTCGATTAGGCTTATCAATGCTTGTTTTATGACATCAAAGATAAGCAAAATCAGAGTAGGCGTAAAAAGACTAAGTTGAATTTCTATTTGACCGACGACAACGTCTATTTATATTTCAATCAATTTTCGACAGTTACAGCAGAAATGTAAAATTTTTTGTACGACTAGTTTTTACAAACAAAAATAATAAAATTATTTCCTTTCAGATAACGAACTATGCTACAAGGATACATCACGCAAATTCAGTGCCACCGGTCAAACACTAACGCCTCGCCATACAATCGATGCAATTCTAGGACTTAAAAATCGAACCGAAGAAATTGAAGGTAAGTGCGTGCACTCCCCGTTCCCCGAATTTCCGAAACAGAACACTGCGTGAAAATTCCATATAAACACTTGACGGCAGTTATAGTAGTCTACTCGTATAAAATCACATCTTTAATACGCGGCGACTACCCGCCGCGATTCTATTATTACCAATCAGAACAATAATAATTGAACGACCATTTATCACAACAAGAAACGATTAATTTTCCCAATAATAATTTCTCTCCGTACAATTATCGATTCGACATCACCACGTATTGGACTGAACGGTTTGCTATGTGGATAAGATGACGACGACCAAGAGGATGGATGGATGGAGTTTTAAATATTTTAGGCCGTTACGGCTACTTAAAAGTTTGACATCTTCATTATCGCGCCATGAGCCTGCGCGAATTTCAAGAGGTTACCACGCGGGTCGCAGTGGCTCAACTGTACGACTGGCGATTGATAATACGTGTAATTACAAAACGACCGTAATGGGAAAATTTCATTACGAGTTAGACGAGTGAAGAGTGGAGAATTTGGCCCAGTGGTCCATTAATTTCAAACTAATTTCAAATAGAACAAAAGACCCTTGCGCGCATAGTTTGAGACGTGTTGTTTGGAGCGAGATTGATTTAGGAGCTCCCGGCTCCTTATGGGACTACTATTAGGTTTTTTATCTATTTCTGGTACGATGATGATTGTTAATTAAGATTTCACGGCTTTTGTTTGCGCGAGTGAGTATAGTGCCAGATATACACGGAGTACCTACAGTCGATCTTCGATTTGATTAATGACAAATTGGTGTCTTACAGGTTTTGTGT
Organism: Microchrysa polita; assembly: GCA_949715475.1. Classification (NCBI taxonomy): domain Eukaryota; kingdom Metazoa; phylum Arthropoda; class Insecta; order Diptera; family Stratiomyidae; genus Microchrysa; species Microchrysa polita. The sequence continues at coordinate 15,339,967 of OX454419.1, forward strand.
TTGGTAGCTCGCGGATAGATATTTACTGCTGTTGCAGCGCATCCGGATCTGCGAGGATTGGAAGCACAAAAATCTGCAGAGAGTTTGTTCGTGCGTGTTCCCATGAGGCATGGCGATGGCGCACCTATAAGCGCCTAATATGCCAAATGATGGATTGATTGAGAAATTCTGGACCACGAGTACTCTCCGTCTAGTAATCACCTTAACATTTTATTGATTTTGCTTGTGTTGTATTGTATTGTTACGTGTTGGAAAAATTATTTACACGTCATTATACTGTCAAAACTATGGGATTCCAATATTGTTGACTTCATCGCGAGTCGAGTCTTGCCAGGCTGCACGATGAAGCTAATTATGGTAGCGACGGGTGAGTTTAGATGGTTCATCGTCGTTTTTATTGTCAATGTTGATCGATTAAATTGAACAGGCCGCTTTGTGGATATAGCTGCTGCCCGGGGGTTTTCAAATTGAGGGTGGAGATGAAGCCATATATAGTCAGAGTCAGTCAATTGTGCTGGGCGTTTTGGAATTTTTCAGAAGCCAGAAGCTTCTTTTGATTTCCAATTCAATTCAATGACAAAGGTGTGTGAGTAATGTTTCAGGTTGTTTGAAACGATCATGGGAAATTATATGATGAGATTGAGCTACGCGTGGTGTGCTGTGTTTGGTGTGTTTTTTCTCTTGTTTTGGGGTTACTGTTTGAAGTCTTTTGTAAATGACTTCATTAGTGTGGGATGATTGGATGATTACGATGATGAATGTTTTTGATTGGAAGCTGACGATTTGAAGGAATTTTTAGAGTTGAATGCACTTGAGAGTTAATTAGATTGAATGAAGGAAAGTTGATGTACGTGCGCAAAAAAAAAAATTGGAAAGGGTTCCACAAAAAAAAATTATCAACTGCCTAATGGAATTGGCCAGTTTCGCATTTTTTTTACTAGATACTGTAAATGAAAATTTAAAATTGAAAATTGAGCACTAAACATTGAACATTGAAAATTGGAAAATTCAAAAATTTAAAATTTGGAAAGTAGAAAAATCGGAAAATTGGAAAATTATAACATTGGAATACCTATTGGAAAATTGAAAAATTGGAAAGTTGGAAAATTAGGAAATTGAAAAATAGGAAAGCTGGTAAATTGGAAAATTAAAAAAACTGAAAATTGGGAAATTGGAAAGTTGGAAAATTGGAAAATTGGAAAATTGGAAAATTGGGAAATTGAAAAATTGGGAAATTGGAAAAATAGTTCAAAAATTAAAAAATTAAACAACTGAAAAATTCTAAAATCAAAAATTTAAAAATTCTAAAATTCAAAAGGGTTCTATACAAAATCCAGAAATACAAAATCCAAAAAGACAAAATCCAAAAAAAAAATCTACAAAGACAAAATTCACAAAGACAAAATCCCTAAAGTCATAATTCACAAAGTCAAAATCCAAAAAGACGAAATCCATAAATTCAAAATCCACACAGTTAAAATACATAAAATTCATATTCACAGTAGAAGCAAGAATTTACATCAGTTTGCTTATCACAATTGACTATTGAGAATATTTATGTACGTTCAGGGCCGGATTTCTCTTATGGGCAACCTGGGCAACTGACCGGGGCGGCATCTTTCTGAAACTTTCATAGTTTCTAGTCATTCGGTGAAATGAGAATTGCGAGATCTCAAGACGCAAGATAATTAGGAAAAAATTAGGCTTTGCAAAAGCGGTTACTTTTGCCGCCGGATTTGTAGCGTAGAAGTATCTAACGCTACAAGTTGCATCTCCCTTATTTCTACAATCAGACTATTTATTGATTGATCTTGATCTTGTCAAATTGTTGAAGATGGATTAAGCTGACACTTCTTCTGAAATCGGAGTAAAATGCGGTTGAAAAGTAAAATGTTCATAAACAGTTTATTAATAAGCTTAAAATCAATATTTTAGCAGTAATAAATTCAGGATATGAGGAATTCGGCAAATGGTAAAAAGCGGATCTAAACTTTGACTCTGAAGCGAAATAGAACCATAAATCAAACGATAAGCTGAAATTAATCACTAAATGTATCGAGCCATAAAACGAGCGGGACGATCCGGAGCTGAACTATACTTGACTCGGGGCACTCTATCCCGGTTCTTGAGTGGGCCCCTAGTAAAAGCCCCGGTGTCAATATTTTTATGTTTTTAATTTTCTGAACTCGAAAACTGGTACTGCAGTAACTATGGAGTGCTCTATTAGGTATTTGGTACTCTAAATGGCGGTTTGGCCACCACTCGGCGACACTATTTGTCTACGATGCTACAAAGGCGTTACGGAACGATCTAACAAACTTCTGCAGTACCAGTACGATAGGCATCGACAATTGTTTATAGGCTTGTGCCTAATACCGGCCAGTCTTAAGCCGACGTTTCATCAGCACCGATACTAATATTTAGAGGTACCGATATCCCGGTTTTTTTCAACCATGGGTTTGTCCCGGTTGTTTTTTTTTCAACACGGGAGCACCGATTCTTTCAGCCATTGGCCGATTCCGGTTTTTTCCTAACACCGGTGCACCGTTTTTTCCAGGTTTTTTAGCACCTGCTCAGTACCGTTTTTATTTCAGGTTGAAATAATTTGTATGAATTAATAGTTTTGACTTACGAAATTTGCATTGTCTAAATTTTTCATGGTTCGAAAATTTCTATTGGCTTATGGGCTCCTCCACGGAAATTTTAACGTCACATACACGTTAAGCCCGGGTGAAGGCGACTGATCTAATTCGAAGTTTAGTTTAGCTACTGTCCAGGGGCGCCATAGAGGATAAATCCGGCCCTGTGTACGTTATTACGTTAACTAGACAATTACCAAATCCCGGAGCATTTTAGCTGAAGACACGGGAAAGGATTCATCCGTAGCATATACGATTTAGCCGATGACACGGAGAGGAATGCACCCGGACCATAAGCGCTTCAGGTAAAGACAGCTAAAGCGCATATGCTCCGGGTGCATCCTTCTCCGTGTCTTCAGGTAGAGCGCATATGCTCCGGGGTTTGGTAATTGTCTAATTAAGCGACTTTTCTGAAAATCAATCTAAAACTTTAGGTTTTTTCTTAAAAGATTCCTTGGAAAAATTCAGTGTTTTTTATAGCCGATTTTTTTTTAATATTTAGCTACCCCTGTTCTGCATGGAATGACTACATGTTTTGAATCGTTTGTTTTTTGTTTGGCTAAATTGGTGGTATTTAAGTATAAAACTAATATTCCAAGTGTCCGGACAAGATTTTTTGCTAGTCATTGATCAAACGCTACAAATATACACAGTGGCGCAACCAGGATTTTGTCCTGGAGGGGGCTAAGTTCATCTGCATTACTATATATTTGATGGTGCTGCCGCAAGTTGGGGGAGGGTGCTTTTTTTATAGCATTATACAGTAGTGCCGTTATATTCACGTTGTTTTGATGTAAAATGTTTCGTAGCGTCATAATGTTAATGCAATAATATTTTGCCAAGTTACCGCAATCAGAGCAAAATTAGTAAATGTCAAAACAAAAAATGGGAATTGGTGACAATCCAAAACCGGATCAAAGTTGGGCTAATGGCTGCAGGGAACCTTTTCTTCTCAGGCAAAATAGCAATGAAAGCTCTTAGGGGACTCTATTTTGCAAAGAACGAATTGCTTTTGCACGTGAATTGATACGATGGCGACTGTCGATATACCTATAAGATCGAAGGATGCAACAATTGAATCTAGTTCATTTTTTTGCAAGCATTCATTTTGAAGAATTTTTTTCTTTTACAATCGTTGCTTCGGACCAGTGTGTCTTTTTTTTTGCACAACCATGTTTCTAAAATTCTGATAAGGATGTTGTAAACAGTGGCGTGCACAGCGATTCCATGTAGGGTAGGCAGTCCAATAACCTTGAAAAAACAATACCAAGTACATACATAAGTTAAACTATCAAATCATGGCACTGTTCCACAATACATTACAAGTGCTACACTTCCTATCGCTTTTATCAGCATTTACGCAAATATTCTCAACCGAAAGTCGTAAAGTAATATTTTTAATATGAAATGTAGTTCCTTCTTTTTATGTATCTATTTTAACGCTCTTCTCTGTAGTGTGGTTTGTGTATTATAAAATTAACAAAGATAACATTCGCCAAACAGGATTCGGAAGTTGGCATTCACTTCTCACAAAAGTCTCCGCACATTTTTTGTGATTTTTTGATCATAAAAGCTTCGTTTTATTGGCTCTTACACTTAATCTCCCATGAAAAATTTGTCATTAAGACCTTCTATTCAATTTTCATTATTATGAAATCTTTTCAACTCGGAATTAAATGCAGATTTATTTTCGTCCAAAAAACGTTAAAAAAAAATGTGCGGAGACTTTTGTGAGAAGTAAATACCAACTTCCGAATCCTACTTTGCCTGGTCCGGCAATAAGTGTTCGATGTCTAGAGATGTAACGGATGTCCGCATCCGCAACCGAGGATTATTCGCATAAAAACTAAACTCCGCATCCGCATTCTCATCCTCATCTTTTCAATATTTACATCCGCATCCTCATCCGTAATCCTCATTTTTGTATGCAGACAATTAGCGGATATTTGCGAGTCAAGTGCTACTTTGTAACTATAAAGACATGCATTGAGACAAATTGTATTCTGTATCGTATACACAACTGAGCTTCAGTTTGTCGGTCAGCACAGCAGGAGCCGTTCCATATATGATCTGAGTAGTCAGCGATGACTACAGCTACGACTACGAGTGAATTAAGGAACGCACTCCGGTTCGCATTTTTGTGACTAGTGTTTGAGTGGTTTTGTTTTAAATGAATTGAACTGAGACGGTTGAAGTGCGTTTTTTTAAAGTGAAACGAAGTAAGGAAGTATGCAACTTTTTAATTTTTAACCACACTAATCAGAGGAATCTTCATGAAAAGTGTGAAACCTAAATATTTTTGTCTACATATTTGATCATATCCTCATCCGCACCCTCATCCGCATCCTCAACAATTTCTCCATTAATATCCGCATCCGCAACCGCATCCTCAATGTTATACTATTTTGCATCCGCATCCGCATCCTCATCCGCTAAACAAGATCCGTTACATCTCTAATTTATACGATCTGAGTAAAAATAGTTCACTTTCCGTCTCATTCTCTCACAATGCTTACAACTCTGACGGTAGTCAGCGATGACTACAGCTACGACTACGAGTGAATTATGGAACGCACTCTGGTTCGCAGTTTTGTGACTAGTTTTTCAGTGGTTTTGTTTTGAATGAATTGAGCTGAGGCGGGTGAAGTGCTATTTTTTTTATGGTGAAGCGAAGTAAGGAAGTATACAACTTTTTAATTTTTAACCACACTAATCAGAGGAATTTCAACTTTTTTCATCTTCATGAAAAGCGTGAAACCTAAATAATTTTGTTTCCATCATATCCTCATCCGCATTCTCAAAAATGTCTTCATTAATATCCGCATCCGCAACCGCATCCTCAATCTTCTACTATTTTGCCTCCGCATCCGCATCCTCATCCGCTTAACAAGATCCGTTACATCTCTAAGATGTACGGGCGACTGGTGTTTTCGTGGACATCTCTTTATGTATAGCAAATGGGCAGAAACATGCTAGGAAAAAAATCCAAGCGAATTCCCATGCTCCCCTAAATTAGTCGGAGAAAATGCTCCGGCTGCGCATCCTCGTCTCCTTCACTCTTTTAGTTTCAACCATTTATCGTTGATGTTGGTTTTGTCTCTACTTCATTGCTGCTACAAAATTTCCCCTCTGCGAAAATCAAGATACAGAATAGATAAGAGACTCGCCGCACAATTGAATGTTGTATGCGCACCCATTTATAATTAGAAAACAGAGAAAGAGTTTGGGGCGAAAGGCATGCTTACTTTTCCATATAGCTTACAAGCTGGCCCGGCGAACTTCGTATCGCCTCAACTTTTAAATGTTACCAATGTGTGAGTGCGGCAAAAGTACTGAACTCCGCGAATGTGTTGAGGAAATACAGGCAAAGTCTAAGAAAATTGAGCCAAAATATGGCCATCGAACGGCATGATCTTGAACATATTGTTAATACTTACACAAAATCTCACGGCTAAATTAGCTGCTTTTCGAGAGTTATAGAGCTTTTAAAAAATATCTGAAATAGAAAATGGTCTAATTTATTTATTAGTCTAGCACCGAATTTCCCAATCAAATTCTAATGTGTTATGTATATCATTGCAATGGAAATGTTATGTAGTCTTTTTGTCCTCATACCATTTTTCTGTATATTTTGCCATTTTTTAAATAATCCCAAAAAAACGAAAAACTACCCCCTTTTCTCCCTTTTTATAAGGTTGCGGACCACCATTCGCTTGGGCCTCTTTTTCCCATAATCCGGGGGCCATTACCAACCATCCTGCAAAAAAGATTCCAATGTAGGATTTTTGCCGACCAAATATCCTAACTTTCTTAGACTAACAAAAGCATCAGAAAATGAGCTGCCTTGTTGATTTTTCTCGGTCGATTTTCCAGATGTGTCTCCTACTGAGGATAGCACTTAGTCAGATGTTTATTTGGAAAATACACAAAAATCCGCTAATCTGCGAAAAGAAGGTGGAAAATCATTTTGGCATTGACGATTTTTTTTTGCAGATATTTCAGTAGGAATAGGGGTTTTTGTGCTGAAGGGGACCGAATTACTGAGATCCGCCAATTCGAGCAGCGAAACAATGTCCCAGATATCAAATGCGATTGGGTTATTGGGGGTGTAAGCCATTGAGAGGGCTTTCTGAAATCCGTTCCAGGAATATTGGCGATGGATCATGGAATTAGTCCCATTTTCTGAAACACGGTAATCCGATCAAGAAATATAGGCAAACGTATGGACAAATTACTGCCTTCATAACTTTCCAGATGTTTCGTTAGCAATAGCAGCATAGCTATTTGGGTTGGTTATAAATTCGGGAAAATGAATCACAGAAATGTTAACATTCATTCAAGAGATACGTACTCGTATATAGGCAAAACTTTGTAAATTTTGTAAATTTTTCATTAGAAATTCTGGTCATCAATTAGATGGAAGCCGTGTAGGGTGGAGTCTACCGAAATTGAATAGAAATAGGCAGAAGAATGTAAGAAAGAGTTTTCATCATAATCTTGCTCACTGCGTAAATTTTCTACATGTTGAAATCCGATAATTCGGTCAGTTGATGTTGGAGATCAATCTGGTGGGGCAAATTTCCTAAACTGTACTCATTGTGAACTTTGCTCATGCTTGAATGCTTGTTTCGCTATTTAGGGTGTCGTTTCGCCCTACTTTCAGATGTAACTACACGCCAGGGTGGTGCAAAATCACTAAGGTCATCAAATTTGTTTGTGAAAAGCATAAGAAAATGAGGAAATGAGCAAACTCTTTTAGTATTTTTCTCCTGCCTATTTTTCTGATTCGGCAGTAGCAATTCTTTTATCGTGAAAGTAAGTCATTAAGTGGCAATAGATATGGCAAAACCAATTCAGTTATTGCAAGTGGGAGTTTTTCAGTTGCATGTAGAAATTTGCTTAAAGAGACAATTCTATACCTTCAAGCAATTGCTTCAATAGTAGACTTAGACTACTGGCCAATTTTTCAAATTGTGAAGAGTTGTTCCCGTTAAAGAAAAAAACAGTACAAAATAATTATTCATCCATCATGCTGAAATCTAATTCGACAAAGAAGGAGATTAAATGCATATATAAGCAACTGGACTGTGAATTCCAAACTTCCAGCGGTTTATAAGCTATCCTGCTGCTCCTGGTCGTCAATTTGGGGGAGGGGATGGAATTTACTGAAGTTGGAAAATCCGTTCATGATATAGACAAAAGCTACATAAATAATTTTTGTATTGGCAAATTTTGCAGAATTTTTGGCAGGTGTTCCACGTACTTGGTCGTGGTTGATAGGAGAAGTACAGGGTGGCATTTACAAATTTTCGCTTATCAATTCAGGTGAAATAGGCTGTATAATGTAAGAAGAAATTGCCTTCAAAATTTCGCTTCAACTTATTCCGATGAATAGGGCAGAGTGAGCAATACGGTGGGGCGAATTAACTGAAATCCTCTAATCCGTCTATAGGTGATTTTCGAGACTAAATTCATCTCAAAATTCAGTTTCGAACTTTTGCTGGGTTTTAGTACAAATTAACTGAAATAATAGGATAAGGCAAAAGGTTTCTTTAGCTTTGCAGCCTTTCCAAGTGAAAGCAAAATTTGCTGAAATATGCAAAGGCTGAGGAAATTCAACCGCTTTCACATTATTATCGATGGATTTTTGAATGTTTCAGAAGCTGTTCGGTTGGTGCTTATGGAAGAGAGAGGGGGCGGGAGAGATAATTTAGCGGAAGAACGGTCATTTGATAAACATACATATAGCCAAACAAATGAAGAATATAAACTGCTTTCACAATTTTTCTCGGGTTGCAGATGTCTATATAGGTATTCTGCTATTGAGGATGGAAAATCATTCACTGCTGATGAGAGCGGTGATAAATCAGGCGAGGGACAGAATAGAACAAAATCCGCTAATCTGCTGAAAAGAATGGTCTTCATAAATTAACACGTTGCAAATTTTTCGCATGTTGCAACTTTTGACAGTTCAAGGTGGAAACCAAGGAGGGTCCAATTTACTAAAATTACATAGAATTGTGAGGGCTAATGTGGGGAAGATCTGTCTTCATTAACACTGTCGTTCAAGTGTCGATCCAGTCAAAGAAATTTATTGAAATCCGCAAATATATGACGACAGTTATTCAATTTTCAGAAAAATTTGTTTTAATAATTTTGCCTTTTGCGAATTTTATTCGTGTTTCAATAGCAGTTATTCTCTTGTTCGGGGTATAGACATATCCGATGGACCTTATCTTACTGAAATGCACTAAGCTATTCCGACGATAGAGACAAAGGTATGAGAATGAAGCATTTTCACAATTTTAGTAATTGTAATTTTTACTACGTTTCAATGGATACGTATTGTAGTATAGGTGACCATATACTCTTCACTGAATAGAGACCAATAATTTAGAGTAAGCTTACTGAAATTCTGTAATTCGTTTAAAAAATATCGGGAAAGCTTGTGAAACACAACTAACAAAATAAAACAAACAAAACACCAGTATAACTATATGGATAGGTATCCGGTGAGGCAAATTTTCTTAAATCACCTTATTACCTAAAAATAAAGCCTAAAATTTGCTCTTTTAGGGTTTTTTTTGGAAGCGGTAATACGAAATTTCGGTCGCTGTAGTAACGTTGCAGAAGTCTTTTAGATTTTTTTTCGCAAGATAGATAGAGACCAAGCCGTTGGTCTAAAACGTTGCAAATGACGGCCAAACGACACATAAAAGCTGCTTTTTAAACTTTTCTTATAGAAAATTTTATTATTGTTTTTTTTTTAGAAGAGAACAATGCGGAATAGCAAATTAACCTGCAACGGCATATCCTTTCAGGAGATAAATGCAAGTTTTGTGAAAAAGAATTCTTCTTTCTTTCTTTCTCATTGAGAATTTGTTAGAGTTTCAATTTCATTCAGATATTCCGGATGAGGATTAAATCAGCAGGGCAATATTCCAAAATTACGTCAAGACATTCAAGTAATATAACCCAAAATATAAAAAAAAAACTAATTGTGAATTGTTGCTCATTGTGAATGTTCAAATTATTTCAATGGGTAGGGCAAATCCAGTGGAATCAATTTACTGAAGTCCAGCAACTCATTTATGAACTGTACGAAAAGGAACTGTTCTTATAATTTGATCATTGTGAATACATATTTTGCATGTTTCAATAAATATTCTGCTATTCGTGCGGGTGACCTAATCGTTTGCAGTTCTGTTCGCTAAACGATCAAAAAATAAAGACCAAATTTTTAAAAAAAGTTATTGTGAATTGTTGCCTATTGTGAATTTCCTGTACATACATATACTGCTTGTATAGACCAACCTGTTGGGGTACACTTACTAACAATCAGTAATTCGCCCAAGAAATACAGGAAAAGGTACGATAGATAGATAGATACTTCCGCTCATTGTGAATTTCTCATATGCATCGATAGTTTTTCCTTCAATTGGGCTAAACACCAATCCTGTGGAGAAAATTTACTGGAATCCGCTGATACAATCAAGGAATATAGGCAGAAAAAGCGAAAAAAGAAACCTATTGTGAATTTTGGCTCATTGTGAATTTTGGCTCATTGTGAATTTTTTGAATGTTTCAATAGTTATTATGTTATTCCGGCCCGAGACAAATCCAACGAACCAAAAATCATGAAAATCGGTTCAGCCGTTCTCGAGTTATAAATGGTGTAACTAACACGACTTTCTTTTATATATATAGATGCTGCAGTCCAATTGACATGTGTATGTAAATTGTTTATCCGTACACAGGTTTGCGTGTCATTGTATGCGTATATTGAAGGCAGAAGCTATTGTGCCTGTTCTGGCGACTTGAAAGCTTGGAGGAGGTGCAGAATTCGCCGTCTTTTTATAAATGAATGCAGCATTAAAGTGATACACAAGATGAATAGAATGTCGAACTTTACATTGGGAAACGTTTATGGGAAAATTATTTTTCTTTTTTTAATAATCTCATTAGGGTAGGCAGTGCCTTTTTGCATGTATGGAGTGCACGCCACTGGTTGTAACCTGTACGGACCATCAAGACTGGCGAGGAACCTATGCTCCAAAACCACGCTTTTCATATTTTTTATAAAACTTGTAAAGGAAATGTATTGCTTCATATTTCATTTCGCAATATATTCTCTTCCAATTCCAGGGTCTGGGAGGCGCTTTAGCCCCCTTAGCCCCTCCCGTGGTTGCGCCACTGAATATACAGTAGAAGAATCTTAATCACCTTCAGGGAAACGAAAATTCCAATCTCCCCATCACCACTCGCTCTCACCTCTGGTTTAAAAAACGGAGCCCACGCAATAAGCATTATTGCTCTCTTCATACAAAAATTTATGGATTTTGTCTTCATGGATTTTGACTTTTGTGGATTTTGACTTTATGGATTTTGTCTTCGTGGATTTTGTCTTTATGGATTATGACTTTTGGATTTTGACTTGTGGATTTTCGACTTTGTGGATTTTGTATGGGTTCTATACAAAATCCAAAAATACAAAATCCAAAAAGACAAAATCCAAAAAAATTTAAAAATCCACAAAGTCAAAATCCACAAAGACAAAATTCACAAAGACAAAATCCATAAAGTCATAATTCACAAAGTCAAAATCCAAAAAGACGAAATCCATAAATTCAAATTTACATCATTTTGCTTATCACAATTGAATATTGAGAATATTTATGTACGTTATTACGTTAACTAGACAATTACCAAATCCCGGAGCATATGCGCTTTACCTGAAGACACGGAAAAGGATTCATCCGTGGCATATACGATTTAGCCGATGATACGGAGAGGAATGCACCGGACCATAAGCGCTTCAGGTAAAGACAGAGACACCTAAGGCGCATATGCTCCGGGTGCATCCTCCTCCGTGTCTTCCGGTAAATCGCATATGCTCCGGGGTTGCACTAGACAATTGCCCACGCAATAAGCATTATGGCTCTCTTCATACAAAAATTTATGGATTTTGTCTTGATGGATTTTGACTTTGTGGATTTTGACTTTATGGATTTTGTCTTTATGGATAATGACTTTTGGATTTTGACTTGTGGATTTTGACTTTGTGCATTTTGTATAGAACCCTTTTGTATAAAACCCAATTCAAAAATTCAAACATTTAAAAATTCAAAAATGAAAAATGATAAAAAAAAGTCGAAAATTCCAAAATTCGAAAATTGGAAAATGGGAACTTTTAAAAATTAGAAAAATTAAAAAGTTGGAAAATTTTAAAATTTAAATATTTTAAAGTTGTAAAATTAGAAAATTGGAAACTTTTAAAACTTGACAATTGAAAAATTTGAAAGTTTAAAAATATGAAAATTGGAAAATTTTATATTAGAAAATTAGAAAATATGAAAATCGTATAATTGGACATTCAACATTGAAAATTAAGGGTTAAAGGTTGATAATTGAGAAAGAACTGGGTTCGATGTATGTATCAGTATGTGGCCTTTCGGCAACAAAAAGGGGCATTTCTTCCGCACTATTTTATGCGACAGGACACGATTATTGTATAACAGCCATAAGTGAATTACTACCCTGAATATCCAACAAAGTCGTCCACGTCAATATTCGGGCGATGCAATAGGTTGGCATCGTTTCGTTCACTTTGAACAATAATTTACCGATATTTAAGTCACTTGTCTAAATAGCGGTTTCGAATTTTTTGATATCAACCATCAAAGGATCATGCGTACCAAATTTCCGGAAAAATCCAACACGGCAGAGAGGCAGTAGAAGCAAGTCTTTCTTTTACTGAAGACTGAATTCTAAAATGGGGTTACTCGCTTGAATCTTGCAGAGAAAAAAAACGGTTTATTGCATATATCTTTTCTGTTATTCGATAGTATGCAATAAATTTTGATGTGCTGGCTATTTGCGTAAAAAATATAATTATTTCGGAAAGTTGCCTTGAAGGCTTTAGTCCTGTCAATCGGTCAACCATGTTTCGTCCGGTTATCTTAGGTACTTGTTCGCGTCTCGTTGTTTTGTTTCTTTGGCAGTCGAGACGCTCTCATCTCTTGATATCTCGATGCAGAGGAATCACGGCGGTAGCTTTTAATGGTAATTACGTGTGAATTACTTTAAAGCAAAGTGGATCTTGATAATTGATATAAATCACTAATGTGCACCCTCCGGACCATTATACCTATCCATTACACATTCCCATAACCATCCACCTGTCGCAGTCATTCCCATTCCATATGCACTTAACACACACTCTCCTCTGTGTCCTTTAATATCCGCTCCGTCATCTATACCTATGCGGAAAACAATCGACGAATTTATGTGATTACAAAAGATATTTTGGTGTTGATAAGACGCCCATGTGCTGCGCGACACAATAAAATCGCATTAAATCACTTTCAATTAAGCCGAGCGCAATTGGATGGTTCACTCATTAGAACTAGCAGCTAACATGCAAACAAGTCATTATCGAAACACGACGACAACGGCAAATTCAAATTTTATTTCATTTAGACGAAACTCTCTCCTTTCTCTTCAGACGCCAGACCGCGTCAATTCGTGCTCGCGCTGTATGTCCTTGTGTTTCATATAAAAAATCTTGTTAGCTGGAAAGAAATCACCTGAACAGGTGAATTGCTTGTTAAGCGATTTCCAAGACGGAAGTAAAAGGAGGAATCTCGCATTCCAGCAAGGATATTTTGGCTGATTCACATAATTCATTGAATGAAATGGAAATAAACCTGAAAGCGTGGTATAATATGGTGAGAAGGATATCCCCGAAAAATAAGGAGAGAGAAAAAAAGGAAAAAATAAATGAAAATAACGAAACAGAAATTAAGTCCTAAGTGAAAAGCAATTTTCTTGTTATATTTGTCGTCGTTCGAGCGTGCAGTGGGATATCGTGGAGAGTGGAGTTACGGGACGATAGTTATGATACAGTGGTGCGCAACTTTTAATTAGGGAGAAACTTTTGGTAACTCATTGAAAAGTTGTCTTTTAGTGTAGCGGTTCGTGCACTCGCCCTTAAAGCGCAGGGTCGTCGTTTCGAATTTCTATGAGCGGATTCAGTTTTTTTCGAACCCACTTTGATTTCACTCAGATGTTAAATGAGTAGGTACCATTGAATTTTGAAAATTTATGTCGTAAATCATGTCTAATTTTTCCTTGTTAATATTAAAGATTAAAAACATTTTTTAATGCTTATTTAATTGTTTACAACACAATAAAACCCTTCTGCATATTTAAAAAATAAGAATACATAAACAAACCTCGAAAAAAAAATATTAACCACCACCGAACACCATCTTATCCTGCATACAATCGTATATAACATTCTTTACAATGAAATGGCACTTTTTTCACTTTTTCTTTTTCCGAACGTGTGCTCAAGGAAATTGAAGGAAGTTTTTACATCATCCACTTAAGGCTAAATACCGACTCGCAGGCTGATTAAGAAGTGTATGGTGTGTAGCTAATTAACGACTAATGGAAACACCTGACTCCTTGTTCAGTCTTATCGTGTGGTCAGCACTATGGTCAACGCCTCCCCGTGTGTTTCTTGCTCGCATAGAAAAAAGGCAAAAATGTTAATAATGAAATGAGTTGCTGAAAAATGCAATTCAACTACTATTGTAAGTCCGTATAGCCTTATAACTCTGCAGAGTTCCATATCTGACATGCGACTTAATGAATCTGGATTTCAATAAAAGTGAATTATATCAGTATAATGACGAATGATGGATTTAAGGGTTTTCATTGGCCGGCACTAGCTTTACCAAAGAAATTATTTAGTTCATGATACTACAGTGTTCGCCTTGGCCTTCATTAGTTTACGCCACAGGTGCCCTTTACCGGACACAATAAAACCAAGTTACACGCTAATTTCTAACAAGAGGAGGAATTTAATACATTTCAGGCATTTTAATAGCTTTTATTGGGGTTTGGTCACCTTAGCTAAGTAGGAAGCAAATGCCTTACATTGTTAGCGAAGTGTCGGAAATCTGAAAATAATGAAAACGTAATGCTTCGCCGCCGCCACCGTGGAATTAAGGACATTATAGAAAGGCGTAGGGAAAAGTTGAAAAAATAGATTAGGTGCGATGAAGTTACATATTCAAATTAGATACCGTATTGAAGGTATTCATTATCATTCAAGCTAATGGTATAATTGTAATTAAAATTCAATTAATCATGTTATATGCGTACGGCATGATTGTTGAGGGGGAGTAAACCTAAAACTATTTTAGAGCCATTTGTTTTAGAAGAATTTTACAGTGAATGAGAACATACATTGTAATTGATCGAAATAATGAGAGTTCTGCGATGAAATCTGAGAGTTTTGTAAGTGTTAGAAATGTCGATGAATGAGACTGCAATTTATTATTCGGGATGCATTGAAAATTCCATGTTGTTTTATAGTTCCCAAGTCGAAAATTTAGATCGACATACCCATCTGTCCAGAAATTAACGTCAATTTCCAACTGCTTCAGAGTCCATTCACATCACTGGTCGTTTCTATTCAGTTTGTTGGGGTCGTTGTCTTTTTTTAATTGTAGGAGTGGGAGCACCTAGTACACACCTGGTAAAATGCAATTTTGCTGAAATGTCAAGAACAAGAATATTTACAGACTTTTGTGCCTAATTGAGGCCTTGAAGCATACACACATGCTTAACCCTTCTGTCGGCACCTACTACAATATGCATATTCTATACCCAATAGGTCTGGCTGGACCTACTGAGAAAAAACAATTATTTAAAAAAAAAAGTAAAATTTTTATCGGTAAAATCATTCTATAAATTCCTTACTGCAAATTTTCATCAATAAAAGCATCAAAATAATTTTTGTAGATATACTGGAAACGTTTTTAAGTAGATATATTTTGAGGTGGTATTAGTAGAAACATGTTTCTCTCTTATTTTCTTCTTTTTTGCTTCGCTATTTGCATTGCGTATATCTAGTAGATAGTTCGATCGAATTTTCTAATTCCAATATCTTTGGGGAAATATTTAGGACTTTGTTGGCAGATTTTACCTCGATATTAGTCTGCAGATTTACGTAAATAGGTGGAAAGAAATAGGGAATTTTCAAGCGCAAAAATCATTTAATTCTAAATTTGTTGTTAATTTCTTGATCAAATCTATTTAGAAGGACGTTTGCATGTTTCTCATACTTAGTCCTTACTATTACAAAGGAAATAAAACTGGGTTCAAATTTCTAGGATCAAATCTCAGTTGATTAGGTGATGTTATAAAACGTGACGAAATTAGGCATATCCGTTTCCGAACTTCACGGCTTTTTAATGAAAAATCTCAGAAATTTTTATTATTATTATTTTTACATTTTTACATTATTACATCATAGATAAGAGAAGTTATTATTTGCACTTTTTACTTCAAGGCAAAAATGGGGGGAAAAACTATAGGTCTGGCCAGACCTATTGGGTATCAAAAAGCACTATAAATTGAAAATCATCAAAAAAATACTCAAAACTTCAACCAATTTTTTCAAATTTTTGCAAAATGCTTCTGAACATATTATTCTTGGATATCATGAAATATGAAGTCGCTGCGATTTAATCTTCTATACTTTTTTCATCAAAATATAGTGCCAAAGGTCTGGCCGGACCTTCGTGCAGACAGAAGGGTTAAACAGCAGCGGTGCGATTATTTAAGGTTTCTGCCTCTTCAGTGCGAATGAAGGATGCCTGGTCCCGTCTGAGCTTATCCTTAGCTTTACAGTTCTCGTTTATCGAAAAACAAGGATCCTAGAAAATTCAGAAAAATAAAAATTAATTAACCAAACTTATATAAAAGACGAAAAAAAAAGAAAAATGTTTATCTGAAATAACACCAATCGTATATAGAGGATGTCCCATTCATGGTGGAGGATATTTTAATGGTAGGTATTGTGGCTCATTTGGAGAAAATTAATGTACAACGAGACTCCTCTACTTTTAACCGTTACAATGTAATAGCAGTTTTTGTAAATTGTGTCAAAATACCCGACTTGCCGAACTAAATCAAAATTAGCCACACCGCACGAAAGATTTCATCCAAGATTTGACTTCACTTAATAAAACTAAATAAAATTTCCAATAAAACGACACCCCGTCCGTTACGATGTTCCGAGATACACCCGTTCAAACTTTTAAGAAATTTTAAAATCGGTCTTTCATCAAATTTTATCATTTGATTTTTGATGAAAACCCGATTCTAGAATTTCTTTGAAAATTCCAATGTCAATTTCTATATTTGAGGTATTGTTATTTAATTTGACCCTTTACAATTTATTGCGACTATTTTCTGAATTTTGCATCAGTCAAGTGGCCGTCATTATTGGCCACTGCAAAATAAGTTTTTTTGCCGCGTTTTCAATCACGTTTTCGAGCATCTTGGGGGGGTATAGCGTTGATTTCGGCACGAATGTTTGCCTTGAGCTCGTCAATGGTTCGAGGATTGTAGGCGCGCACTTTGCTCTTCAAATAACACCACACAAAGAAGTCATGGGGAGATCTGGAAGGCCAGTCTGTTGTTTGGCCGTATTCCAAGCGACGTTGACTGTCGGTCGGCGATGTTCTCTATGTTAATTACACTTTATAAGGAAACAAATACAAATCGTCCTTCAAAATGCGCCGCAAAGTGGTTCCACTGACTCTAAAATGCTGAGCGCGGAGCCGATACCCGATACTCTCGTGGGTTCTGGGCAGTGGCGTAGATAGCTTTTCGGTTAGGAGGGGGATCGTTTTGCAAGATTACTTATACTTTTACGGTTATCAAATGTTGAATTTCAGAATAACAATTTCCGTATTTATTACACTTCAAATTGGCAGTTTTTTGAACAAATTTTGGTGCAAAATACAAAGCAATTTTGTGATATGCAAAAAACTGAGTCCTGAAAATATTCATAGATAATTTTGTTTTTTTTTTACTACGGTGAGTATTCCAATTCTCGTACAAATTTTCGCTACTGTGATTGGAGTATCAGAGCTTTATATTGGGTTGCCAAACTTTTCGGAGTCACAGAACACCTAGAATCGCCGTTTTTTAGGCCGGAACACCTCAAAACAGGGATTAAAATAAATCATGTAGTCATATGTCCAGATAAGGGAAACTGTGAAGACGAGAGCTCCTTGGGAATGCCCATTATACATGTGTGGATAAAGTACAGCATTTGTGTTTTTAAATCGAAATTTTCGGATAACTCAGAAATTCGTGAGTATAGATATTTCTAAAATTTCCAAACTTCTAGGACATTGTAGCAGCTTATAGTTGCTATAAATTTCGAGGTCCTAGCTATCCGCCAATTGTTTGAAAAGGATACCAAAAATATGAGTAGAACTTAAAATTTGGACTGTTAAACATTCGTTTAAAAAAATCGTAGAAAAATTTTGATTAAAACAAATTTAACCCTCGAATTTTTTTGCGCTTTAATTTAAATCCCAAAAACCTCGTCACAAACACAGTGGACATGCTTTATTTTCTGGTGCACACTACTTCCTTTTCCATTTCATATAGAAAGTTGTAAAAGAAAATCGGTCCAGTCTCTGGTGCTGGTCAAATATTTTACAGTTAAGTTGATTTCCGGTACAATGTAAACGACTAAGTTTCGGAATTTCAGAACCTGTTGTTTGAATTTTTCAAATTTTAAGATATCTTTGCGAAACCCCTGAGAGATCTTCACGGAACCCTAGTGTACCGCGAAACTCCGTTTGCTTGTTTGTTAATTTGTTTTCGAATTACTGCCTGCATATGACTATAAATTTTTAAATTTTGGAAATTTTTACCATTTTTTTAAGGTTTAGTTTAAAAAAATAATCCTGGCTATATCTTTGAGAGTTTTTCGTAATAAATTCAATGAAATTGCGAACAACTAGAAATAGTCAAGACTTACATTGCCAGCTATATACGATAAAACCTTTCGTCAAATTTTAACTTAAAACAAAAAGGAAAAAGAATGTTGATAAACTCAAACAATAAAGGATGCTTAAAAAGTGGAAGCAGTTTTGCAGCGTTTTCGCCTCATTCGCATTAGCTTTCCACTCTCCGCAATAAACCTTCATAATCTTATGTACAGTGTATTTCACCATTGGAAATTGCGCTTCTGTGGAAGAGCCATCCGTATTCCACATTATTTTTTAATTTTTGAATCGAACATTTTAGCAAAAAGTTAACTTTTGCTTTGTTTTACGTACCCAAAGTAAGAAGACAAAAAGTGTAACAGAAGGGGGGATTGATCCCCTTAATACCCCCCTTATCTACGCCACTGGTTCTGTGCAACACTCTCTCTGACAGATTCAATCAGTTCATTGGAGCGTCTAGGTCGTTGATGAACGGCATGCTGACGATCTCCGTCTCTCCCGTGCTCAACAAAATTCGACACCAAACGACCACGGCCACGATATAGTGCAGTTAAAATATCCCAATTCAGGCCTCCAAATAGAAAAAAATTGAGTAAGGCTAATTTTTGTTGTTTTTCAATCAGTGGGCTCCCAGGAATCTACAACTGGTTTTGCTAAAAAAAATTTGATCGGAAAGGTCCCAAAAAGGACAAAAAAGGATACTCTTTAACCCTTGACCGGAGGTCGGCATGCCGGGTATCACATCCAAGGGGACGTCGAGAACATTACATATCCGATGTTTGTTTCATGTTTCAAGGACCCTCGAAGGAATAAATCGAGCTTAAATGGAAAATTTTCGAGTTTCCCGTGTATCTTTCCAAAGCCATAACTACGAGAATAATTCAAGTTGTCCCTACTTTCATCACTTTTCAAAATCTATAATAGCTGGAGATTCTACCATTCAATTAGCTAAGAAACAAATTGATCGGAAAGCTCTGAAAAAGGAGCATGTGGGCATGTGGGGTGTCATATCAAAGAGGACGTCGAGTGCATTGCATATCCGGTGCTTGTTTCCTGTCCCAAGGACACTAAATGGAATAAGTCGGGCTTAAATGGAAAATTATAGCTTTAGAAAGATACAGATACGGGAAACACAAAAAATTTTAAGTTGAGCCCAATTTTCTCCTTTGATGGTCCTTGGAACAAGTAACAAATGCCGGATATGGAATGTACTAGACATCCGCTTTGATATGACACCCCACATGCCCACGTTCGACTAAGGTGTGCAATTAGTTTCCTTTTTCAGAGCTTTCCGATCAACTTTTTTCTTAGCAAATTTAATGGTAGAATCTTTAGCTATTATAGATTCCGGAAAGTGATAAAAGTAGTGACAACTTGAATTATTCTCGTAGTTATGGCTTTGGAAAGATACACGGGAAACGCGAAAATTTTCCATTTAAGCTCGATTTATTCCGTTGAGGGTCCTTGAAACAGGAAACAAACACCGGATATGTAATGTACTCGACGTCCCCTTTGATATGATACTCCGCATGCCGACCTCCAGTCAAGGATTAAAGAGTATCCTTTTTTGTCCTTTTTGGGACCTTTCCGATCAAAATTTTTTTTAGCAAAATCACTTGTAGATTCGTGGGAGCCCACTGAATCAAAAACATCAAAAATTAGCCTTACTCTATTTTTAGCATCTTAAAGTTTTTTTTTACCTATACCTTGTGTTTAATCCTTCCCCTCCATTCGTTTCCTTCCGTTTTCACATAAGTTTCGTGGCGCCGAAAAAAACAATATTTAAATGATGCTTGCTTGGAATAACTGGGCAAATAAAAAAAATTCTCTTAGAAAACTTTATTGGGGGAAGCGGGGGACATGGTCCCATAGTACAATTCCGTTTGTTTTTGAATTTTTTGTTGTTTGGATAAAGACACATTAATAAAAGGTTATGAAATTATGGTGTAGCGAAAAATGTTTCTCAGAAGAAACAAAATGGGGGGGGGAGGGTTTGAACGACAGCCCCAAGACCTAATGGCCCCTTACTATCCATTTTTACGTATGTTTTGTGACATCAACAGAAATACATTTTCATGAGGTTTGGTTGAAATTGGTGCCCAAATAGAAAAGTTTTTCTTAGCAGAACCTAATTTGGAGGGTTGGGTTTGTATGGTAGCCCCATGACTTCATCGTTCGATTCCATTTATTTTTACATATTCTATGTGACTTCAATAGGGATCCATTTGTATGAAGTTTGATTAAGATTGGTTCATAAACAAAAAAGTTTTTCTTAGAAGAACATAGATTGGGGGGGCTAGGTTTTTATGCCAGCCCCATAACCCAGTGATCCAATTTCGGTGATTAAAACATACAAATAGCCTGCAACAATAATAAGCACGTGTACAAAATTTCAACTTTCTAGCTTCAATACCCGCTGAGGACATCGCCCAATCGACTCCCCAAGTCATGCTGTTCATATATGTATGAATACTTTTTATATGGTCGGAGATGCTTCCTTCAATGCGTTACAAACTTCATGACAAAGCTAATATACCCTTTCTCTCTATGAGCGAAGGGTATAATGAGTTGCCTTGATGATTTTTTCTTGGCCGATTTTTCAGATATTTCAGTAGCTACTACTACTATTGAGGATGGAAGGCACTCAACCGGGGAAGGGTTTGAATTGAAATTGCAAAAAGTAAGGTACCCTAATATTTTTCCAGATGGGTACTGAGCTGTTTTGTTGTTGGGGGTGGAAACTATTAAGAGGGGCTTCTGAAATCCCTTCCAGGAATATAGACATCTGGACCGTGGATTCAGTGTAAGTTACTGAAATACGGTAATCCGATCAAGAAATATATGTAGGCAAACGTAGGAGCAAATAAACTGTTTCCATATTTTTTATTGGTAAATTTTCCAAATGTTTCATCCTGCCATTCGCGGTGGTCAACAATTCGTGGATGGGGATGGAATTACTGGAATCGGCAAATCCGTTCAAGAGATACAGACAAAAGTTATAGAAAATGTTTTTGTTTTGGTTTTGATTTTTCAACATTAATTCTGTTTTTCGACGTGATGGTCGATTAGGATGGAATTTACCGCTAATCTGTTCAAGGGTAATAGGAAAGAAATGTTTTCATAATTTTGCTCTTGTGAATTTTCCACATGTTTTCAATACTACCTATTCCGGTATTTAGGGTAAGGGTAGAGCAAGGTGGAGCGAATTCACTGAAATCCGCCAATTCCTCGAGGCGATGTTGGAAAGCAGATTCCAATCATGTGTCGTAAATTTATTAACAATCCGCTCTTCGGTTCAAGAGAAGTCTAAAAAATTTTATTCACTTAATTGTGTTAATTTTTCGTTGCCGTTTGGTTAATCGGCTAATTACTTAAAGGCGTCTTACAATGTTATTGAAATCAAACGAAAGGTCAAAGAAGTGAGAAAAAGCTGGGAAAAAAAGGAACTGCTAAGTTTTCATGAGCTTCACGGTGGTAGTCATTAAAGGGGTGAGGTGGTGGAGTGTAGGTGATGATAATTTATTGAAGTACGATAATTCCATCAACAGATATACGAGTACACAAAAGATGGAGAAAATAAACTGCTTTTGCTCATTGCGAATTTTATCCGTCTTTCAATAGTTATTCTGTTGTCCGAGGGGGACCAATAATCCCCTGGGGCTTAAGCTACTGAAATCCACTTATATATTCAACACAATTTTGCGATTTGTAATTGTTCGCTTGTTTTAATGAATCTACCCTCTACTGGGAAGAGACCAATGATGATCCGTTTAATAAATGTCCAGAAAAGTTTGTGAAAAATAACTTTCTGGATAATATGTATTGCTCATTGTGCATTTTCCGAAGTTTTCAATATTTATTCTGCTATTCGGGGTGGAGAACACTTCGAACCGAATTTACAAAAAAAAACCCTCCTAATCCGTTCAAAGTAGCCAAGGGATAAGAAAAGAGATGCTTTGAAAATGTTGCTCATTCGCTCAGGTGATGCCTGCTTTAGTTGGTACTCGGCAGTTTAAGGTGAAGCAAAATCAAACACATACAAAGATACACTAATCGGTTTAAGAAAACTGGCCAAAGGATCATTGTGAATTTTATGCAATTTTCAATAGTTATTCTGTTGTTCGGGGTAGGGATCAATTTGGTGGGACAAATTCACAAGAGAGAGGCCGATTCGGCGTAGTAGTTTTACCGCAACCAGTTTATCCGTTCAGGAGATAAATGCAAAAGTGCGTAAAAAAGAAATGTTTCCATAATTTTGTTTATTGTGAATTTCGTGCTTGTTTCAATTCCGCTATTCGGGGTGAAGTCCAAGCCTTCTTCTTCCTTGCTGTCGCGTGACTTGGTCTGAAGTGTAGGGGCGTTGCCCGTTCTGGCGGTAATGTCTCAGCCTATTTCTACAGGCACCAGTGGCGGCTCGCCCATATGTGCACAAGTGCACGTGCACCCCCTGAGAAAAAATCGTAAGAGTACGTAATTCACTTCTTCAAATCTGTTATCTCAAATCGCACATCTAGCCAAATGTACATACATACATATACTGCCGACTGCTCACTGCAGACTGCACATACGACATGGTCACGACACTGCGACCAACAACCTGCAATCACGATGGGTGCACAATCTGGGAAGAGGAGCACACGCTCTAGTTTTGGATATCTTTACGGTTTCCGGGGCAAGGGGGTAGAGCAAATTTTACACTAGAGCTTGTGCACAAAGTTGTTGTGCACAGCGTGTTGTAAATCGTATGAGCTAAATTCTAAAAGAAGAAAGGGTGTGTCGTATACGTCTGTTCTGTTCAAATCGCGATGAATATTTTATTCAACGGTAAGTTTCTTTAAAGCAAATTTAAAAAATCATCTAGAAGAAAATAAGTTTAAAATAAAAACCCTCCAGTAATTTCTGTAGGGGAGAGTGCAAGTGATGGAAAATAACAATTCTGGCGTGAATTTAAAGCGGCAATTTTCGCGAAAAAAAAAGACAAGTAGATTTATGCGAATACATATGTGGAATTTATGGATTTTAATAGATTTTAATGGATTTTCGTTCTGTCCAATGAACTTATCCCCAGGCCGATTTGGATTTTGACAGAATGAAAATTAATAAGATCCATGGATTCGCCATGTGTGTGCGGCTTAGAAAACTCTTTTGTTCTCCCTGTTTGTTGTGCGGGAGTGAAAAGTTTTGTTACATCATATTCTTCCCGAAGTCAATACATTTGTATATTTCCTTGTGAACCCCCAGTATTTTCCACCACGAGCCGCCACTGACAGGCACCTCTATCTTGGATCGTGTCATCGCTGATACCAATGCTTTTCTATTTTATACATCCAGATTCAATGCCATTGTGCAAGATTACTCAGATCCGCGAATTAGTTCAAGAGATACAGACAAAAGTAAAAATTACTCAGATCCGAGAATTAGTTCAGGAGATATAGATAAAAGTATTTGATAAAAAAACTTTTTTTATTATTTTGCTAATTGTGAATGTTTTGCATATATCAATAAAATTATTCTTGTTGTAGACAAATCCAAATCAATTACTGAAATCCTGCAAATCGTTCAAGAAATGCATAGAACAAAAATATGTGAAAAGGGACTGTCTTCATAATTTTGCTTATTGTGAATGTTATCCGAAGTTTTCAATACTTATTTTGCTATCCGGGAAAATCCCCGAAAATCCCCGAAAATCCTCTAAGATGTAAAACCTGTTCAGACACTGAAATCTGTGAAATAAGAACTCATTGTGAATGTTTTGTGATTTGCGTGGCAGGGCAATTAAGCAAAAATCATAAAAAATATTGACCGCTTACCGACCACGGTTCCTACAGTAGTATGACATTTTCATGTCTTGACTCTAGCACATAAATTCGAAAAGCGTCACGAAAATCATTACGAAAAAGCTTTACGTTTTTGTCATTACTGTGAGTTTTGGGTGCCATTCAAGGTTTAACGGAAGTTGGGCTAGGTGGTACCCTTTGAGTGTTGGGTGCCATTCAAGGTTCAACAGAGGTTGGGCTTGGGTTCAATTTACGTTCAACTTGAGTTCAACTTGGGTTCAACTTGGGTTCAATTTGAATTCAAGTCGAATTCAACTCGAATTCAACCCGAATTCAACTCGAATTCAACTCGAATTCTACTTGAATTCAACTTTCAACTTAGGTTCAACTCATGTTTAACTTTCGTTCAACTTTTGTTGAACGACCCAAAAAGTGTTACTTTCAACTTAGGTTCAACTCACGTTCAACTTTCGTTCAACTTTTGTCGAACGACCCAAAAAGTGTAACTTTCAACTTAGGTTCAACTCACGTTCAACTTTCGTTCAACTTTTGATGAACGACCCAAAAAGTGTTACTTTCAACTTAGGTTCAACTCACGTTCAACTTTCGTTCAACTTTTGTTGAACGACCCAAAAAGTGTAACTTTTGACTTAGGTTCAACTCACGTTCAACTTTTGTTGAACGACCCAAAAAGTGTAACTTTCAACTAAGGTTAAACTCACGTTCAACTTACGTTCAACTTTTGTTGAAAGACCCAAGAAGTGTAACTTTCAACTTAGGTTCAACTTACGTTCAACTTTCGTTCAACTTTTGTTGAACTTTTGTTGAACAAAAACATGAAAATGTCCCACTGAGTTGCGGACTTGTACGCAGGCTGTTTTTTTTCCTCTTTTTTCCTTTTTTTAAGAAATGGGAAATATCACGTTGATCGAAATGTTTTTGCAAATTTTTTCGAAGTTTCTATACTTTTAATCGTATTCGGCACAGAGACTAATACAGTGCGCATCGAATTTACTAAAATCCCCTAATCCGTTGAAATTTGGGGAAAAAGAATACATAATTCATATTTTTGTGAACATTGTGAACTTTGTGCATGTTTTAATACTTATTCCGCTAAGTGAAAAGCAGGCCAATCCGGTGGTGCATATCTACTCAAATTCGCGGCTTTGCTCAGGAGATATATACCTACAAAAGTGTTTGAAAAACAACTGTTTTCATAACTTTGCTCATTGTGAATGTTTCGCTTATTTCAATCTGGGTGTAGATCAATCCGGTGGAATCAGTTTACTTAAATCTGGCAATTCCTTGAAGCAATACAGCGAAAAGGGAAAATCTGTACAATTTGGCACTGTGATTTTTTTTTATATTTTTCAATATTATTCTTATTTTCACGGAGGTGACCAATTCGGCCGGAAAATCTTCCAAAAATTCACTTAGACGTTAAAGACATATAGACAAAAGCATGCAAAAAAAACCTCATTGTGAATTCCTCATTGTAAATTTTCTGCATATTTCAATGATTATACTGCTATGGTGGGGTCATCTGAAATCCAGTATTTCATTCAAAAATTACAGACAGAAGTATGTGATAAATAACTGTCTTAATAATTGTGTTCATTGTGAATTTTTCATATTTCTCAATAGTTGTTCTGTTCCTTTAGGTATGGACCAATCCTGTGGAGCAAACTTACTGAAATCCACTGATACGTTCAAGAAATACATGCAAAAATAAGCAAAAAAGAACCCATTGTGAATTTTTTGCATTTTTCAATAATTATTATTCTATTCAATCCTAAAAACCCAAGAAAATAAACACTGTTTTTGAATCAAATCTACCAGGGTCCTCAAAAAATGAGTCGAAACCATTCTCTCATTTTATCACTATTAACGGTCATTGACTTTATAAAATTCAATTTACAAAACTCGAATACTTTTAATCCGCCTATTTTCCATTAGAACATTAGTAATACCAATTTTATGAATGGTCGTCCATTTCTAACATTCTTAACACTCTCTTTAGCCTGGAAACACCTGAATAATGACATAATTTTCACTAATTGACTGATCAAATTATAGGCACATACGCATAGCCGCACTCCCGATACTCACATGATACAGTACACACATCCATCATAAAACAATTAGATAAAGTAGCTGCGGCGAGACCTTATCATCCATTCCAAATCTCAACAAAGTGAAACAATCGTTAGCTAATTTAGACCCCCCCTTAATAAGTTACCAATTGGTTTGCTAAAGGTATACGCGTTACTTCCCCCTTCTCTTGTCCACGTAATCTGTCTCGCTCCCTCTCTTTTTTTCGTGAAAACAAAAAATCACTCAATCGTCGGAAAAGAAGCGGAAACATTTACTTAACTACACTTAATCCCAACAGAAAAAAATTAGAACCCGTACCATCAGAAGCGGCGGATAAAACAAACAATTTTTCAACAATCTAAAAACAGCTAATTAGCTTCCAATGCAGATAAAAGAAATTTATTTTCAGAGCACTAATCCAGAAAATTGAAAATTATTTCAATTTTTGTTTTGTGCAAATTGTTTCATCAAAATATTGTTGCAAACAAAAAAAAATTAAATAAGAAAAAAGTAACACAACATGTTGCAATGAACTAGCAAATTTTTGATCATCTCTAGGTATCTGTAATGAGTGTTCGTAATTAAATTAAGTAGCTCGCGATTCGGAAGACAATTGGGCCGAACGGAAAGTCGGTTACAGTGAACCGCGGATTGTGGCGAGGCGAGGACAGAGAGGAGGGAGCTCCATCTAGTCTCAAAAGATACTAAACAGTCTGTCCAATTTGTTAATTTGAACATTGAACAAGAAGATTATAGACTTATTAGGATTGTTTATCTGAAATCTCTAAGCATCTGTTATTAGGGATAGTATGGGTATCTATCGATCGTTAATAACTCGAAATAATCACAGTCACAGACCGGTGTCTTTAAAATCCATTAAGTGGCCCGAAACGTGTAAAAAAGGCATTAATTCATAAATTATACATCACTTGGTTGAGGTGAGGGCATTATGTAGTAACAAATTAGTTCGACGAAACAATAGTCTAAATATATCTAGATAAAGTGGTTTCTTTGACGTTGCATTATGCATGAGTACGGTACGGCAGTGTATGTAAGGCATACACATACCTACACAGTATAGGCCCTCGAATTGAACTTGAGTTGAAAAATTTACCTGCAATGAGAATTAACCCTTCTGTCGGCACGAAGGTCTGGCCAGACCTTTGGCACTATATTTTGGTGTAAAAAGCATAGAAGATGAAATCGTAGCGGCTTCATATTTCATGATATCCTAGAATAATATGTTTGGAAGCATTTTGCAAAAATTTGAAAAAATCGGTTGAAGTTTTGAGTATGTTTTTGATGATTTTCAATTTATAGTGCTTTTTGATACCCAATAGGTCTGGCCAGACCTATAGTTATTCCCCCCATTTTTCTCTTGAAGTAAGAAGTGCAAATATTAAATTCTGTTATTTATGATGTAATAATGTCATATTAACTCAATTTAAACTATAAACGATAAAAATTTCTGAGATTTTTCTATAAAAAGCCGTGAAGTTCGGAAAATGGGTATGCCTAATTTCGTCACACTTTATAACACCACCTAATCAACTGAGATTTGATCCTAGGAAATGCAACCCAGTTTTATTTCCTTTGTAATAGTAAGGAATAAGTATGAGTGACTTGCAAACGTCTTTCTAAATAGATTTGATCAAAAAATTAACGAAAAATTTAGAATTAAATGATTTTTGCCTTGAAAATTCCCTATTTCTTCCCACTTATTTCCCTAAATCTGCAGACTAATATCGAGGTAAAATCTGCCAACAAAGTGCTTAATATTTCGCCAAAGATATTGGAATTAGAAAATTCGATCGAAATATCTACTAGATAAGCACAATGCAAATAGCGAAGCAAAAAAGAAGAAAATAAGGGAGAAACACGTTTGTACTAATATCACCTCAAAATATATCTACTTAAAAACGTTTCCAGTATATCTACAAAAATTATTTTGATGCTTTTATTGTTGAAAAATTGCAGTAAAGAATGGATAGAATGAATTTACCGATAAAAATTTTACTTTTTCTAAAAAATAAAAAAAAATTTCTCAGTAGGTCCAGCCAGACCTATTGGGTATACAATATGCATATTGTAGTAGGTGCCGACAGAAGGGTTAAAAGTGAGCGAGTCAAGACGTACTCATAAGACGATTTAGTCGTTTGATAAATCCCTTGGCTGATTGACAGGTTGATGTCTCGTTTTGCTTCGAACAAATTTATTCAGATTGTCGGTTGAGTTGGATCTTTTTTTTCTACACCTGAGATCATGCAAAATATACAAGACCTTGGCTATATGGCTGGGGTTTAGAAGCTCATTTAAAGTGTTTGCTAAATTAAGTAACCGAATCACATGAAAAAATATCGATTGGTCACAATGCATACTCGTATTATATTGCAACAATCTCGTGTTCGCGTTCATCTGTACGGTAATTACATTAATTAGAGTGATATGTGAAATGCTAATTTCGATGCATTAACAAAGTCACTATAGGCCAGTCAATTACCGATTTTAGGTCGCAAAAAATTGCTCGGGTCTGGTTTTTTGGGATATTGTTAGGATAGATACCAGAAGTGTACCACTAAGTTTGCAACTTCGAAAACCCTATGCTAACCCCGTGACCCTCAAAAAACCTCAAAATTTTCGGACTTTTTTCATATTTTTGTTTGTAATTTCTAAAAGGTGCTTCCTACAAGTAAGTCGTCCACTGCACTTTTAAAGCTAAGAAAATCTGCTTTAATTTGAGTTTAACTCCAGCTTTGTAGGTGCAAAGGATCCCAAGATACAGCACTTTAAAAAATGTGATTTTTTTGTAAAAAAGTCCGAAATTGTATTTTAGGAGGTTTGTATGACAGCCCTATGACGTAATGTTCCGACTCCATCCATTCCCAGATATGTTTTGAGGCTTTACTAGGAACACATTTGGGTGAGGTTTGGTTAAGATTGGTTCATAAAGAAAAAAGTTTTTCTTAGAAGAACCTGATTATCAGGGGTTTGTTTGTATGACAGCCCTATGACCTAGTGTTCCGATTTCATCCGTTTCTAGATATGTTTTGAAGCTTTACTAAGAAAACATTTGGGGGAAGGGTGGTTAAGATTGGTCCATAAAGAAAAAAGTTTTTCTTAGAAGAACCTAATTTCCAGAGGTTGGTTTGTATGACAGCCCAAAATTTTTTTAGGCTTAACCAGCAACATACTTGGGTGAAGTTGGGTTAATACCTATTGGTACATAAAGAAAAAAGTTTTTCTTAGAAGAACCTAATTTTCAGGGGCAGCCCTAAGACCCCCATGGTCTGATTCCATTCGTTCCGACATATATACAGCTAAGGAACTGGTTTATAACTTCATGTCACATGACTTTCTGTGTAAAATGCGCATTTAAGCCGATATTCAGCTCGGAACATGACTGAAATTACAATTTCGAACTTTTTTTCAAAAAAACAATGTTTAACCCTTCTGTCGGCACCTACTACAATATGCATATTCTATACCCAATAGGCTGGACCTACTGAGAATTTTTTTTTATTTTTTAGAAAAAGTGAAATTTTTATTCGTAGAGTCATTCTGCCAATTCTAAACTAGCATTTTTAAACAATAAAAGCTTTTATATCATTTTCGTAGATATACTGGGATGGTTTTTAAGTAGACATATTTTGATATGTTATTAGTACAAACATGTTTTTCCCTTATTTTATCCTTTTTTTGCTTTTGTATTTTCATGGAGTATATCTAGCAGAAAGTTTGATCGCATTTTGAATTCCAATATCTGTGGGGAAATATTTAGCGCTTTGTTGGTAGATTTAACCCCGGTGTTAGTCTGTAGATTTAGGGAAATAGGCGGAAAGAAATAGGGAGTTTTCAAGCGCAAAAAGCATATCATTCTAAATTTTTCGTAAATTTCTTGATAAGATCTATTTAGAAAGACGTTTGCAAGTCGCTCATACTAAGTCTTTACTATTACAAAGGAGATAAAATTGGATTGAATTTCCTAGAATCAAATCTCATTTGATTAGGTGATGTTATAAGACGGGATAAAATTAGGCGTACCCAATTTCCGAACTTCACAGCTTTTTAAAGAAAAATCTCAAAAATTTATACGACAAATCAAATTTTAATGATATTATTACATCATAATTAGAATAATTTTAAGAGAATTTGATATTTTCACTTTTTACCCGTAGAGAAAAATGGGGTGAAAAACTATAGGTCTGGCTAGACCTATTGGGTATCAAAAAGCACTATAAATTGAATTTCGTCAAAAACATGCTCAAAACTTCAAACGATTTTTTCAAATAAACATATTATTTAAGGATATCATGAAGTATGAAGTCGCTGCGATTCCATCTTCTACACTTTTTTGACCGAAATATACTGCCAAAGGTCTGGCCAGACCTTTGTGCCGACAGAAGGGTTAAAGTGCTGTATCTTGGGATCCTTTGCGCCTACAAAGCTGGGGTTACACTCAAATTAAAGAAGATTTTCTTAGCTTTAACAGTGCAGTGAACAACTTACTTGTAGGAAGCACCTTTTAGAAATTACAAACAAAAATATGAAAAAAGTCCGAAAATTTTGAGGTTTTTTGAGGGTCACGGGGTTAGCACAGGTTTTTCGAAGTTGCAAACTTGGTGGTACACTTCTGGTATCTATCCTAACAATATCCCAAAAAACCAGAGCCGAGCAATTTTTTGCGACCTAACGCCTTATTTTTCGGTTTATTGACTGGCCTACTAAGTTGATTTAAAATTTCTGTAACTAAAATATTTTTCCTATTGTGCACTGATTTTATACGGGGCCGCAATAATGGTCACATTCTCTGTCTGTTTTAATTGGTTGATGTTAGGGAGATTGAAATGCAAATCGCGCTGATAAATAGAATATAATTACATAATTGAAATATGCGGACTAATTTGAAAAGGTGACATGAAATTATGAATTGTTGAATATTTCATAATTTGAAAGACTGGAAAGTGTAAAATTGATTTATTTGAATGATATGTTTTATGCTGAGAGTAACAAAAAGTCCATAACCAAAAATAGAAATAAAATGTTCCGATAACAATTTTTTTTACACTTTTGTTTTCTCTCCAAACGTGACACATTCGTCTCAGAACAATCTCATCAAACTTTCCCGCACGACAGTCATTAGTTCGTATCTTTTTCATTTAATCTAAACAGCACTTTTTCTTTTCGTCGTCAACCGATTGTTTTCTTTCATTTACAAATGAAATCATGGCACAAAAAAATCTCTAGCAGCCGTGAAGGGCGTTTCAATTCGACAAACTCGAAAATTACTATGTGCCAAAACGGCTAGTTAGCGCGCGCCTAAGTGTCAAGTTAAACGACTAAACTTTTTGCCGACTTCTAAACTGCAAATAAAGAAACAACCGAAAAAAATGTGCAGTCAAAGAAAACACACTCTCAACTTTTCTTCCAGAAGTTGGTCGGACTTGATTTAAACAATCCACAAACACGACATGATTTCAAATTAGCACCGCAGGTGCATGTCATATTGGCTTGGGACATGACTTCGCGTACCTACACTTTAAATCCTTGTGAAGACCGAACAATTTTTACCAAGTCAATGAGAGAGGCCGAAAAAGGAAAAAATCCAATTATGTACAGGTTGTTTTTAGCTTAAACCTTACGAACTGACTTCATTCCTTTAACGGACAAAAAATGTTCTACTCACCCCTACTGAGCTGATACAAGCTTAACTTTTCATAAGCTTTTATTTTTTTCGGGTTGTTTTACAAAGAGTTTTATTTTTTTTTCTCTTACCTAAATGTCTACGAAAAAAAAATTTAAAAAGATTACTCGCGCGACGAAAACTATGTGTATGTTATCAGATGGCGTGCATCTACTGGAATATGTTTGCGGAATGGCAAACAAGGACATACAAAAACTTCCTGAAAAAATTGAAATTATTTTTCTCGGTCGTGCCGTTTGTAATTGGAATCGATTACAAACGATTTGCAACGCGAGGTGACACCAAGAAACATTGAAGGTTTTATTAAAAAAGATTGTCCGACCAAAAGGGATGGGAATGTTTGTCTATTTTTATCAAAGCCTATTTGGAGAATGTCATAGGAAAGTTGTTGTCGTGTCATAAAGGGGATAGTTCAGTTTTCAGTTGTCATGAAAATTTTAAAAGTGATATCGGCTAGTTGTCAATTGCTTTTTTTTTTGTTCTTCCTTCTCCAATCAATCAGTCTGTATACTCTTATAACTGAAGCCTTATACCATAACAAAAACCCTCTAAATCCGAAACAATTTAATGACAAATATGATGGTTTTGTAACATCGTTGTTATCTAAGTCGATCTTAATCATACCTTTCCAGACACCATTAGCTGTCTATTCGTCAAAAAGATGACATAAACATCTTCATTTCGTCATAATCGACTTTTTGGTTACTCAAATTACAAACGAGCCAGGCGCTATTTACAGGTTTTTCAAAAAAAGAAGAAAATATTCCGAAATTTTGTTATGATTTCGAAGAGATAAATTGATGCCTTAAAATGACTTGTGTATGGCATCCTTTTTATGTTAGAGTTATCCTATTACAGAATAGACATTAGTTGTTTTGTAGCGGAGTGAGATAAGAGATGGAAGTGATTATCATTGATTTTTTTACTAATCTACTTTGATCTTAATTAAGGCATTTTAGATCAAATGAATTCGTTAAAAGAATCGATAAGTTCGATTTTCTGAAAATGAGTAGTAGAAAAGAGAAATCAGTAAAAAGGAATTATTTTGGCAAATCCATTGAGGGACAGATAAAATACTTACTTCTAAAGAAAAAAATTTTGTAATGAAATTCGGGATTCCATACCCGTCCCAAAAGTGCTAACAAAGCACCTCAACAATGTTGCCCAGAATCTTCACAGAAATCCTTCGAAACACTATCGTTTGTCTCACCCCCCTAACATTTTCAATTTTCATCTGCAGTCGGCAAATTTGACCTCAGTGGAAATATGTAGGATTACGATTTTCGGCATTAATAAATTTCCAAAAGAATACCCGTCGATGTTTAAGGATAAAGGCATTTGAAAGTTGCAATATTAAAAATATGTAATTGAATGTACATACTTATTAACATTGCTATTCGGCATGAAAACATAAAACTAATGTTTAAATTAAAAAAATTAACTGAAAATTTGGAAGCTCAGGACCTCAATATTATTGTCGCCCTGAAACTCATTCGCAGTACAACAAAGTCTTATAAAGACATTTAAAAACAACATGAAAATCAATGCGTTAGTGCAAAGCTGATTTTCGCAAGAAAATTAAATATTGACCCTGTATCGGACTACAAAAACAACACCGAACTCGTCGTGCTCCGAAAAAATTGGACGAATTATCTCAAACTACAGCCGAAACAGACTTTGCAACATTTTACCGAAAAGAGCTCAAAATCCTTCTTGACGTTTTTATCTCAAAGTCCACAGAAGAATTGGAAAAAGTAGCAAAACTGCTACAACCATTTCAAGACATATTTCAAATTCTGTCCGATGGGAAAAATTGCACGATAATCTCAATAACTGCAGTGATCCAAACTTATTTTTGTATTTCAAAGGAGATCCCGGAATGCCTTCATGCTGAAGTTCAAATCCTTCTTGATAATTGCTCCGAGCGTCAAAGTTTTGGGGAGATAGCGAGAGAGGCCTTTAAACTAAGGACCGAAAGCTTACAATTGTGGAACGATGGTCCAAAATTAAGTTACGACGTGTCACAACTTAGCTGGTTGAATAAAATATCTATATGTATATTCATACAATCCTTCGTGTTTCTGTCTTTGTATTTTTCGATGTTTACATGAACGCTAAAAAATATATTAGAGGTACGGAAATTTTGCAAATAAAAAACAGGAATTTCGCATAAACTAATTTTGCATATTGGAAATTTCGCCGAAATTTGCTGAATTCAGACAACACACATAGATACTAGATACGGTAACGGTAAAACGAGAAACTGCTGCTACCGTAAATATCGTTACGCTTTTATTGTTTTTATGTAAAGTTCATTTAAATTATGGGGGCCCGCCGAACCACGAGAAAACTTTCCCTAAAAATCGCATTGCAGAAAACAAAGTTGATTCATCAAACCTCCAACTAAAGTGCTTTCTCGGTGCTCGGCAAGCCATGATGCTAGTGATTCACCAAACTCTCTGCATTTAACAATTTCTCTGTTCTTATTAACGGAAAACGTCTAAAAAAAATCTGAAATGAAAAATTATCTCCAGTAATTGACCTTTTTGGACAAAAATAGACTTTATTTGTGGAAAAAGTCCATATTGGAACATTTCTCATTGATTCGCATAAATTAGCAATTTTCGCCGAAATTCGCATCTATTTCGTAAAAACGAAATTTCCGTACCTCTAATTGGTGACTGTTCAAATGTAGTCGGCAAATTTTACTTTTCACCCCCCAACAAATGTTTGCTCGGTACGTACCTGAGTCAAGAGGCAACGAGTTTTGTTTATTTTTTTTTTAATTTGTTAAGCAGCTAGCGAATTCCGTTTGTTTCTGTCCATTAAGATCAATTTATATGCAATACGAACTGAATATAACTTAGGGTGTCCGATAAGTACTTACCCTCACCGCCTGATGGCGTCAGTATGGCACGAGCAATTTACTATCGTGTACACTCAAAAAAAATATATCTGTAGCAGATATAAAAAGACGGAGATATAATATTTTCAGGTTTTATCCGTAGCAGATATATTAAATCATACGAGGCCATATTATATCTATTATTATATGTGCTAATATAGCTATGAGAATCAAAATTTAGCTCTACTGAAATAAGTTTATTTCTCTATGAGAGATACATATATTTATGCCTTTCACAGCTATACTGCAATATCCATGAGAGATATAATTATATCTGCTTCATTTATATTGAAAACGAGACCGAGGCTAATTTCGGGCGCGGCCGAAATTTGGATACCCTTCGCTCCCCTCGGGCTAAAAGTTTTTTCGGGCGTACCTATGACTTGTGTTCAGTCCTCCCCGCTTCCATGCTTTTCCTTGAATTTTGACATAAGTGCCAGGGCGACGATTTATTGGGGGAAGCGGGGGACGTGGGTTTCTTAGATTAACCCAAGGGGGGAGGGGGTTTGTACAGCAACCTAATGAACACATGGCCTTTCCATCAATTTTTACGTATGTTTGAGGCATTAATTATAAGATTTGGTTGAAATTAGTGGACAAATGAAAAAGTTTTTCTTCGAAGAACCCAATTTGGGGGTTGGGTTTATATGCCAGCCCCATGACCCCATGGTCCGATTTAATTTATTTTTGCATATGTTTTGTAACATCAATAAAAATACATTTCCATGAGGTTTGATTGAAATTGGTGTGCAAATAAAAATGTATTTTCTTAGAAAAATTTGATTTGAGGGGCTAGGTTTGTATGGTGGCCCCTTGACCACATGATCCGACTCCATCTATTCATACATATGTTTTGTGTCATGAATAGAAACACATTTGTGTGAAGTTTGGTTGAAATTAGGTTATAAATAAAAAAAATCTTAGAAGAACTTAATTTGGGGAGCTAGGTTTGTATGACAGCCCCATGACCCCATGGTCCGATTTGGTCTATTTACATATCTTTTGTGATATCACTAGAAACACATTTGTGCAAAACTTGATTGAAATCGATGAGAAAATAAAAAAGTTTTTCTTAGAATAACCTAATTCGGGGGACTAAGTTTGTATGGCAGCCTCACGACCCCATTGTTCGATTTGGTCGATTTTTACATATGTTGTGTGTCAGCAATGAAAGCACATTTGTGCGAAATTTTATTGAAATTGGTTCATAAATAAAAAAGTTTTTCTAAGAAAAACCTAATTTCGGGGGGTAGGTTTGTATGGCAGCCCCACGACCCCCTTGTCGGATTTTAGCGATTCAAACATACAAATTGCCTGCAACAAAAAGAAGCATGTGTACAAAATTTCAGCTCCATAGCTTTTAAGCTGGCCGAGCAAAACGCGTCGCAACAGACGGACAGACGGACAGACTGACATCGTCCAATCGACTCAGCTCGTCACGCTGATCATATATATATATATATATAATATGGTCGGAGATGCCTCCTTCAATGCGTTCAAACTTCAAGTTAATATACCCTTTTCGCTTAATAAGCGAAGGGTATAATGAGTATGCCAGTGGCGTGGCGTGAGTTTGAAGTAAAGGGAAGCAGTTACATTCATGTAAATGGAACCCGCGTACACCTGTCTAGAAATGAGAATGAAATCCTTATAAAATAAAGATAACTGGAAACTAAAAAAAAATATTCTTTATCTCTAGACTTCAGAAGACGCATGTAAGCATTTGTGCAGTATGCTTTGTATTATTCAGATATCTACATGCATACGAATATATGTACATACTATGAACTCCGTATGTTGAAGACGTTATCGAAAAGTTGTCGTAAATGTATCACGCTCTGGCTCACTTGGTTGATCGCACCCATGCCCCACACAAGGGTTTTACGCGGTACAGAGAAGAAGAAGAAACTCCTGTCGTAACTCGATGCAATGACAATTCATACTTTTATCATCACCTATTTCAATACGTATAATGTCGATTCGTACACCATAACTGTTTTTACGATTTGCCTCAACTCTCTATTCTCTATTACTATACATTTTGATAATTTATTATTCTCCCAAACATTTTTTATTATGCTTGCATAAAAATGACTATGAGTGTATTCACGCACAAGTGAGCGGACTAAAATTTTGACACAAATTCTACTTATATTTTCCTCCTGTTCCAAGTAGGCATGGGTGTCTATTGGATATTCTGTAAACAGTCGAAATTAACGAAATTATTTGTCGTGATTATAACCCCATATGCCTACTTGGGACATGCAAAATTGTGGTATATACTGTTTGCGTATTGTCGGCAGCGAATTTTTCTATTGAAATATAGAACTATGTCGTTATATTTGCAGCGACATGTTAAAAATCTCTATTAACTTTGCACGTACAATAAATTACAAACACACATTCCGCCAAGCATAGAACAGCTTCAAATCAAAAGCAAACTATCGCATTGCTGTGCTATGCCAATTCTTATTCCAATCAGAATCCAATTTCAATCAGAATGAACAAACTTTTGTTACGAACTGTACACATTGGTTGGTAAATTTTACAAGAAGCAATTAGAAATCCACCTCCAACGGCGAATTCATTCTCGTACTAACTCTACTCCGCAGCCCAATCCCCCGGTAAATCTGATCAACAAGCTTTCATCTTTCATACAGGCATTATTTCGCTCTGCTTCTCTCTCGCCGTGACTGGCGACTGTAAACTCTCTCGCTGTGAGACAGGTGGGTTGGTGTATTGGTTGGAGAGTGCGCATGCTAAAGTAACTTTATACGTTGCGACAGGGTTGCGTATGATTTTATGTAATATACATAAAAACCGTGGATAGTGTACAAGAAAAATTATAAACAATGTTGATAATACGTTATGCTTCTAAACGTTTTTATTTTGAAAGAAGAAGGGAAGCAATGCTTCCCTTGCTTCCAAAGACGCCACGCCACTGGAGTATGCATGTATTATAGCTGTAGGGGATATAAAATCGTATTGGTCTTAAATTGTCCTTTGAACCCACAAATAATACAAATTAATTTTTATATTTTAATTTTTTGTTTATTAATCAAATACTAACATAAAATAAAAATTCGTTTTTTTTTTGTTATTTAATATACATAGGCACTTACGTTCTTTCGTACTATTGAGACAACAAACATTTAATAATTTATTTTTGCTAACGTAACGTTTTATTATTATCTGCAGGTCCAAACCCGGTATATTTTTAATATCCTGGAAATATATTTAAAAATTGTTTAAGTAATGTTCAAAACTAAAACCACCACAATCACGTTGAAAACATTATCGTCTTACCTCCGCACTTTCGATGAACTTCCTCCCTATTATTATAAGCGGGCAGCCTGTACCGCCGCTATCTATAAAAAGAAATACAAAACAAGACCATTCACTATTAATTTAAACGAAACCCACATAATGTACGTACCTGAACGCAAAACAGAACTTGCGGCCATGATGAAAGGATAGTTTATGTATTAATTTATTTCACTTACATTATGTTCCAACAGAGATTCTAACCGACACAGATATAATATAACTAAGAAAGATAAATAAATAAATAAAATAGTACCTATAGATATAATTTAGCCTGGCTACAGAAATTTATGTCTGTGAAGGATATTTTTTAGTTGTCTGGAAAAAGTACTAGCTCCGGCAGCAATAACTTTATTTTGTGAGCTACAACTAATTTCATACAGCCGTATATGATATATTTTAGTTGCCTTAGAAATCATATTTCCATAGCAGAATTAGTTGGCTGAAAAAGCATTTTATTAGCCACATTAGGTAGCAACGTAACTACGCCAGCTATTTTCGATGAATTATTTTTTTTGGTGTAGTACACTCTCGTAGACGGATACTGTCGAAATTTCAGCAGGATCGGACTCGTAGTTTTGTTTTGGCCGTGTGAAAACGGGAGTGTCCGTGGATTTCAGAAAAATGGAAAAAGAGCAATATCGGTCGGTGATTCGATTTTTGTTTTTGGAAGGGAAATCGGACAGCGAAATCAAAGAGCGTTTGGATGCTGTGTACGTTGACTCTTCTCCTTCGATGGCGACCGTCAGAAATTAGTTTAACGAGTTTCAACGTGGTCGCATGTCGGTTTTTGATGAGCCACGTCCAGGTGCCCAGAAAACGGTTAGCACACAGGATAACGTGACAAAAATACATGATCTCGTATTGGCAGACCGCCGATTTGCCGCGTTTGCTCACTCCGGACATCTAGCGCAACCGTGAGACCACTTCAGAGCACGTTTTGATCATAGGCAGTCAAAGTTGACTTTATTCTTACTTTCGCTTTCATTGGAACTTTGGAAAAAATGAATTTTTCTCACCTAATTACACTCGTAGCTTGTAAACTGTAAACAACATTGTAACCAGCACTCGCTCTACCGCTTACGCCCCGCCCCGCCCCGGACAAGAGCAAAATTATCCGTCCCTTCGGTACTTTACCGAATCTCTCTTGAAACAAATGATTTTGGCAACTCTTGGTCGTTGTCATAGCAAGTAGTCCCGAAATGATTTACATTGTAGCATTTTTGAAAGACATCACGAAAGTTCATATTCACTTTGGGGCTCAAGCCAGCTCTCCAGTAATTCAGAGAATAGGGTCCCTCTCCCTACTCACTGGGCTACCGAAAGACCAGATACTATGTAAATGCACTAAAAACCTGTTTCGCTATCATTCAGACTCTTTAAGTGCAATTCAGTAGGTATACTGTTCCACAAAGGCTATGTCTTGTAGAGAGTTTTGTTGGGATTCCACCATAAAATCTTACTATTCGTCTACCCTGTGCGACATATTTTTCACTAGCGTCCGAAAAAATATACACACCGGGACCTGATCGGTTTTAAATGGAGTATGATTTAAATGAAAATGATTTGAAAATTAAATTAAATTAGTATAAAAGAATAAAAACTACACTGAAAAAAATGGTTTAGACTTTTTATCTAAAGTGAAGTAGTTGACTTAAATTTAGATAGTTTTACCAAAGAAATAGCTGATTTCTCTAATCTTCGTAGCTGAAAATACTACTAAATTCGTTCATTTAACCACGCAAGATTAGAAGATAAAGTTTAGTCAATTCTTCCACAAAAGTTGTTGATTGTACTATTCAAATATAAAATTTAACTACAAACAATCGTTCTTTTTTCTTCAACACAATTTAGCTATCCAACATTTAACAATTTATAGATAATGAATAGCTGTCTTTACAAACGAATTAATTGAATTTGCAAATATAGTAGATGTTTCAACTAATGACGAATAGAAAAATTATCCATATCTTCGTAACTGTTTCAACTACATAGAATCATAAGCTGAAAATCAACGCGAACTTTAGATGAATTCGACTATTTCTTTAGATAACCAATCTAATTTTTTTTCTCTGTGTAGGGGGCTTCGCCCCCTGCTCGCTACGCTCGCCAGTCCCCGAGGGCGAGGCTAATTTCGGGCGCGGCCGAAATTTGGATACCCTTCGCTCTCCTTGAGCTAAAAGTTTTTTCGGGCGTACCTATGACTTGTATTTAACCTCCCCCCCCATTATTTTCCATCTGTCTTCACAAAAGTTCGGTTGCGTCGACAAAACAATATATTTGTGTGGGGTTTGGTTGAAATAAGTGGGCAAATAAAAATATTTACTCAGAAAATGTTATTGGGGTTGCGGAAACATGACCCCACAGTATAATTCCATTCGTTTTGAACTTTTTTCCTGCTTTGGTAAAGACACATTAATTCAAGGTTTTGTGAAATTGGTGTAAAAAATGTTTCTTAGAAGAACCAAAATGGAGGTTGGGTTTGTATGGTCACCCCATGACCCCATGGTCAGATTTGATCAATTCTCAGATATGTTTTGTATCATCAAGAGAAGCACATTTGTGTGAAATTTGGTTGAAATTGGTGCACAAATAAAAAAGTTTTTCTTAGAAGCATTTAATTTGGGGAGTTAGGTTTGTATGGCAGCCCCATGACCCCATAATCCGATTTTATCCATTCTTAGATACGTTTTGTGTCATCAAGAGAAACACATTTGTGTGAAATTTAGTTGAATTTGGTGAAGAAATAAAAAAGTTTTTCTTAGAAAAACTTAACTTGGGGGGTAGGTTTGCATCCAATTTCGGTGATTCAAACATACAAACAGCCTGCAGCAATAATAAGCACGTGTGCGAAATTTCAGATCCGTAGCTTTTATAGTGGCCGAGAAAAACGCGCTGCAACAGACGGACAGACAGACAGACAGACGGACATCGTCCAATCGACTCATCTCATCATGCTGATTATATTTGTATACTTTTTATATGGTCGGAGATGCTTCCTTCAATTCGTTACAAACTTTATGACAAAGTTAATGTACCCTTTAACGCTGAGCGAAGGGTATAAATTTTTTTATCAAAAACTCAACATATTCTAGAAAACTTCGGTCTAGAAAATTATGTATTCCAAGAAATGGTTTTCGTTTTCATTACTAACCTTTTGGGGAAGTTTTCGATGACTTCCTTACTTCCAATACACACTGCCAAGCAGATAAACTTCAATTAGTATAGCAACCCTTCGCAGACGGATTTCCTCAGTGGTATCAACGTGCGGGGCTTATTTTCATAAATGCATCATCCATAGAGAATGAAATCTCAAGAATTTAGCAAATCCGGTATTAGCCGCTTCGCATATTATCAAATGAATTTCGTAAGAATAATGGTACCTATTACGGCTCTGGCAGTATGTATACTGTGGCCTTATGCTTGCCTCATGCTCATGTTGCTAAAACCACCTTGTTCTAAATTCGTCCTCTTAGTGCTAAATAAATCACTTTGGTTGTAAAGGGCGCCACAAACCTGACGATTTCTCGGCCAATCGATTGGCCACAATCGATCTGCCGCCCGTAGATGCGACATCCATTGCTACTTTTGATGGAGAATGACCGCCACAACCACAGGAAGAAGAACGACCACAGGTTTATGTCAAAAAATCAGCAACTGAGATGAGACACATGATTCTCATAACAGCTTGTACGGAAAATTGCATTTCCACACGTCAAATCAAAAAATTGATTCCGATGGTCCCATACACCTTCTGATTTATCTCACAATCAAAAAATCTGGCCGATCGATAGGAGGGTTAAATTTAAATTACTGCAAAGAGTGAATGGAAGTTATTGGAAAATTTTGGGATCAAAATCCCAATCTGGTATCAATTGTGGGCAATGTGAGCGTCGCGGACACTATGCAGCTTTAAAACAAAATTTTAACAATTTGTGCTTCTTTATCCAAAAAAAATGTATTCTGGCATCTCTCAAGAAATTGTCTACAACGATTGTGAATTTTTTTTTGTTGGGTGTGAATTTGTTTTTTGTAATTTTATATTTCGTACATTTTTCTTTCATCTGTAAATCTTACGGTTCCCATTCGATCCAATCGGGCTCTTTTCAAGTGCTAGAAAAAAAGCGGCCCCTAAAATATGGCACCCCGAGCCGCCCGGCTTGCTTGATACCTGTATATGGGCTAAGATCTTGGGATATTAAATTTTTTAATTGAATATAATCTTGTAGAGAGCCTTAGAGTGTCTCATTTTCTTCGGCCGAATTGAGTAAAGGAGTGCTAGGATACTCGAGTTTACTATAAATCTGGTTGTTTCATTTAAATCTGCTGAACGTTTAGAATCTAAAAAAGATATTCCTATCCTAACCGTATGCAATGGAGATATTGCTAAGTTTGGCAGCTTGTGCTTTCTGGCTTTGTGCAACTCCTTATATTCTAGCCATTTTTCTGATATTTGGTATGAGGTGTACCTGATGAGGTCCTGCCTTAATGATAAACCAACATTTCCCTCTTCTTCTCAGTACCGTATAGCCCCATGTGGGACAGTTGCCTTCACCTAGTTAGATTAATTTTACAAGTAAAGCAACTAACCTATTTGCTCTTACACAGCATCATTTTAACTTCCTATAAAGGCCCAGTTCTGCGGTTCAGCCCAATGTACTTTACCGGACTCTGCCGAGACCGGAGCATTCGCAAAGAAAGCGAGTCAGTGTCTCATGTATATTTCTACATCAATGAGGATGCGAGAGCCGTTCGGACCCCTCACGAAATT
The DNA here is from genome assembly GCA_949715475.1 of Microchrysa polita. Lineage (NCBI taxonomy): Eukaryota > Metazoa > Arthropoda > Insecta > Diptera > Stratiomyidae > Microchrysa > Microchrysa polita. The sequence goes on from OX454419.1 coordinate 15,383,002, forward strand.
ATTACAATAAACATTGAAATCGCAGTGCAGACAACATGGAAACTGAAATCAAGCCCATTTGTAAATTCGGCTCAACATTTTCTCACAGACGGGGTAAATGTGTTCTAAAATGTCTCTTCGATTTTGGACATGGTTTTTCGAATTATAGATCGTATTCAAAATCATTTCTTGAAGAAAAAAATTAATTTCGGGTCGACTTTTTGGCCAGAGGTATTTAAAAAGAGAGAAGCAAAAAGCCTTAAAGGTATAGGTATATAAAATGAGAAGCAAAGAAGTGGGCGAAGTTTTTAAATTAATTTAAACTGACAAAAGCCGGGTCTATGATCTGAGGTCGAGAAATTCTTTATTATTTTTTTGTGATCGACTGAACTTAAGAACAGCCAAGTTTTCTTCAAAGTTGTACAGACTTTCAATGAAATTTGGAAGATATACCCCTACCGAAAAACATCCTTTCTTGATTTGCTTCTTTCTATCTAACCGCGAATCTCGTGTTATATTCACAAATTGTGCTTCTGCCCTTACTTCGGTGTTCTTCAAGGTTCTATCTTGGGCCCGCTTTTTTTCAACATCTTCATCACTTTTATATGCCGAGAGAGAACTATTCAGTCATCAAAAGATTGCATGCGTCTAACGTCCTGATCGTGCACTTCAAACCAAACGACCGGCATCCTGATGTAAATAAGTGTTTCTCTATGTCTTTTACCCAGAAACTTAGTACCTTTTCCTTACAATACGTTATTGATCAGATCACCTTCCCCTAAAAAAAATCGATAACTTCAAAGACTTAGTTGTCACTTTTTTTAGGATTGATTAGTAGATTAGTAATTTTTCAGAAACACACGATCACAGGCTGTCCGACGACTTTTAAATAAGGATATCACAAAGTCCAGAAGCCAAGTATCTTGTTCCAATTTTTTTTGAAGCTACATGTGTATTGTCTGAAGTAATAAATTTTCAATCAATCAAGAACAGCTCTTGATAATCACACTAATTAAAACACCCACGTCAACATTAAGGTGCTACTGTCAAAGTCAATCCAGTAGCTAAGATCTAAATCTGCAGCCATCTAATTCGTATGCGCTAACCAATTTATTAATTCTTAAAACCGGCTCCAAAAGTCTTGGACTTTTTCTTGCTACCATTGCTTTAATATCTTCGAACAATAAATCGATTCCACTTTAAATTATGCCCCATTAATCAATAATTGATCATCTTGCGATACTAATCTTTTCCATTCATTCACACAATTCCAATAAAATTACACATCTCCAATCCAGAGTTCACATTTCAATCTCTTTTCTTTATTATTACACAGGTGAATTGACGGATGCTACTGATCTTCGATGTCCTCCATTAAACCACATTAGAGGAGCTGACAATCATCATCATCAGACCACGACGACGGCCGCCACAGCAGCGGCGACGCTCAACAACAACGCCGGCCAAAAGAATCACTTAAATCATGCATTGAGTCAATTGAGTCAATTACATTCGCATTCCGACAAATACAATCACTTCAATTACTCAGCACATTTCAAGACATCATCCACCACGGATAGTACTAGCATTTCACCTTCGTCATCCACAGGAGGCTGCGCGTTGCCTGGAAGCGGCTCTGGTTCGGTACAATCTTCGTTGACCCTCAATCCGGCCAATAATCCTAATGTTGTAGATTTGGACTACAATGGTCACCCTCCTACTGCAGGAGCCTTGCTTCAGCACGACTCTGCGAGCTCCAAGTATTTCGCCGATTCTGCTGGATTCGGTGGCAACAACAACTGTGATAATGATTATGGTCGTCGAGCGGGTCTCGAGGCTGATGAGACCGCGAAGAGGTCCTACTATGATCCGAATACGCATGACGACTATGACGACTCAATGTCCGGCAATGGGGACCTTGTCAAGGATTTGACTCATATGACGCCCACGGTAGGACAGCAATCGGCTAGCACTGGACAAATGCTTGGAGCTGGGGTGAAACGGAAAGTGTACGATGATCTGGACGATCGAGCCACTAGCAATGAGTCGGCGGAATCGCATGTCAAGCATAATAATTATGAAGCCTACATGAAGCCGTTTGAGGGAATCCGTGCGCGTAGCTTTGACGATTTGCAATCACAGGGAGCACAAGCGACAGGCGATTTGCATCATCATTTGCAACACAATGCACATCAGCATCATCTGCAACAAGTGCAGCACCATCATCAGCAAGCACAACAACAACAGCAGCAGCAACAAAGGTCAGCGGCTGATGATTATCGGTTGAGTTCGATGGATCAAGCGGATCGGCTTAATGACAATGAGAGTGTAATGAATGGTAGTTGTGCGTCCAGCGAGGATTTGAATCAGACGAACTCGAGCGAACAGGGGGAGAAAATAACGTCGGGGAGCGATGATGAAGGGAATCAAGGTGAAGAACTTGATGAATTTCGGTTCCGGCATATTCATTTATTTTCTTGTTTATTTTGCAGCTCAAGACGATAACTGTTCAAAAAAGAAGCATCGGCGCAATCGGACCACATTTACAACATATCAGTTGCATGAACTTGAACGTGCTTTTGAAAAGTCACACTATCCCGATGTCTACTCGAGAGAGGAGTTAGCGATGAAAGTTAATTTGCCTGAAGTTCGAGTGCAGGTGAGTCCAAATTTTTTTTTTCCTACATGCATACATTCATAGCGGAGAATTGAAATGACTCGGCAAGGAAGAAGCTTGCATGTCTGTTCTGTAATTTGCGCTCCATGTTGATATGTTCACTCGCGCGAAGCTGTGCGTGCGCTTGTGTTGCCTAAGCCTAAAGCTCGCGTTGCACAAGTGAATTTACGTAGCGGTAGCTTTCTGATTTCGTTCTGAAAACGAGAGTCTCATGAGAGCTGATGAGCTATGTAAAATTTTCTCAAGGGATCAAATAATTTTTAATTCCGAGCAACTATTCCTAGGAACTTGAAGTTCGTACTGTGACTTTGGTACTTCCCGCAGGGGAGTCTGTGTCCTTGTGACACAGAGCATCTGTGTAGGGTGACACAGATTCACAGATTTTTTGTGAGTTGTGACAGCACGTACTCGAGCAGCGCAGGGAGGCCCCTTGTATGGTTTATACGCCATGGCCTTGGTGAAAAATGCCTACGCGCCTACATCTAACAAGTTTGTGAATTGATGACCATACGGCCTGAGTCAAATTGCTGCATAGCAAGCGGAAGGGGCCACTCTGAAATGAACGATAGCGCTACGAGCCTGCTTTAAGCAGACGAGTAGGCATAACGATCCTGTGGCTGGCGAGCTGAATTCGTTAGGTCTAACCGAAAGGGGACCAAAGGATGATCATACCTGCTATTGAGAAATCTTTAGCGAATAGTGGACCTCGGAAATGGGTATGCCCAAGGGACCATGGTCTCTAACCATCATGGAGTTGGTCTCGAGGTGGACTGTGGTGCTCGATAAGTCGACCAACTAGAGTCGAACCCCAAGGTGGGGTTCCAAAGGGAGGCAGAGGGAAAGGGAGCCGGATAAACTGCCGTTTCTTTAAAGGGAGGGAATTACGGCCGCTTGGCTTAGTTACTCCGCAAGGCACGCGCCAGTAGACGCATACTTAATGTGACTTTGGTACGCAAATTGTACCGAAATCCTTCACACGTCATGATTTGGCTCCAACATCCCGCCAAATTCACCTCTCAGCTACAACTCTTCTTTCTTTGCAACACCTAGGCAAAAATTCAATTTCACTCACAATCAAATCACATCAACCCCATATCGATTTGAGCTACGGAATTTCCTTTGCAAAAATCCTGCTCGTGTTCCTGTCAACGTCATCACAAGCTTAAGCTATGCGACAATTCAAAGCGCACAGCCGAACTCACAGAACTCATGACGACAAATCCTAACTTGTGGCAGCGAAGGCGGTGGTTGTGGTATCCCTGTTTCTTATTCCTTTTCATCAAATGAAAATTTCTACAGTAAAAAAAACGTTTGGACGATTGGGTTTTGCTTTCTGCTTGTCGAACTCTTTACTTTCTTCTTCAAATAGTCGTCGTCGTCGTTTTTTCTCTTTGGTGTGCCGGGAATTTGTTTGAGTCGTTTTTCTGCAAAACTGATTTCCGTGGTGTAATAAAAATCTCGCAAAATCAAATGCAATAATGGTGGAAATTTTTTGCACAGAACTCCTTTTTTTCTATGTGTCGCTGTGATAGAAGAACTGATTTGCAACGAGTCAGGCCTCCGAGGTTCCACCTGGGCTTCCAGGCATATCTGATGTTGCAGAACTTGTGATTGTGATTTTGTTACTCTCGTTTTATGTAAAGGACACAAAATTGCAGTTTTTCTATAATATCCTTGTGAATGTGTGTCAAGCGTTAGCTTAGTCGAATTGTGTTGTATGTATTTTCCTCAATGTTTGCGTTTGCATATAAATTGAAACAAATTTATTCCATTTTTGAATGTTACCGAAGTGCTGTGTTATGCATGCCTTATAAATGCCCTCGTGTTGTAACAAAGTCACAAAGAGTCAGTGAAAAAGGGGTTGAAGGAAGGGTGAGGTTGGTGGGCGGAGGACATGGCTTAACAGGTCCTCCTCGAAGGGTGAATTTATTTTATATCTCGTTCATATTGTCAAAGAGCATGTTTATGGAGACATTTCAGAATTCAGCTATATAAGCAGAAACCGAACAGGGTAAATATCAAATGTCGTGAATTGACAAATCATTTTTATTGACTAAACATCAAAAACGATTTTTCCGGCGTGACAATATTTTGGATTTTTGATATACCTAGGGGCAAGCGGCTACGTATTGTTTGTGATTTAGGAAAAAGTCTATTAAGTTGATGATATTAACTGTAAATTGTTTATATTTAAAAGGTGATGAGGTTTAATAAGTTTAATCGTTGTATAATAAATTATGAGAAATTTCGGGAGGATGTAACGAAATGATTTTGACACATTCGTGTCTGTTTTGGAATAAAAGTGAATTTTTGCAAACATGTAGTATCAATATTAGCAGTGGCGTAACGTTTCCCCCCCTTTATATTCGATTGGTGGCAAAAAGGGTGACACAATCACGGATGAGGCTGCAACGAATTCATCAAAAATGATCCAGCCACTTCCAAGCATTTTCGAGGTTGGTGCAATTAACCACACGGATGCCACCGGACGTTTCGACGGGCCACCAGAACTCACGCCGCTATAAAAGGCAACTTCACGAGTGCAAATACATAATTTCGGCACAATGCACTAACAACATTGGGGTGCCGTCGGATCCACTAGCAAAAATTTATTTATTTAAAAAGGTTCGTTGACCATATCACGCAACCCGAGCCATCCTTTACATATAGAAATCGAATATGCTCCCACTTACCATCAAATTTCCAAAGTCGAGATAATTTTGCATCTCAGATTGATTTTTTCAGAAGCTTCCCGTTAATAAGAATAGAGAAATTAGTAAATGCAGAGAGTTTGCTGAATCACGAGCATGTTCGCTTATCGAACACCGAGCAAGAACTTTAGATGGAGGTTTGATTATAGTCTAAGAAAAATATCATATTTGGTCGGCAAAATCCTACGTCGGAAATTTTATTGGATTATGGTTGGGGATGATCCCCAGACTATGACATACAAAGTCCCACCGATTGGGGGTCCGCAACCTTAAAAAAACGGGGAAATGGGGGGGAGCAGTTTTTCGGTTATTATTTCAAAAACAGTAAGAGATACAGAAAAATGGTCTGAGGACGAAAAAAACTACAGAAAATTATCTTTGCAATGATATATAAGACATTCGAGTTTAATTGAATATTTCGGCGTTAGGCTAGAAAAGAAATTAGAAATCATATTTTCATTTTAGACTTTTTTTTTAAAGCTTCATAACTTTTGGAAGAATACTAGTTCAGCCGTAAAATTTTGTACAAGTATTCACAATAAGTTCAAGATAATTTTAAGGTAAACATTGAGTCGCTCTGGTCAAGGACCCCCATTATCCCCCCCCCCATTTAAATTTGTCAAAACGGCATGTCCATAACTCCCCCCAAAATTGGAACAGGGCGCTAAATTTTGGTTTGTTGCGATTGGAGGTCATAGTCACCCCACCCACCAAAAATCAGCTCATTCGGATAAAAACCAAGGGTACCTCCCATACAAAGTGACCTAAGACAACTTTAGTCTACACTCTACAGTTTGTAAAATGAGTAGTACGTATAACAAACTCCTGATGGGTCACTTTGTATGGGAGATACCCTTAATTTTTATCCGAATGAGCTGATTTTTGGTGGGTGGGGTGACTATGACCTCCAATCGCAACAAACCAAAATTTAGCACTCTGCTTCAATTGGGGGGGGGGGGGGGGTTATGCACATGCCGTTTTGACAAATTTAAATGGAGGGATAATTGGGGTCCTTGACCTGAGCGACTCAATGTTTACCTTAAAATGATCTTAAACTTATTGTGAATCTCTGGTTCCTGTTAACCGCTTGTGGGGCAAAGGGCATCAACTACGCCTACTTTCCACCTCGTTCTGTTCTGTGCCATCGTCTTTAGGTCTGACCACTGTTTGTTGAATGAAGCAGCATCGCTATTAACTGATCTTCTCCGCGTGTTTAATTGGTCGTCCAACACGGCGTCTTGCATTGGCACCTTGAGGGTTCCGATCTAGGGCCTGCTTTGCAATATTTGTTGGCCCTTTTCGGAGAGTATGACCTATCCATTGCCACTTTCGCCTTTTGGAGGAAAGTGCCTATCCAATCTAGGCCTGTGATACTCAGGAGATCATCATTGGAAATAATCTCCGGCCAGCGGATTTTTCGGATGCGCCGTAGGCACTGGTTTACGAAAGTTTGCAGCTTAGTTGTTATCTCGTTGGTCACCTTCCAAGTTGAATAGCCATAAAGAAGCACAGATATTACAATAGAATTGAAGATTCGGATTTTGGTGCGCCTGGAAATGTTGTTATTTTGCCAGAAAGGAGTCAAAGTGAAGAAGGCTGCCCTATCCTTATTGATACGCGATTGTACATCAGCGTCCGCGCCGCCATCTGCTGTGACTATGCTTCCGAGGTAGCAGAATTCGTCAACTTTTTCGACTGCCTGGCCCGAAAGACAAATTCCGCTTTGTCCCCCAGGATGGGAGCTCAAGAACTTGGTCTTGGCAACATAGTCCAGGTGTTGCAGGTAATCAAACATTTTCCATCTGATACCTTTCCTCTGGTGTTTGAAGCGCGGTCACCAGTGCCGGATTAAGCAAGCGCGGGGCCCGTGGCAAAAGTAGAACGCGGGGCCTATAGAACTTCGATTAACCAAACTAATAAAGAGGCCCTAAAATTAATATCTGTTATTAAGTCATAGTAACGCCGTAACTGAGACAGATACACAACGCACAGTGGTTCATTCATTCACATATTCTAGACAGTGATTCCCAAACTGTGGGGCGCACTCCTCTAGGGAGGCGTGATGGTTTGGAAAGGGGGGCATAAGTACAACTCAAGTTTTAATGTCATTTATTAAAATAAAAAAAAAAGTAAGCTAACAAATCTAATCAGTTATTGTTATTGCAATACAACGGACCAAATAAAACTTGTATCCATTCGATTCAAGAAAAAAATGGTACTGCGATGTAACAATAATAAATTATACTAGCTAAGGATCTCGGCCAAAAGACAACTGGAAATATTTTGGGCCGAGAAAAAACAACAAAAATCTACGCTCCTACTGAAGACTGGGAATTTTGATATATTTTTAATTTGTTAGGACACTATGAGATTGTGGTAGCTCCTGTAATAGCATTTCTTTACTTTTCGATGTATCGCTTAGCCAAAAGTAGGCCTTTTGTGTGAAGATTAGTTCTTGTGTCAAATAGCGGATTTTCGACAAACATTTGAGTCTTGTCTTTGGTTTGTCAGCAAAATCGTATATAGACATACGCCTAAATCCAAACGGAAAATAATTCTTTTGGTTGTTTCCGAACGTCACGGAATTTCGATATTACTATGTACTTCTAAAAAAAATGATTCTAGGTTGCGCGTATGGGTATGTAGGCTTTATTTATGAAGTAAATCTGAGCATTGGATTCGGCCATAGTGTAAATAGGAAAAAAAGAGTTTCCAGATTTTTGTCCAATATCAGTGTGTGGTTGATCAAATTTATTTTTAAAATTAGCCGAAGAAACAAAAAATTTAAATTAATTTCACAACCTGACACGCGTAGTGGACTATACTTAAATGGCAGAAAACAAAAATGTCCACACCTATTTTCCGTTTTTGGCCAACATTTTCTGGGAGCGCCAGATTCTGGAAACCTAGTAAGGGGGGCACACACTGAAAATGATTGGGAACCACCTAACGGGACAAAAATCAAAAGTGTAAGTATGCGATTAATATAGATTTTGATGGGCAATACATTTGTAGATATCAATAGAATATAGGAATAACAATTACATCCCTAATGCGCACTGGCATACCTCTCAAAGCATTATGAAAATGGGGGCTATATTATTTGTTTTGAATAGGGTTCAAAATTTTTTCACAAAAATGTTTTTCATTGACGTGTATAAGTTTGCCAAGATTTTTTTTATTTTAATTAGTAAAACCGAGTTTCTGTAGACAAATTATATTTATTCGACAAAGAAGAATTGACCGATTGAAGTCCCTTTTGGACGACCTCTAAAAATATAAAAATTTGACATTTTACTAACATTTTTGTGAAAGAATTTTCAATCATTTTTTAAACAGGTAATTTTGTCCCACTTTTCATAACGTTTACAACGGTACGCCACTGTGAATGAGAGATAAATTTGTAGTTTCTTAATGCTATTGATGTGTGCAAATACATTTTCCAACATGAACTCCAAAAATCGTATGTATCGCAGGAACGTAAATCTGAAACACTCTGGACGTAGGTTTGGGGGGTTGCCATCATGAATTAGAAAGAAATATTTCTGTATTTTATGCAGTACAAATCTTGTTATAATTTTAGAACACCCTAGCGTAAATTGTTTAACGATAACGTGTTATAACAATTTAGAAGAAACTCGTTGGCATCTTGGTTGATATAATTTTTGTTTGAGAAAAACGGGGGGCCCTCAAAGCGCGGGGCCCGTGGCATTTGCCACCTTCTGCTACGTGGTTAATCCGGCACTGGCGGTCACTAGTACATCGTTAATGGCTATGAGGAAAAGAATAGGTGATAAAATGCAACCTTGTCTCACTCCACTGTGCACCTCAAAAGGATCTGAAAGCTTACCCTTGTGCAAAACGTGACATTGGGCTCCCTGATAAGATTCCTTGATGATGGAAATTATTTTATCTGGTATGCCCCTCCTACGAAGAGCTCTCCAAATATACTCCCGATCAACACTATCGAACGCCTTCTCGAAATCAATGAACATGAGGTGTAATGGGGATCTCCATTCGGCGGATTGCTCAATAATAATTCGGAGGGTGTTTATATGGTCACTACATGAAAAACCCTCACGAAAGCCAGCCTGTTCATTGCTTAAAGTGCGATCAACTTCATCCTTGATCCGGTTCAAAACAATTTTAGCCATTAGCTTGGATACAGCTGGAAGTAGGCAAATATCGCGCCAATTATTACAATCCTTAAGGTTACCCTTCTTGGGAATTTTAATAATTACGCCCTTTTTCCATTGTACTGGAAGAGTTTCGGTTTCCCAACACTCTCTGATGAGGGGAAGCAGAATATCCGCTGCAGCATTCGAATCCGCTTTAAATAGGAATAGGAATTCCATCTATCCCCGGGGCCTTACCGGCGTCCATAGATTCGATAACCCGCTTTAATTCCGTCTTAGATGGTGGTCTGGAATTAATACTGGCTACTGGAGGGACGTCTTCTTCTGCCAATGAAGATGCACTTACAGTCCCAAAACGGTTGTTGAGGACCTCAAAAAAGTGCTCTTTCCATATCTGAAGTTGCTGTTCTTCAGTAACAAGCAGTAACCCTTCTTTATCTTTCACAGGATGGTCCGTTGTGAACGATAGGGTACCGCTTTCACCACGGTAAGCCGCATCATTTGCCTCTTTCGCTAAAGCGTTGATGTAAGTACGCTTATCACGCCTCACACTTCTCTGCACGCCTTTTTGTAGTGAAGTTGATTTTTAGCTGAATCATCAGCAGCAGAGTTAATCTGTTCATTAACTCTTTTGCGTGCTGAGATAAAAGACCAAGTAGCATCACTGATAAATGGTCTTCTACCCCGATCCAATCTTCCCACAGTCGCTTCGCCACATGAAATAAAAGACTCCTTTGCAAAATTCCATCTATCTTCAATTGTAGGATTCTGAAGAGATGTTGCTGCACAAGCTTTTTCGTGCACGTCTAGTTGAGGAATTTTTTAGCTTTTGCACATTAAATCGTGGCAAGATTCACGTGTTGTGAGATCGTTGAATCGCTGCCGTTCGTAAGCGAATTTTCGCGATAACAAGATGATGGTCGCTGCCAACATCAGCTCCACGCTTCGACCTGACGTCTAAGAGGCAGTTTCTCCATGTTTTAGAAACAGCCATATGGTCAATTTGGTTCTCTGTTCTGCCATCAGGAGAAATCCGAGTTGTTAGGTGGCAGGGTTTATGCATGAACAACGTTCCGCCAATGACTAGTTGCCGAGAGTTACAGAGCTCCACGAACATTTCGCCATTGTTGTTCCTGTCGCCAAGCCCGTGATTGCCCATAAGATGTTCCAAGCCTAAATTATCAGTACCGACTTTGGCGTTGAGATCCCCCATTATAATTTTGATGTCACCCCTGGGAGCCCAATAAAAGGTGTCGCCTAGTCGCTGATAAAAAAACGTCCTTTGCGGATTGGTCTGCAGGTTCAGTCGGTCCGTAGCACTGAATAACTGTGATGTTTCGTACTCTGGATTTGAATCTGGCTGTGATGATACGGTCGGAGATAGATTTCCAGTCGATAAGAGCAGGGGCGGCGCATAAGGGGCCGCAGGGCCCGCGTGGCGGGGGGGGGGGGGGCACGAGATTTAGGGGCCCAAAAACCACATGAAAGATTCCTGAACCGTAAAAACAACCCAACTACGAAAAACAATACTCCGACGTAGATATTGTTTGTAGGCAAGAAGAGATATACACTTTCCGAAGTCAATAGAAATGCTAATTTCATTGTTCCTCTTTCACCAGGTTAGATAAGTCTCTATGCTCAAAAAATTACATATTGTGCTAACATTTTTGAAAGTTCATCATACAATCCGGATCATCATATTTTCGCCAAAAAACTCTTCTGTGGTTGAAAAAGTTTCTCTATATTTTTATAAATCATTCATTGTACAAGGAAACTTTGATCTTATTTCATAATTCACATGAAAATAGCTCGAAATTAGTGCATATTCCATAAATAAATGTATACAATGAGAACACACCATTTTGTGTTGTGGTTTTTGTGAAAAGATAAGTTAAACTTTCAAAATTCTTCAGCTTAGTTTACTCTAAATTTATGTAAAATAAGAAGTCCGCTTCCGGCTCTATGAACTGAACACCCTATAAGCCTCCATTGCGGAATAAATTTGCTCATGGCATGGCTGTGCTATTTGATGTAACTGTAGCCCCGGCTTGTAATCCGACCCACCCTTTTCCTTGCTAATACCATACGACCTAAACGATCCTTTAAGTCCTTTTACAAATAAACTATCTTAAAACATTTTTGGGGATAGCGCCTTTTCTATAGGGTGTTTATACCAGACTAAATTCCAATCGCAGATCAATGGCGCATCTGATACAACCACGAGTTCTATCAATTGTACAATGAGCTGGAAGTATCGAAAATTGTGAAACTTCAATAATTGCAATGGGTGGGACATGTGCATCGCTAATCGCATGCTAAAGAAGGTGATGAACGCACAACGAATTGACGGAGCGACGGAGCGTGGACGACCGAGAGCTCGCTGAGACAACTCTGTAGGGGAAGACGCCCACCAGCTGCTGGGCCTCCGAAACTGGAAGACCATTTCAACAATTTAGGGGGCCAAAGCCCAATGTCGGGCCATCGTGCCACATCGATGATGAAATTCCACCCCACTTTGTCATGAATTCTCAAACACAAAATAGTTCGCGAGTGGTACAAAACACAGTTAGTACGGCTTGTGTTTGTCGTAGAAGACTAAAATATTTGATATTGCTTGCGGTAGGTACACGGTCGTTAGAGCTGTGGTGCTGGTGCCACATTTATTTTGAATAGAGTCTTGCCGAGATTGCTCTGTTGAATTTAATAATGAAGAACAAACCTTCTTAAAATCGAAGGATTTAAATTAGAGCACACTTAAATTTATAGCTGAACAAGAAATGGAGTTGAATTAATAACGTGGCGTTGTTTTCCAATTGTCTAGCAAGTTACAACCTTCATCATGTGGTGTAGTCTTATTGGTGTAGTAGGTAAGAAGCTCGTCTTAAATTCATAGGTTCCCTGGATCGAATCCCACTGTAGGCAGGTAATTTATTATGCGAGCGTGATAAGGTAAATTAAATGTAACCAACACCTATAGAGGTCAATGATGGGCTGCGTGAGCTTTTTTATTTTAAAATAAAAAAACGATTGAAGTTATTTTAAGTACGATATTCTTAATTTTAGTAGAAACACTGTAACGTCAAATAATGTTTAAAAAGAGTTGACTTAATCGTGTTTTCAGTTGATTGCCCTATGTTTTTCTCTCAGTGTAGGGGGGCCCACTCAAGAAGTTGGCGGGTGGGCCCCGAGTGAAGTTGTTCCGCCACTGGATAAGAGATCGGCGTGCATTTCTAGTCAACAGGATTCCGACGCCCGCTTGCGGAGGTGAATTATCGTCTTCACTTCCAGAGTAGAGCAATACAGTGCGAGAGCTTGGTGATAAAGTCGCCCGCGATCCGAGCCATCTTGTTTCGCTCAGTCTTAGTATAGCGATGTTGTATGCGGTCATTTCCTGTTCGACTTCTGTGAGCCTTGTGTTATTACACTCACCCCACATCGTCCGAACGTCCCAAAAACCGATCGTAGTCCGTTGTTTAAGCCAAAAGTCGTTGCCGTTAAATCAGTCCGAGGTATCCGAGGCTCGTTTAATGTTTCGAGTGTAAAGTAAGTTTTAGGTACGCAGGATACAAGCCTACATACCCTATCCCTCAAGTCGCCTTTTACGACAAACCGGGATCGCTGTGGTATAATTCTAACCCCAAAACCACAGGGGTCAATTTTTTGTTAAGTTTCGTACATATCTGAACCCTTGAGCGCAAAACAGAGTTGCTGCGCGCACAATTGTAGAGATATGTTCGAAACTCAGGAGAGTTTTATTCTCTCCTGTCCCTTTAGTCGCCTCTTACGACACCTCGGGAAAGACTGTAGCACTATTCTTAACCCGTGCCACAGGGCGCACGTGAATATTGTGAATACTTATAAAGAATTTTGAGGCTGAACTTGTATTCTTTCAAAAGTTATGGAGCTTTTAAAAAACGTCTAAAATAAAAATATTCTAATTTCTTTTCTAGTCTAACGCCTAAATATTCAATTAAACTCTAATGTATATCATTGGAAGAAAAAAAAAACAAAAAATTCCCCCCTTTCCCTCTTTTTTTAAGGTTGCGGACCCCCAATCGGTTCGGACTTTTTATGCCATCTTTGGGGGACCATCCCCAACCATAATCAAAAAAAGTTTCCGATGTAGGATTTTTGCCGCTCGATGGTCATATTTTGGCCCAATTTTCTTAGACTATTAATGAACTTTGCTTTCTGCAATGCAGTTGGCAGACACACTTCATACATAATAATTAGAGGTACGGAAATTTCGTTTTTACGAAATAGATGCGAATTTCGGCGAAATTTGCTCATTTTTGCGAATTGATGCGAAATATTCAAATTTGTACAGTTTTCTCGAAATGTTAATTTTTCTTCAAAAAAAAAGAATCAATTGTGGAAGATCATCTCAGATTGATTTTTTGTCAAAAGATTCCCATTAAAAGGAATAGAAAAATTACCAAAAAAAATTCGCAGACGAGCACAATGGCTCGCCAAACACCGAGCAAGGTGTTTAGTCGGAGTTTGGATGAATGAACTTTGTTTTCTGCATCGGGTTTTTTTTTGTGGTTCGATGAGCCCCAAAATTGAAATGAGCGGTAAATAAAAAAGCGAAGCAGTACTAGCGGGTTCTGCCTCAGAAGTTTGTTTCTCTTTTTACCGTAACCTTTTTAGGGGCGTAGTCGACTTTGTCGTATGTATGTATTGTCAAAAACATTTCTTGATAACTGAACTCGTAGTATCATTCAGTATAGGGTGGCTACTTCCTAGTCGATTTTATCGCTTATTACTATTCAAAATTTCTGAATGAAATGTGATCGTGACTTGATCGTTTCATTGTGATTCTCTAGCTTTCTAGTTTAATAAATCTTAACATTAACAGCAACAAAATGTACAAAATTAAGTTTTTATGCGAATTTCAGCGAAATTTCTAATTTTCAAAATTAGTTTATGCGAAATTCCTGTTTTTTATTTGCGAAATTTCCGTGCCTCTAATTATGATCATTTAATTTTTAAACAGTCAATTGATAAGAAACTCCAAAGATGTGTGGTGTATCCTGTCTCATTTTATTTTCATTTATTTTATTGAGCACTTTCATTTTCCCTCGAAAAAAATCCGTCAGATAAGAGACTTTTGACGTCATATTCCATCGAAGGTTTTGTTAAGGTATTTCCTTCACTCTCATTCCGTAGCTAAATTCTCAACAAACAGTCATTATCTGCGCTGACATTGATGACGGTACGATAGTTACGAACTGTGAATTCGATTCGCTTATTGTTTTTAAATAAGGCAAAACCGAACTACTGTAATAAGTAGTGATAGCTTATGCTACCGTGCTTAAGCAAGTCTAAGAAGGTCTAAAGAAGTTTGATATGCTCGGTTCAAGAGTGCGGTCACCAACTGGTAAATGTCATCGTTCTCTTCATTTCATATGCAAATTTCAATTTCAGTCGTCGGTCGTAAAAAAAAGACACTGACAGACCATTGCGTCTTAAGATTCTTTACGGAACAAAAGGACTTCCCGTCGTAGTACCTGAAACAATTTTTTTCTTATTCGTGTTTGTATGTCACATTGTCAAGTGACACATATCTGCAATTATTTATTCATTCTAGATGAAAGTTCTAAAAAAAATATTAATTTCGTCTTCTAATCTGGGCCACGCACCGCTAATAATAAAATGAATTAGTACTTATTATACCCTCAAAAGAGAGAAGGATTAGAAGAAGAAGATGACACACTTAAACGACCGTACTTCCTCCATAGGTCGGATTTACTCTGGTTCTCTTTTCTATGTTCGTTGGTTTGGTTCATTCATAATAACATCGACAGAGAGGTAAATCAATCGAATCAATTTACGATCGGATTACAATTAGACAGGCTGTCGGTTTAATGTGCTTAACATGTCATATCAATCGAATTGAATCAATTTGTCTGGAAATCATTTTTTTTTCTTGTTCTGTCTTCCTCTCGTCTTATTGCTCCAGGGCTCTATACATAAATCTGAATCCTTTTTGTGTGCATCTCTGAATGTAGTATTGAATGATTGGTGGCATGTGTCTGATGACGAGAGAGCTTAAATTTCCAACAACGACAGCGATAGAAAGATATTGTTTCAATTACGCCCGCAAGATACTCGTACCTCAAATGTACATCTTACGATTTAAGATATATGAATAATTGCAGGGAAATCGGTTACAATTTGAGTTAATCAAGTCAAACTAATACAATGGCGAAGGGGGAAGTATTATATTTCACATAATTACCATACACCCTGCTCGCAAAAAAAAAAAAAAACAATTCATAACATCGAAAAACAAATATGAATGGATGAATGTCAAAATCACGTTAATTTTATTATGTGAACGAATATTGAGTGTGCGTTGCAAAGCGTATAAGTACGTACTTGCCTCTGGCTGGCTTTGTTGTCGTATCGTAATTAATTCAAGAAAATCAACGTAAATCCTGTCGAATACATATCTAATTAAGACGGGTGTTATACACTGAACCAAATATTTCTTCATATGAACGAATTTTTTCTTCGTAAACTTTTGAATAAAATTTTTATTTGATTTGAATAATAATTTGTTCCATTGAAAAAGTCCGGGTAGATTTTTGGAAAAAATTTGCATATTATTCAATATGAAAATTTGGTTTTTCGTTTTATCAAATTAACTAAATTTTCATCAGTTTTATTACTATTCGCTTACAATTTTTAATCAATTTGAAGAAATCGCACTTTGTAAAAGTTTTTCTTCGTATAGAAGAAATTATTCAAACTGACGATTTGTTTGCGCTAAATTATTGAAAGCAATTGTAAGATTGACAAAAGTTCGTCAAAATAACAAATTCACAATTTGTCAGATTCGTCGAAAGGATAAAACTTAATCAAATGGAAGAATAGCATCATTCTTATATTTTATATATATTATATTTTATCACAGTGAATAATTTAGTCATATTGATAAAATCAATTCTTCAATTCTTCTCTTTTACGAAAATTCTTCACACTGATGAATTTATAGTAACGCATTTTCTGTTTATTTTCGATTTTCTGAGTAATTTTTGCCTTTAAATTTTAATGGAAATCTCAATTCCAAAAAGAAATGTTTTCATACAATTTGTCAGAAAGAAAAAAAATAAAAAGTGTCCTAGTCGAGTCTCAATAAGGCGTCCGCCATGCAGTGTGTATCAAGTAGTGCTTGTCTTGAGAACATTGGAAGTATATTTCCTTTCTGGCGCAATGGCAGTGTGAGTGGACTGGCACGCAAGCAGACCGAGTTCGAATCCTGATTCTAACACAATGGGTAATATGGTTATTTGTATATAAAAAAGTGTTTAATAAATATTGTGAGAGTCTTGAAGACATATAATAATAAATGAAATTAGTTTCAATACGAATAAGACAAGACGCAATGTTAATTTTTATATTTAAAAAAAATGAAAATTTCTTCATATTGACAAATTATTCATCAATTTACAATAATTTCGTAATTATTCAATATGACTATGGTATTCTTCAATCCAAATAACAGCTTCATTGACCGTATTTTGATGAAATATTCTTCATATTAAATGTAAATTCGTCGAATTTACGAATTTTTTGGTTCAGTGTAACGACATTGTTTTGAAATGCTGTCGCTAATTTCTTGGTGTCTTGCGACAAGAGGAACGCACGACTTGACTTCATAGTCGTTGTTCTGCACGAAACAAGCCTCGTTTATGCCATTGGAAGTTTTTTTTACGATCCCAACAAAAACCAACAACGTCTAGGAATTAGGGATGTCAAAAACCGGACGGTTAGTCCGAAAACCGGTACTTTCAAAACGGTTAACCGGTTTTTTTCGGTTTTTTCCTCCTCCCGGTTTTAACCCGGACGGTTGTTGGTCCATCCGGTTAAAACCGGAAAAAATTCTTTCAAAATTCATGCAATTTTTTTTATGTTTTCTTGATTTTTCAGTAGGCAATTTTATTACTTATCCTCTATGGAAAATTTCGTTTTCAAATTTCAGCTCTTTAACAATTGCCAAACACTCTTCTTTTTGCTATTACTCGTAGAACAATCGCTTCTTCAAATTACCTCTGCTTGTATCTTATCTCTTCCAAGGTAGATATTGTTTATGTTTACACTGCGTTTCACATGTATCTTGGTTGTACCACGTTATTGTGAATTAATATTCGTGTATAGTATATCAGTGCATTTCGCGTATCATCGTGTCGCTAAAAGATTTCGTATTCCGCAAGAGAAATTAGGGTGGCCCCTTTTGTTAAAGTTTTTTTCAAAAACTAATAAAATAATTAAATAACATCTAACAATTTTATTTGATTGTTTTTTTTTTGTTCACACCAGCAATACGAGTGTGTTAGCATTTTTTTACTAAAATTCTAGGCAAATCAATGAAAACACCCGGTTAACCGGAAAACCGGTACTTGGAGCCCGGTTAAAACCGGACGGTCTAACCGGCTTTGCAAAAAAACCAAAAAATCCGACAACCGGGTTATGGGCCGGTTTTTGACATCCCTACTAGGAATAGTTAGAAGTAGTTACACCACCTAGTTTTATTCATGCTTAGTCCCATTAGACTAATTTATAACAGTGGCTGTTGATTTAGTTAAATTCCCGAAAAAAGGGTTTCTCGGTTTCTGCACCCTCTCGGTCGGCAAACCTCTTTCTTCGACTTCGACTTGATTGCGTGTCAAATTGAAATGGGAAAGCTCAAACACTTGGTTATGACTTTGTATTTCCTGAAATTTTGTTTGGGCACACATACAGTACCGAGTATCCTTCCGACAATAGACTTTCGGTTAATTTTAAGGTACAATGCCTTTCTAACGACACAAGGATACAACCGAACAACTGACGGGAACGATTGCAATGTTACACGCATCTACCTCGATGGCAATGGCAAACAAATCTCCCCCTGTCGTCCTACCACCGGTCGGCAGGACCGACTCCTCTCTATTGTTTCCGAAATAGTTATGACTTTAACTAGTTTTGAAGTGAATTCATGTTTTTCGGTATTATTTGTTTTATTTGAATTTTTGTTGTGATTCTAATTCTATGCATATTGGGGAGAGGAGATACGTTCATATTTCGTATTCTAAGAAATTCAGTTTTTTGGTGTTGCATGTTTTTCGATAAGAAATCTTAATTCATAAATTGCCACACAATATATTTAGCGTTTCATTTCTCTTTCGTTTTTGGGAAATTGTATATCGTGTGCACACGAGGTCTTGTTAATTTCCGCTCAAGGTGGGAGTAATGTGCGATAATTTATCACTTAATCAATGATTTGAATACATTTCAATTATTGTGTTTTCACAAATCAGCTAATAGTAATAACCTCATATTATTTTGGTAGATTTTTAGTAGGTTTTTGATCATGGGGGGTAATTTGACCTTTTGAATTCCTTGGGGTTTGTATGGCAGCCCCCGTGATCCAATGTCCGATTTAGTCCGTTTCTACAGAAATTTTGTAACGTCAACAGATACGGATTTTAAAAGTCATCAATGTGGCACGATAGCCCCTGACCGACGTCGGGCTTTGGTCGCCTGATTTTATAAGTGGTTTGGTAAAAATATTGGTCCATAAAAAAATTCTCTCAAGGACCTGGTGTTAGGAGTGGGCCTTCTATGACTGCTCAATGACCTCATAGCTGAATTTCGTCTGCTCTCACATATGTTTAAAATGTGGAATTTGGTGATGACATTGGACCACAACAATTTTTTTTAGCGAGACCTACTTTTGGGGATGGCAGCCCCATGGTCCCATATCGTTCATACTCACATTCATATATGTTTTGTGAAATTATAGGAACCTATTTATATGAAATTTGGTTAAAATTAAAACAAATGTTTTTTTTTTTTTTTCTTAGGAAAACCTAATGTTATACTATTATCTATCTATCTATGATTCAAACAATACAAACCGCTTGCAACAATAATAAGCACGTGTGCAAAATTTCAGCTGGCTGAAATCTTGCCGAGTATAAAACGCGTCGCAACAGACAGACACAGACGGGTATCATCGCCCAATTGACTCCCCTCATCATATTGATCAATTTATTCTTTTTATATAGTCTGCGATGCTATGCTTCCTTTAATGCGATGCAATTTTCATTAGACAAAGTTTTACTTATAAATTGAACGGAATTAAATTTCCTTTTTATCTTTAACACCTTGCGTGCCATGTGTCGCCGCTAAATACCACACAATTATTCTTACCAGGCCAAGCAATATTTTTCAATTTGTCGGCGGTTTTTAATGGATATTTTTAGAGTGTTTCCGATACGGTTGCTTAGTTTTGATTCAATTTCAATGTATGTTTACGCATATGTATAGTGTGTCACCAGTGACACAAATTTCATTTTATGTAATTAAAACGATCTTTTTTTGAGTACATCTTTATTATTGTCCAAAATGAAAGTAACAAATAATATGGTTTAAAGTATCACTTTACCCTGTAGCAATCATATAAAATAGCACAAAATCAGTTTGTCGTGGCATCCTTAAAAAGTATTCTGATCCGATAAAAAATCCTTAAAACATTTTCCGAAAAGCTTCTAACATCCTTATAGAATAATGGAAAAGTCTCTCTCTATATTAACACACACCAGCAATATTCTCCTATAGAAATCGGTTGTGTCAATAGTGTGACATTCGTATTGCCATCCCATAAATTGTTCATCGTAATTTTATAGAAGGATGGACATTGTGATTTCTCAAAGAATTGAAACTCTGCAATACAAAATTTCTTCGATAGAATTCCTTGAAATCTTGCATGAGATCAATATTTCCTCACTCATTGTTAATTTCTGAACCAATTAAGATGATCTCTGATGAATTTGTGGATTTAGTCAACGTTAACTGATTAAATTAGAAGGTTCATTGCAGAAGATTCAATAAAGAATTCGAATAGAAAACAAAAGGATAGCCCTTTAAGGTGAATAGTTTTTGTGTCGTTTTCAATAAAGAATTGTTAAGCATTTCTATAGACGCAACTAACCATTTGCAGTGTTTACCAGCAATGCTAACTATATGTAAGGTGGCCAAGGTCGGGCAATACAATAGTCATAGGTTCAATGCTAGCTGCGGGATTTTTTTTTTTGCAAATGCAAGAAAATGCCAGAATATGACATAAGACAAATGATGTATGCCTTTCTCGACGAATAATTTAGTACTACAATAAGGTTCTATTGAATTAAAAAAAAAAACGGCGTTAAATGCCATTATCGAACTATTATTCAGGAGCACTTTACAGGGTATATAAAGTGCTCCTATTATTGTTAGCAGAGAATATTTTACGAAGAATTATATGGATAAAATTGTTACTTGGACATGTCATTTAAAATATATTAATAAGAAAAACCAGTTAACAATGCACTGAATTATTCACCATAATCTCGTATGTCACCGGTTCGGTTACACACCATTCATTTTTATATTTCGTACGATTCCAATTATTAGTGGTATGGAATTAACTAAGCATTTATCATAAATTATCATAAGAAACCGGCAGGCTACAATAAAAGGAATGAAATCAATTTTGGCATGTCTTCAGTGTAAGCCGAAAGGGCCCCAAACCCCGAGAACCATATTTGTTTTAAATATTAATATTAATTAGTCACATTCACTAGAACGTAGTCAGAAGTACCGATTAGAGAGGTACCCATTAGAATTTAGCTAATTTTCATGTCAATTTGATGAACTTGCAAATCAGATTTCCACAATTAAAACTCGCACCCACGATATTGGGAAACAGAATTATAACAATAATTGCAAATCATGTTGATGAATTTTCATTTGAAAATGAAGAATTTCCATTACAAATCGACTAATTTTAACTGACGAAATTCCGGATCAAAATCACGAGATTCCAGAAAAAATGAATGAATTCCAAAATCAAGTTTACGAATGTCCATATCAAATATTCAAATTTCACATCAAATTAATGAATTTTTTATTAATATAGACAAATTTCCATGTAAAATTTGCTAACTTTCATGTCAAATAATCGAATTTTTCAATCATTTTGACGAATTTTCATAGCAAATTAACGTATTTCCATTTTAAACTAGTCTTGATTTATCGGTTTCCCAGCTTTGTGCAGTAAAATTTTCGATTTACATTATTTGAAATCCCACTGTCACCATGAATGTTTGTGTTGTCTTTATAAAGAAAATGCTCCTGCGGCACCCTGTGGGCAAATTGGCGAATTCCTAAATCAAGTTTACGAGTTCCCATTTTCAATTGACGAGTTTCAAAATTGTGTTAACGACTTTCAATTAGAAATTGATAAATTTCCAGATCAAATTGACGAAATTTCATTTTAAATTGTTGGACTTCAACATTCAGTTGACGAATTTCCATTACAAATTGGCGAATTTTAAAATCATGTTGACGAATTTTCATATCAACTTTACGAATTGTCAAATCATTTTGACGAACTTCCAGGTCTAATTGACGGATTTACATTTCAAATGAGTCTTAATTTGTCAAGATATTCGTCAATATGTGGTGGTAATTCGTCAATTTGTTTCGGAAATTCGTACACAATATTTTGAAACTCGTTAATTTAACATGGAACTTTGTCACTAGGACATGGAAAGTCGTCAACTTGCAATGGAAATTCGTCAACACCATTCTTAAATTTGCCATGGAATTCCTTAATTTGAAGCATGTTTGTGTCAAAACTTATAACTTCAAGCATAAGTATTAACTTTAACTTAAGGCAAAAATCAAATAAACTACAAGTAAATAAATAACTGAGGGACAGACCAACCCCGCCCAATATTGGACTAAGGCCGCAGATTTAATATGGATTGGATGTAAAATAAATCGAAATATTGACTGTATAAATAAAGGGCCCCGCTTTGAACTCGAACACAACAAATTTTAAAAACGTTACGCCACTGGATAAAGCGGTTGCTTAATCTGCAGACGTATAGATTTGAGTTTTATGTCTCGGATTATGGAAATATATATTTTCATCCAAATTTGTAAATTGCGAAATAGGTAAGGACAAATTTATTTTGACCTTTTGGTTGGTTGGTAAAAGGTGAGGCAGGCCAAGAGCCCAATTAGCACGAAAACCGCCGTTTTAAGATCACAACACTCCGTTGCTTCTTTAAGTATGAAGGTTACAGGAAATATTATTTCGAGTGTGAAGACGGACCTAGAGCCATTCGGAGGGATTTCGGAAGTGAAGCAGCTCCATCCCATAACGTTTGATAGTGGGATCTGCGACAGTGCGAGTTGTGGGGAATATGCAGCCTGGAATGTCCCCTCCTATTGGCCAATGTCCAGTAGTAACCGCTGTAAGAGTAACAATATAATTACGGGGTCTGGTCAGAATCTCAGACGTTTTTTTCCGGTCATGGGATGGCCATAGCTTCTTACACAAGTTCTAATGTTCCGCCAATTACGATTATTCGCGAGATAATGAGAGAAGATTTTTTTTCTGACAGTTACCATCGGAATATCCACGCGCTCCGCATGAGAGCAGTCCAAAGTTGCCCCTAGTTAGGCCAACTCATGTGCAACCTCATTTCCCTGTATGTTTATTATTTTTATTTATTTATTTACAGTACATGGAATATCTAAAAAAAAATCGTTAAGCTACTATAGTTACACCTTAGTTTATGTGAAGGTGAAGCCATTGTTTTACTTCAATTTTAAATAATACAATTTACCAATTCAGGTGAATAGGTTATAAAAACATTTTTTTATATGTATAAAGTCACAAGTCACAATATGGAACGAAATAAACAAGAAAATATAATAAAAAATTAAATAATGCACATACGGGCCAGCTCTGGTACAACTAGTTGACATGATCGCAAGCAATTATTGTTTAATCGATAGTTAAGATTACGATCAGCTGAAAGCCAAGTGCGCGCTTCACATGCATACCTCACTCCTTTGTACACAGGGAGCATACACTACCCTACACACTATTGTCGAAATAATTAAATTAATTAGTGTCACCATACATATCGCGTGTTTACAATTTATAGACGCCATTCAGTTGTATTTGCCATGTGTAGTACATACTTCATATTTCTGTGAAAGACATTTGGTGGGCCTGACGAGCATCGCGAGTGTTGATATGGTGTTGAAATATTTAAAAGCCCAATAAAGAGTTTTGTGTATACATACATATTTCCAAAAAATTATTATTATTATTACATTATTTGGACCACCTGGCTGCACCCACTAACCTCACTCCGAGGGGCGTTATGGGACAATTCTATTGTACGTAGCAGGTTCTTGTCGCTGGAGACAATAGGCGAAAATGAAGACGCAACTTAGACAACAACAACATACACAGCAACACTGCGAAATCCTTCGAATCTAATCACGAAACTAATACGTAAACTAACTACACACATTTGACTTCGTTTTAATTGCAATGGAATAGCATGTGAACAGTAAAAACGCGTCCTCTAACCTTCTCTATGCATAAATGCTAATTTTATTAATTGTTGAATGGTCTCAAAGGAGAGACGATATGTTTACAGCTGAAAAACCGCGCTACATGCCAATTTTCATTAAATGCCAATTAAGGTCATACAAGTTGGTATGAAACTCGTTGTAAAACTTAAGTCCTTGGTCTGCAGAAATAGTGCCTTCTAGTGCATGGAATGTATTGAAATTACGAATAACTCTATTGCTATAAAAGTGCAAGTAAATTCAAATGCAACTGCACCCTGTTGAATCGAGACATACTCTAACTTTCAAGACGATTGCAAACTAACTTAGGGGTTGAATGGTCATACAGCATACCTAACGACTCGTGAAATTGCAATAAATAACAAACAAGGGGGTTTCATGCACCTGTATGCAATTCGTATACGTACGACTACGAGTACGTCACACGCAGTTGAATAAATTTGTGAATGAAATGCCATTCTAGCTAATAGTAGTAAGATGTGCAATAAACCACCTGACCGGATTTCCTATAAGGGAATATTAAGTAGAGTATAATTTTGAATTAGGTTAGTAGTAAAATTAAGGAAATTGATTTTTTCTACTTTTTTTTTTTGAAAAAAAAAATGAAATTGTTTTTTTTTACAATGTATTAAAAAAAAAAAAAAATTTAAAATTGATTCAAAATGTGAATAGACATAAACAATGTTTCACTTCAGACTATAGTCTTGACATTTGTATATCAATATTTTTAGGGGGTTGCGAGCCGAATAATCAACCAGGGCCTCGCAGTTAGACCTTGCATACAAACTGGCAATCATTCAGAAAAAAGAAACAAACGCAGTTTTGAATACCAAAAAAATCGCACAAAGCTGCAAAGTACACCTCTCAGCATCAGGTCGATTAGATTATTTCAAATGAATCTTTCTTCCTCAGCAATCAAGTTGATATTTTTTACCACAAAACAGTGAAATATAAAAAAGTTAAGCTACGCAACTGCACGCCAAATTGGTTAAGTAACCATTTTATATAATTATGCTTAATTAAAAACATATCCAAAAATTTCTTCAAATTCTTGGCTACAATAGTGAGCTTGACACGTTGATCTAAGTTTTCTTTTTTCCTTAATCCGGGAATTTATTGCAATACTTAGACTGTAAAAAGTTTGTTGAATTTCCTATTTAAAATGTAGTATAGTAATAGGATTTTACACACTTCTATAGTAATTAGTAAAACTTTAAGTCAACTATAGGAAAATTAGATAAAATATTGTAAAATCACATTAGTTTCATAATATCCAAAACAAAAATTGTAAAATCAAGGAAATTGAATGTAAATCAAGATGTGTAAATCAAAATGTGTAAAATTACCGACTTATGTCGGAATTTTTCCGCAATGGCTTGTATTCAGTTGCAGTCCACATCTTAAATTTTGGGAGTATCGGTAGTTTTTACTCCGCCTTGGCAGAGCTAATTTTTTAGGGTGACCTGACAACGACGAACTATATACTTTTCTTTCTCTGAATGAAAGAGGACGCCACTATCCGTGACAATTGGAGGCCCGACGTGTGTCAAGGCTCAATGTCAGTCGGTTGCGTCATTAAGTTAAGTATTTTCGCCAAATCGCCCAAAGTTCATGATTAGTCGTTTCGGCGATATTCGTTAAATCGTTTAAGCTGCAATTACTTCAGAGCTAATTTGTACAGCTCTTACAGTTGGCAATTCGTTGCAGTTATAAATCCAATTGGATTTCTAAATCCAATTGGATTTATAACTAAAACAAAATATATAAATCATTTCCATAATACATTTAATTTTACATATCGAACGGGTCCTCATTCCCTTCCAACAATGTAAAATTAAATATATGTCGGAAATGATTAAATTCTTTGTTGTAATTTTAAATGCGATATTTAATGTAAATTTTAAGTTGTAAATTTACAACTCTGAAAGCTGTAAAATGTTTAAACCGTGGTCAGTGCCAACTTTAGAAAAATTCCGCTCACTCGAGCATGAGTTGCACGTTTTAACGTTAACATGCCCTTTCACTCTACGCGCAAAGTGCTTTTTTTTATTAATCGACATACAAATGTTTGAAAATGGCACAAGGAGAACATGGTCAAAAGCAAACAAAAATACTTATGTTTTTATACAAGAAGCGAAACATATTTCGTAAGAAAGGCTAGAATATGTAATATAGACCCCCGCACAAAAACAAATGAGATTTTTCGTTAGTCAAAATTATCGGACCCAAAAATATTGTTAGAAGAATTTATGAAAATTTTAAGAAAGTACCATCGAGTACACTCTAAAAAGTGAATTTAAATTTCCCCTGAAAATGCGGTAATTTTACACTTCTTCCCGCTTATAATCACATACAGAGTGCATTTTTCAACATTTTCTGTGTAAAATAAGAAAATTAGGGTAAAAGTGGGATAGTTGCCCCACTTTTTGTTTTGGATCAATATTTAGCAAGATAAAGCATTATTTCTCGGTTTTCCTGTATATACGTTTTCCCACATATGTTAGTAACTATTTTCAAAGAAAATATTTTTGGGATCAGTTAAGGTTTTGTAGTTATGGCCTTGAAAAGACACCTCTAATTTCGGGGATAGTTGCCCACGCTATGGGTTAGTTGCCCCAATGCATATTTTAATGTGAGGATAGTTGCCCTAAGGAATAAATCAGTTAACATTTGAGTCAAAAGGGAAAACTGAATTCTAAAATGTGAGAAGAATAAAAAAAATGCTTGAGGCTATCCTGAAGGGGCGAGATTTTTCGTTTACCTCAGCTGTTTCGTTCTATAAGATCAAGGAACGCAACCAAAGAGAATGTTGTCTAAGTGGCGTGGAGAGCTGCTTCTACTATCCACGTCTAATTACAAACCATTTTTATAGCAATAAAATAGATATTTCAATTTTAAAGGTTGTAATTTAGTCCACTAGGGAATGAGGGATAGATGCCTTTAGGAAAAGTCTTGGGGCATCTATACCCCAAAAATTAGAGGCATCTATTGTTTTCTGGGTGGAGAGATGCCCCACCTTTTTATACAAAAATTAATAAAAAGAAATAAAAGTTGACTGGGAATATAAAAGTAACTAGCAAAGACCTAACAAATATGAAAAGAAGCTTCCGCTGACATGAAATAGAGAAAAATTTCGCGCGATTGAAAAAATACCAAATTGCAAATTCACATAAGTTGAAAATAAATTTTTCGTAATATCGTTACAACGCGGTTGTGTGGACAACCCTAAAAATAAAAATGCAATTACTGTTAGTGTCAGGCGATGCTCTTTAATTGTCTATAACATTTTTGTTCGTTTTGTGTCTGGAAATACTAGTTTGAGCAACTGCGGCATCTATCCCACTGGGGCATCTAACCCACTTTTACCCTACACCAAAATCGGTGTGAAATGTATTTTTACGCTATACTTCTGTATAATTCAGATTTTCTGGTGCATTTTTACAACGTTTATGTGTTTAATTCGGATTTGTGGTGTATTTTTACAACGTGCAGTTGAAGTTTTACTCATTTTTTGTAGCGTGCTCTCCAGTTGTCATACTTCAATCGGCTGTACTTAGCACAGTGTAACACATTTTTCCAAAAATTCTCTGCATTTAGAACTCATGTGTACACGCTATGTGGCTCACTTGGTTGAGTCGCACTCTACGATGCTAGTAATCAAGAGGTCCCGAGATCGAATGTCGGCGTGGTCCAAAATTTCCGTACATGTGCAGATAGGAAATATTTAGTGCTTGCAACATTACACTCTGAAATGATATGCAATGTAATGTTGACTCGAAATTGCCTATAAACGGCTGAGTTACGGTACTGAGAAGAAGAACAAGTGTACAGATCGCACAAAAAAGACCATATTGGAACTTCCAATGTAGACGAAAAACGAAGTGATCAGCTAAACTCGATCGATACTTGTTTATAGTTTATATATCCTTAAATTTTATTGATAACAATATTATTTGTAAAGGTTCGCCACTTAAATTTTTACAACGAAAAAAAGAGTGAAACCGCATTATATTCCTATTATTACGAAGTGTTTTTACACATAGCGCGGTGTAAATTTGCTAATATATTGGAGTACTTTTTTAAACATTTTTTATGTAAAATTACACTTGATTTGCAAATTTAGATTGCAGAGTAATTTCACTATTATAATAGAAGGAAACAAAGTTTCCTTCTATTATAAGAGTAAAAATTTCATAGAGTGTACCTTAATCATCTTTTAACGGAAAATGACACCCGTACGTGTTTTGACTTTTACTTTCGACTACATCCATAGAAAGGCGATTTCACGCTCACTGAGTGAACCTTTTTCGTCAACATTTCCACCATGTCTGCCTTTCGAGTTAGTCCAGTCTTGACGAGTCATTAATTAGTGTCCTTTTATGCTCTTTTTCAGAGGTTTCCAAACAATTTTTTTCTGAGCAAATTTAATGGTATACGTATATATTCAGCTATTACCTACATATATATTCTAACAAAATGAAAAAGGTAGTGACAACTTGAATTATTCGCGTAGTTATGATGGCTTTGGAAAGATACAGATGATACGTTACGGGAAACACGAAAATAGTCCCTTCAAACGCGATTTATTCCGTTGAGTATCCTTGAAACAGGAAACAAATACCGGATATGGAATGCACTCGACTTCCCCTTTGATATGATATCCCGCATGCGACCTCCGGTCAAGGATTAAATAGTGTCCTTTTTTGTCCTTTTTGAAACCTTTCGAATCAACAACATTTTTTTTAACAAAATTAGCTGTAGAGTCCTGGGACTCCACTGATCCAAAAACAACAAAAATTAGCCTTGCTCTATTTTTTTCTATATGAAATGCTAATATGACTGGAATAGTGTTTCAACACCCAATGCCGAATGGAGCCGATCTAGATACTGCTGATGACATAAATAATCTAGAAATTCGTTAACGTTCAACGTAAGAAATTTTTAAGAGGAATAAGCTAATTTTTACATCACTGATAACAACGTTTTGAGTACTTTTTATGATAAAACATGTCAAACATTTGAATGTAAGTGGCAGATTTTACGAAAACGTACTGGAATACTCACATTCAACTCATCTAGTAATCCTCGTACCTATATACCTATGTCGACTGGAACCTTATCACAGCAATTTGAATTATTATGCGCTGCGGAAAGGAGCTTTCCTCTTAAAAATATAGACTCTGCATCCTTAAGCGCAGTTTACATGAGTCGAGTAAATAGTAGAATAGAGTGGAGTTTTTTCAGTGTCCAAAGAAAGATATTTCCACTCTACTCGTGTAAATGGTTGCAGTAGAGTAGAGTTTGACTCTACAGACTAGAAAACAGTTGATGATCACAGTATGACTTGGGGAGTCGATTGGGCGATGTCCGTCTGCCTATCTGTGCGTCTGCTTGTCTGTCCGTCTGTTGCGACGCCATTTACGGAGCCAGTTAAAGTTAAAGCTATCGAGCTGAAATTGTATGTTTGAATCACCAAAATCGGAGGAAGGGGTCATGGGGCTGCCATACAAACCTAACCCCCAATTTAATTTTTCTAAGATAAACTTTTTTTTTTTATTTTTGCACCAATCTGAGAAAAATCTATTTCTATTGATTCCACGGGACATATATGGAATTGGATGGAAATTCGCCTTGGGATTATGAAACATTTTTTTACACCAATTTCACAAAACCTTGAATTAATGTGTTTTTATCAAAACAACAAAAAATTTAAAAACAAATGGAATCGTACTGTGGGGCTATGCTCCCGCATATGCTATATTGTTGAATATGCTATTTTGTTGCTGCCGGATCTGAAAATTTGTTAGTCCTTTTTGTGTATAACATTGTGTTAGATCTATGGCTCCAATCACAGCAATGAGTTGTACCCCAGGAAATTTAACCCAAAATTTGAACAAACTTCGGAAAAATTCGAACAAACTTCGGAAAGCTGGATTTTTGCACTAGCGCTCCCTTTAGGTCCTTACTAAGTCACCAAAAATACACGTCTGTATGAGTGCCGCTAGCTGTGCTACAAATTGTCAAACACCCTCAAAAGCATGGCTTTCGCAAAATACCGATAACACGCTCTGTGGCTCACTTGGTTGAGTCGCACTTTACGATGCTAGTAATCTTGAGGTCCGGAAATCAAATCTCGGCGTGGTCCAAATCGAATCTCGGCGTGGTCCGTACATGTGCAGAAAATATACAGTGCTTGCAACATTATATACACCCCGAAATGATATGCAATACTCGTATAACGTTGACTCGAAATTGCCTATAAACGGCTGAGTTAACGCATCATGCCACATGCGGCTATACGGTACTGGGAAGAAGAACAAGTATCGTGTCCTGGAAAGTGGTGAACAGTGGCGTAACGTACGGTGTTCCATGTGTGCAGTGGAACACGGGCCCCCAAGCCAAAGGGGCCCCCAAATCCGAAAACATAACAAAATTTTGTTTGATAGATCCCTGGGTAACTGTTCTTTCAAAAGACATGCATTTTTACTGATATGCCAGAAAAATGCGTAAGCGAGCTATAGAATCTAGGATAGTAGCAAAACATTAAATTTTGGGTATGTTCAAGCTTGGATCTTAGATCTCTAAGTATTATACTCTGTTTGCACCGGGCAGACGCAACTTACCTCAACAATCATCAGAAGAATCCATAAATTATAAAGGTTTTTGCTCATAATAATATTGAAAATTAATAAAGGTTCAACTTCAGGCGGTTCTTGCGTAAAATTGGGCCCATAATCAGCGCCCGGTCTAGGGAGGGGCGGTATTTTGGGTAGCACTTCCTAGACGGAAAACTACTTGAAAGATGAAACTTATTTCCGGTAAAAAAGACTAAAACACTTGTGAATTAATGGTAATTAGCTCGAGGTCGTTACTGACAAAGGACTGAAACTCTATATAAGTTGCTGGAATAAAACCGTTACTTAATTTTAGATTTTATGACAATAAAATTGCTCTTTAATCGGTGTTTTTAGCTTTCGCAACAAAATTGTTAGATGCAGAGTTTTTTTAATGTTGTGTTTAATGGACTTCATCAGCACCAAACGTTTTTAGTTAAGCAAACAAAGCTCACGAAGGAAGTTACTGTGTTATTGTATCGTAACCTAAACTAGTTGTAAAGAACCTCAGAAAACATATAAAATTTCAAGAAGCTAGGGTCTGAAGTGAGCAATTGTCCATCATTTAACAACAAGATTGGTTGACTTGACCGCAGGGCATGTCAAGAAGCAGACTCTACTTCTTGACATGCCCTGCGGTTTCTCGTCTCAGTTCATTTCACTCAGTAGTATTCCGTGAGATTACTGATATTGAGGCACTAAAGGGGGATCAAATTGGTATTACTGAAACCTTAGAGACGTAAGATGTCCTTAGATTACCTTTTGGATTTAGTGGATATGGATATAGTGTTTCATAGGCAGAATACCTCTCCACTAACGATTTAGTACCACAACCGCCTGACAAAAACCACAGAGCTATATTTGCGCAGTTTTTTTTGTTAAATCTTTTTAGGCGCATTTCTTAACGACTACTAAATCACCAATACGTCTTCCTCGGGAAATTACAGTCTAGATTGACGTTCTCAAGTTCATAATGGTAAAAAAGGCTACATTCAGCACTCGATGAGCATAAAGGTTAAGTTGGATAGGAACGACTCTTCTTTTCCGGTTTCTCTACTGTTTTCGTATGGAAACTTATTTTTAGGTGGGATTCAAATAACTCAAAATGTGTCAGAAAAGCATCCTTCCTGGTAAAATGAAGTCGACACATCCCATGATCATTTTCAAAAAAAATCTTAGATGCAGCAGTCTGTCGTTTTGCCCGGGGCAGCGTTAGTGCTAGAGCGGGCGCTGCTCATAATCCAGTTATTGGAGAGTATTTAAATATCGAATTGATTGCTCAGCTAAGGAAAATATGTTCACAATGTTGAAAAAAGGATATAGGATGACCTATTGATCGGAATGGCTAACCACATTTACTAAGAACATTCAAAAAGGTTTAAGTGAGAAAACCTTTCCTTTTTTAACAGGGACTCAAGAAATCAAGAAACAAATGTCTGTCGACAAACTAGTGAGTTATTTGCCTTTGGAGCATCTCTACCATGAATCTTATTTCAGTCGATTTAGTTTTCCTTGGTTATGGATGTGATCCACAGATCTATAGTAATCAGTTTTAGTCTAGGATCAACAACTCTTACCAGGTAGAAGGGCACTCTTACAGGTTGTCTTTCGCCGCGACTCTTGGATTTTGTGATAAATAGATGATCCTATTTAATTATTCTAGTTTTTGATTATCTCAAAAACTGAAAAAAAAAAAACATTTTTTTTTTAGAAAATGATGTTCGTTGCTTTTGCTGATAATGTAGACTGCTTTAAATTAAATCAATTTTTTCTGGTGAAAAAAAAAATCTAGCGTGAGGGGCCCCCATTTCGATCTCGAACACAAGAAAATTGGGAAACGTTACGCCACTGGTGGTGAATGACAAATTTGTAACTCTTGTGGCTTCTGAATAAACTGTCAAAAGGCGATATTGATTCGCGCATTTCGAACGATGCCAGGAGGTCAAACGGTATTTTTAAGAAAGTTTTATGAAAATCTCTGTAACGCGGTAAAAATTGTGTATGGTTCCGAAGAAAGTGTCCAATTTGTTCATCAATACTTGCTCCCCTAAGGGTGCTATGGCGGTTCAAACCTGGGAAAAACGGTATTTATTTTGGTTTGGTTTGGTTTTGGACATCTAAATGAACCATTTCTGGGCAAAATCTCCAAACGACAATGATCACATTATCATATTATGTGACGAGTTTGTAGCTTACAATGCCTAAATCAGGGTCAGATTTCCCATATGGGTAGCCTGGGCACTTGTACCCCGTGTGGCCAAATTTTTGAAATTTTCGAACAATTTAAAGTTGAGAAATACACATCTCGAGATTTCAAAACAAATTATACTTCGAAAAATCGGTCAGAAGCAGATTTTCCAAACTCTACGAGTTATTATTTTTGTAATCCTACAATTTATTGATTGATCTTTGATTACTAAATTTTCCAATAAGGCTGGCAAAAAAAAATTTAAAATTGGCTAAAACTTCTAAAATCAAAAGAAAGTCTGGTCGCCGAACTCTTGAATTTTTTCCTCCGTAGTGTGCCTACACCGCAGGCCGATCGACGCGCCACCATGGAGCGGTATAATGTCGCACACACATAGAGAATCCAGGAATTCTTCGTTCTGTCAAACTCCATTTAAAAAAATTACCAGCTGGGCAAGTTGTAATTTTTTTATATGGAGTTTGACAGAATGAAGAATTCATGGATTCTTGTTGTGTGAGCCACATAAAAAGACTAGGAAGAAGAAGAAAACACAAGCTGTTTGAATAAAGTCAAAAATGCCGCCCCTAAAATGACCGCCTTGGGTTTCAATTTACTCAAACTGCCAATTCACCACTGGCTTTAGTATAAACTTGAATGAAAATTCATGAAGAAAATCGAGAGTGATATTTGGCGCTAGTTTTATTTCAACGTTCTTTGTGTAATTTTTATTTTATCTTGCTAGCTCTTAAATGCATATTTTTTTAAGATATTCTTTGCCCTAGTCATAAAAATGTTCCACCCCAGAAGCATCGGGCACATTTGACCAAATTTGGTTTGGTAGTCCAATCGAAAAACTTTCCTATGGAAAAAATTAACTGCAATGGCATGAAAAGTTTAAATAAGTTGCAAATACAAAAAATACGCTCATTGAGGTAAATATAAAGAAAAAATAATAGGTCTAGAATGCAGATGTGATGATGTTGCTGATTTGGCGTCAGGTAGTGTGTTTACTCAGTTGTCTACACTATAATAACATAGCGCAACCCATTTCCCCAATTTAACCCGCCATGACCTATGAACTTTCAAAAAATTAGCGATTCTAGAATTGTTTGCACAATTCCATGGAAGTTTTAACATCACAAACATCAACTTCGAATGCGACTATGGTTTACTTAAAACTAGTGACGAAGGGCGGCAACATAATCACTGGCCAAGGGTACGTCACTGAGGGTAAATCCGACCCTGGCCTAAATAAATGTCAAAAATATCAGGCCGATGCGCGCGTACCTAAGGACGCTATGAGGGTTCAAAGTATTTTCTATTATTTTAGCCAATATCTTTATAACGGTAAGTACGGAAAGGTGATCTCGGTCTGTAACAAATTTCTTGATTTTATAGATTTAACATCAAATAGTACAGGAAAATTTCTAACTACGTTTTTGATTTATTAAGAAACATTTTAATGCCCCGAATGTCCACATAAGCAAGCATCGGTTTAGCTAAATTTTATGCAATTTTTACGAAAAATATTTTTTATAAAAAATCCCTAGTCTGTACAAAAATTTCATACAATTTTTCAATACCAATTTCGTGCAACATTTTTGGACAATATTGCTATGCTAATGTAAGCCTGGCTTAAAAATGTTCGAATCTCTTGTAAATTTTAACAAGTTTCCCAATTTCTATTTTTCTAATATAAGGACAAAATAGGCACATCAATAAATCATGGCTCCATAATAACATTCGTGCTAATGTGAAATCAATCCCGATTAGAATATTCGTATGCATACACGCATTTAATATACACAAATATGTCGCTAATCGTGCATAATAATTCAATAATCCTAAAAATATAATTGACAAACATCAAATCTGAATCAGAATGTTCCACAAAATATGGGAAAAAATTTCAGATTTATTTATACAAACGACATTGTATCGATAGACAGTCAAACAAGCAATTTTGATGAGCTCCCTTCTACGACGTTGTCGTCTTCTTCGACTTTCGTTCAAGGACGAAAATTCCATATCCCTTCAACTAAATAAACCAATAAACAGACAACATTCAAACAAAATATTGTCACATATTGGGCATAATTCATTTAAATGATATCGTCGGTCGTCTCCATGTACATATTCCTCATCATATTAAGCATATATCGAATTACAATATTACCCAGTTTATAGGTTTTATTGCCTTGTGTCCTTGTATGATTGTATGGGCTACCGTCAGGTATTCTCTATACATACATTACCAGGGGGAGATCGCCTTCCAATCGATATTTCGAGATATCACCCAAATCATCAAAATTCAAGTCACTTAATATGAAATTATGAACATTGACAATCGACATGTATGTCGCTTTGAATGACATCAATAAAACTAATATTTGGGTATAGAGCAAAATGTGAGTAAATGCCAGCCCTCGTGTGCATACAGAGCACCGGGGCCAGGATAATATCAATGCGATTGTGATTGAGGGCGACATGATTGTATACAATGTTTGCACGACCCGCGTGCGACGCGAGCTTGCTGCAAGGGTTCTCGCCAAATCTAATGCCAGGATAAAAATCGAAGAAAAAAAAGTATAGAAATTTGGAAGAGTCACCACCGTGGGCAATTGAGTTAGGCACGAAACTGAATTTATATAGTTTTCCTTTTTTCTGGCTTTGCCGATGAATGACGTTGTTGTTTGTTCGTCTATACTGAATCGGTTATACATTTTCATAAAGGTATTCATATTCAATAAATTGCCATTTTGCACGCTTTTTCCTTTTCATCTTCTTCGGTTATGGTTTTGTGGATTGGAATTGTTCCAAAATTACATGGAAAAAGACATTGAGAACATGTTTCAAACCGAAGTCGATTTTCTTCGGGGACATGTCAGTTGCATTTAAATCACTTGGCCTGAAAAAACTCCGCCCAAAATAACAAGTTCCAATTTAGATGTGTCACCGAAATATGATTGGAATCAAATATATTGGCAATTATGTGTGTTTCGGTTTTTGGTATGGAAAATGTCGCATTCGGTTATATGTGGGGGCAGGAAAATGGAAGCAAACAATTTGAGTACATATCTAAAATGTAATCTACAGTAGTGAGAGCTGGTCAATTTAATTGAATCTGGTACAAAATCCACTCGCACGGAATCTACCCAGATAAAATCTAGTCGAACAAAGTCCAACCATTTTAAATTTATACTTTCTTCGTAATAACTAATGCGAATATGGTATTTTTTTGCCGGTTGGACCGAGGCTGTGAAATCTTCGAAAGAAGGCCCATTCCATGCGGTTTCTTCCCCGCACGATTCGCCCGACTTGGACACGTATACGTACTAAAACACAGCCCAAGGCCACACCCGAACTAGTTGGGGGTCTACGCGGTACGCACACTTAGGCCACTAACTCGACCCATTGTACTCTTCCCTTGCACTTAGGCGCTGTTTTGTCTGCGAATGATGCAGGATTTCGCGAAGCGTAGCACATTCCCAAGAGGTAGTGAGAACGCCTCGCTCTCGTCGATGAAGTAATCGCCAAGATACCTCATCCTTGACATTGAAAAGGCAGGACAGCTGCATGTGAAATGCAATGCTGTTTCTTCCTCTTCCTCATACTGGCCACACATAGCCGATAGAACCATCCTAATTTTGTTTACGTTAAGCTGACCAGACGTGCAGCATTTTGCTGTACAGTACAGCATTTTGACCTGTCGTACAGCATTGGGGAATGTACAACATTCCCCATGCCACACAATGAAACCTAATTCGCTACATAAGCTTTACGATTAGCCATGTGATCAGTCATATCTGTTTTTAAGGTGTAGTGTCTAATCGCACTTTTACGTATGACAATCGTCCATTTTCGATAACTCGAGAACCCTTCTCGATCTCACTGAAATTTGGACACTTGTAGAGCTTTGCCGCTAATATTTTCTCCAAAGTTCACGGTCCACCTATCCGCATTCGGATGACTTAGCTGCCCAACTCGCACTTCTCTGTTTTCTAATCAAAAATTGTCCATAACTTGCAAATTGGGTAGAATTTTGAAATTTGGCAAACTTGAAGGGCACCGCACTGCCTATATTTGGTAAACATTTCATTTCATAGCTGCCAAGGTTCAGAGGTTACAGCCGTCAAAGGATGAAATTTTAAAATGGAAATTTCAGCCATTGTACTCCATCCGATTCATTTATCAACCATAGGAAATGCATACTAAAGAAAAGACTCAGCATGATTTTTAGATAACGTTTTTCCCAAATTTTCTTAAAACGGCATTAAAAGCCCAAGGGAACGACATGGCATCGCCTACGTAACCATGGAGAAATGCAATCCTCGAAAAATATTGGTTTAGATAAGATTTAGACCTCTGACTCGTCCATTGGTTTACTTTAATTCGTTGGCTCACCCTTCGCTATGCTTAGATCTCGTACTGTCTGTCGCGCATTAGAGTATTCGCTAACATTTTTGCGACGCAGTGCTGTTGCGAAATAGGATAAGATGAAGTGCAAGCGCAGCGAGCGGTGAGCTAATGGAAGGCAATTCGTTGGATTACATCTCTGGCTCGTCCATACATTTACTCAGATCCTGGGGGTCGCCCTTGGCTTCGCTCAGAACTCACTCTATCTGTCACGCTTTTCATAATTCGCGAACATCCCTGCGACCAGCGCTGTTAGAAAGTGGATAAGGCAAGGTACAATCGCAGCGAGTGGTGAGCCAATAAAAGGCAGTTGGTAAAATATGGACTTGTGGATTGTCCTTAGGATTACGCAGATTTCATAGCGCGCCCTTCGCTCCGGTTAGATCTCGCTGTCTGTCGCCTTTTTCACAATTCGCCAAAAAGTTGATACGTAGCGCTGCTGCGAAATAGGATGAGGCGAGCGCAGTGAGCGGTGAGGTAATGTAAGGCAATTCGTAGGATTTAGATCTCTGACTCGTCCATATGTATAATCAGACCCTGTTCCTCAGCCTTCACTCCGCTCAAAACTCGCTCTGTCTGTCGCGCTATTCAGTATTCACCAACAGGTTTGCGACGTAGTTCTGTTGCGAAACAGGATAAGTCGAGGAGGAGGAGAGTCCAGCGAGCGGTGAGCCAGTGGATGGCAATTCGTGAAATTTAATCATATGAAATTTATACCTCCTGTGCCTTGCCCTTCGCTTTCTCCAGACCTCGCCATGTCTGTTGTGCTTTTCAGAATTCGCCTACACTTGCGACGCAGTGCTGGTGCTTATAATGATAAGACGAGGTACGAGCGAAGCGATCGGTAAGCCAATGGATGCCATTTCGTGAAATTTAATCATATGACTCGTCCGTATGTTAGATCCTGTAGCTCGCAGTTCTCTGCGCTCAGACCTCTCTCTGTCTGTCGTGCATTAGAGAATCAGCCAAAAATGTTTGCGACATAAGGCTTTGGAACTGGAACCTGGATGTATGGCTCTGGATTTGCTTGAGAACCGAATTCCGGAAGTATGTGTACAGCATTGGGCTTTTGGGAGTCACCTTAGTTTAGGTGGTAATTTGGAGACCTGTCCTAGATCTGTGAGGGGCTTTGTGTCCCCTTTCCTAAGATTGAGCAGGAAAAAAACGCCACATGTCGCATGGGTGTGGCGATGAAGGCTTTAGTCTGTCGGCAGGAATCTATGTATGTTCTCCCAGATTCCGGCATGGATCACAGCCGATTCCCTATTTAGGGTAAGCTTGATCACGGATGATGGTATGCCGAAAGCTAGCTCTGGACCTAGCATGTGTGAGCCTTGTCGGGCGAGTTCATCTCCCATCTCCTTCCCAGTGATGTTTGAGTGTCCGGGCACCTACACCAGCTGTAGCCCGTTTAGTCTCCCCAGCCTTAGAAGCGCTTGATAACAATTCCATACCAGCTGACGTAATATTTGTGAAGAGTCCAGCGCCTTTAAGGCAGCTTGGTTGTCAGAGCAGATTATAATGTTGC
This sequence comes from Microchrysa polita, assembly GCA_949715475.1. Lineage (NCBI taxonomy): Eukaryota > Metazoa > Arthropoda > Insecta > Diptera > Stratiomyidae > Microchrysa > Microchrysa polita. The sequence goes on from OX454419.1 coordinate 15,421,678, forward strand.
GGCAGCATACATTCATGGGTTGCCACTATAATGGCGTAAATTTCTGCTTGAAAGATCGATGTGATGGTTCGAAGATTCTGGTACAAGAAGATCCCTGAACCAGCCCTGCCATCCATCACTGATCCAACAGTGTAGATAATTATGTCATCTCCAACGAAGTCAGAGTGGCATTCAAAAGACCATTCTTCTCTGTCAGTGGGGATTACTTGGTACCTATGACTTATCAAAGACGTATTTTGAAATTATCCTGTCCGAAGGCAGCGCCTGTGGATGCTGACACTATTCTTGACCCATGCCCCAGGGAACAAAATCTCCCCGCGACAAAATCCACACGCACGAATAAAATCCAGCCGAACAAAATCCAACTATTAGGGAGTCCAACTCTTGTACAAAGTTAAAAAGGTGGATTTTACCAGGATGGATATTAACCGCCGGGTGTATTTCGGCAGGATGGATTTAGACGGGTGGATTATGTTAGGGGCGATTTCTTATCAAACCCATATGTTGAACTTTGTAGTCTGTGTTAAATGTTGCTGGAATTACGTCATTTCGTAAAGAACTGATCAAAAGTCAGAGTTAAATCAGCTTGAAACCAACGCTCAATATTCCGCTAATCTCAATTTCAACGACAGGCAGCCTGTTAGATTTCCAAACATTTGTTCTCTACCTCTCTCAAGACGATAAACTTCCTTAATAAGCTCACCATTGAACCAGTCACCCGGAATCCCAATGCATGTGTCTCCCTTTTCGGTATATTCGCAAACAAAACGAGCATCCTTCCCGCTTCTATATGAGATCCCCAAAAGAAAAATTTCATTTTGTCGTCCCCGCACTAATACACTTAACCCTTCTGTCGGCACGAAGGTCTGGCCAGACCTTTGGCACTATATTTTGGTGTAAAAAGCATAGAAGATGAAATCGCAGCGAGTTCATATTTCATGATATCCTAGAATAATATGTTTGGAAGCATTTTGCAAAAATTTGAAAAAATCGGTTGAAGTTTTGAGTATGTTTTTGATGATTTTCAATTTATAGTGCTTTTTGATACCCAATAGGTCTGGCCAGACCTATAGTTATTCCCCCCATTTTTCTCTTGAAGTAAGAAGTGCAAATATTAAATTCTGTTATTTATGATGTAATAATGTTGTTTAAACTCAATTTGAACTATAAACGATAAAAATTTCTGAGATTTTTCTATAAAAAGCCGTGAAGTTCGGAAAATGGGTATGCCTAATTTCGTCACATTTTATAACACCACCTAATCAACTGAGATTTGATCCAAGGAAATTCAACCTAGTTTTATTTCCTTTGTAATAGTAAGGACTAAGTATGAGTGACTTGCAAACGTCTTTCTAAATAGATTTGATCAAAAAACTTACGAAAAATTTAGAATTAAATGGTTTTTACCTTGAAAATCCCCTATTTCTTCCCACTTATTTCCCTAAATCTGCAGACTAACATCGAGGTAAAATCTGCCAACAAAGTGCTTAATATTTCCCCAAAGATATTGGAATTAGGAAATTCGATCGAAATATCTACTAGATAAACACAATGCAAATAGCGAAGCAAAAAAAGAAGAAAATAAGGGAGAAACACGTTTGTACTAATACGACTTCAAAACATATATACTTAAAAACGTTTCCAGTATATCTACAAAAATTATTTTGATGGTTTTATTGTTGAAAAATTGCAGTAAAGAATGGATGGAATGATTTTACCGATAAAAATTTTACTTTTTCTAAAAAATAAAATTTTTTTTCTCAGTAGGTCCAGCCAGACCTATTGGGTACAGAATATGCATATTGTAGTTGGTGCCGACAGAAGGGTTAAATAGAATAAAATAAACATAATACCCAAAGAAATGCCAACATTCCTCTATATCGACACAGAGGCTGCCATATCCTTCAAGACGCGTACATGGCCATATAAAACGTCTCGCTTCTCGCCCGCAGGAGCAAAACATACCCGTCCTATGGCCACATCGCGTCGGACGAAGAATCCATCTGGGGTTCGAAAGTCCTTGAACAGTTCAAGAAATATACGTTTTTGTGGCACAAATTGCTTAACGTAGCGAGTAACAATATAACCAATTTGTAGCAAAATTGAAAATGGCAATGCAAGAGACAGCTCGCACAAGATGGTGGTTGACGCAGTTAGGATCCGGAAAGCATATACCCTTGCTCGCGCGCGCCCCTCCCGCATCCTCAAATTCTAGGCTGTCGTTAAGCTGCTGGATAAAAGGAAAGAAAATTTAATGTTACGGTTAAGGAAATCTTCTATTACATTGACAGACGTACATATAGCGAACCAAATACAGAGACGAGATCCTGGCAGGACGAACAGCGAGTGGATAAACGCGTCAATGTGTTGTGAAGGCGTGAGCGCTTCAAGTGCGGTCGTATGTTGTGACAATCAAGGATGAAGACGTCGACGATAATGGTGAATTACGTGCTTTTTGATCCCGGAATGGAAAGTCCGTAAAAGAAGCAAAGACGATTCACCCCTCCCCAATGCTAGTATGAAATGTAATAAAATGGACGAAAATGGAGTTTTGTGTTTGGGGGAGGCTATGGTATTCATGTTGATGTTTCACTCGAGGAAGTTTCAGATAAACTCCAATAATGATCCGTTTGAGAAATTGATTAATTTGATAATATTGTCAAGTTTTTTCTCGGGGGAGCTTTTCAATTTAAATTGAAATATTTGTGTGACATAATAAGCAGATGGGATTTGGTTTTTAAATAATTTTGGATTTGTATAGGCTTTTTGCTTATAGATAAAGAAATTAGGCCTCCAAATGATGCTTGGATTTCACCGAGACCAACCATATTTGATTAAAACGTCGAAAACATCAAATTCATTCCAAATTTGACATGCAACTGCCGACAAAGACACAAACTCCAACAAAAAGCCAAAAAAATAAGTTATGCCCTTCAAAGCCGACTTTATGAGACATTTTGAGGACTTTTATTGTGTGACCGCAACATGTGTGACCATCACAGACATAGGATCTGAAATTCGTGCGGTCGATGTGTCGTAGTCCTTTCCGTGCATCAAACAACGTATGTATGGCTCAATTTTGCACTTTTACTTCTTTTTTGCTATTAATCGGAAAGCGGTCTACACTGCCTGGATATGGTCGCATCAAACGTTGCAACCCTTTCGCGCGCACTGTGAAAAAAGGCCATACAACATTATATGTAGTCTTTTGACACAACATTTGACACGGTCACCACTCATAGGACTTTCGCTCATTGTTCGTCATCATTGTACTCTATGTCTGTCCTATCGTCGTCATTGTGTCCTGTGTAGCGTGAAAATTCCATCTACCAAGTACAGTGTGTATGGGCAATTTTCCAAAAAGGGTTAATTTCGATTATGTCAATCTATTTGAGTTCTATACAGAAGGTTTAAGATTGATTAAATATGTGAGTAGAGCGCAAATTGATAGTCCATTAATGGCACTCTGGCTTTGTGGTATGGCTGTGTTCCCTCTCTTGAGTATTTTCTAATTAACCCATCCTTTCAGGCTTGCAGCGTATATGAACCAAAGAAAATTGCTTTTAATTATTCGTTAGTTGGCTGTGTAATGTAGGAATACACACCACACGTATGTATAGTTGTCGTTTGGTTTGTCCTTTTTTGTCGGAGTGGTAATTATTTCGCTCAATTACGGTCACTTTAATGGTTGACAGGAGATTATTTATTTTTAGTTTCATGAAGGAGATATGCGATGATGGATGATTTATTTGTGAATTGATGGTAATTATTTTTTTCATACAAATGTGAGATTAAAACATTTTTGTTGAAAAAAGGATTGAGTCAGTGAATTATTAATTAAATTGCTTGAATTTCTAGTTCATCTTTTTTTTCGCTGTTGTTTTTGTTTTCTATATAAACTCTTCATGCCAGAGTGATGAGTTGAAACAGACTCACAGTAACATAGTGAACTTGGACTGCATTTTTTATTCTGTGTGAAAATGTTCAGTATAAAGAGAAAAAAGGAAGTAAAAATTACAACAGCGTTTTACGAGACATAAAATAGTATTAATTTTTTTTTGTTATCAAAACTAATTTGGGCGGACACTACAGATACAGAAACGGTACGAAAAAAAAGGATTTTACTCTTTGACGACCGTAGGTGAAACAAGATGTAGAGATACCAAGCGCTAAGGATTATTTTGGGTGTTTTAGTTTTAACTTTCAAAGTATTAATAAACTATGAGAACCTAAACTCAAATTTATAGGGGTTTGCGTTGCAAAGGAAGTAGCCAGGTTTAGGTAAGAACCTGCACATTTTTGTATCTTTTTGACGTTTAGTTGTCGCAATTGTCGCAACATATAGGCACCGAAAGCATCTGTCATACTTACGGTGGAGGCTCATGCTGTAGTGAAATAATCAATTGGTGATAAGATGATCATGCTGGCTACCCAAAAACAGAATTTCGTCAAATTTTGCAATCGGAACAGTTGGTTCGCAATTTTGCTTTTCTTCCGTTGGCCAAAATTAAGCAAGCACTTTATGTAGGTTCAGTGCCTGGATTGGATTGATCAAATTCCTAAAAGCGGTTTCTAATGGACAATAATTAGATTGGCCTAAAATATCGTCAATTTTATTAAATGTATACCTAACATCGCGCAATAATTGTACACATCTGTCAACAGGAATAGTTCTGGAGGTGCCTTTCGTTTTTCAAAATTTCCTCTTTCAGTATAAGGGGCCTTTAGAAATGACTTGTGATGATGATTTTCTTAGAATACTCGGATACTTACACCAGGTGTGACCAGGGATTTGGAGCGACACTTTTTTTCGCTCCGCTCCGCTCCCGCTCCGACCGATTTGAAACCGCTCCGCTCCAGCGCTCCGCTCCGACTAAAATTTTTTCGCTCCGCTCCGCTCCATTACAAACATACAACAAAACTTCATTGTTTTTAGTAAATATTTAAAATTTTCCGCGAATTCATCAATTCAACTTTTATCTTCTTACCTATTATTAGAATATGGCTTAAAAGGTGCGTTTTATTCGATCAAGTACAGAACAGGATAGCACCAATTTCGTACAAATTTGAACATAAAATTGAGTTGTTCTAGATAGGGTGTCCGGAAACTAAACTGTCGCATAAGCGCACCGAAATACGATTATTAATGTCATTTCCAGCAAAATAGATGTACCGGAAATATCCTGAATTCTTAACTCCTTAGCTACCAAAAGCATTTAAAGATTTTACAAATATGCTACCACTAAGACCTCCGTCGGAAATAAATTTTATATGAAGTAAAATCACAAAATTTTGTCTTTGAAGCTTTTTTACACAGCTTCAACTGCTTATCCGATTTTTCTTGGGTTTATTCTTAGGAAAAATGGTTGGCTACAACCGAAAGAAAATATGTAGGTAATATGAGTATTAAATTTTTGAAAAATCTGTAAATGTCTGTGGTAGCTGAAGAACTAATGATTCGGGTTTTTTTCTACACCTTTTTGCTGGAAATATCACCAGGAATCATATTTGGGTGCCATGCGATAGTTTTCGGACATCCCGTATAGAACGAGATCTGTTAAATTGTTATGGAAGCTGTCCTGTACTCCATTCAATAAAATGCACCTAATAACTAATTTAAATTAAAACGGGCGTTTCATTCAGCGAGTACAGGACAGGACTTTTCTGTCATGGATGATCTTGAATTTTTTAATAATGAAGAGTGATGATTATGATGACTAAACGCAAAACCTCTTTTATCACAATGAATTTCACAATAATCCGAAATTTTGCAAGTCTCTCTACGAATTCTTCGCCTTTAAATCGTCCAAAATCATCAAATAGTGCCATAAAATGAAAAATTTTGTCGAAAAAATTAAATTTTTTATCTCGGAATTTTCTTGATTTTTTACTTCGGAGCGGAGCGGAGTGGAGCGACTTTCAAAGCAAAAATCGCTCCGCTCCAGCCTGCTGAAAACCTCTCCACGCTCCGCTCTTTCGCTCCGAAATTTAGGGTCGCTCCGCTCCGCTCCATCGCTCCGCTCTAAATCCCTGGGTGTGACCATGAATAATGTTACTATATTATTTATTAATGCTAGTAGCGCACGTTCTTATATGGTCGCGGATAATATACGATTCGTTGTATTACTATCCACAAGCGACTGCTCTAATAGAATATATGATATTTAAGGCCCGGATTTATATGCAAATGCATATTTTTGCATATTTGTGCATATTTGATGGGTTATTGCATATTTTTGCATATTTTGCTCTTTCTAAAAAATTTTGCAATAATACCTAATTTGCTCTAAGAAAATTATAAAAAAATGTTTCACAAAGAAAAAACAAACATGAAAAACAAAAAGAAACTGCAAATTATTCCGTTTTGCATCAATATTACATGAAATACAATTTTTCTAAAGCTTACCATCACTGTCCAGTCGATGTCCATCGATTGCACCCAATCGATCGTACATCACAAACATTAAACAATTTATCGTACAATCTAAAATGATCGTCTCACCATCCACACAACACAACATAGTGACAATTATATATTTTGTGGAGAATGGCCACCACAGCGACAACATGGAAAATGACCGGTGGTCCACACATGTGAAAAAATCAACTAGTTGCTGATTTTTTCACATAAACCGGTGGTCATTCCTTATATTGTGGTTAAGGCGGTCATTCTCCATCGAAAGTAGCATCGCCACAAAATATATAATTTTCGCTTGTTGAGTTGTGTCGGGTGGATTGTAAGACTGTCAGTTTAAGTTGTACGATAAATTGTATAGTAAATGTGCTGTACGGGCGTCAGATGGATTATGTGCATTCGATTTGACTGTATATGGCGAGCTTAAGTGACAGTTGTCAATTAATTGACGAGTTTGAAGAACATATACATACATATAAATTGTATTCCGGGAAGCTCGGGCGAAATGCACAAATTAAAATTTCATGAAATTACAGACAAAAGCACAGGCTTAACCACACTAAGGAATATTAACAAAATCATTAACGATAACAACACGGAGCATTCGGAAATAACCGACCAATAAACATTTAAATTTGCTCCAATTACATCAGTGAATGTAGAAAGATAATTTTCGGTAAATAAATATATTTTAAACGGCAGAAACACAGTTTTACTGGGGAAATTTTTTAAAAGTACTTCATTGCAATTCAAAAATGGAATAGTAATGAAATCATTTAAAATATATTTATGTACCGAAAACGATCTGAATTTTTGAAAAAGAGTTTGGTTGGATTTATTATATTGCTAAAGTTTATGTATTCGTTATTATTCTGAAATGTGTTTTATGTTGAATCTGAATTGAACTTAAAAAAATATCTCTGTTTGAATCGAATTGTGATAAAAATTTGTCTAGTATACTGATGGTAAAAGGTTTAGTTACGTATTTCAATATTTTTCTGCTACATATATACGATATTTTTCGTTTTATCACTGCATATTTCATTGCATATTTTGTGATTTTTTATTGCATATTATATGGCATATTTCGACCTTTTTTACTGCATAGAAATCCGGGCCTTAATGATATTCAATAAAGAAAATGCAAAGATAATAGTCTTATATTTATATAGAATATACAAGTATGTAATATAATACGAACAAGCTGTTAAAAAGTTATTGAAATTAAATACATTTTACTTAGAGAAAGCATAGTAACCCATGCCATGCGTTAGTCCAGAGTGGCCATCAGAAAATAAAAATGGCACCGTTCTCACACTATTGCAGTTCATAGTATGCGTGAAAATTTTATTCAAACGTCAATTTTTTGTTTACAATTGAGAATATAAAATCCGCGTAATATTTATTACTCTCTTAAAATTTTAACGTGATATTTAACCTTTCTGTTGGCGTATAGATCCAGACAGACCATTGGTACTATATCTTGATGAAAAATATCGTTCAACAATATTTTCCACCCCTTTCCACAGAAAATTCAGCTAAACCTTACGCATAATAGCTCGTAGGCGACGACAGAAGGGTTAATAATTGCATCGACAATATTTTGACGTTTGAATTATTTCGTGGAGTGTAGTGTAACAAATTTGGAGTCCAAACACATATGGGTTGTGTGATCACATAGCCATTCTGGACAAACGCATGGCATGGGTTACTATGCTTTCTCTAAGACATTTTATTAGAAATGTGTGAAAAAGAACAGCAAAATGTAAATTTTGTTATTGAAATGGAAAAATGTATACATAAAATGTATGCATAAAAATATTATTCTGGTTGATCCTGTCAGTAGTTATATGCTTGTCTCAAAGATTAAGTCATGCATGTCTAAGTACACACGAATTAAAAGTGAAACCGCAAAAGGCTCATTATATCAGTTATGGTTCCTTAGATTGTTAACAGTTACTAGGATAGCTGTGGTAATTCTAGAGCTAATATATGCAATATAAACACGAAACATTTATGTACGTGTGCTTTTATTAGGCTAAAACCAAGCGACCTTTCGGCATTGTTATATTGGTTGAACTCTGGATAATTTGCAGATCGTATGGTCTCGTATCGACGACAAATCTTTCGTACCGAAATCAATAAAATTGCAATTCGCTCTGGGCGTCGTTTTCCCAGAAGCCGGTTCTAGCCACCATTGCTTAGGCACAGGCCCGTGCGCAGGAATCATCCAGGGGGAGGGGGGGTTTAACTTATATATTTAAATTTTAAAGTTTTAAAGTTTAAAATATACAGGTTATAATCATGTAATAATATGAACGTATGTTTAAGGCTCTGTAATTCTTTCCGTATCCTTGGATCCTCGAAGAGCAAGTCCTTGCCGGCCACAAAGGATGATTTTTTCAATATTTGGGATCATACGTAGCTTATACTTTCATTTAAAAAGGCTTGTTTTTGTTTCGAAATTTGTACGTAAATAGGAAGAGCATTTGTGTCTTTGATCTCCGCTCTCAAGGTCCATTGCAACATGGATCTTTTATAGTATTCTGATCCATTGTGCTTATCGAAAGTTTCCAGTGCTTTCTTCCAGTTTTTAAATGGATTATTTACTAACTGGCCCAGATTTTGGCTTGTTATGCTATCCGTTCTCATAAGGAGAACTTTCGTGTTTCCGATATTTTCCGCTATGTGTCCGCTATATGGCGGACGGTAAGACAAATATCGATAGTGTCGATAAGAATAACAACAAAATTCTTCTTGCGAGAGCTGATAGCGTAATGTTCCCATTTATGAGTTTTGAGCATGAATGTGCTCAAGAACTGACCGGAACTAGATGGTGTGTAGCGGTGAGAGAAAATTCACCTTGTAGACAACGCCAGTAGATACTAATGTACAAAATCAAAAACGCATAAACATTTTAATGGGAATTTCCGATAATGCTTCAGACTTTATTTTTTTTTACAAAATTATGTTCTTCACAAATAATTGTACAAAATTGTTTTTAAAGGCCCCTCCTTAAACAAAGTTTTGCATAAATTAAAAAAAAAAAAAACAAGAGTAGATTATTTAAAAAAATACTTTTGATACAAAAGTGTGTGTTTTTCCTACATTTCACTCTTCACTGGAAGGCCTCTAATATGAGCGCAACATATGTATGACGCCAGATTAGATACCTCAAATTATCATAGAGTCGTGATCGGTTGTGTCATCACCTTCATGTGTTTATGGTTTGGCCGGAGTTCTTGTTAAGTAATGGCAGTCCCTATGGCTTTTTACCGCCTTCAGACCTGAGTAGGCCTCAAGAAAGAAATTTCGTGAATTATACCGCATATAGGTCATACTTCACCCACTACAATCTACACATGCCGCGCGGTTGCATTTATCTTTGAATCACAATACGTTCGGTATAGGGAAACTCCCGCTTTTCGGATTGCATACCAACACTTATGAGTTTCTACCACGAATGTGCTTGAATTGTCCGGAACTGGATGGTGTGTAGCGGCGAGAGAAAATTATTTTGGCAAGGTATAAATTAACAACGCCAGTTTACATTTTTGTGAAGTTAAATTTTGGCCTTATGAGAACAAAAGTACATATTAAACAAAAAAAAACGTTGGCAACATTTGCCCCCCCCCCCCTGCGCACGGGCCTGCTTAGGCATTTGTTACTGATACCAATGTCAGGCAACTAAATGTCAATCAAAACGGTTACCTTGTTCCAAATTGCGGTATTTGAGAACGTTCAATCAGTTCATGGTTTATGCGGACATTATTTATTACTTATTTATGTTGGGTAACCTATGTATGGTCAACAGTGGTTCTTTTTTTACTTGTTGCCCTGTTGCTGAAAGTAGCGGCGTATTAGGCAGAAGTTTATTATTTCAATTTCTTTACTAGCTTATAAGCTTGGATTTTAATACGAAACTTTTCAAATAAAAGTTTTTTTGAAGCCATACCACTTCCTAGTCACATTGTTAGTTTTTATTATTCTACGATAAGAATATTTCTTATCATCTTCTTCTGAATAATAAACTTGCGACGAGTCGTGCCGAGTTTGGAAACTCGTTTCTCTATGAGTGTCTATTTCACAGAGTGGCGACCGAACGATCACGGCCACAGAGCACTCCTGTTGTAAATAATAAAAATAACAGTTAAAACAAGGTACAAAAAATTAAAAATTAGTACGTCGAATTTTCATAAAAAATTATCTAATCATAAAGAAAATTGATGTTTTATTTATATAAACTTTACGTATCTAAACTATTATTTAAAAAAAATTAAGATTATGCATAATATCTTACCAATATTGATGATGAAAAATTTACATTGAATTTTCCATGATCCACTGTGTGTACCATATTGCTGTAATCCATTGTTGACTATAGCGCCATTAAACAAAAACATATCGAAAAAATTTTAGCTCCATCTCGGAGCATCAAAATACATGGCGCTTAATAATCCTCAATTACAACCCTTATCGATGGTATGATCCCAGAAATAGTTTTTAAAACGGGTTTAAATATTCATCAAAAATACTCAAACGAAAAAAATTACTTTCCTTTGTCAAAAACATAAAAACTCCAACATAAAGTCTCTCCATTGCAGGGACGTAGCCAGGAATTTGTTTCGGGAGGGATCCAAATTTCGATTTCAGGAGTTTTATTGTAAATCATTTTTTTTTTTTTGTGTTGTTAGTTTTAGTGTATTTTTGGTGATCTAAAAAAAGGACATCGCTAAAAAAATGTGTTGAAATGCATCCCTTTTTATTCGATATATACCCATCGATTTCATCCGCTCCAATTACATAGGGGATTTAAATAGTTTCTGGATATCAATAAAATTTAAAAACAAAAAAATGGATCAACGTATGATCCCTGAGGAGCGCCTGATGTTTGTGGAAATTGAGAGAACAGTTATGCTCACAGTCACGGAACGGTGTCATGTATCTGTATCTCAAAAACGGTGATAGGACTCTGGTTTTTTTTCAGCAAAATGTAGCTCTCAATGCGCTCTACATCGACTTTTGGAAAATCCATTTTCGAAAATCTCCATTTAAAAACACAAACTTGCTAACTATTGACCTTAGAGGGCTCAAAGTCATTTCTATTAATGAGTCAATGTCAAAGTTTTTCAGTTTAACTAGATTTGAATATATTAATCCCTTTGGTAAAGTTCGACTAATTCTTGAGAGAATTTAAGGTGTAATTATACCCTTCGCTCATAGAGTGAATGGGTATATTAACTTTGTCATGAAGTTTGTAACGCATTGAAGGAAGCATCTACGACCATATAAAAAGTATACATATAGGATCAGCAGATCAGCATGACTTCGGGAGTCGATTGGGCGATGTCCGTCTGTCTGTCTGTTGCGACGCATTTTACTCGGCGGGTATTGAAGCTAAGATGCCGAAATTTTGCACACATGCTTCTTATTGTTGCAGGCTGCTTGTATGTTGTAACCACCAAAATCGGACGATGGGGTCATGGGGCTGCCATACAACCCCCCCCCCCCCCTCAAATTAAGTTCTTCTAAGAAAAACTTGTTTTTTTCGGCACGAATTTCAATCAAATGTCGCACAAATGTGTTTCTAGTGATACTACAAAACATATTTAAAAATAAATGGAATCGCACCATGGTATCATGGGGCTGCCATACAAACCCAAACCCCCAAAATTAAGTTTTTCTAAGAAAAACATTTCTGCACCAATTTCAACCAAACTTCACACAGATGCGTTTCTATTGATGACACAAAACATATGTAAAAATGAATTGAATTGGACTATTACGTCATGGGGCTTCCATACAAACCTGGCCCTCCAAATTAAGTTCTTCTAAGAAAAATTTTTTCATTTCTGCACCAATTTCAACCAAACATCACGCAAATGTGTTTCTAGTGATACCACAAGACATATGTAAAAATGGATGAAATCGGACCGTGGGATCATTGGGCTGTCAAACAAACCCAACCCCCCCAAATTTGATTCTTTTAATAAACATCCTTTTTGCGCTAATTGCATATTTTTATCGAAACAACAGGAAATACAAAAATAAAAGGAAACGTAATATGGTAATGGTACCATTCCCAAGCGATTCCCCTCTTCCTGCTTCGTTTCCATCCGTAAAGTTTTCTATGAAATGTTTTTATACCCGTCGCTATGTGAAAGGGTATATTAACTTTGTCATGAAGTTTGCAACGCACAGAAGGAAGCACCTCCGACTATATAAAGTATATATATTATTGATCAGCGTGACGAGAGAAATCGATTGGGCGATTTCCGTCTGTCTGTCTGTCTGTCCGTCTGTTGTAACGCAAACTAGTCCCTCAGTTTTAAAGCTACCGATCTGAAATTTTGTGCAGAAGTTTCTTTTTAGTGTACGCTTTATATATGATCGGACCATGGGGTCATGGGGCTGCCCCTGAAAATTAGGTTCTTCTAAGATTTTTTTTTTATTTACCTTTAATCCTAACCAAACTTCACCCAAGTGTATTCCTAGTAAAGCCTCGAAACATATCTAGGAACGGATGGAATCGGAACATTATGGCATAGGGCTGCCATACCTACAAGCCAATTCCTGAAAATTAAGTTTTTCTAAGAAAAACTTTTTCTATTTTAATCCGACCTTAACCAAACTTTACCCAAATGTGTTCCTAGTAAAGCATCAAAAAATATCCAGGAACGGAAGAAATCGGAACACTACGTCATAGGCCTGTCATACAACCAAATCCTGGAAATTATGGAAATTTATGAACCAATCTTAACCAAATTCACCCAAATGTGTTACTAGTAAAGCCTCAAAACATATTTAGGAATGGATGGAATCGGAACATTACGTCCTGGGGCGTCATACAAACCAACCGCCAAATAATAGGTTCCTTCTCTGTATGAAAACCTTTTTTTTAATCTTAGCCAAAATTCATCCAAGTGCGTCCCTGGATTAGCCTCAACGCATCCTGACACAGATGTAAAAGAAGCTTTAGTTTCATTCAAATGTGACGGGTATTCAAATTTCGGCCGCGTCCGAAATTAGCCTCGGTCTCGTTTATTTGTCAACTTATTCCAACTTAACCTCACTCAAATACTGTTTTATCGACGCCATATAGTGCAGTCATATTAGAATTTCAAATAGAAAAAAATTGAGTAAGGCTAATTTTTGTTGTTTTTTAATCAGTGGGCTCCCAGGAATCTACAACTGATTTTGCTAAAAAAAAATTTGATCGGAAAGGTCCCAAAAAGGACAAAAAAGGATACTCTTCAATCCTTGACCGGAGGTCGGCATGCGGGGTATCATATCAAAGGGGACGTTGAGTACATTGCATATCCGATGTTTGTTTCCTGTTTCAAGGACCCTCAAAGGAATAGTAATAGTGTTTTTTATCACTCTTTTCATTGCACGTTTTATCCTCGTATTTGATGATTTGGTTAACTTCGTGGATTTGAAGTTTGCCCTTATTGCGCTCATTTCTTAAAATTTGGGCATCCGCGAAGTTAAACGTATGCTGGTTAAGTATCGCGTGCTTGGCAAGAGCAGATAAATTATTGTTGAGCGTTTTGTTCGTATCATTTTTGTGTTGACTGATACGAGTACCTAATTTCTGGATAGTTTCTCCCATATACGTTCTATCACACATTTCACAGTCGATTTTATATACGACTCCGGACTTCTCTTCTTTCGGGATTTTATCTTTTAGGTTTGCAAACATTTCTCCGTTTTTTTGATGAGGACGCATTAATAGTTTTAAATCCGGTATGAAATATTTGCAAGATCTGGAGATGGAATTGCTAAGCTCTGGAATATATGTAAGAGACGAATTGTATTGTGTGGTGGTATTCTCCGTATTTTCTGCCTTAGTCGTGTTTCCTTCAAAGGACAGAAACGCATAGGTCGTTGTATTGGAAGTGTTTCTACTATTTCTGACTTCATTCACCAATCTATCAACCATCTTGGCTGGATAGTTGCGAAAAAACAACTATCCAGCCAAGATTATTGATAGATTGGTGAATGAGCCACAGAGCGTTTCTACTTAGGAAATAAAAATAAAGTGGCGATAATCCGAACGCCGATTATCCGAACATTCGATTAACCGAACCTGTGAGTCAGCTTTTTTAATATGAAATGTAATGAGGCAAACCAAAAAATCAAGTGCCTGAAGGAAGCCCCCTTTCATCAGCAGCACCCAATTTCTTTGAATTTCTTGTTTTTGTTCAGTGCTTGTCGTTAGGCACATTTCCAGGTTGTCGCTTATACGGATATTAACGTTCAGGCAATCCTGCATTTGTTCTATGCTGAAACTCGATTAACCGGACTTTCGGTTATCCGAGCCACACCCCTTCCTTGTCGATATTAGTTCGGATAATCGACGCTCTATTGGACATATATGTGCATACTTTTCACGTAACTGCAATCATTAATTTCATATTTTCTGTGAATCCATTAATAAAATTTTCTACGCATAATATATTGACTATTGCAAATAAATGTTCCATTAAATGACTTCCAAAATTTTCCCCGTTTTCAAGGGATTAATAAGCGATTTGGATCATAAAATTCCACATGTTTTCGACAAATGAATATAATATGGGAAAAGTGTATTATTGTGCAGTCAAAGAATCACACAAATTTTTGATATATTTATACACACGGAAATCCAGCACAACTCTACATAATCATCGATTCCGATGTATTCCTGTAGCTTAGGAAATGATCCCGATCTAATTCCCTGTTATCATCCTCTTGTAACTGTCATTCGGGACAGGGGCATCACCATATACAAAAACAGCATTATTAGCCATTTCCCTTTTATTGTGACACCTTGTCCGGGACGAGTGTTCCATTGATCCTGTATCGTATGATGCACTCAGAATGCCTATAGGTAAGGTATTCATTCCTACAAACAAACCACTTCACCGCAACCTAATCTTGCCGATGCATTGTTGGTGAGAATCAGCAGTGTGCGTTTGATGTCGAAACGAATTGAAAGTGATAAAAAAAACATATGGACATAGAAAAAAGGGATTAGTCACAATTACAATGAAGAAAAATAGAGTAAGTGGCGTTAAGCCGACCCGAGCCCTTCGACTATTATCATCATTGAAGAGGAGGAATAAACACGTAGAGAGCGCGAGCAAAAAAAGGCGGAAAACGATTAGGTTTTATGTGTTAAAGATAAACAATCTTTTAGACAAATTGCATTCGAAATACATCTCTCGAAAGCATTGAGGATTAATGTCTTGACATGCCACTCCGTTTGTGTTTTCATTTGTCATAATCAGAGAGAGAGAGTTTTGGACGAGAAGTATTATGGCAGGATGAGGATGTTAATAATAGTCAAAGATTATAAAGTGTAAATGCGTCACGGTGTCATGGCAGTGGCGATTCTAGGTAGGGGTTTTGGCTGTAGGACGCATTGAAAGTGAAACACATTATGGTCAGCTGAATGAAATGCATAGTTAATCAGTATGTGTGCTTGCATATGGGAAATACAATGGTTCTTTTCTCCTCAAAAATGATGCGTACACTTGTCGCATTCTTCTTACTATATTAGACAAACGCAAGTTTGATTCTTCACGTATTTATGTTGTTGGCGTGAGTGTACCAACACAAGAGCGTTACGCGTCAGTCAAGTTGGTCATCACACCACACACACACACCACACCACACATAATCTTGTTGAGTAATGATTGCCTGGATGTGTCAAATGAAAAAGCAACAACAACGCATTGGTCTCGGCGATGACACGATCCAAGATAGAGCTGCCTGTAGAAATATGCTGGGATATTATCGCCAAAACGGGCGATGTGCCTGCACCGCGGGTCGAGCAACGCGAAGCCATGGAGCGGTATAAAGAACGAGGCAAGGAAGAAGAAAAGTTGAGTAATGATTTTGTAATCATTATCCATTCTAAGGCGAAAAGGCGTGTATAGATGATATGGGGACATCGTCATATACTGTTTGTATGAAAACGTCATAAATTAAAAAGGTATCTCGGCTGACATGTGGTGCATAAATCCGGTCACACATGTTTTTTTTTTGTTGGGTGAGATAGGGCTGCAATAGTGGCTGAAAACTTTCTTCTTACGAATTGGGTTGAAAGGTTTTGGAATCTTTGGTCATGTAGATTGAAATGCAGGTTGTTTCATATACAAACTTAAACAACTGGTTGTTTGAGGCAGTTGCCTTCGTTGCGCGGGACTTTTACCGTTTCGGTTACTTGTCATACAGCTAGAGCTCGGCAGATTGTGTAACTAAAAAATAAGGACATCAGCGACTGATGAGTTCTTTTTTGGAAGGTGTAAAGTGAAGGTATACGTATTTGGTGGTTCTTATCGCTAATAATAATGTAATAATGGAATTTAATACACAACAGGCACTATCTTGACCTTGCCTCGACCTTGGATTATAATTCGACCTGTGCCGTGTTTTGCAAACTGTTATCCATTGTGTTCTGTAAAAGCCAAATCAGAACTATATCACCAAATGTAAGTATCTCTGCTATCGTTTCTATTTTTCTGGGGTATTAGATTCTCTTCTCGAATAAAAAATCTGAAAACAATTTGTAAGTTTTGTATCAGAGTGTAATCACATGCTGCCAATCCAACCACTCTCAAAAACCCCTCCCGAAATTTATTTCTGCGTACGCCCCTGCGTCATGGTAAAGGAGAAGTGTTACAATAATATTTCTGAAATAATTAGGAAATTTCTAATTAGGAAGTGGCAAAAAGTTCAAGGCTCAAATAATAAATATCTATGGCTCTGGTGTTCTCACTAATTAAATTAAAATGCAACGACTTTAAAAAAAATTCAACAGCGTCATTCAATTAACCTCAAACCCAAACTGCATTTCGTGAGAACTTCTAATTCCAGCCGACTCTCCGGGGGGATGCAAATTGATTGCGCTCAAAATTTGTATTTTCCTCTGGGGTTTTTCTTACGTCGTATATTATTCATTACTCACAACAAACCCTTTCAGCCTAATTGAACCGATTCCTGAAAGTTAATTGATGGTTTTCCATAGACTTTCAATCAGTATGACGCGCACTAACCTAGCTATTACCTCGCCAATTGCATTGTCTCTATACATGGAACCTAATGTGGCACACAATACAGTTTAACGCTACGGGTAGATTACAATGTGTGATTTACTAATTTGATGGAGTATTATATAACTAGTTATTACCGCTGTTCGGTTATGCTGCTTTTTTTCCTTTTTACAAGAAACGAATATGCCCAACAAGGACTATTAGTAACGGCGGTAATCGTACTCATATAGGCCCGGGTAGACGTCGTAGTCGTATGAGCCTTTTTAAAAGGATTAATTGAATTAGGAGCGTACAATACCAACGGATGGTGTTCGAACAAAAAAGGAATTAGGTATATATTTCACCTGGGCGATTTGACCAAAAGTTTTATACATATGGGCTCAAAAAGGAGCTCGGCGGTTCTGGAGGGAAGTCGTTTGAATAGGAAGTCTGTTTGCTTCGATTTCATTGTGCATTTGTGTACATGAATTCGTTGAAGGGTTATGACATTTGATATCAAATCAAAAGGATAGAATTATGAAAAGGGCTTGTTGAAGAATTTTTGGAAATTTTTATTGTTTTATTTTTACCCCAAATGAGTCTAAAATTGAAAAAAAAAATGTTGAGGCGAAAACAGCCTGGTTGGTTATGGTTTGGCAAAATTTCGAGCTAAATTGCGAAAAACATGTCAAATAATATTGCTTGCTGCTAAAACCCTTCCGGTAGAACAGTCGCTTATGTACATATTGACTTATTCCTTTTTCCGTGTGGTTCTGCCGACCGGCGAGAGAATTTAAATTTAAAGTTAAGTATCAAAAAATTACTGAGAAACACTAATTAATTATATTTTTTACCGAAAATAAAACAACACATCTGCATCTTCATACGTTTAATCATACCGATTTATCTTCTTTCCTAACCATACCTATACTTATGTGTCTTTCATCGTGTTATCCTTGCGAATGACAGAGCACTTCTTCTTCTATTGAAGCAGAGTATCAACAATTTGCTTTCTTAATTTATAAAGCTTGCCGCTCATTATGCGGTCGTCAGTCGGCAATATTGAATTACAGACGTGTTGAATTTCACATACAAAACCGCTTTCTATAAAACGCATGACAGCACAGACCCCCAATTATATTCGTCCTTGCTTCAACGTACGTACTAGTACGTAAATGGAAATTTCAGCGATAAAATATTGTGTAATTACATTCAGTTTTTGCGCACTGTGAAATTATATGTTGAATGAAAATGAATGATATAATGTAGTGCCAATCATTTAAGAACAAACTAAAGATATGAGTACGGATATCTGTACATATTTATACTTACCTAAGTATGTATATGTAGATGAGCGCTACTTTGATCCTACACAAAAGGATGTACCGCAATTCGAAGGTCAGATTTGTGTCTACTTTAATTAGAGTTTACTAAAAGAAACAAAATTTTATTTGCTCTTGACAATACGAGTATGTATACATAAAAAGGAAAACAGGACCTTTTCTTCCCTCCGCTTGACCCACAAAAGACAGTTCATGAAAGTATAATATTCATTTATCGACCAGTGTCGTATCTCTTTACATTTAGGATCAAGGATGCGAATATTGAACTACGCGTGCATTCAGTGCGTATGGAATGGAAAAGGGGTTGCAACCGTTGCGTTGCTCTTTTTCTTTTCGATCTTGCCGGGGGCAGATACCAGCAGTAGTATAGATAATCCGCAACACACGTTTCTTATTTGAGGTTTATTCGGAAACATTCCCTGGAGATTAATTACAAGTGATTTGTTGCAGGCGTGAGTAAATCAATACAGGATTTAGTAGCCTTTTTTTTAATCAGAAATAATTGTGATTTTAATATGGTTACTTCATTTATGATCAGCGCCCGCTCTAAAGGGGGGGGGGGCAAGCCGGGCGGTTGCCCGGGGCGCCAAATTTTAGGGGCCGCTTTTTGGCTAGCACTCGAATAAAAAAAGATTTAAAAAAGCCGACAGAAAAAAATCAACATCAACTTCGATTTAGTGGAAAGGTCAGCGGTTTCCATTCTACAGATAAAATAAAAATATTACTCGTATGTGCTAATTTCGTCCTTCGATTGAACATTTAGTTCATCTTTTTTAATCAGAATTAAGGACCTTGCATGAAACCTAATTTTTGCCTAATTTTCAGAGGACGAAATTGCAAGAAATTTTATTTTTTAGTCTGTTGAGTAACAAGAGAGCAAATCCACTAAATAAATATTAAACTCCCAAAGAAATTCATATGAAATGAGAAATAGGAAGTCGAATAAACGCTGAGCACATTAAGGCATTTAAAACAGACTCCTTTGTGCATTATAAATAATTTTTTGGAGTTTTTTTTTTTCAAAATTTTGACATTTTGCAGCATAATTTAAATTCACTTCGCCAAACCTTCGCGTTAATGGATTACTTACTTACTTGGTACCGATTGCATTGCATCTGGCATTGGAGGGCAAACTGCGAAGAAGGTGGTTAGGATTTTAGCAAGATGAGGGGTTGAACCATAGAACAAATTGCCAGAATTTCCTAAGTTGTGTTCCGGACATCCTAATATCGGAATTTGACGAGGTTCCCCCGATTTAACTATAGCTGTGACCTTATTCTCTTTAAAAATTCTCGAGATGACGCATAAAAATAAGCCATGCACATTGGAAAGCCTGAAGCATTCCGGCTAATTAAAGGTTTTAAGGAATTTATGGATAACAACCGCAGGAGGTTAATGAAAGCGAGCACAATTTTTTGGCCCAACATTTTCAAAGGCGGAGTTTTCTAAAAATGTATTTAGTTAGAGCGTAGAGGGCCCATGGGAGTGTCGTGGTGTGCGGAGGCTGCGTCGGAAACATGTTTTTTTTTGCATGGCACGGCACTTAGCGACGGCATCTGATGAGAGGTGTCGTGCAATGAACTGCCGGTCGAAACCGAAATCGACAAACTTTTTGATATCCTCTTACGGGGAAAATTTTATTCCAACACAAACCTTTTCGATATATTTAGTGTTTTAGTGGAAAACGAAATTTTGCATGCATTTTCGATTTCTTAGATCAAGCTTTAAAGTTTTGAAATTCCAAACAAAGTCTATAAGGCTTTGCTGATATGTGGTGAATTGCGCTTAAGAGTACCTATGAATGATAGCTGAACGGTCGTTTGAATCCCAATGTAACCATGAATTTTCGTGTTTTTTTTATGCTCTTAGTTTCTTGAAAATTGTTTTGGAGCAAAACCCCTTTGAATCGATTCTACAACAACCATTCTATACATCTAGATCAGTGTTTTCCAAGCTCAGGGGCGCACCCCTTAATGAGACGCGACGATTAGGGACGATTATGGTTTCCTTCAACACCAACCATTCGAAACTCACCGGGGTAATCCGTTGTTGCAAAACGTTGCAAATTGCTAACAATTTTATTTTCTTAATAAAAAAAAATCGCTGCTACTTAATCCGTTTGATGACCACAGCTGATGATATGGCGGAATTAAATTGATAAACCCATCGATTCTGAAAAGAACCGCACAGCTAGTTTTTGTATGGATAGAATGAATCTTTGGTAGAAATCTTGCTGATTTTGGTCTATTTGTATCACTTAGGCCATGGTAACGGCCGAACTGACAACGAAATTCAGCATGCGGAGTTCAAGAAATTTAAATACTTCTAAAAAATTCCAGTAGTTTAAAATATGGGATGCACTAACAAAAAAAAATGTTCAAACAATTTAAAACGCGAAAATAAAAATAGATCCTGAACTTACGTATAAAATTAAGAACATTCCTTGCCAACGGCAATTTTCGCACATCTATTTTCTTGGGGGCGACAGGATCAACAGAATTCGCAAGGGGCACGAACTTAAAAGATTGAGACCCACTGATCTAGATAGTATGTATATCTACTATCTACTACCGTACAGAACCGAAGGAGCGGCAATTTGTCCACTTGCCCGGGCGGCGTAAGTGCTAGAGCGGGCGCTGTTTATGATAGGTCAGAAATATGGGCGATTGTCTATTACGATGATGTTGATGACCTATGCCAGTACCTGTAATATGGTGAACACAAAGCATTTTCGCAGCCCCTGGCAAATAATGATAATTGGCCTTCCATAAATGCCGAAGTAATTTAGTCTTCGGAAGAGCACGAATGGCATTCCAAACACTAGCGGAGGTCTGAGTGAAATATGTAGGACAGACCATCCCGAAGCTCAACATCAAGACGGAGGCAGTTTAGAGCGTAAATGATACCCCCAGAGTCGGTCATCTAATTTTACAGTTTCAATCAAAACAAAGTCGAAAATTTTTTACTAATGCAGCTTCTTCTTGTTGCGCAAAAACTTGATCTGAAATTTAAAATTTGAAATTAGTCCACCGAAATAACATGCAGAGCAAAACGGTATTTTCATCCACCATATTTTCGAATACGTAGGTAATTTCAGTTCTACACTGAACAAAATCATTTCCTAAAAACAAGAAAAAATACAATAAAAAACAGCTAAGGAATATTTTTTCCTGATTTAAGATATATTTCTTGTAAACGCACATCCCACCATATATGGTAGTGGGATCTGGCAAGACCTAAGCATTCACAGAGAAAGTGAGTCAGAATTTCTCTTCCTTTTCCATTGTCGCAACTGCAACAGTGCCTGTGTTGTGGGGAATACGCAGCCTAGGTGCATGGTCCCCAGTTATAACCGATGTTACTGTGGCGATTGCTTAGACGTTCTTTCCCGGTCATAGGAGTTGGAGTCGAACAACCTCGAAGAGCAAATTCAATCCGGCAATCCAAAGATACTACATTGAATGCATGCGGCAAACTAATGATGGATCTGATAGACTCATACGGTCTAACCATATTGAATGGCTGCTTAAACAGCGATAGGGATGGAGTATGCAGAGTGCACTTATATTGGGCATAATGACCACTTTGCGTTATTGACTTCAGCCTGGCCGGAGTGGTCTGACTAAAGTCAATCTATCGAGAACTGAAACACCTGATCAGTGGAACACGGACCCCCAAGCGAGAGGGGCCCCTAAATCCTAAACATAAAAAAAAAATATTTCTTTGATAGATCCTTGGGTGACTGTTCTTTTAAAAACATTCATTTTTATAAATATGCAAAATAATATACGCAGGTCAGCTGCAGGATCTACAGTCTGATAGTGACAAAACATTAATTCGGTGTACGCAGAAGCCTGCACCTCGTAGTTATGAACTTCATTTATGCCACAGAGACGAAACTTTTTAGTCAGCGTCTCTCAAGCTTGTTGAGTATGGGTCTATCTGAATATCGATTTCTTCTGGGTTAAATAGAAGCTCAATTTGCAAGGAGCAGTGCCTCTGTTGAAGGTTTTTGCGAAAATTTAGCCTTTATGGTCCAGTTGTTGGAGTATTTGAATCTTGAAGTGGATGGTACGTCATCAAGAAAAATATGTTCACAATGTTAACAAAGAGATAGCTGTTGATCTATCAACGGTTACTAAGATCATTCAATAAGGCGTAAGTCAGCAAGTCGTTTTTAACTAAGACCCAAGAAATCAGGAAACAGGACATGCAGGTCCTTGGCCAGAATCGTCAAAACACTTCATGTGAGCTAGTTCATGTGATCCTTTAGCACAATCAGTTTTAGTCTAGGTTCAACTACTATTACGACACACGTAGTAGTCTAAGAAAATGGCATATTTGGTCGGCAAAATTCCTACATCGGAAATTTTTTGGATTATGGATTGGGGGTCCGCAACCTTAAAAAAGGGGGAAAGGGGGCATTTTTTTGTTTTTTTTTTTTGCGAATATTTCAAAAGCGACAACAGAAAAATTGTCTGAGGACGAAAAAAAAACTACATAAAATTGCCTTTGCAATGATATATAACACATTAGAGTTTCATTGAATATTTCAGCGTTAGACTAGAAAATAAATTAGACTACAGTGGAAACTCGATAAGTCGAAGCCCAAGGGAACCAAACTTTCTTTCGAGTTATCGAAATTTCGACGTAAAGAGATTTCGAGATATTGAATTTATTTGTAAGAAAATTCGACTTATAGAGTTTTTCTCTTCTTGTGTATTTTTATATTTTGGTATTTTTCCGACATTATACCCTTATAAAATAGTACATGCATTTGATTTTAATTGCAAATGAAAGGGAAATTGCCTGTGAAGAAAAGGTGAAAAAAACTGATTTTTAGAACCCGGATGTTTTTTTGGCTTGTTCTGCTATCCGCTCTCATAGGGAGAACTTTTGTGTTTCCGATATTTTCCGCTATATGGCGGACGGTAATATAAGTGTCGCTAAAATCGATAAGAAGAACAAGGAAATTCTTCTTGTGAGAGAGCTGATAGCGTAATGTTCCGTTTTTTTCGCATAAGACAACTAAATTCCGAAATTATTAATAACAAATTTTCAAAAAAAAAATACACAAAACTGTATTATAAAATATACAAACATAATATGTACATATGTTTTATGTGAATGGTCCTTTTTATCATGTTCGTTTATACTTACCCAATATGTACATACATAAGATATGTATTTCCTTCCGCCATATTGGGTGGCCAATTATGGAGATTCTACTGTAGATGTATTTTTTAAATAAAACGAATATTTTGATTCGCCTTTAATATGATGGCGTTGCTATGAAAAATATGGCGTAACTACGGAAAATAAACAAACATTTTTTATTACACTAAATTCAATCCGGTGACACGCCAACTATGTTGTCTTTATGCACAGTGTTGTGCCTAGTAAGAGCGTTAAGAGAAATGACGTCACAGGAAAGAATACGTCATTCGTTTCTCTGACTCTCCCACTTGTCGCTATCTTATATTCTTTATATCGTGGCTATACCCTTTTTTTCGACCTTTTGCATCAACCGCTTTTATAAGTTCTTTCTTCTGCTGAATAGTCAGGGTTTGTAGCGGTCTTTTTGACGCAGATATGTTTAATTGGCTGAATTGTTCAAACTGCACGAAACGACCATTCTTTTGACAGTAACAAAACAACCTTACGATGAACGCTATATTCAAATGCAAACTGAAACATTTTATCGCAGAAAAGTACCGTTATTCTCGTTTCCGGAATATCCAGCAATAAAATTCTAATTTCAAACAGAAAAATCGCCATTGGAGGAATACAAAAAAAAATCGACTTATAGAGTTTCGCATAGCAAAGCTTTGACTTATAGAGTCTCGCCCGTTTACCGATAAGAAATTTTAATTTGACCTGGAGAGTATCTGAAATTTTGACTTATAGAGTCTTCAATATCAACACTTCGACTTATAGAGTTTCACATGCAGTGAAATCAAAAATTTCTCTTCGAATAATAGAGTTTTTGGTTTGAGTTATCGAGTTTGTTTTTCATTGTTTTTTGTTCAAATGTGCTGGGGAAGCAGATTTTCTTCGACTTAAAGCGTTTTTCGAGTTAAGGAGTTTCGAGTTATCGAGTTTCCACTGTATTTTCATTTTAGACTTTTTTAAAAGCTCCATAACTTTTGAAAGAATGCGAGTTCAGCCGTAAAATTTTGTATAAAGTATTCAAAATAAGTTCAAGATCATTTTAAGTTAAACATTGAATCGTTTCGGTCAAGGACCCCCATAATCCCCTCATTTCAATTTGTCAAAACGGCATGTCCATAACTCCCCCCAAAATTGGAGCAGAGTGCTAAATTTTGGTTTGTTGCGATTGGATTGGTCATAGTAACCGTACCCACCAAAAATCAGCCCAATCGGATAAAAACTTACGGTACCTTCCATACAAAGTGACCCAAGACAACTTAGTGCAGTCATATTAGCATTTCAAATAGAAAAAATAGTGTAAGGCTAACTTTTGGCTAATTTTTGTTGTTTTTGAATCAGTGGGCTCCCAGGAATCTACAACTGATTTTGCTAAAAAAAAATTTGATCGCAAAGGTCCCAAAAAGGACAAAAAAGGATACTCTTTAATCCTTGACCCGAGGTCGGCATGCGGGATATCATATCAAAGGGGACGTCGAGTACATTACATATCCGGTGTTTGTTTCATGTTTTAAGGACCCTCAAAGGAATAAATCGAGCTTAAATGGAAAATTTTCGAGTTTCCCGTGTATCTTTCCAAAATAGCTGGAGATTCTCCCATTAAATTTGCTAAGAAAAAAGTTGATCGGAAAGCTCCGAAAAAAGGACATAAAAGGACACTAATTGCACACCTTAGTCGAACGTGGGCATGTGGGGTGTCATATCAAAGAGGATGTCAAGTAAATTCCATATCCGGCATTTGTTACTTGTTGCAAAGACCTTAAAAAGACAAAATTGGGCTCAACGTAAAAATTTTTGTGTTTCCCGTATCGGTATCTTTCTAAAGCCGTAATTTTCCATTTAAGCCCGACTTATTTCATTTAGTGTCCTTGAGACAGGAAACAATCACCGGATATGCAATGCACTCGACGTCCTCCTTGATATGACACCCCACATGCCCACGTTCGATCAAGGTGTGAAATTAGTGTCCTTTTATGTCCTTTTTCAGAGCTTTCCGATCAACTTTTTTCTTAGCAAATTTAATGGTAGAATCTCCAGCTATTATAGCTTCTGAAAAGTGATAAAAGTAGGGACAACTTGAATTATGGAAAGATACACGGGAAACTCGAAAATTTCCCATTTAAGCTCGATTTATTCCTTTGAGGGTCCATGAAACAGGAAACAAACACCGGATATGTAATGTACTCGACGAGCCCTTTGATATGATACCCCGCATGCCGACCTCCGGTCAAGGATTAAAGAGTATCCTTTTTTGTCCTTTTTGGGACCTTTCCGATCAAAATTTTTTTTAGCAAAATCAGTTGTAGATTCCTGGGAGCCTACTGATTCAAAAACAACAAAAATTAGCCTTACTCTATTTTTTTCTATTTGGAGGCCTGAATTGGGATATTTTGACTGCACTAGTAGCTGAACCGAAACAGTGCGACGATTTGTTCTCGCTTTGTTGTATGCTGTGCAAAATGAAGTTGAGATAAGAACTTACTCAGCATAGTTTCGGTTTTCTATTGTATGTATTTTGGTTAAAATAGAAAAAGGAAAATATTAGGTGAAGTTACTTTGTTGCATTTGATTTTAAAAAGGGCAAAATCGATAGTTGTGTAGTTTCTGTCACTGTTCATTATTTCATTTTAATATTTTAACGCCGAAACTTTTCAAATTGATTTTGAATGATTTTTACTTTATGCCGAAACGACAAATATTTAAAATGGGATATTCAGGGCCGGCCCTAGGGGTGGGCGAACTGGGCGGTCGCCCAGGGCCACCACACTTAAGGGGCCACCATTCTCAAGAAACCTTTACATTCAAGGGCCACCACTCGGAAAAAGGATCACTCAAAAGGGGCCTCCACGCGAATGATATGTACTCGAGCTAAAGTAGTTATAAAGTTAGTTCTAAATTTA
Organism: Microchrysa polita; assembly: GCA_949715475.1. Classification (NCBI taxonomy): domain Eukaryota; kingdom Metazoa; phylum Arthropoda; class Insecta; order Diptera; family Stratiomyidae; genus Microchrysa; species Microchrysa polita. Next base: position 15,448,523 of record OX454419.1, read on the forward strand.
ATATAAAGTGAAATAGCGATGATGTAATTTTACTGATAAAAAATCTGCTCTCCAACGTTACCATTGATGTCTTTGATGTTTGTTAAAAATTCCAGTGACGGTAGCATGGTTTGAAAGAAGTTTGATTTTTAGAACTTATACCTAGATAAGGTGCAGGATAAGCCTGAGATTATACCATGAAAAGCCGGTAGTGATGACACAAGAGGCCACTACTTCACGGATTGGTATAATAAGGGAAGAAAGAGGAAAAATAAGCCTAGATCAAAATTTTCGAATTACGATATTCGGATCCTTCATTTTTTGCTCTCTTTGACCACGTCGAAAGCTGAGCATTACTGCCATACAAAAATCTTAAAATCGAGATTAGTGACTGGAAATCTCATACTGTTTCTTTACAAGACGTGACACCTTTAGGTTACAAGAAGTTTGAATTGGTGTTTATCATGAATAACTTAACCGCACGCCCGTTATCGACGTCAGACCCATAAATGAGGATTGGAGTTTTCCTCATAGAAAACCGGCGGAGTATTATTTATAGGAACACGATGCACTGCGTGTACAAAATTATCGTCTAACGCAGTGCTTCCCAAACAGGGTTTCATAGAACACTAGGATTCCGCTACAACTTCTCAAATATAGGAAATGAGTAATGTAGAAATTACTTTTGATTGAAAAATTCAAGGAATGAATAGAAAAACTCCACAAAATGTTGTACATAGTATCAAAATTCTAAGGTTTAGGCTGCCAACTAAGCACTCCGGTGACAGCCATTAATTAACACTTACGCAAAGTTATGAAACTCCTAAAAACCGTCAGATGGATGGTGGATGGATTTGACGCGTCAGCATCAGCAGAAACTTTTCAATCTAGAACACACGCATTTGCCTTTGATGACCCACATTGACAGCAGCAGCAGAAGCAGAAAAAATGGCAAATGCGTGTGTTCTAAATTGAAATGTTTCTGCTGATGCCGATGCTGACGCGTCGAATCTATTTCAAGCTTGGTATTTTGAATGTTTTGCAAATGAAAAGTTACACAGCTAACAAAAATTTGCAAAATGTCAGTTTTGTTCCCAATTGGAAGAAATGGTAATTAAATAAAAAAAATTATTTTTTAATGAATGCTAGAAATATGATCATGAGAGAAGATTAGAATTTGAGGTGATTAAAAAACAGCTAACTGCCAGTGACAGCAGCTCCCAATATTGGTGTAAAACGTTAAAGATTTTTGATTAAGCCCTCGTCAGTCGCAGATCTAACGTAAGGGGGAACATTCAGCCAATCAAGATCAGATGCATTTTGTTTGTGTATTAGTAAGGGAGTAGGGGCCACCATCATCCATTTGGCCCAGGGCCACCAGAGTGCTAAGGCCGGCCCTGGGGATATTATGATGCGTTGAAGAAAATTGTAACTGTAAAATTATCCTCTATTAATGCAACAACCCCCTTCAAATGTGTTTTTATACCCATCGCTCATAGAGTGAAAGGGTATATTAACTTTGTCATGAAGTTTGTAACGCATTGAAGAAAGCATCTCCGACCATAGAAAAAGTATACATAAATGATCAGCATGACTTTGGGAGTCGATTGGGCGGTGTCCGCCTGTCATTCTGTTGCGACGCTTTTTTCTCCGCCAATTTAAAAGCTATAAAGCAGAAATTTTGCACAACTGCTCCTTTTTGCTGCAGGCAGTCTGCATGTTTGAATCGGACAATGGGGTCATGGGGCTGCCATACAAACCCAACCCCCCAGGTTAGGTTCTTCTTAGAATTTTTTTTTTGTGCATCAATTTCACCCAAATGTATTTCTATTGATGACACAAAAGTATATGTATGCTCCCGCATCCCCCCATAAAATTTTCTGAGTAAATATTTTTATTAGCCCACTTGTTCCAACCAAAACCCACACAAATATTGTTTTGTCGACGCAATGGAACTTTTGTGAAGACGGAAGGAAAATAATGGGGAGGGAGATTAAATACAAGTCGTAGGTACGCCCGAAAAATCTTTTAGCCCGAGGAGAGCGAAGGGTATCCAAATTTCGGTCGCGCCCGAAATTAGCCTCGTTTTTTTTCGCCTCACCCATTTCCATAGGCACGAGCCGCCACTGGTGCGTACTCGATAATACGAAGCTTCGAAACCTCGAATTTCCAGTAATCCGAATCACCTCAAAGATTGCATTGTACATCTTTAGTCCGAATCTCAAGAGCTTCTCTAATCCGAATCTGACTTTTTTCTCATAATAACAGTGATATTATTGTCCGAAATAAAAACATCATTTTTCTTTGTTCTTGGAAACAACAAAATCTAGAATAACAGAGTGAAATTCTTCGAAAATAGAAAACAGATTCTACGAACAATTTGATTAAATTCGTCCACTTCCTCGAAATTTGGAGCAAATTAAAGGCTTCTACTAGTCCGAATTCCTCTGTAGTCTGGATCGACCCCGGTTTTCATTAGTCCGGATTATCGAGTACGCACTGTAATTCAGAAATTCAAATCAATTTTAAAAATTTAGTATTTTACGAAGCTACACGTGATTTTCTTTATTTAAAATTGATAGAAATTCTTTAACGATCGCCAACTATATGAAGCTAAAGACAAGAACCAAGACAATTCTTAAAACTTAAAAAAAAAAACTTTCCTATATTTATCAATCCAATTTTAATAAGCGTCAAATGATGAAGAAAGCAGCCATTTTCACGGGACGCTTCCCGATTCTCCAAACATTCCTTTATATGTCAGACCATTAAGAATGCTCGCCAGTGCGCATGTTTTCATCCCATCTGCCATCTCCATACTATAGAACTAGACTTTTCATCTTCTCTCTATACACTTTCGAATAAAACAGAATAATGTATTTTGACATTTCATTTCCAATACGAATACCTACGTATCCTTTTGATTTCAACGTACTCTGTTTACTTATACACACATGACCCGTGAATCTGCATGTAGATTCATACTCTAACCTTTGTTTGTTACAAATCCTGCGACATTCTGCAAACATCAGATGAAATCTTTGCTGAAATTCACCCCCGCTTTTCAAACGACTGCTGCTCACCTTACATACCCGCCGCAGGGTTATTTGAAACAACACAGCAACCCGTACCGTGGCATCCACCCTCGGGTCGATGAAGGTGCGCGCATGTCCTCAAATTACACACGAACCGAAGCACACACAATACAGATTTTTGTGTTTACACTCTTTTTTAACAGTCGATTTAACTAGTTATTAGGAGCCTAATTAAATGTCTGGCACGTGCACGAACGGTTGACAGTAAACAACTTTGCGACAAAGTATAAAGGACAATTGCAATTACATATTAACAATTGCCTCGGGGCCTATGAAACCGTTATTCGATGAGCATTTATATGAACGGGGGTGGAATCTGATTTCATCCCATCGTCATCGCCGGCCGTCACACTTCAAACACACAACATCAGCAGCACTTTGATTGTATGTAGGTAGGTAGTAACTCTTATGTCAATCGCGCGAAATTCTCTCTCACATTAATAATAATGAGAGTCCTTACGAGTTTGACGTGCTTGATATTTGGTGAATGACATGCAGGGGCGGCGTGGGATGCTTACCTACTCCTCAAAGCGCATAACGGCGAGCCTTTTCATGTGCCAAAAAGTCAAAAGTATGGTTGGACAGGATCTTCCGGCAATTTTGTTCGTGGGTAGGTTATTTATTGTCGATTTTGATGGAGTGCTCGTATACGTAATATCAAAAAGTTCTTCTGTAAAAAAAAGAAATCGCGAATACCCTCTCTATCCTTACAAATATACTTTAACTCAAGGACCATTATACATCTGCCTGGGATGTGTATCATGAAACAAAAAATGTAAAAGGATTTTTTGTTTGATTTTCACTAAATTAAAGTGAGTGTAAACGTGTGCACATACTTGGGCCAATTTTCGTATATAATAGAAGGCTAATCAAGAGAAGCACTGTTCATTTTTTAGAAGAATTCAGGATAGGGGTTGAATTATGACAAGCAAATGAGATTTTTGGTAAATATAGAATTTTGTGTGGTATTCATAATTTTGGCCGGATGTAAAAACGATTTTAAAATGTTATTCAGGCCGCTTCCTTTCCTCTCGATCTATAATAAGATTGTCTTCCAGTTCGCGGAAATTAATTGAAAAATCATTTTAATCTTTTTATATAGCACTCGAGAACGCTCCGTGTAAATGGGAGGATCTGATGTGATAATTACATCGTAAACGACGAAGCGCTATAGCTTATGAAACGTTTAGTGCTTCATGCAATTAACTATGGATTTTTTTCTTGTTATTCGCCTTCCACCAGCCATCACAGTCGTACCTCATCTCCAACACCTCACGGTCCCCCGGGGATGATTTTATCCACCTTGTTGTAGGTGCGCTCGTTCTTTCACCATTCATCATTGAATTCATCATCGTCATCAGCAAACCATAATAGAGCTGCTCTCGCCTCACGGTACACTTTATTTACAGAGAATATGGCTGGTGTTTACTCGTTGCTATGCGCGGTCATAATGAAATTTACATCACATAATTAATCTTGCAAATTACATTTAATTAATTTCGTAATTTAGCAAACGATGGCTTCACTTCGCTGCACGCGGTCGTTATACATTGCGTCTGCATTTTAATTTTATGGAATGGTGTTGGCTGTTGGATGCTTGGGTGGTTGTTGGATGGCTTCATCTTTTGGGGAGATACGAGCGTAAAAATGGCGATGCAGTACACGAGACGAGACATGGATGTCTTTTGCCGACGGTAAAACGTAAAAGAAGTTTTAATTTTTATTCTGCTTCTGCAAAATGATACATTATTTTTCTAGTACGATATTCTTATTTATGTGCAATAAAAAGTAGTATAGTAGACATTCTCAAATCTTAATTTCAGAAATTAATTAATTAAATAATTTTTTGGGAAATTTAACCGATAGTTCCAGCTAAAATGGGGCGTCCTAAAATCTAAATATTTCGCTATGTTTTCCGAATGGCTTGTTACAAATGGCCCAATCGACTTGGATATTAATAGATTTTCGGCGTGTTTCCTGGCTGTCCAACACGGTGTGTTTTGCATTGGCCGCACTTGTAGGCTCCAATCTAGAGCCGGTTTAGAAAAATTTTTTGTTTACTTCCCTAACGTTCCATTGTCACTTCCTCCTTTTGGTAGACGTGCGTTTGAGATATTCATTCAAAAAAAAATATGCGTCCAGCGGATGTGTAGTATGCTGCCTTATGACGGTTGGCAAATTTGGATTTCTTTTTGGTCAGCTTTTAAGGTGAACAGCATAGCTAGATGCACGCATCAAAATGAGGTTATTTTACCAGAAAGGAGTCAACATGAAAAAGGCTCCCATAGTCTTGTTGATACGAGATTGTACATTAAAATTCGTGCTACCATCATCTGTAATTACATTATTATGAAACAGCTATGAATTATGGCAACCCTATAGAGGAAAATTTTTTTCAAGATACAAATAATTACGTCCTTTTTCAATTTGAAATGGCGGGTTCTAGTTTTCTTACACTCTCGTAGGTATGTAGGGGAAGAAGAATATCTATCTCTGCTGCAGATTCCACTTTTAATAAGTTAATAAAATAAAAATAACAGGCGCGACAATCCAACATTGGACTAAGGCCGCAGGATGTGTTAGTGACATCCTATTTCCAAGATCTTATCTGCTTTTTGATGAGGTAATGAGATCAGCATCACGCTCAGCAGTGTTATTTATCCCCATAAATGGGTACTCGTTTAACATCTGAGTGAGATCATAGTCTGTCACAAGCTCGTGAGTTCGAAAAACACAATGGAACACGGTGAGATTCGAACTCATGAGCCTGTGCACCGAAGGTGCGCGCACTAACCGCTCGACCAGCCAGACTACTACAGATAAGTTAATAGTCCAGTCAAAATATCCCAATTCAGGCCTCCAAATAGAAAAAAAATAGAGTAAGTAAGTAATTTTTGTTGTTTTTGAATCAGATGGCTCCCAGTAATCTAAAACTCAATTTGCTAAAAGAAATTTTGATCGGAAAGGTCCCAAAAGGGAATAAAAAGGATACTCTTTAATCCTTGACCGGAGGTCGGCATGCGGGGTATCATATCAAAGGGGACGTCGAGTACATTACATATCCGGTGTTTGTTTCCTGTTTAAAGGACCCTGGAATGGACAACGGAATAAATCGATCTTAAATGGAAAATTTTCGTGTTTCGTGTATATTTCCAAAGCCATAACTATTTCAAGCTGTCACTGCTTTTTTTCATTATTTATAATAGCTAATGATTCTACTATTAAAATTGCTAAGAAAAAAGTTGATCGGGAAGCTCTGAAAAAGGACATAAATGGACACTAACTACATACCTTGATCGAACGTGGGCATATGGGGGGTCATACCAAAGAGGACGTCGAGTTCATTGCATATCCGGTGCTTGTTTCCTGTTTCAAGGACACTAAATGGAATAATTCGGGCTTAAATGGAAAATTAAGGCTTTAGAAAGATACACATACGGGAAACACGAAAATTTTTCATTTAAGCCCAATTTTCTCCTTAAGGGCACCTTGGAACAAGTAATAAACGCCAGATATAGAATGTACTTGACATCCTCTTTGATATGGCAGCCAAACATGACCTGGACATGTTTGATTAAGTTGTGCAATTAGTGTCCTTTTATGTCCTTTTTCAGAGCTTTCCGATCAAGTTTTTCTTAGCATCACACGTGGAGCACTTGATTTCATAAATACCATTATCTTTCGTTGAACCTAAAAGACAACTTAACTTGTTGGGGTTCGTGTCTACCAACTTTAAGTTAGCTTTGTCAAATTTCCTATAAGCTTGTTGGTGATGTAAAGAGAATTTTATGGCAACATGACGTTCATTCGGAAGTTGTCTTCTGTTTTGAACGCTTTTGTTTTTGAACTTTATCGCTTGTCTTTTTTTACCAGTTTATAAACTATTGATTTCTTAAAACCATCTGTATCAGCAATTTTTACAATGTGATTGTATTCTGACATGTATTCTGTTGGTAACAATGGTAAACGGACTAAACGATGTATCATCGATTGTAAAGCCGCAGTTTTGTGGTCATAGGTACAGAATGAATCGAAAGTTATGTAGCGATGTTAAAACGCCAAACTCAATATTGCAATCATTGCGTTTTAATTTTAGGTCGAGGAAATTCAGGGTATGTTCGAGTTCATCCTCCAATTCGTAATTGGAATTGATTGACTCATACCGGCTATTGAGGACTGTAAGAAAATCTTCAACCTGATTTTTCTTAATACGGGGACTAAGGTGTTCTTATTTCAATTGCATCTCAAAATGGCACATGAAAGCTTCAGCTACGAGCGGCGATAAGATATTTCCCATACTACACCCCCGGTCATTCGTGTAAAATCCTCCGCGAAACTCAAAACAATTGTGTTTCATACATGTTTCAATTGCAGTGGTGTACGCGTCAATTACCTCGTCAGCTAGTAGTCTAAGAAAATTAGACCAAAATATGGCCATCGAACGGCAAAAATCCTACATCGGAAATTTTTTTTGATTATGGTTCGGGGTGGTCTCGATATGAAGGCATAAAAAGTCCCAACCGATTGGGGGTCCGCAACATTAAAAAAGGGGGGAAAGGGGACATTTTTTTCGTTTTTTTTTTTGCGATTATTTCAAAAACGGCAAGAAATACACAAAAATGATCTCAGGACGAAAGAAACTACATAAAATTACCTTTCCATTGATATAAAACACATTAGGGTTTAATTAAATCTTTCGGCGCTAGCCTAACAAAATAAATTAGAATATTTTCATTTTAGACCTTTCTAAAAAGCTCCATAACTTTTGAAAGAATGCTAGTTCAGCCGTAATGTATATGTGCAAGTATTCACAATAAGTTCAAGATCATTTTAAGGTAAACATTGAGTCGCTCCGGTCAAGGACCCCCATTATCCACCCATTTTAATTTGTCGAAATGGCATGTCCATAACTCCCCCCAAAATTGGAGCAGAGTGCCAAATTTTGGTTTGTTACGATTAAAGGTCATAGTCACCCCACCCACCAAAAATCAGCTCATTCGAATAAAAACTAAGGGTACCTCCCATACAAAGTGACCCAAGACAACTTTGTTCTATAGAGTTTATAAAATGAGTAGTACGTAGAACAAACTCCTGATGGGTCAGTTTGTATGGGAGATTTTTTTTTTTTTTTTCGTCGTCAGACCATTTTTCTGTCTCTCTTACGGTTTTTGAAATAATCGCAAAAAAACGAAAAAATGCCATTTTATTTGTGGTAACCTGGCAACACGTTTTATCTACTTAACAAACGCTTTTTTTTCCTCATGCACAATACAGGGTGGCCCATTTAAAGTGAACTAGTGGAAACTATGAATAATTTTTTTATTTCTGAACCGATTTTTTTGAAATGTTCACATAAAACAGACACTTGGGAGATATGCTTACACTATGTACGAAAAATTATATCCTTCAGATGACCGCCCCGAGCGCAGGGACGTAGCTAGGGGAAGAGTCCATGGGGTCCGGACCCCTCCCGAAATATTTTCAAAAATCATCGTAATTCGGTTTATCAACAAAAATGGAAAAGGGCACACATATTAATTCATCAGTTTTCACCAGACTGTGTGTCTGGATATGATTGCACATTCACCAAATGACAATCTTTTTGACAATGAAATTATTTATATAAGTCATACGTCCAAAAAATCAAAGAGTCCATACAACGGATACAATTCACTGGAATAGTAGATAATGAAGATAGTAGAATAGTAGAATGAAATAGGGCGTTTCGGAGTAGAAAGCCAATTTCAGTCACAACAGCGGAAATCGCTGGCGGCCATTCCAAGGCATGCTTAAAGTCTATTTCGTGGCTTCTTCTGTAGATGGTTTTGGTTCTAAACGTTGCTAGAAAATTGTGTAATGCAACGAATCATTCGATTTCCGAAATATGCACTCTCCTATGGATTCTACAGGTTTTTAATCATATAAATGTGTACATTGGACGGGGTTACAACACTCTTTAGGTAAATATGTCCCGATTTTTCACTCTGTGTCCCCAATTCCAGGAGAACAGCACCGCATGCAAGTTAGACTCCCGCTAAAAACTTCTTCCTTACAAAACACCAATATAGCTAGCTCGCCAAAATCCGAACTTAGTAAAGTATGCAATGTTGACGATGGTGTATCATGGTCCAATCGCGTTATGCTACTCGAAGCAGTGGAAATCCTAAATCCTAGGATGGAGTTTTCGAGGCTTAGACCTCCTCCGAAATTGTTTAATGTGAAAAAACCGGCTTTGGGATATCCATCCGTGCTGGATTTGTTCCTTAAACCCCTCCCGGAATAATTTTCTTCGAATGTCCCTGCCCGGAAGAAATCATGGCATTCGTATATTACGAAAAGAGGCAGTGCGAGGCAAATGTCAATTCGGCATACTAAATTGGGGTCAGTTGGAGTTCTGATTTTGACTAATGGAGTAGGAAAAGTTGATTAAGGCCACACACACACGGTCGTATTCGGCGAACGAAACTGCATATAAAAAATTACAACTTTCCTAGCTGTCAAAAAAAAATAATAATGTCCTTGCCATTCTTGAATAAAAAAAATTAGCTCTTTTGATATACGCATATTCTTCAACTGAAATTTGGTGAGAATGTACAATACCTGACTTATTTTTTTAGTGTGAACGAGGCCGTTAAAACGCAAATAATTCGTGAGAAATATTGCCTGTGCTTTCTATCGTTTTTATTGCAATGACTGACGATAGTAGCTTTTGACGCTTTACATTTGTATAAAATTTTATGCATCCAAGTGTTTAATCAAGCTTAAATTTCCCTGGCATCCCTTACTCCTAAGCCCAAACAGAGAGCTAAGACTCTCAAGAGTACTGCAAATTTCTGATAGCCATAACTTGGAATTTCAGCAAATGCCCCTTTGAACAAAATGTGGATTTTGTCTGTTTTCTCAGTAAGAAATGTCGACCCCTACCGAAACCAAATTCTGGCTACATCCCTGCCCGAGCGGCTTGACAAAGACGGGATCGTTTCACGGTATTACCTTTACCTTTCGCAATATTTCTGGCTGAAAATCTCGGATCTCCGCTACAATATTTTGCCTCAATTCCTGAATTGTCCTTGGTTTATTATTGTAGACTCTCTCCTTAAGGCATCCCCACAGAAAAAACTCTAGTGGAGTTAAGTCTGTTGATCTAGCCGGCCAGTTAATTGCAGGTCCTCTGGAAATGACTCTTTCGCCGAAAACGTCCGTTTAAATCTCCATTGTGACTGCTGCGGCGCATGGCAAGGCGCTCCTTTTTGCTGAAACCACATATCCGGTCGGTTTTGAACAAAGGAACGAATAATATTGTTCGTGATATCCCCAATTGAAACCACCTTCTTCGGGTTGATGTTGTTGTATCTGATTCGACGCTGGCTTCCAACCGCTCAATGATTTCGTCCGTCCTCGCACTTCGTCTCCGGGGCTCGTCGAGGGCTATTAACGGTTCCTTGTTCTCGAAAACGGCGAACAATTCTGCGAATCATTGATCTCGAGGGAGCAACTCTTACATGGAGCGTTCGTCGATACTCGCGCTGTGTCTCGACAATCGAATTATTATTCCGCGTGTAAATTTGTATTATTTGAACTCGTTGCTTCACTGTGAATCTTTCGATTTTTTTTCAACACTAACGCATATGGATCCTTTCCATTTTATTTTATCAATGTAATTTTATAAAAACTTGATTAATTTGAGCAACGAGACAAGCATACATTGCCATTCATTCATTTTTTGTTATTATGTTGTCATTACCCGACGCATTTTTACGACTTAATTTCTAAATAATTTGTCTAATAATGGTAATTTTGACAGTAATTACCTTTTAAAAATTGAGTTAATGAATCGTTAGCAAAATTCCATTCTCTGTCCGCATACGTACTTTTTGTGAATGAAATGGTTCAAAAATAAACTCTTTTATAAAGCCTACATAAATCGACCCTCCCTCAACGCGTACCTTCCTGGAAAGTAGTGTACACATATCTCCCATGTGTCTAGTTTATTCTTTATTCAGTAAAAAATATTAAAAAATAAAAAAGTTATGCATGGTTTACACTAGTTCACTTTAAATGGGCCACCCTGTATACGTGCATATTCTAGCAGCACATCAAGCTTTGCTATTGTAACAACCGAAATGCACTCATAATAAATTATATACCTAAAAATAAGTGAAACGCGATGTTTTTTAATTTATTTTACTAACGTTGTAGTGGACCTTATTTTTATTTCGATATTTGTGGTCAATAAGGAACCCTTCTTAAAAAACTTTCTTAAATCAAGACCCCAAAACTTTCGGTTTTATTTAGTGATTGAAAACTAAATACCTTCCTATCTGAACAGTGTTAATGTAAGTTCACACTTTTCTGCATACCTTTTGTTGAAACAACTCTGATGTGGTTTTCAGCTGAATTATTAGCAGCAAAGTTGATTCGGTCTTATAACTCTCTATCGTGAAGAGATAATAAAACAAAAGGTTTGCATAAATAATGGTCTCCTACCTTGATTTAATGGACGATTGGACATTAAATTGTGCGAAGCTTCCTTTTATGAGATCATTAGATCACTGCCTTTCGCAGCTTTATGACGGTCGCATTTTCTGTTCTGCCATGCGGAAAATCATCCTATTGGCTGCATTTATATGGACGAATAAGATGGCGCCAATGACAAGGTGACGAGAGCCAGTGGCGTAGATAAACTATTAAGGGGATCAATCCCCCCTTCGGTTACACTTTTTTTCTTATTACTTTAGGTACGTAAAACAAAGTAAACTTTTTGCTAGAATGTTCGGTTCAAAAATTAAAAAATTATGTGAAACACGGAGGGCTCTTCCACAGAAGCGCAATTTTCAATGGTGAAATATACTGTAGGTACATAAGATTTCTCGCGGAAAGTGGAAAGCTAATGCGAATGAAGAGAAAACTTTGCAAAACTGCTTCCACTTTTTAAGCATCCTTTATTGTTTGAGTTGATCAACATTCTTGTTTCTTTTTGTTTTAAGTTAAAATTGGACGAAAGGTTTTATCGTATATAGCAGCCAAAGTAAATCTTGACTATCTCTAGTTGTAGGCAATTTCATTGAATTTATTACGAAGAACTCTCAAGGCTATAACCAGGATTATTTATTTATTTTAGGCGATAATTCGAAAAAAATAACAAACAAACAAACGGAGTTTTGCGGTACCCTAGGGATCCGTGAAGATCTCTCAGGGGTTTCGCGAAGATACCGAAAAATTAGAAAAAATCAAACAACCGGTTTTGGAATTCCGAAGTTTTGTCTGCTACAATCAATCAATCAATCAGTCAACTTAACTGTAAAATATTGACCAGCATCAGAGACTAGACCGATTTTCTTTTCCAATTTTCTACTACATATATGAAACGGAAAAGGAAGTAATGTGTACCAGAAAATAATTGTCCGCAGTGTTTGTGATGAAGTTTGTGGGATTTAAATTAAGGAGCAAATAAATTAGAGGGTTAAATTTGTGTTAATCAAAACTTTTCTAACGATCTTTTTAAACGAATATTTAACAGTTCCAATTTTAACTTCTACCCACATTTTTAGTATCCTTTTCAAACAATTGGTTGATAGGGGCCTCGAAATTTATAGCAAATATATATCGCTGAAACAATGTCCTACAAGTTTGGTAATTTTAGAAATATCTACTCACGAATTTCTGAGTTATCAGAAAATTTCGATTTAAAAACACAAATGCTGTTCTTTATCCACATATACTGGGCCTTCCCAACGAGCTCTCGTCTTCACAATTTCCCTTTCCTGGACATATGACTATATAATTTGTTTTAATCCCTGTTTTGGGGTATTCTGGCCTGAAAAACGACGGTGACTCCGAAAAGTTTGGGAATCCAATATAAAGCTCTGATACCCCAATCGCAGTAGCGAAAATTTGTACGAAAATTGGAATATTCACCGTTGTAAAAAAGCTAAAACTATCTATGAATATTTTCAGGACTACTTTTTTTTTCGTATGGTAAAATTGCTATCTATTTTGCACCAAAATTTGCTCAAAAAAACGGTCAGTTTGAAGTTTAATAAATACAGAAATTGTTCCTCTGGAATTCATAATATTTGATATCCGTAAAAGTATAAGTAATCTTGCAAAATGATCTCCCTCCTCTCCGAAAAGCTATCTACGCCACTGACGAGAGCTCCAGAACTCGACGAACATTTCGCAATTTTCGGATCAGCCGTCAACTTTAAATTGATCAAGAGATGCTCTGAGTTTTTAGCATCCACTTTGACGTTAATAATATATTAATATATTAAAACTGTTATGTTACCTTTGGAAGTTGTTACTAAGTCGCTGATAAACAGGGCCGGCCCTAGGGGTAGGCGATCTGGGCGGTCGCCCAGGGCCACCACTTGCAAGGGGCCACCACCCTCAAGAAACAATTTAATTCCAAGGGCCACCACTTAAAATGGGTTTCACTCAACAGAACAGCCTTTAAAAATATTTACTGAAATTAGGTTAAAGTAATTATAAAGCGAAATAACAATTTATTTGCGATAAGAAATCCTTAAAAAAGCATACTTATCAGACATTGATGTCTAAAATGAGTGCAGAATTGAAAATTTTCATAAGTTTAATTCCTGGCAACATCTCCATTATTAGGTACTAGCCTCGCTTTCAGTTTTGAAAACTAACTATAGAACATCTGCTTTCCTGCAGATGTTCTTCGATTTTTATTTCAAGTTTTTTTTTAATTCAAAATGTACCTACGACTCGCCATGATGCAAGATTAAGCAACGACTGGCTTGGCTTAGCTATGTCTATTAAAAATAAGGTTGCAAACAACAATTTGTCGGTTCTTATTGAAACAGTTGTCATATGCTTGAGCTCGAAAAACTAATTTTTGAATTTTTTGTTTAGCTTCAAAATAAAATTTAAAAATGTCCCAGAGTATAAAACGTCCCAGAATAGAGACCTAGAAGTCTTTTTGGAGAGAAAGGGGATCAGTAATCAGTATTATTTAACAAAAAATTAACGAGGGCATTGTTCTTGCAGGAAAGGGACATTGTTCATATTGCAGAGCAGATAGTTCACTGTGAAATTTCGTAAAATAGCCAAGCTGATTTTGAGTTTAAATTCTGCAATTCAGCGTTTGAATTAATTGGTTGATTTTTTTACTTATGGCACTATCCTTTTGAAGCAACTTGGCAGTGGCCTAAATTGAAACTAACGCTATTTTCAGTCGAATTTTGAAATTATCGAGGATTTTATACGTCCGCTTTCGCAGCTAGGGATGGCAACTATGGCAGTTGGTTGAAAGCCCTTATAATAATTTAAATGCGATAATCCTATTTTGAGAATTAATTTAGGGAAACTTCCAAAATGATAGTTTGATTATGTCAGTTTCCTGCTTGCAATTCTGCTTGGATGTTGCTAAATGGCCTGCCTGTTTTTTTTTTTGCGAACCGTCAATTGGTATCGGGTGTGGATACAGCTTAACATTACGAATATAATCATCGTCAAGATGCATCCTCTTTAGTTCGTCAAAGTTTTAAATCGATTAATGAACATCTTTAGGTGATGGAACATGGGCGATTCGTGGCACTCGTGCACTTTAGCCTCCAGTTCTGATTTGTTTATAATTTCCAATGCATCTTCCTAACCTAAGATTACATTTCTTTAGCATGTTTTGCGTTTGAATCGATAAATTCTGGCAAGATCGCTGATTCTTTTTTTATATCAATCGATGAAAAAGTTCTTTTGAATTTTAAAGAGTGTTGGTTTAGTCAGGAGTCAGATACGCTGAGAAAATGTTTGTGATTCGCTACGATCTGAGTGGTATGGGCTCTAGAGCCAAAGATGCCACAACCTTAGCAGAAAGCTAGTTGCGATCACATGAAGGGGCTTTGGGAGTTCAAACACCCTCAGAAATGAATGATTAAACAATGAATATTTTATTAATAAAAGAGTAACAGTACTGCCTGAAATGAAAGTATTTTGGCACATCAAGGACGCATAGGGATGCTGAAAAATTTCTCCCTGAGCGGTTTTGCACACTTTGGTCGTGGAGAATGAAATGCAACTTGTTTCATGTTGTGGTAAAACTGCTGTATTCTACAACCTCAAATATATCTCTGCAATAGTTTATATTTTTCTGGGTATTACATTTTCTTTAATATAAGATTTGAATAAAATTTGTAGGGTTGTATCAGGGTACATGCCAACCCAGTTCACTCTCGAAAACCCCTCCCGAAATTAAAAATAATAACGTACGTACGACCCTGTTAAAAGCACACAAAATGCAAAATGTCCAACACATTTTTTTCAGGGTAAAATTAAATGCAAACTTTTCGCTCGGAGAAGCTGATGACATTTATCAAAATCGTTTTTTTTGAAAATTGTTAACGATCGGCATGAATATTTTCTATTTACGAAGGATCCCGAATTTCCACCTGTTAGCGCTGAAAATTTTGTTTGGGTATTGATAGGGGCCCCCATCATCGATTTGGCCCAGGGCCACTACATTGCTAAGGCCGGCCCTGCTGATAAAATATGTCCCTTGCAGGTTGATCTGAGGGTTCAGTCGGCACGTAGCATAATTGTGGTTAATCGTGAAGCTAATTACTCTGGATTTGAATCTGACTGTTACGATATGGTTGGACGTAAATATAGGTTTTGAGTCGATTGGCGATGGGCGTGCATTTCCAATTAAAGGGTTCTCAATGCCTGCCTGCCGAAAATTATTATTGGGTTCCAGAGTAATGCAGTCGCTCCCGATGCAAGCCATCTTGTTTCGCTCAGTCCTAGCATATGAGACTAACGGTTCTATTTAAATAAGAAATCATTTGGTGCCTGGTGTCAAATGTTCAGTATAATGTGTAGTTTTTTACACCTTGAACACAAGTCAAATTTATCTCTCTAGATATTCTGAACGTGCTTAATTTTGAGGGCATTTTGACTTCAAAGTGTTTTCTAAGTAGTGGCAACCAAATGTTATTCCGTAAGGCGTGTTTTTTTATTCCGTCTGGAATTCTTAATATTTGAGAAATCTTAATCACCCAAAACCCAAAAACAAACTACATATGTTTAAAGTTTGCGAATGTCTACTGTATTGTAAAGTGTAAAAAGAATTATCATAAATCATAATAGCATATTACTAAATTTTCGATTCCATCCCTAAATCATCTAAAATTGAGAATTCCTTTCAAACGCATTTTTGCACTCTAATTTCTCTTCGTACTCTTACTTAACATGTCAACTCCAACTGTGTCATCCGGTTAAAAATCATTGTAATTACATTTTATTCTATTCTGTATAGAACAAGTGTATACTCCTTAAAAAGTCACGAACTATATGTACTCGACTTTGGCTATTATTGTTGTTGATTTTTTCCTAACAGATGTACAAACAATTATCGCATATTTAAGTGCACTTATGCGTAACAGTTGTTTAATATTTTGTTGATTTTGTTATTGTCACCAAATAACTTTATAAACTCAACCATACCCTCCTCGCGTGCCACCCCAACTATTCGGTAACAATTCTAGGAGGGTGAATCTGGAATCCACCAAGAGTCACTCGGTGATATAAAACTTGAAAACAGACAAAAAAATAAACGTTACGTTTACGAATAATATATTCTGCACCCCCATAAAAAGGGATGTAGTTCGCATGCTTATATGTTTGTGTATTACGAAATAAACCGTGACAATATTCACTGCGGTTCTATATACGAGTACATACTACACTTCATAATAGTGAATACAATTTTCTTGAACGGTATGACTTTGTCACACCCGGAAGGGATCCTTCGAAACCTCGCAAGAGAGTCCTCCTATACATTCAGATGAAAAGGCGTTTGAATTATTCCTAATTCGATTTCGAGCATTTATATTCATATTCATAATAATTATTTGTTTGGATTGAGTGTATGTTGATGAGGTCGAAGTGGGTAGGATAACTTATTTTAAATGTTCAACTTTGACAATAATTCGCTTGAGCAGATTTTATGTGTTGCACGAATGTTTTATGATGATGATGCGGTGCGGTAAATTGGTGACTAATGGTGTGTCAAGTGTGTTAAAAGGAGGGTTTTCGGAAACGGTCTAAATCAATTTGTTAAGGGTTCATTTGAAGAGATTTTTCGTTGATTTTGGTGATGAAATAGAAAAATTATGGTTGAAACATATGACATACCCAATGCATAAATGTACATGCAAATATGTACATATTTCAAAAGTAATGTGTTTCTTTTGCTGATTATTATGTACATGCGTGAAGCTAAACAATTTTACAGTATCTATTTTATTTCCTATCCTAGAAATTATTAGGGAGCAATATTCGGGGTTATTTCCTATTAATTTTTGCGCTAAATGACACAAATACGTGTTATTTTAAAAGTTTTATTAGGATTTTCAAATAACATGTTGTTTTTTTATACCTAACTTTAAGTATTATATACCTACTTTGAATTCAGAATGTATTAGCAGTAGAACTCGAATGGTTTATTCTTCCATTCATCCATTTAGAGTAGCCAATTTTAAAAGCCGAAATTATATGATATATATCTCTATCGAAAAGTTAAAGATTAGATAAAAAAAAATGCATTATGAACATTGAGAACTAATTATAATTATAAAATAAAAAATAATAATTATATATTACTTCGTACTTTTGAAAATTGTCGCGGACCACGGCTCTACATTGGAGTTTCCGTCACTGCAACATTTATTTTTAATTGACTAGATTTCTTTTGGTTTGGTGGCTCCTCTCCAGGCCCGTGATTGATGAGCAGGTCCGGCCCTAGGGGTGGGCGAACTGGGCGATCGCCCAGGGCCACCACATTTAAGGGGCCACCACTTTCAAGGATCCTTTACTTTTAAGGGGCCACCATTCAGAAAGGGAATCTCTCAAAAGGGGCCTTTACTCGACACCCGTCTACGATATGTGCTCGAACTAAATTGAAATTAATAACAAGTTAAATAACGATGATGCGATTTTACTGATGAAAAATCTGTCATAACATGCATATGGATAAGATATCAGTCCCCTTTCTCTCTTTTTAAACAAATTGCAATATCTGCACTCCAACGTCACCAGGGACGTAGCCAGGGGAGGGGTCCATGGGGTCCGGACCCCTCCCGAAATGTTTTCAATGGGCTTTGAAACTTTAGTGATGATAACATAAAAACTTTTATAATGAACATGTCAAAACGTTCGTGTAGCTGGAAATACTTTTTCTAAGGGATATTGGCTATGAATCACGTTAGAAGCGATAGCTGCAAAGAAGTCAACGTTTGCTAAAAACTAGGAATGAGTTTATTTGAGTCACCGCGCAGTTAACATTAGATTTTCTTGTCCTACGAGTAATTGGCTCTATCAATAAATTACCCCGTTTTGGAAAGTAACCTCTTCTCTCAGTTCTCTCACAGCTAATTTAATTTAGATATGCTAAAATTGTTCCTTTGTCAGTGATAAATTTTGTTAAATTTCTACAATGCCCGGAGGACAAAACCGAGAGAACCTACATTGAATCCGATTTTGCTGAAAGTATAGGTTTTCAAGAACAGCTTCATGTTTTATCAATCAAGGTGTTTGATTGACCGCTGTTCTTTGTAACCAACTGAAATGAAAACGTTATGTATGTTAATTTTTTGCTGATATAATTTTCCTCCAATTTGTTTAGTTCTCAAGTCTCCAAGTTTTTCCCCTCTGATTAATTGAAAAAAGACCAAGATTCTAAAAATATATATAAAATAATAATGACATAATATATAATGACATTTTTAATGACACCAGCCCAGATGATTTTTCTCCGATTTGTTTAAATAAATTTACGCAGAAAAAATAAGGTATCCACTTTCATTGCTTATTTAACCGATCACTCTATTCTCAACACTGGCATTTAAGCTATGTCTTGCCTCGTGCCAACACTTAAAAATGGCGACAAAGCTGAGACTGAAAATTATCTACGAACTAGCAATGCTTCAATTATTTGAACTGGAGGATGACCGGGGTTACATAATTTACACCTCTAGTTCGACCACTAATAATTTTGGTTTTTCAGAGGTAAATCTACTACTACAAACCTTATATTAAAATTACACATTAAAGTCTCTCAAAAATTGGTCCCACTTTACCAAACCGATTCATAAATCTAAATCTAACCTTTTACTATCGTTTAACTAAAAAACGTTCACTTCGGTGGCCCCTCATTAACAGAATAACCAGACAATACCGTTCCGTGATTGTAACCATAACTTTAACTAACTCAAATCAATTTCCACCAACATCAGGCATTCCTCAATCATCATATACGTTGATCCACTTTTGTTTTCAAGCGGATGAAATCAATCGGTATACATCGAATAAAAAGGCATGAATGTCAACAAATTTTTTTAGTAATGTATTTTTTCTGTATCATCAAAAACACAGTAAAGCAGTTCTTCACTAGCAACACACAAAAAATTGATTTAGAATTAAATTTCTGAAATCGAAATTTGGACCTCTCCCGAAACAAATTCCCGGCTACGTCCCTGAACGTCACCATTGCTCTTTAATGTTTGTTTAAAATACCAGTGACGGTAGCATGGTATGAAGGATTTGATTTTTATAACTTATCGAAAAAATTTACCAATATCCAAGCTGGAGAAGGTACTGGATAAACCTGAGATTATACCATGAAAATAGGCGCCAGCCGGGAGTGATGACACCAGAGACCACTACTCCATGGATTGGTATAAGAAGGAAAGAATGAAGAAAAGTAAACCTAGATCAAAATTTTCGAATTATGGCATGCTTGAATTTATTTATTTATAGTAGTTATTAAACGGTGCTTTCTTAACAGACCACGCCGAAAGCTGGGCATTGCTGTCATACAAAAATCTTAAAATCGAGATTAGTGAATAGAAATCTCATACTTATTCTTTACAAGACGTAACACCTTTAGATCACAAGAAGTTTGAATTGGTGTTTATCATGAATAACTTATCCGCACGCTCGTTACCGACCCATAAATAAGGATCGAAGTTTACTCAGCGCCCGCTCTAGCAATTACGCCGCCCGGGCAATAGGACTAATTGGGCTTAGGTAGTAGATATGTATGTCGTTGATTCAAGAGATTTGTTTTTGTTTGAATCAACGGATTTTGGCAGCTGTATGTTGTTGTAACAGCAAATAGCCCCAAAAGAATTTACGTCGTGGAACCGGCTGCCATCCAAAGGAACATTTTTATAACAATAACTTAAAAATTCATGGTCACAGTTGAACCATGTTCCGTTATTATCCAGACTCTTAAGCGTAATTCACCAAAGCATTTGTAGAAAGGTTTTTCTTTTTCAGAATTTCAAACTCAAAGGTTAGTATTGAATTTCCCGAGCAACTTATATTTCACCACCGTTACAAAAATATACACATGGCACACGGGAACCTTGAGGCTTTCACATCGAGGCGACGTACAGAATTAATGCGATTTTTTGAAAACACCGCTCTGAAAAATGCCGGATGGTGCTTGCTTTCATTACTAACCTTTTTCAGTAGTTTCCGATAACTTCCTTACACAGATAAACCTAAAATATTTTCGCGGGCGGATTTTTTTTTGGTGGGTTGGTGCGTGGCTTTATTCCATAAATTCATCATCTCAAGAATTCTTATAAACAAAAAAAAGTAGCTATATCTAGTTAAATCAGGGCAACCTATAGCCATATCCCGATTTAACAATGTCCGAAAACATATCAAGGAGAATTGCTACTGCACCTCTGCAAAGTGTACTGTGGTTCCAACCCTCATTTTGCTGAAAACAAAACCTTGCTTAATATTTTTCCTTCCATTGCCAGATTAGTCAATGCAATTGGAAAGAACGTTAAAAGTTATCGGGAAAGACTGACAAAATAAATGATAAAACTGATATTTGGGCATGGAATTTATCACATGAGATTTTTCAAACTTTTTTATGTGTTGAGTATTTTTTACGGCGCCGCGACTCTTTTAAAGACAACACTCCTTTCTATTTTATCTTTCCACTAAATTGAAGTTGATGTGTCCTTTCAGCTTTCGATGTCCAACGCATTGCTTCACAAACGGAATTTTAAATATTTGAAATGACTAATGTTGAAATTTGAAAAATTCAAGGAATTCATAGAAAAACTCCACAAAATGTTGTAATATTAAAATTCTAAGGTTTAGGCTGCCAACTACGCACTCCGGAGACAGCCAATAATAAACATAACTTACGCAAACTTATGGAACTCACACAAGCCGTCTGATGGATGATATTTTAAATGTTTGGGGAGTGAAAAGCAGTTATACAGCTGACGAAAAATTTTTCATAGTACAAGGAAACTTTGGCCTTCTTTCATAATTCACATTAAAATAGCTCAAAATCAGTGCATTTTCTATAAATAAAGGTATACAATGCAAAGACATCATTTTGTGTAGTTGCTTTTGTGAAAAGATAAGTTCAACTTTTAAAATTGTCCGCTTAATTTACTCTAAATTTATCTAAAATAAGAAGTCCGCTTTCGGCTCTATAAACACCTTATAAGCTTCCATTACAGAATCAATGTTCTTCTGGTATGGCTGTGCTATTTGCTGTAACAGTACCCGCGGCTTATAATGGGACCCACCCTTTTCCTTGCAACTACCATATGGCCAAAAACCAGGGACGTAGCCAGGGTAGGGGTCCAGGGGGTCCGGACCCCTCCCGAAATTATTTCAATAGGCTTTTAAACTTAACTTCCCAAAGTGCATCCTATATATTCATTCTTAGAATGCTGTTGAAATTATAGATTGAAGGTATGTAAGCCTTAGAGCAGGCATTAATAGAAGGAGAGGGCGAAAGTCACGAATTCCATACAAAGTGACAGCTCAAAAATGTGCCGAGAATCTAATACATGGGAGAGCAAGCATCTAACAGTAAAGTAGTAATTGTGTCAAAATTCGTGTGCGTTTGGTTGAATTCTTCTTCGTCTTCATTCTCTTTGTCTTTAATAGTGGGTTGTCAAAGCATGTAACTTTGTTTGAATTGAGATGTACTGTTACTCTCTCTCTTTATTACCGTAACTCCTAGTGGAGCATGGTGCGTTGATGACTACCGTGTGTAGTCATCAACGTTACAAAGACAACTGAATTCGGAGTGTGATACGGTTGTCAGTCATACCACTTCCTAGTCGCATTGATTAGTTTATTATTATACGATAAGAATATTTCTTATCATCTTCTTCTGAATAATAAACTTGCGACGAGTCGTGCCGAGTTTGAAAACTCGTTTCTCTATGAGTGTCTATTTCACAGAGTGGCCACCGAACGATCACGGCCACAGAGCACGACAACTGTTACTCTACTTGTGTCAAATCGCTTTGTTTCACCAGTGTTGTTATTGTATTTTTCTCTCCCATGAATTTGCGCTTTCGGCACACTTTTTAAGCGACATTTCCTCTCCTTCTATTAATAGGTACCTGCTCAAAGATGTAAGCAGTATGTATGCCGTCAGAGATTAAAATCAAAGTGCCACCTTGAAAAATCGGCGTAAGCTCTCTTATAATTGAAGTTTCTTACGAAAGATAGAATGGAGGAAATTCTAAACTAATTGTCAAGATTGAAATCTTCTTTTCAATATCGCAGACATGCCAAGTTTCAATTGTCAAATGGATGATGCATACGAAAATTGAAACAATCTGGACAGGCCCACTGAAAGCTAAATAAATTAAAATAAAATAAATAACAGGCGCGACAATCCAACATTGGACTAAGGACGCAGGATGTGTTAGTGACATCCTATTTCCAAGATCTTATCTGCTTTTTGATGAGGTAATGAGATCAGCATCACGCTCAGCAATGTTATTTACCCCCATAAATGGGTACTCGTTTAACATCTGAGTGAGATCATAGTCTGTCACAAGCTCGTGAGTTCGAAAAACACCATGGAACACGGTGAGATTCGAACTCATGAGCCTGTGCACCGAAGGTAAGCGCACTAACCGCTAGACTAGCCAGACTACAATAAATTAGGTGCTTGACTTTTCGATTTTTTTTAACATATGTATCTCACCAAAAACAAAAAAGGGGGTTAATTGCATTATATAACGGAAAACGCAAAAAAAAAATCAAAGTGTCACCTTCAAAAATCCGCGTAAGCTCTCGTATAATAGTCTAAGAAAATTGGACCAAAATATGGCCATCGAACGGCAAAAATCCTACATCGGAAATTTTTTTTGATTATGGTTGGGGATGGTCCCGAAATGATGGCATTAAAAGCCCCAACCGATTGGGGGCACGCAACCTTTAAAAAAGGGGAGAAAGGGGGACATTTTTTCGTTCTTTTGCGATTATTTCAAAAACGACAAGAGATGCACGAAAATGGTCTGAGGACGAAAAAACTACATAGAATTACCTTTCCATTGATATAAAACACATTAGAGTTTAATTAAATATTTTGGCGCTAGCCTAACGAAATAAATTAGAATATTTTCAATTTAGACCTTTGTTAAAAGCTCCATAACTTTTGAAAAAATTCTAGTTCGGCCGTAAAATTTTTTATAAGTATTCACAATAAGTTCAAGATCATTTTAAGGTAAACATTGAGTTGTTCCGGTCAAGGACTCCCATTATCCCCCTATTTAAATTTTTCAAAATGGCATATCTATAACTCCCTCCAAAATTGGAGCAGAGTGCTAAATTTTGGTTTATTACTATTGGAGGCTCTGGTCACCCCACCCACCAAAAATCAGCTCATTCGGATAAAAACTAAGGGTACCTCCCATACAAAGTGACCCAAGACAACTTTGTTCTACAGTTTATAAAATGAGTAGTACGTAGAACAAACTCCTGATGGGTCACTTTGTATGGGAGATACCCTTAGTTTTTATCCGAATGAACTGATTTTTGGTGGGTGGGGTCACTATGACCTCCAATCCCAACAAACCAAAATTTAGCACTCTACTCCAATTTTGGGGGGAGTTATGGATATGCCATTTTGAAAAATTTAAATGGGGGGATAATGGGGGTCCTTGACCGGAGCGACTGAACGTTTACCTTAAAATGATCTTGAACTTATTGTGAATACTTATATATATATATATATATTAAAAATATTATTTCAATATCTTCTGAGCAATCTTTCGTTAGCGATGAAGCGGGGACTTCCACTGTTATTTCAGATTCATCTTCTACAATTCCTTCCAACGTTGACAAAAATCAATCTCCGATTGATAAATTTGTCACAGTTCGTAAGAAAGGGAAACATATTAAAAAACCTTCATCTGTTGGTGATGTTATTCCCAAAAAGAGTGATAATAATAATAGGCGACACAAAAGAATCTTCGGTATCGATCAAGCTAATGATTCTCTTCGAAGTGTCCCCAGTTTCAAGGTATTCCATGTTTCTAAGCTACATGCTTCGGTAAAAGCAGAAGATTTAAAGGAATATGTAATGAAAAAACTTAATTTAACAGATGACAGTTTTCTTTCGGTTTATCCTCTGATAAAAAAAGATTGTGATATATCCAAATTAGTTTCAATCAGTTTTGGTTTGAAACTTCCTCATGAATATTCGAAGCAAGTGTTTTGTGCCAACTTCTGGCCCAAGGGCGTCAACATATCACCCTTCAAATTTTCAAAAAACGACAAACGCCAAAACAGTGTCCAGCAGAACACATAATTTCCAATTCATTTTTCTCGGTCT
This sequence comes from Microchrysa polita, assembly GCA_949715475.1. Lineage (NCBI taxonomy): Eukaryota > Metazoa > Arthropoda > Insecta > Diptera > Stratiomyidae > Microchrysa > Microchrysa polita. The sequence goes on from OX454419.1 coordinate 15,473,234, forward strand.
ATTATCAAAATGTTGGCGGTCTTCGTTCAAGAACAAATGACTTTTACCTTGCAGCTTCACAAGAAGATTATGCTGCCATTTGCTTAACCGAGACTTGGCTTCACACAGACATTTCAAATGAAGAACTTTTCATAAGAGACTATGATGTCTATCGTCGCGACCGTTATGAGGCTTCGACTAAGAGAGGAGGTGGTGTTTTGGTAGCTATCAAAACAACATTCCCATCTCATGAAGTTGAGCTTTTTCATAAGGACGTAGAACAGATATGTGTTTCTATCAATGTTTCTCGCAGCGAAAAAGTATATATTTTTAATAGCTATTTACCACCTTTGAGTTCAGTTGATGTTTATAACAAACATGTAGATAATATCTGTTAGAGTTTAATATTTAAACTATATAGTATTCATTGAAGTCATATGTAAAATAAATTATATAAAAATATTATCCTGTCAGTTGAATATATATCCTGTTGATAATAAAACATATTATAAAGATATTCCCCTGACTTTATAACTTTAACAGGTTATGGGCCCAGGAGCAACTCGTAATCAATAAATATAATTAATAAATCACTAAATAAATAATAATAGTGATAAATTAAATATTGAAAATTGTGCATGAAATAAGCACGAAGAATCATGAGCGTTCATATGGAGGTCCTTTGTAAGGACAATTACGATACGTGGAAGATGCAGATGGAAGCCTTATTAATCAAAAACGATGCTTGGGGATACGTTAACGGATCAATAAGGAAGCCTGCAGCTGAAAGCGGAAACGAAATCTCGATTACTGCCGAAAAATCATGGATTGAAAAAGATCAAAAGGCAAAGTCCGATATCGTATTATCAATCAACCCTTCCGAATTAAAACAAATTAAAGGATGTGAAAGTTCAAGAGATGTTTGGTTGAAACTTGAAACCATATATCAATCCAAAGGACCAGCTCGTAAAGCGACGTTACTTAAGCAACTTACTCTTCAAAAAATGGAGGAAAATGATGAAATGTGTAGTCACATCAAGAAATTCTTTGATGCAGTCGACAAACTTGATGAAATGGATGTTGATATAAATCCAGATTTATTAACAATTATGTTATTGTACAGTTTACCATCAAGTTATGAAAATTTTCGATGTGCCATAGAATCACGTGACGAATTGCCTTCACCTGATGTATTGAAAATAAAAATTATGGAAGAAGCCGAAGCGAGGAAACATAATTCAATATCCAACGCCTTATATGTCAAGAAACACAAAAATCAGAAATTTCGAAAGGAAAATAAGAGTGAAATGAACTATTACGATCAAGATAAATTTGCATCGAAATGTACTATATGCAACAAAATTGGTCACAAAGCGACTGAGTGCTGGTATAAGATGAAGAAAAATAAATCAAACTTGAAGAAACATTTTGCAAAAAATGCTGACGACGTATCATTATATATTTCTGCATTGAAAGCTGAAAATGTTAATGAAGCATGGTGTTTGGACAGTGGATGTTCCACACATCTTTGTAAAGATAAAGACAAATTTGAAAACTTAACAGATGTTTCAAATGCAAAATTGAATCTTGCAAGTAATACATCTACGACGATTAGTGCCAAAGGAACTGTAAAAATAAAAGTTTCATTAGAAGATCAGCAAAAGAATGTGAGTCTCAAAAATGTTCTATATGTTCCTGATTTACGCACGAATTTACTATCAGTCGGAAAAATAACTGATAAAGGATATGTCGTAACATTTACAAGAAATACTGCTAATATCATAGATAAAAATGGAAAGTCAATCTTACAAGCCAAAAGAATTGGAGAATTGTATTATATTCAAGAAAACGAAGAATTTGAATGTAAAACAGTAAATGAAAATTTTTCAAATTCATCTGAAGTTTGGCATCGACGAATGGGTCACTTAAATATGAGAAGTTTAGAAGAATCCCTTCGTAATAAAGCAGTTCGTGGATTAAGTTTCGAAAAAGTAAACGAAAAATTGGACTGTGAAGTATGTTTATCAGAAAAAATGACGAGAAATCCATTCCCGAAGAAATCTAACCGTGAATCACAATTATTAGAAATAATTCATAGTGATGTATGTGGTCCTATGCGTATTGAATCAAACGGGAAAGCAAGATATGCAGTAACATTCATTGATGATTATTCAAGATGGTGCGAAGTCAAATTCATTAGAACAAAAGATGAAGTTTTTGAAACTTTCAAAGCCTTTAAAGCAAGTGCCGAGAATCAAACTGGGAGAAAAATTAAATATTTACAAACAGATAACGGCAAAGAATATGTCAATGATAAATTCGATAAGTATTTACGTGAAAGTGGAATCGAAAGAAGATTAACAGTTCCTCATAATCCAGAGCAAAACGGAGTAGCTGAAAGAAAGAATCGTACTCTTACTGAAGTAACGAGATGTCTACTAGCAGATTCACAGCTACCGAAGTCTTTTTGGGCTGAAGCAATGTCAACAGCAAATTATATACGCAATCGATGTCCTTCAAGCAAGCTGGATGGAAGAACACCTTATGAAAAATGGACTGGCCAAATTCCTAATGTCAGTTACTTTCAAACATTTGGATCAATTGGATATGCGTATAATAACGACCGAACAAGAGGAAAATTCGATTCAAGGTCACGAAAATGCATATTTCTGGGATACTCGAGTGAATCGAAAGGATATCGGGTATGGATTCCTGACAAAAAGAAAATTGAAATAACCAGAAATGTCAAATTTCTAAAATGTCAAAAACCAGTTCACGAAAATGATACAAGAATAGAAAATGAAAATGACACAAGAAATGGAATTGAAAATGAAACAAGAAGAAAAATTGAAATAGAACTGAGTTCAAACAATGAAGAAATATTTCCAAATGAAAATAATAATCAATCAACAACTGAAAATATGGAAGAAGAAAATATTCAGCCAGGGGAAGAGGCACAGCCATCGTCAAGCGAAGAGTCACAGCCATATTCAAGCGAAGAGTCACAGCTATCTTCAAGCGAAGAGTCACAGTCATCCGAAAATCAACCAGGTGAAATACGCAGAGGTAGAGGGAGGCCCAAGAGAATTATGACTGGTAGAAAAGGGCGCCCGAGAAAAGATTACCACGAATATGTGACAAATAACGCAGAATTTGGATACACTGCTGAAACATCAGTTAGAGAGGCTGTTTCCGGAAAAGATGCCATGGAATGGTATCAAGCAATTGGATCAGAAATGAGATCAATAATAAAAAATGACACTTGGGAAATGGTTGATCGACCTCAAGAAAAGCAAATCGTCGGAAGTAGAGTTGTACTTCAAAATAAATATAATCCTGATGGAACTATTAAAAGAAGAAAAGCACGGATAGTAGCGAAAGGTTACACTCAACGACCTGGTGTAGACTTTAACGAAACTTTCGCTCCAGTAGCTCGAATGAGTTCTATTCGGCTTGTTATGGCTCTCGCAGCGCGATACGGAATGAACATCCATCAGATTGATATAACGACAGCTTATCTGAATGGAACAGTTGATGAAGAAATTTACATGGAAACCCCGGATTTGATCGAAGAAGGGTTAGAAACCATTATTAAAGAAGAACGAAAATCTAGTGACATTTATCGGAAGGCGAAGATAATGCTTGAAAATGTAAGATCCGGAAATAAGGTATGTCTATTAAAAAAGGCACTATATGGTCTTCGTCAAGCGGGGAGACAGTGGAATATAAAACTTAACGAAGTATTATCGAAAATGAATCTCCAACAAATGAATTCCGACCCCTGCGTTTATTTCAATCACGAAGAAAATGAATTGTCATTAGTAACTGTATATGTCGATGATATAATTATCGCATCTAAAAACGAAACAAAAATAGCAAAACTTAAGGACAAATTATCAAGTGAATTCGAAGTAAAGGACCTTGGAAGAATCCATCATTGTCTGGGAGTCGAATTTAATCAAAGCAAGAATGAAATAACAATGCATCAAAAAGGATATATACGAGATCTGCTTGATCGGTACGGAATGACAGATTCAAATCCAGTTAGTACTCCTATCACAAATGGTTCAAAATTAGAAAAACAAATAGATTCAACCTCAGAAGAGAACAATTTACCGTATCGACAACTTGTAGGAGCATTATCATATTTGGCAGTTTCGACAAGACCGGATATTACCCATGCTGTAAGCATGCTAGGACAATATAACAATTGTTATGGAATATCCCACTGGATTGCAGCTAAGCGCGTACTTCGTTATCTGAAAGGTACAATGAACCTTGAATTATCGTTCAAACCAAACACCAAATCAATATGTGGTTTTGTTGACGCGGACTGGGGAAGCTGCACTGTGGATAGACGTTCTTATACCGGATATGTTTTTACGTTAAGTGGAGGCCCTATATCATGGGAATCAAAGAAGCAACCAACTGTAGCGTTATCTTCGACAGAAGCTGAATATATGGCTCTCACAGAAGCTACAAAGGAAGGCATATATTTGAAGAAATTTGTTACAGAACTGGGACTTAACGATTTGACCGACGTGGAAGTGTTCAACGACAATATGGGAGCACAAAAGCTCGCTCAAAATCCCATATATCACTCTCGAACAAAACATATTGACATACGCCATCATTTTGTAAGAAATGCACTGGAAGACGGTATAATTCGAATTAGTCATGTCAGTACAGAAAATATGACTGCGGATATTTTAACCAAAGGACTTCCTTCACCGAAACATAATCAATGTCTATATTTACTTCAAATGAAAAACGTGGATTAGAAGAAATAACTAGACATTGAGGGGAAGTGTTAGAGTTTAATATTTAAACTATATAGTATTCATTGAAGTCATATGTAAAATAAATTATATAAAAATATTATCCTGTCAGTTGAATATATATCCTGTTGATAATAAAACATATTATAAAGATATTCCCCTGACTTTATAACTTTAACAATATCTCCAAGCTATTTGCATCTTTTGAGGAAAAAGACAAATTGATCGTTGTTGGGGATTTCAATCTTGGTAATATAAGTTGGTACTGGAACGACGACGAGAAAAAAATTCTGCCGCGTGATTTACATCTTGAGTGTGAATCTGTTCTAACAGATTGTTTGTTTGCAATGGATTTGATGCAAATGAATCTTGTTAAAAATTCGATTGGTAGAATTTTAGATCTAATTTTTGTTAGTACTTGCTTGAATGCTTCTGTAATTAAAGTAGATAAACCAATTTTGCCCAATTCAATGCATCACAGTGCTCTTCTTCTTGAGTTTGTTTTTTATGATTACATTGAAGAAGAGCCCGAAGTTATTCCTACTAGAAATTTTCAAAAAGCCCAATTTGAAAAACTAAATTCAACATTTTTTAATATGGATTGGGCTTCAGTTATATCGAATAGTAATCTTATTGAAAGTTATACAATTTTTAATTCAATTTTAAATAAATCTATTCGCAAGTACGTTCCTTTAAAAAAGAACAAAATAAAAGCAAAAAATCCTTGGGCTACCAAAGAATTGTTCAAACTTAAGAGAGCAAAAAATAAGGCCCATAAATTATACAAGAAGTCATCCTCTCTTGCCAATAAAGAAAATTTCTTTAGATTGAGAAGAGAGTATGAATTAATGAATAAAAATCTTTACAAACAGTATATTGCGAGAGCTGAAAATAATATAAAGAATGACAGTAAGACATTTTGGAATTTTATAAACAGCAAGCGTAAGAATACGGGAATCCCAAAAAATTTAGAATTCAATGGCAATTTTTACAAAGATGTTCAATCGGTTTGTGACGGATTTGCTAGATTTTTTAGTTCAGTTTACAAAGTGCCAGACTCCGTTTCATCAGAAATGAATGCTAACATCAATGGAAGTCAGAGTGCATTGGTCCCTCGGATAGCTCAGGAGGACCTTACGAGTGCTCTTGAGATTTCTGAGGATGACCTATTGAATGCTATGCGTGATCTTGATGTTAGTATTCAGGCCGGACCTGATGGCATTCCTAATATATTTTTGAAGAATTGCATGCAATCGTTATGTCGTCCTTTAGCCTTTATTTTTAATTTGTCCTTGACTTCAGGTGTTTTTCTTGATGAATGGAAAGTTTCATACATAACGCCTGTTCACAAAAAGGGTCCGAAGCATCTTATTGATAACTATAGACCCATAGCTAAAATATCTGCAATACCGAAGTTGTTTGAAATGCTTATTAAAAATAAAATAGATGTTTTAATTAGCCGTTTGATATCGCCATGTCAACATGGATTCCTAAAAGGAAAATCAACTTCAACAAATTTGGTATCATTTACTAAATTTGTTGCTGATGGTATTGAGCAGGGAATGCAGGTTGATGTGGTATATACCGATTTTTCGAAGGCTTTTGATAGAGTAGATCATAATATTTTACTTAAAAAACTAGAACATTTAGGAATACAGTCAATTTTTCTAAGCTGGGTGAGATCCTATTTAACGGATAGGACTCAGTTGGTGAAGTTAAATGGCTGTACATCTCGCTCTGTTATAAAGTGTTCATCAGGGGTTCCGCAAGGAAGCCATTTAGGACCACTTTTCTTTTTAGTTTTCATAAACGATATCATCCAAAATTTTAAATTCGTGCGTGTATGGCAGTATGCCGATGATATGAAAATCGCTATGAAAATACGCAACATTGATGATTGCCTTAAGTTGCAATCCGATTTAGAAAAGCTGCAATTTTGGTGCCGCGATAATAATTTAAATTTAAATGTTAGTAAATGTAAAGTACTTAGCATATATAAATTGAAAACTCCGGTCTTCTTTGAGTACTCCTTAACAGGTAGTGTTCTTGAAAGGGTTGTCGAAATATCAGATCTTGGTGTAATTTTCGACCATGAGCTTTCATTTCGACAACACATTGATTACATTATTTCAAAAGCGAATAGTATGTTAGGATTTGTTAAACGTAATGCCCGCGAATTTAATGATGCTTTTACTTTAAAAATATTGTATGCAGCTTTCGTTCGTTCGCACCTGGAGTATTGTTCTATTGTGTGGAATCCGTTCTATAAGGTGCATATCGAGCGTATAGAAAGAATTCAACACAATTTTACACGGTTTGCCATTTATCAAATTGGCTGGCGTTTCAAGCCAGATTATAAAACTCGCTGTTCCTTATTGGGTTTACAAGCCTTAGATTATAGAAGAACATTTTTAAACGCTATGTTTATAAGAGACCTGTTTTGCTCTCATATTGTTTGTGAAGATATATTAAATAACTTTCAAGTGAGAAATATTCCTCACAATTTACGGCGGAACAACCTTCTTGTTCAGCCTTATCATAGAGTAAACTATGGGCTTAATGAACCAACTACAAGGTCAATTATTCTTTATAATAGTTTGAAGGACTTAGTTAATTTTAATTGTACTAATAAACTAATGTTTAAAAGAAGTTATTGTGATAAATTTCCTTATTAATATATTTTGATTTCAGTTTTTTTTACGATCTGCTAGAGTTTACACTCGATTGATTGATTAGTCACTTACGTACGGATAGTAAGTAAAGTGATGCCGAGAAGCCTAGTCCCGGGACAAAAGTTTCTGTGAGGCAAAATAAAAAAAAAAAAAAAAAATTTTACGGCTAAACTAGCATTCTATCAAAAGTTATGGAGCTTTTAAAAAACGTCTAAAATGAAAATATTCCAATTTATGTTCTAGTCTAGCGCCGAAATATTCAAATAAACTCTAATGTGTTATATATCATTGCAAAGATAATTTTATGTATTTTTTTTTCGTCCTCCGACCATTTTCCTGTACCTCTTACCATTTTTGAAATAATCGCAAAAAAAACGGAAAAATGTCCCCCTCCCCCCCCCCCCCCTTTTTTTTAAGGTTGCGGACCCCCGATCGGTTGAGACTTTTAATGCCATAATCTGGGGACCATTCCCAACCATAATCCAAAAAAATTTCCGATGTAGGATTTTTGCCGACCAAAAATGCCATTTTTCTTAGACTATAATTGAAGTTTCTTACGAAAGATAGAATGGAGGAAATTGTAAACTTGGAAATTTTAACCAGTGGCGGAGGGCGGCTACTGCCCAGGAGCGCCATACAGCCTAAATCCGGCTCTGGCGATAGTCATTCATTATGGAAAATTTGGAAAATTTCGTAAGTCTTCAAAATTTGAAATAAAATATTTTCCCTGTAAGAATGAAGTCGCTACGCGAGCCCAAGCATACTTTGCATAGTTCTTGACTGCTGTTTGTAATGCTTTAATTTTTAGGTAAGGTAAACTTATGCATATGTGCAATAGAGTTTCGTTAAACCTTATAAAGTGAAAAATGTCGTATATCACGAATTTGTTAAGCAACCTTAGGGTAGCTGCTTCGTACTGATACCAGAGAGGCCTATGGTTGTAGACACTGGCACTGTCTGCTTCTGATGATAGCGGGGCTATGAAGTTTCTACGCATGCTTGCCATCGTGCTCTTCCACGCTCGTCAAGCGATAAAGCGATGGATTCGACACAGGAACAGCCGGACAGGAGGCAACGGGGAAACGCCGAAACTAGTTTCCACAGTTTAGAAAAAATGTATTTCTAATAATGCCAAAATTTCGGACACCGAGTGTCGGACCCCTCCCGAAACAAAATCCTGGCTACGTCCCTGGTCAAAACGATCCTTTTGGTCCGTCTGCAAATAAACTATCTTAAAATATTTTTGGAGATTGTACCTTTTCTATGGAGGGTTTATAGCGGACCAATCCAATCTACTTTCCCATGAACTATCAAACACGAACAAAATAGTTCGTGACTCGTGAGTGATACTAAACTTAGTTCAAACTAGTTAGTACGGTCTGGTGGAAACTAAAATACAAAACAGTGGGCTGATGCCACATATGGTTTGAATGGAGTCTTGCCAAGATTGCTAAATTGCATTTTAATTAAGAACAAAGATTCTTAAAATTGAAGGACTTAAATTAAATTTAAAGCTGAAACAAGGATGAATTAATTTTAGTCGAAACACTGCAACGTGAAAGTGAAGTTTAAAAAGAGTTGATTTAAGCGTATTTTCGATTGATTTTCTTTTAGAAGTTTGCGGGAGGGCCCCGAGTGAAGTTGCTCCGCCATTGGTTATAGTCATCATAGAAAGAAAAGTTTTTTTTGAATACCCATTAAATGTTAGGTATATCATGAAGAAATACAGAAAATAAACATGCAAAATTCTTAAAATTTCAACTACAAAGTATGAAAGGAGACGTCGCGACACACAGTTTAGGTACTCCTGGTTTGACACATTCCTCGCCAATAATTTTTTTTTCGAATTTTACTTTGAATTGGTAAACAGAATAAAGAAAGTCACTAAGACCAACACTGTTTTCTATTTTTTTCTACGAGGCTCCAACAAATTTTTTCTTAGGTGAGTGCAGAAAACTTGCCGATTTATATGGAAAAAATATATTTTCTGACTTTTTTTTTTTGATAATAAATCGTTTGTGTGAAACTTCATTTGCGAGTGAAAATCAATTTTTAATGTTAAAGGAAGAGCCCTGAGTGTGGTGAGTTTTTTCAGTAGTAAGTAACGGGCTGCCCATTTCCACGGGCAAGTGGCGAAGTGCAGAAAAAAAATGGTAAACGGACCAGGACCCTCCCTTTACCATTAAAAATTAATTTTTAACATATAAAGGGATAAGGTGCCTATCTATAGTGTCGCTTTAAGCCGCATATAAATTGTGAAAGCACTACGAGGCATTGAACTGGTGGTTTTGATTCATGTAACTGGCTTAAAATTATGGTGATGCTTAGTAACTGAACAAAAAGTTTTATTGGGAAAATTTCAGTTTGCAAATAATAAGAACTCTAAACTGCAATTTAGCGGAAATCTGAATACAGATGTCTTTTTCTCCGACTTTTACAAGGGGCTAACAGCGCCCGCTCTAGCGAGGAGCAAGCCGATAGAGGCGTCGTAAGTCCTTGTGAACAGCTTGTAGATCGGAGCTGGTTTGTGGGTCCTTCGATGAAGTTGCTTTGAAGCAAAACTCATTTGAGAAGTTCATCAAAGAATCTGTTTAGTGTGCATTAGGAGCACATCTAGCGCTGTGCAAAATAATCAATATTCGCTCTATTCGCTCCAACAGATACCCCAGAAATGCCTTCCTGGAATGCATAATTTCCCTAGGCGGCCAAATAGCCACCGGGGGTCAGGAGTCGTTAAATGTGGCCCTAATCGTGCTACGCTGATTCTCATATTGGTCCGATAATTGTGACGTCGTCGTTGCATTTTTCTTTTTAGTCTTTCAGAACATATATCCCCACTAAAAAGCGGTGTTGTTGATATGGCTCTATTATTCGATTCGCTTGATATATTTGTTGTAAGAAAAGAATGTTAATTTGAAAGTCGCACTTCCTTTTTTATATTTGACAGAATTTCCCTTGTAGTTTGTCTCATAAAAGAGCTTGTTTTTTATATTTTTTACACGTCAGGATATGCATCTCATTTGAGTTAGTCACTATTCGGAATCTCAATTATCTTTACATTTTGGCATTATAATAGGGAATTAGTACATGAGCTCACCAAGAGATAGTTGTCCCATAAATTGTGTACTATACCTATACGTCGCTACTACTAATCAAGTGCCTATTATCCTTGTTACTTTCCCAACATATAATAAATGAACATTCTTCTCCAAATGACTCTACAAACAGCTTAATCGGCCGATCACCGCGTACAATGTACAAATATCATCGCAGACATGAAGAAATGCTCAATTAAAGTGATTTATTGTGAGTGCAACAAAATAGATGTGTGTGTGTGTGTGGGAGGGGGAGCCATCATAACATTTACTCGGTATGTAAATGAGTAACTGCTTGTCGACGGTGCGCGACAGTGGTCCCTTATTAAATTACAATTACCAGCTCGACTACCAGTCTATACCTATACGGTGGCACTTTCAATACAAACTATAGCCGCTCTAGCAAACATATAGCTCGATCCCAACGTCGAGTCCTTAATGAAAACGCCACACCACATATGCTATGCTATGTTTGTAAACCCCGACGACCGGGTCACCACCCCTCACATACAGTGATACTTCACATATCAGACAGGATATCTATATCTGTACTCGTTTTATCTGATTTCGTGCTGTAGTCGTTTTCATTATTATTCGACAAAAAGGACATACACAAAGCAAATGAAATGAAATAGTTGTGCTCAATTGAAAGACACCCACCCATATGTGGAGGCAGAAGGACGATTTTGTCGACTTCCAACTAAATGGTGCGGTGGGTGAGGTTGACAGTCGCTTGTTAGGACTCGGATAATAATTAAATGCGGCGAGCAATTACCACGTAAAGCGATTTATTTGTTCATATTCCTTCCGTTCCTTCAACTTTGCCGAGACTCAACTGCTACCCTTTGACCTACGTTCTACCTCCACTCTTTCATCGCTTTCTACACTTTTGATTGGAGTATATTGATTCGAAACCAACTGATGAGAATTCCCTTTCGGAGACGAAGGACGCACATATAAATGGGATGAAAGGACACTAATTACTCGATATTGATTGGCCCATTGTGTGCGCAATTCCGAGTTCGGGTAAATTCGAAACGATTGGATAAGGATCGTAGATATGGGCCCGAGATAGTGTGCTCTTGTACGATAAATTTTATTTGATGAACGCAATTATAAGGAAATTAGATAGAAATTAATCAGCTCAGATGAGATAATTGTTTTGCTTGGATATACAAGGAGTGGGGGGCACAAGTTTAGTATTTGATTGATTCGAGTTTATTTGTCTAATGAGATTGAATGAGACAATTCAATTTGGGAGGGACGTTTTATTAGGACCAAATAGTTTTTGTTGATTTAATGAGAATTGATTGACTTTTTTTGACGGATTTTTGTTTTATTGTCTTTTTAGGTTTGGTTTCAAAATCGCCGCGCCAAATGGCGTCGTCAGGAAAAATCGGAAAGCCTTCGCCTCGGACTTACACATTTCTCACAGCTGCCGCATCGTTTGTCTTGCAACGGCGGAAGTCTGCCGGTTGATCCATGGCTCTCGCCGCCACTTTTGTCCGCCTTACCAGGTAACTACCACACTCACCCTTGAAGCCTCTTCAAACACACACTTTTTACATTTTGCTATTTCTATTGTTTCACTAAATCTAGATCTTTTCTTCAGGATTCCTTTCGCATCCGCAAACCGTCTATCCCAGCTATTTAACGCCACCCCTTAGTCTGGCACCGGGCAATCTCTCAATGAGCACCCTCGGCTTGACTGCACATCCGGCCGGACCACAAAATTTACGCATTTCACCACCGAGTATGGCCACAATGCCGCCACAATTGAACGTACCGGGAGGAATGCGATTGTCGCCATCACAAACGGCCGGCCATATGTCGCATGCAAACGGTAAGGAGTTGTTGTTGCAGCAGTTGAACAGAGATATCCTGTCTAGATAAAAACCACCACTGTCTCTGTTTAGTACCAACTTGAAATACTAACAGGCAACCATCTCTTGTTGTGTTTTTTCTCGCAGCAACTCGACACTCCCCCTCAACGGTTGGCCTCCACCATCCGCATCATCATCCCCATCAGCCTCCACCACCACCACCATCCGGAGGAGGACAATCGCATCCCTCACCGTTAACGGCGTCCAATGTTGCCATCTCACTGACATCATCGTCATCATCCCCGCAAAATCTATCCATGACACCATCACCCCAAAATTTGTCCAATTCATCGTCATCTGCTGCAGCGGCGGGGGTAGTAATGAGTCCGGGCGGTGGCGTCGATGGAGCCGCTTCGGGTCATGCGAATAAAATTCCAAAAATTGATGTCTGTGAACCGGTGGACAGACAATTATTATCTCCCAAGGAGAGTGCGGTGAATTTGAATGATTCACCGTCGGATATGCGTAGCAATTCGATTGCCACCCTTCGCAATAAGGCCAAGGAGCACTTGGAGAGCATAAACAAAGGGTTAACTATGGTATAATGATGGCGGGCGGTGCTCTAAGAGAGGGTGACCCCATTAGCCCCGACTATTCTTGTAAATTAAAAGCGAGAGACTAGATTCGCGTGGAGAATTCGAAATTAAATTCGAAGAACAAATTGTAATTTTTAAGTTAAGCAAATTACTGAGAGATTATAGGATTCGTAAGTCATAACGTGTAATATTCCTGAATTTAATTAAATCTTCTTAGAATTGATTTTGTCTATTTATAACTTATTCGCAGACTATTGTAACGATAGCGTGTACAGTGCTTGTTAAAATGGGTACTTAATTCCTAGTTTAAGTTTCTATTTTGGTTCATAGTTTAATGACAAAAAACAACATTCCACCAGTGATTAATTTGTTAAGAAATTAAATATCCTTTTGGTCAGACTTTCTGATATTTATAAAAATTATTATTGTGTAAGTTTTTAAGACATAGTTTAGATAAATGCAATTTCAAGCTCAATAAAATGAAGATGTAAAGTTTAGTTTTACTTTGTTTTCGGTCTATACTGCTACCCGATCGAGGGGGTGATGAATAGTGTGTTCTGGCGCTTATTTGCTCGCGCAGGGCCCTAGCTGTCTGCGTTCAGAAGTTAGAACCGTTCCAAAATGCACAGGGATGACTAAGCGCAAAAGGGATCATGTTTCAAAAAATGTCGGATCGAAGGAGAATGAGCGGTGTGATGTAAACCGTGTTGCTGTGCATGTTTGCTGAAAATTTCAGGGTCCTAGAGCTGTTCCTAAAATCGTTCCAAAATGCGGCCCAAGACCGAAAAACTGCACAGAGGGAACCAAGCGCAAACGGGGTCAGTTTCCGATAAATATCGGCTCAAATAGGAATGAGGGGTTTGATTAGAGCATGTTGTGGCGCATATCTAAAAATCAGGGTCATAGCTGTCTGCGTTCAGAAATTAGAGTCGTTACAAAATGGGACCCAAGACCAAAACCATTGCACAGGGAGGACACAGGTAGCGCAAACGGGGTCATTTTTCGAAAAATGTCGGATCGAAGAGGGATGTGGGCTGACCTGATGCCATTATCATTCACAGTCGACACCCTGAAGTGAGTGAAGTCCAAACCACGGCTGAAAGAGATGGGTGATAACGTCTCCCGAACTCGTCGAGCAAGAAATGTGGAGCTCTTGTTCCAAATAAAAACCCGCGGAGGAGATTCGGTAGATGGATACAAGGCAATACTTACGGGCCAGTTAGGACACTTCGCGAAAAAATGCAGCAAGCATGATAGGTCGAGAATGTGTTTGAAATGTGGGAAAGAAGGCCACAAAGCGGCGTCCTGCGATGGCGATCCTAATTGTATATTATGTCAGGAAATTGATAAGGAGAATTGGAACCGTAAAACCGGAAGAATCAAGTGTCCTCTGTATCGGGAAGCGCTGAAGCAAATCGCCATACGAGGTTGTTACAACTGAATCTCAACCATTTCAAAGCAGCTTAGGATTATCACATAATTATCTTTAACAGACTGTTATTGGTGGGGGAAGTAAAAGGCTGCCTGTCTGATCAACAGTACGGCTTTAGACGGGCCGGGCGAGGTCTACTGTGGATGCAATTGAATTAGTCACCAATTTGGCAAGGGAATCACTTCAAAAGGGCACAACGCTCGACGTCAAGGACGCTTTTAATTCTGCAAACTGGTTCTCCATTCATGCCGCTTTACAAAGAATGTATAGTCCAGAGTGTGCTAGCTGCAAGGGAGATGCAGAAGACCTACGGCATGTATTTTTTGAATGTCTGAGGTTTTGCGTCCGACGCGTGCACCTGAATGTGAAATTTGAGGAAACGTTAAGTTCACATAATGTGCTGAACAGTATACTGGAGTGCCTGGTTTTTAGCCGGTAGTAATGCGGCATAATTGCATCAGCAGCATCTTCCAAAGATTTTCCCACCTCGTTAAAAAAAACGGGCCTGTGAATCCATTTAGTTTCAGAGCTTTGCGGCAGGAGACGAGGATAGAGGTTCTAGATTTTAATGAGGTCACAACGAGAGATGATGTCCGAGCGGCATTCGTTAAGAAACTGGAAGTGGAGCTTCCCCTTGACGCCGTGAAGTCGTTGAGGAAGGTGTACGGTGGCAACAATAAGCTTGCCTGCAGATGTAGCCAACAAGTTGGCAGCTGGGGCCAACTATAAGCACCAAACGGGGTGCGTCAAGTAAGTATATCACGAGGCAATAAAACTAATCCCCAAATGAGATTCCTGCAGTTGAACCTGAATCACTGCCAGGCAGCACAAGATCACTATCACAAACGGTGAAAGAGAAGAAGATTGGCGTTGCACTTATCTGCGAGCAATATAAAATAAATCTGAGTAGCAGGATTTGGACCGCAGATAGGTTGCGATAGATACAGGGGTCGCCAGGTCTACACCCAGCGCATTTAGACGAGAATTTGGTCCCGAGAGAATCATGCCTCTACTAACCGCTTATGCTAGAATCCCAGTCCGTGCTGTGCTGACAATATATCTATTGAGCAGTATTGGGCTCACATCTTGGTATTGTAAAAGTTCCTTCTGCCCAGAATACGGCTCCGTTTCTCGGACAGAGCGGGACAGTGACAAAGGAAGTGGTGCCCACTCTTTTCCTCTTCTTCTTCATCACAACTTCTGCAAAAGTTGTTGTAAGAAATTCGGAGTCTTCTTGCATGCTCCCCAATAGGGCAGTGTAGGACTTGTCACGAATATCCAGTAGCATGTTAGAACGGACTTTGTCTAGTTTTGGCCAGACCATTCTTGCCGTTGCGCGAGTCCAGCCATTAGTCCATCTTGCGTTGGTCCTGTGCTCTGCAGCAGCTTCTATTATCACTGCACAGGCGACAAAGGTATTTTCAAGTTGGCGCGGCCGTCTTCAGCGTTACCTGCTGACGCATATCGAGCCAAGTCATCTGCGTAGCGATTGCCTACAAAGCCACTATGGCCCGGTATCCAGCATAGACTAATGTTGAAGAAGCGACCTCTATAAGTAATGAGCGGTAATTCTCAATCGTTTTTAATGTGGATAGTACCGAATCAAGTGATCGTGTTGCAGCCTGACTATCAGTCAATAAAATGACGTCCCTGCCAGTGACGACGTGACAAACCCAACCAAGTTAGGGCTTCCAATATCGCGGTGACCTCTGCTTGGAGGACGCTACATAAATTAGGGAGGCAGAAAGACAAATTAATATTCAATTCTTCCGAGTGAATTTCCATACAAACTCCTGCATCCGTCTTGGAGCAATCAGTATAGATTGCAATGGATCCACTGACCAGGTGCCTGTTACTATCTCAAAATTCCCTTGACGGAATCAAGCTACAATGGTTCCTACAAAAAAAGTGATTGGGAGCAATGTAGTCAGTTGATGGGGGCAGGTTAAAGCTGCGAAGTGTCGATGAATGCCCATAATCCAGCGCTGATCATAGGCCAGTTTCACGTAGGCGTAAGGCCGTGCATGCAGCTATCCATTGACCAAAAACGTCCAATGGGAGCAGTCCCAGCACCATATCCATATCCAAATGAAGGTGTAGTGCGAAAAGCTCCTGTTATGAGAAGAGAAGCCAACCTTTAAACTGGCTGGCCACACAATAGCGGTATATATCCTATATACAACTTTTGGCTGCAATCCCCAAGTTTTCCCGATAGGTCTCCTGAACGAGTACAGTGTCACAGTAGCTCATTCAAACTATCTTCGATTTTGGCCTTCCATTTTAATTTCTTATCTAAAATCAGACCCACGAAATTCCGCCATATCAGAAAACTAGTAGGAATTGTCCCCTTCGTGTAAAGAGGACCAATTCCGTTTTAAATGGACGTCGCTCAGATTTGCACAATCCGTTAGGATAGCTAGGGCGCTTTCTAATCGCCCGCTAAGAGTGTCAAAAAACTTGCCCCTAACAGCAATAGCTGTCGTCAGCATAAGCATTTGCATCCAATTTCTTCCAAGTTCAAACGCAATTGATTTATGGCTATATTCCAAAGTAGAGGAGATAGAACCCCTCATTGTCGGGTACATCTAGAAACATATCTACAAACAGACGAAGTACCCAAATTACTGTGAATGCGCCTAGAGATGTGTTATGTGTAGCATATTCACGAGGGTGCCGATTGGATCTCCAACCTGTAGATTAAAAATAACATATTGTTAAAAGCCCCCTCAATATCAAGGAACGCCACCATCGTGTATTCTTTATGATGAAGGGATGCTTCAGTATAACTGACCAGCGACTGTAAACTTGTATTAACCGACCTCCCTTTTCAATATGCATATTGTAACATGGATAATAGGTTTGGTGGAATGGTCGTCCGTAGATGAATATCGATTAGTCTCTCTAGCAGCTTCAGTATTGTCGAAGAAACGCTGATGGCCGAAGGTCCTTTGGACTCACATCCGAACTTCTACCCGTTTTAGGGATTAAAGTAACTCTCACTTCTTTTCAAATAAGAGGAATGTGTACTAAATTTAGGCATGATGTAAGCATAGTCTCAATCCAAAGATACGTAATATCTGGAGACTGTTCCTAGTCCCCCGGTATAATACCATTAGGTCCAGCTGGTTTAAAGGTATCTTGATCTTGATATCGCCCCCATCATCTTCTCACGATTAAGAATGACTCTGTGCAACTTATGGGGAAGTCAGGTGAAGCGACGGCTGAACTTTCAGAAAAATATGTATCAACCAAACAATCGATAGTTTCGATACATGAAGACGTCCATGATCTCTCTTTTACGAGAAAGCTTGGTATGGATGGGTTAGACGCCACGACTTTCCTAAATCTAGATGTCTCGGAAGACCCCTCTACTTTTTCACAGAAACTTCTCCAAGCGCTGCACTTCTCCTCTTAGCTCTGTTTTAAAAAACCTGAGATGTCTCTTATTGGATTACCAATCCGAATCAAGCCTCGAGGCCTTAGCTTTATTAAAGCTTCCGCCACACTCACACACGACTCCAAGTTCGGAAATCTTCGAACTCCACCAATTTGGGTGTTTATTACATGAATGTGAGATGCCAAAACATGATGCAGTAGTCGCACCGCAGCCTTCATAGCCTCAGTGAAGCAGTTCACCATATCGTCCAGTTGTTGTCCATTGCATGAAGTATTTGGAAACGAAGTCAGGTGTACGAGAAGACTATTCCGAAACCTAGGCCAGTTTGTGTTCTTGCGATTTAGAGTGAACGGGACAACATAAGAGCGCGCAGCAAGACTAAATTGCAGATACCGATGATCAGAGAAGGAGATCTTCGCCGACACACTCCAGTCGTTTATTAAATGCATAACATCCTCCGATGTCAGAGTGACGTCCAACACCTCTTGTCTATTTTTTGTGTCGAAAGTAGGCTCACGAACCACATTGCAGATAAGGAGATTAGTTCTAAAGAAGATATTCACCTCGGTCGTTTGTGTCCGAGCTGCACCAGACCACATGCTGCGCATTAGAGTCGCATCCGAGGATTACACTAGTACCTGAAAACGTTGCAACCGCAACGTCTCCCTTTAAATTCGGGGAAGGTAGAATACCGTCATGGGGCATATAGGCCGAGGCAACCCAAAGATCTTACCCTGTACCTCCAGGCAAACTAAGACTTAATCCGTGGCACTAAAGTTAGGCACCAAAAAAGCCTTGATGGTTCTCCTTACAAGAATGCAGGATCGCGGTGTCCCCTGCGCTGTTACTTAAAAAGAAACATAATCGGAACAATTCACACCTTTAACGAGATTGTATGCAACCCAAGGTTCCTGAATCAACACAACGCCTTGCGATAGGTAGATAGGTAATGGCAGCTGACGTTGCCCTTGCATGGTTGAGACTGATCTGCTAAAACCTTACCGTATGGGATTGGAGAGAGTCCATTTATTGGAGACAGGCTGAGACGCAGTATCCAAGGCAGCTAAATCTCATTAGCAGAAATGGAATCTGCAACAGGAGAACAATCAGTGGCGGTGGGGGCGACATCTATAAGCTGTTCAGCGGGGGTTGATACTTCCCCTTAGGATTTTTGGGTATCGCCCTTGTAGACCTTGAGCTTTAGTTTAATGAAACCAAAGCTCACTTCTTCCAACTTGACGGTTTTCCAATCGTCTGTTGGGATACTAGGATTGCACAACCGAATGATGGATGCAGGATTTTGTCCTTGTCGGACACAAACAGAGAGGGTCAACCATACGCGCGCCTTCGGACGTGTGGGAATCCACGACCTCCAGCTTGGCTTCAGGCCAAGGTTCTCCTACCTTGCTTATAGCATGCTTGAACATGGAGACCGATCTCTGATCAGCGAACTTCATCAGCTTCACGTGACCATGAAACCAGCCTCCATCCTCACAAACCGGAGGCGGTCCTGGAAAAACCTCCATGGATTTTTGGTGAGGATGCCCTTGACCATAAATGCAGGGCGCTATGGATCACTGTGCACGAGTGTGGACTGCACGGAGTCCACTCTTCGCTTTCGCAGCCTCTAGTGCTGCTGGGGTGCTTATCACTACTGTGGGGGCACTAGTGCAAGTCTAGACACGTCACTATGGGGTTCAATAACAAAGTAATTTCGACCCAGAAATTTGGTGCACTCACGGCGGCGAAATTATTACCGGAATAAAGTGGATTTAATGCGCACGACAAAATTATAAATTAACGAAAATCAGGTGCGTCGTTGGCTAGCCATTCCAAAAAACTGCAAGCGCAAACCTGGTCAATTTTCGAAGAATTTCGGATCAAAGGTTGATGAGGAGTGCGATGTAGAGCGTCTGTGGCGCATATTTGCTGAAAATTTCAGGGTCCTGGCTGTCTGTGTTCGGAAATTAGAACCAATTAGAACTGCACAAGGGGGCACCAAGCGCAATCGGGATAAATTTTAGAAAAATATGAATCGAGGGGGATGAGGGGCCGATGTGCGATCGTGTTGCAGCCAATATTTGCTGAAAATTGCAGGGTACTATAACTGGCTGCATTCGAAGATGCGATCAGTTAGAAAGGAAGAAAGCATGCCGAATTTATGGTTAATTTATTTTAACAACCTTTTCAACAAATGCCCATTTCCAATTTATAGTTCAAACTATTTTTCCTTCTTCATACAAACCATCCCACAATTCCAACATGTCCGCAAAAGGATTTTCTTCAAATCTTATTTCGTTGCCAATTCTCAACACTTTATTTGGTCTTTCATCAGCGCTGACTTGTTCCCATTTCACTGGTGCAATTTCCTCACAATTAGGATCACCATTCTGGGCAAATTTCGTCCACAAGGCGATAAACTGTTCGATTTTCTGTCTTTCCGCTGTTCCAGGCTCCGTTTCACTAAGGATCATGTTATTGAACAGGTAACCCAACTCGTCTCCATGCGACACGCCCGGTATATCGAGGGAAGCCAAGGTTTTCATTAGTGCATGACTGGGACAATCGAATTCAAAAACGTACAAATACGTAGGGGCCGTGGCGTATTTTAGCCGAGCTTGAACCAGACGATGGATTGAATGCCAGAAAAGTTTGTAGGATTGAAACTGGAAAAAATTATTATGTAATTTTGCATTATTTGTGAGTAAAATTCATTTTGGATAATAATTACATCAATAAATGATTCGTCAGTAAATTTTCCAGATTCAAAATGCGCTTTTTTCATACGCTCTCCCAGCTCAACGTAGCGTCCACTGCTAAGATCCTGCTTCAGATCGAATGGTAGTAACAATGATGGATTCTTTGCCCATTCTTCAAATGCGCCGGGTGGTTTGACTAAAAAGGAATAAAACTCAAAATTCAAAAATTCCAAAATAAAAATTTCAACCCACATTTTCCAAAGTAAATCCCCTCCCTTGACGTTCCCCCGGCAATCATAGGAATATCATTACTCCAAGCATGTTTCGCCATTACCAAAGGATGTTGCGAAACCACACATTGTGCGGTGATATACGGCTCAATCACCGGATACGAGCACCACAAATACCCCTCGAGATATTCCTCTTTTGACACGATCCTTGCCTCGGACGAAGCAATTTTCTTACAATCCACTTTACGAAGAAACGATAAAATTTTCGTTTCACTATTCGGTCCCGTATAGCCCAGGTCTTGAGCGATGCGAAGCGCCCAATTTTTCGGTGGTGGCAATGCCCAATTCGCAAAAGCCGATCCCGACATACAAATGACACGATGAAATAGTCCCTTGGTCTGTTCCGTCAGAGACAAGAAATGAACGGTACTAGCTCCAGCACTTTCGCCAAATAAAGTTACATTATTCGGATCGCCACCGAATCGGCTGATGTTGTCTCGCACCCATTTCAGGCCCATTATTTGATCTTTTAGGCCACCATTTCCGGGGACTTTGAGCGACGGGTCGATCATGGAGAGGAAGCCTGTGAAAATGAAAGAGGAAAAACAGGAAAAGGGTAAAATAAGCAAGGGAATGTCTAAATAGAAAATTTACCAAACAATCCAACACGATAAGCAATTGATACGAAAACGATGTCCTTGCTCATGAAATAGTCAGGACTGTAGACATCCTTTGATGTTGAACCGCGTACGAAACCGCCACCGTGGATCCATACAATCACGGGACGAGGAGAAGAAGGATTGATCTGAAAAAAAAAGAAATCAAAATCAGGTCAGTATGTTACAGCATTATTTTTAAGCAGGTATTACACTATCACCACTTTTTCGTCTTAGGTTTCATTTTTAAACGGCTGTAACTTTCGAAAGGAGGCAGCTAGGACTCTGAAATTTCCACCAAAATGTTTGCCAAGCGTGCTTTACAAAGATCCATTCTGCTGAAAATTTCAGAGTCCTAGCTGTCTCCATTCGAAGTTTAGGTTAGGTTAGGTGAAGGGGCCGCCTGACTAGCGCCATGCGCACTTAGACCAAAAATTGGTCCATTGTGATACCACCGTAGTTCCTACGTTCAGTTTAAAACCAGACAGTGCTAACAATGTATTTGTTAAGCAAAGTAGGGCTCACATCTCGAAGATCATCTGTATCGTAAAGATACCTCGAACCCAGTGCACGCCTCCTTCTCTCGGATAAGGCCGGACATTCACAAAGAAAGTGATGCACACTCTCTTCCTCCTCTTCATCATCACAACTTCTGCAGAAGTCGTTGTATGGAATTCGGAGTCTCCTGGCGTGCTCCCCAATAGGGCAGTGCCCCGTAATAACACCCACTATGTTGCGTATATATTTCCTGTCTAGCGACAGTAATATGGCGGAACGGAATATATCTAGTATAGGCCAGATCATCCTCGTCGTAGCACAAGTATATCCGCAGGCCCATCTCGCGTTGGTCCTACGTTCAGAAGCGGCTTCAATTCGATGCACAGACGGCAATAGGTGTTTTAATCTTCTCGTGGTCGCCTTCAACGATACTTGCTACCGCATTCCGAGCCAAATCGTCTGCGCAGCAATTACCAGCAAAGCCATTATGTCCCGGTATCCAGCATAGTGTAATGTTGAAGAAATGACCCATTTCTCTGAGTGCATAGCGGCACTCTTCAATAGTTTTAGATGTTTTAAATGCTGAATCAAGTGATCGAATTGCAGCCTGACTATCAGTGTATATAGTGACATCCTTACCAGTGACAACGTGCCTACCTAGCCATAAAAGCGCTTCCGAGATTGCAGTGATTTCTGCTTGGAGGACGCTACAAAAATTAGGGAGGCAAAAAGACAAGCTGATGTCGAGTTCCTCCGAGTAAATTCCAATGCCGACTCCAGCGTCCGTCTTGGAACCATGTAGATTGAAAAGGACCTGATGGACTGGGTCGTTTCGTTGCTCCAGCTTTCCCTAGGCGAGATTAAGGTAGAATAGTTCCTACCAAAAAAGTATTTGGGAACAGTGTAATCAGTAGCCAGTGGCAGGCTGAAATTACCAAGTATCGTTGAGTGACCATAATCCAGCGCACGCCACAGACCGGTTTCACGAAGGCGTAAGGCCGTGTAAGCTGTTGACCGTTGGGCGTATATGTTCAATGGCAGCAGTCCCAAAATCATGTCTAGTCCGAATGAAGGTCTTGTACGAAGAGCTCCTGTAATCAGACGAGAAGCCAACCTTTGCACTTTAACAAGTGAATTAAATATGCCCGTAAGGGGGAAGATAAAGGTTGAAAGGCTTCGGCTAATTCCTATATCTTCTTCAGTTGTGGCATAACTGCGGACCCTTAGCTATGCAGGAGGAGTTTCATAGGAAAAGGACTTCGGCCAATTCCTATGTCTCTCTACGGGGCGTTACTTTCCCGCATTATCCGAGTAACCGCTGCGCCTGAGTGCTGCATTAACATCTGCAGCGTCTCAGGTTACTTAACGTGATAGGTGACAGAAAACATTTAAGTCAACCACTAAAGCAGCATCTTCGAGGCATGCCCATGATGGCCTTTATTCAACGATTAAACCCTATCATGGTTTAGCGATGTGCCGACAACTCATCCTAAGAAAAACTTCAAGTCAAGAAACCTGAAACAAAAGCCTCGGATTGGACGGATACAAAACAACGACGACCCCGCAAACGAACAACTGATTACTCTTTCGGATCCTGGAATGTACGCTCCCTGAATAGACCGGGGGCCTTAAGGGCTCTCCTGGATCAGGTAGAACAATACAAGCTGAGCATAGTTGCAATCCAGGAAACTAAATGGCTCAAAAGCGAGATTAACGACCTCAATTCGCACACTATTTTTACGAGTGGTAAAGAGGAGGGCAACAAGGAGTTTGGAGTAGCTTTCATCGTGAATAAGCAGCTCAAGGACCACGTTATCGGCTTCAAACCCATCAACGAGCGGCTATGTGCGATCCGCATTAAGACCCGTTTCGCTAATCTCTGGCTCATTAATGCGCATGCCCCTACAGAAGTAAAAGAAGACGCGATTAAGGACGAGTTCTACAACGACCTAGAAACACTCTTCGACTCACTTCCATCAAACGACGTCAAGCTGCTGCTAGGAGACTTTAACGCCAAAGTCGGAAATGAAAGCTGGCATAGGGGAACTACTGGAGGTCATAGCCTCCACGACGAAAACAACAACAACGGTCAGCGACTTATCGACTTCGCGAGCGGCAGAAACCTGGTAATAAGCTCTACATGCTTCCCTCATCGACGAATCCACAAGCAGACCTGGAAGTCTCCAGATGAATACACCGTGAACCAGATTGACCACGTACTGACCAGCAAGAGATGGGCTTCTAATGTCCTAGATGTTCGATCCTATCGAGGAGCCAACTGCGACACCGATCACTATTTGGTGAAGACGACCTACAGGTGCAGAATCTCTTCGGTGCACCTAACGAGAATCAACCCTGCCAAGATCTTCGAGGTTGACAATTTGATTGATGATGCCACGGCGGCTGCGTATACAACAGCACTAGAGGAAAAACTGTCGCCCATGCTTGATGACATCAACAATTTAGGCATCCATGAGTTCTGGGAGGAGCTCAAAGACAGCATCAAGGGGGTCGCAGAAGAGGTCGTGGGATATAAAAGCCGGCGCAGACGAGCAGACTGGTTCGACGAAGAATGCAGGGCCTCGATTGAGGCGAAAAATGAAGCCTATCGCCAATACACACAACGCGCATCCCGAGCCAAGAAAGAAAGATATAACGAGCTTCGGCGAGTATCTAATAAGTTAATTAGACGTAAGAAACGCAAACATTTTGACGAGCAGTTACAGCAAATAAACCAAAGATTAGCCAGTAAGAACATTAGACAGGCGTACAAACTTATAAATAATGTTAAGAACGGATATCAACCCAGGACAAGCCTATGTAAGGACAAGGATGGTAACATCATCAGCGACATCGAAAGCGTCAACAAACGATGGACCTCGCATTTTGAAGAGCTCCTCAATGCACCATCAACATCCCCCGCGGAGCCAGCTCTTGAGCAGTTAGCCGAACCAGGCCCTCCCGTTCTACCCCCAACAGTAGAGGAGGTGAGTCTTGCCATACAGTCGCTTCAAAATAATAAAGCGCCCGGCGCTGACGAGATCCCAGCAGAACTGCTGAAGCATGGTGGAACGTGCCTGACCAACGCAATACATGTGCTACTGCTGAAAATATGGAACGACGAGGAAATCCCCGAAGATTGGCGCAAAAGCATAATCTGCCCAATCCACAAAAAGGGTGACAAGCTGAAGTGTGAGAATTACAGGGGCATATCATTAGTTTGTACGGCCTATAAGATATTATCGAAAATACTTGAAAAGAGAATTAATCCGTACGCAGAACGAATCATTGGCGAGTATCAAGGCGGCTTCAGACCTGGTCGATCAACGACCGATCAGCTTTTCACAGTGAAGCTACTACTCCAAAAGTGCTGGGAATATAACATCGACGTATACCAAATCTTTGTCGACTTCAAGCAGGCATACGACAGTATCGATCGAAGTGTACTGTACAACATTATGCTGAATTTTGGTATACCGGCAAAGTTAGTGCGACTCACAAGGATGACGATGACTAATACCGTCTCGCAGGTCAGAGTGCAGAATCGACTCACTGACCTATTTGAAACTCGTACTGGACTCAAGCAGGGCGACGGGCTGGCGCCGACGCTCTTCAACCTTGCTTTGGAGTATGTAATTCGAGCCATGAATATGGACAGCAGCGGAACGCTACTCATCAAGTCGACTCAATTAGTAGCGTACGCCGACGATATCAACATCATGTCTCGAAGGTTGAGTGATGCAGAAAGCCTTCTGCATAACCTCAATAACGCCGCAAAGGAAGTTGGACTACATATCAACGAAAGCAAAACAAAGGCCATGATGCAATCGAAAACAAGGACGCCAGCAAATTCAAGCATCACAGTGGGGGACCTTAATATCGAGTATGTAGACAACTTCAACTATCTGGGTTGTAACTTATCAAAGGACGCCAACGAAACCGACGAAATTAAGCGACGGATACAACTAGCCAATAAGACATATTTCTCGGTCCTCCCTATAATTAATTCGAAACTTGCGCACAGGAACACGAAGCTCCGCGTGTACAAAACGATCATCCGACCCGTGCTATGTTATGGCTGCGAAACATGGACCCTCACCCAAGCCTCCGAAATTTTGCTAGACCGATTCGAACGAAAGGTCCTTCGGCGAATTTTCGGGGCCGTTCGCGAGCGAGACCAATGGCGTATCCGGTACAACCATGAGTTGTATCAATTGTACGATGAGCTGGAAGTATCGAAAATCGTGAAGCTTCAACGTTTGCAATGGGCGGGGCATGTACAACGGATGGACGATAATCGCATGCCAAAGAAAGTGATGAACGCACAACGAATTGACGGAGCGAGGTTGCGTGGACGACCGAGAGCTCGCTGGGAGAACTCCGTAGGTGAAGACGCCCAACAGCTGCTGGGCTTCCGAAACTGGAGGACGAGGTCACGTAACCGCGACAATTGGAGGTCAACGATTCAGGCGGCCAAGGCCCGACGTCGGGCTATCGTGCCACATTGATGATGAAGTGAATTATGATAGGCAGTTGTGCTAAGTGCGGTCCACCACACACTAACGCCATAAAGCAGAATAGGCCGCACAATAGCTGTATACATCCAATATACAACTTTTGGTTGAAGGCCCCAGGTTTTCCCGATGGCTTTCCTGTACGAATACAGTGCCACAGTAGCTTTGTTCACCCTTTCCTCGATGTTAGGTTTCCATTTTAATTTCTTGTCCAAGAAAAGGCCAAGAAATTTGGCCTTGTCGGAGAAACCAAGTTGAATGCCTCCTAGCTTAGGGAGGTTAAAAGTGGGGATCACACGCCTTCTTGTGAACAGGACTAACTCCGTTTTTGCTGGATTAATCCCAACCCCGCTGAGACTTGCCCAGTCTGTTAGGATAACAAGGGCGTTCTCCAAAAGTCCACTAAGTGTGTCAGGAAACTTGCCTCTAACGGCGATAGCAATATCATCAGCATAAGCGATGACTTTACATCCGATTCTTTCCAAATTCAAGAGCAATTGATTAATCGCTACGTTCCAAAGTAGAGGAGACAGAATACCTCCCTGTGGAGTGCCCCTGCAAACATATCTACTAGCAGAAGACGAACCCAACCTACTATGAATACGCCTAGAAGTGAGTAGCCTATTAACAAGGGTACAAATTGAACCTTCGACCTGTAGGCTCATGAGAGCATCTGTTATTGCTCTGGGTTTAATATTGTTGAAGGCTCCCTCAATGTCAAGGAACGCCACCATAGTATATTCCTTATTATGAAGAGATGCTTCAATATAACTGACCAGCGAATGTAGAGCTGTATCAACCGATCTTCCTTTCCAATATGCATGTTGTGACATGGATAGTAGATTAGCAGGGACGATCGTTCGTACGTGAACATCAATTAGTCGTTCTAATAACTTTAGCATAGTCGATGAAAGGCTAATGGGCCGGAGGTCCTTTGGACTCGCATGCGAGCTTCTACCTGTTTTAAGAATAAAAGTAACTCTCACCTCTCTCCAGCTGTGTGGAATATGTACCAACTTTAGGCACGCTGTAAGTATGCGCTCTATCCACGGATAAGTGATGTCTGCGCATTGTTGCAGGTCCGCAGGAATAATGCCATCTGGTCCAGGCGATTTAAAGGGCTCAAAACTGTTTATGGCCCACATAACCTTCTCATGACTGAGTATGGATTCCGTGTCGCATGGCTCTATGCGAACTGTCTGTAGATCAGGTAAAGCAGCCGTTGAACTGCCAGGGAAATGTGTGTCAAACAGACATTCGATGGTTTCAATGTTTGATGACGTCCAAGAGCCGTCTTCTTTTTGAAGAAAGCTTGGACTAGATGGGTTAAACGCCAAGACTTTCCTGAATCTAGATGTTTCGGAAGACCCTTCAATGTTTTCGCAAAAACTTCTCCAGGCTTTACGCTTAGCTCCTCTTAACTCTTTTTTGAAAGAGCTGAGATGCCTTTTGTATGAGTTCCAATCCGATTCAAGCCTTGAGGCTTTAGCTCTATTGAAACTACTTCTACACGTAGCTCTTAGCTCGGAGATCTTAGAGTTCCACCAAGCAGGTTTTTGCTTGCCCGACCGTGAACCGGCTGGGCACGAAGCGGTGGTCGCAGTTTTTATAACATCAGTAAAGAGGTTTACCATATTGTCCAGATCTTGTCCATTGTTTGGAATATTTGGAAGCGAAGGTAGTCCTGCGAGCAGAGAGTCTCGAAATCTCTGCCAGTTAGTCCTCCTCCGGTTTAGGATGACTGGAGACGCCTCAGGGCGCGCAGCAAGACTGAACTGTAGATATCGGTGATCGGATAAAGAATGTTCCGTCGATACTCTCCAGTCGTTTATTAAATGCAGGATATCCTCTGATGCCAGAGTGATATTCAACACCTCGTGCCTGTTTCTTGTAACGAAAGTAGGCTCGCGTCCTACATTGCAAATAAGAAGATTCGTTCCCAAAAGATATTCAAGGAGTAATTCACCTCGTTCGTTGGTGTCCGAGCTTCCCCAGACTACATTATGCGAATTCGAATCGCACCCCAGGATTACACTAGTATTAGAAAACGTTGCTGACGCAACAGCTTCCTTTAGGTTTGGGGAAGGCAGAGTGCCATCGTGTGGCATATATGCCGAAGCAACCCAAAGCACCTTATCCTGCAACTCTCCATTCGAAAGTTACAGCCGTTCAAAGACGCGACCCAAGACGGCTGTCCATCCATAGAAGGGAGTATTGACGATAGGGGTATATTTTTAGAAATTTTTATTTTTAGCGAAAATGAAAATGTATGAATGGGGCGACGTAGAGCATGCCTGGGTGGGTGGGCTTTTCACTGCGAATTTCATAGTCCTAGCTTTCTCCGTTCGAAAGTTACAGCCGTTCAAAAACGCGACCCAAGATGGCTGTTGTTATTGTTGTAGCGGCGCAGGTAAGGGGGGGGGGGGAGTTCGAGGCCTAAAAAGATTGCCACCTCAATGGGATTTTCCCAAAGCGCAATGGGTGTTAGATGCGTTGGTGCGGCAGCACAGATCAGATATACAGATATACATATACTCTATGGCGGCAGTACAATTGAAAAGGGGGTCCACGTTGTGCGGGCTGGCTCCACACGCTGGACAAATGTCTGCAATGGCGTTGTCGATGCGGGACCAAAATGAATATTGTCTGGAGCACCATCCAGATCGAAGCTGAGCCAAGGTGGCACGTATGGCTCTATGTAGGTAGCTGTAGTTCGTCATTGGAGATATCTGGTGGTCGAGCTCAAAGGACACGGTTTAATGATAGATCATTCGTTGCTTTTGTTACTTCGCTAGTATGCAACTGCTTTAGAACCGCCTTGTAGTTGTTGGTGTTATCGAGGGGAACTCTTTTGAATCTTTGGACTTCCCTTTCCTTGTCCCTTAGTGTACGTCTAACATAACGCAGGGGTGGGGTTTTGTCCATACGATCGAAATTCGGGTGTTGACTACTATTGCAACCAACAAGATATTGCTTAGCGAGTAGCTCATTATGAGTTTTCAAATTAAGCAGCTTAGTTTCTTCATGGAGGTTGAACAAAGTGGGGGATAGAACTCCGCCTTGTGGTACTCCCTGTTTGATCCTTCTTAGTTTAGATTTCCCATTTCTGAACTCCATGCTGGATTGACGTCCAGCAAGGTAGTTTGCGATTCATTTAACTATATACGACGATGTGGATGAGTTATGGAGGTCTGTCAGTAGGAGCGAGTGATTCAACATATCAAACGCTTTCGACAGATCCAAAGCCATGGTACGCTTAAACGGCTTGGGTTGGTTGATTCCATTCAAGACCTTAGACATGATTCAGTCTAATGCAGTGGTGGTGCTGTGCATTTTCCTAAAGCCGTGTTGGTGATTAGCGAGTTGTACATATGTACGTCGCAAGAGTTTTGTGTATCAGCGATTCTAGCGATGTATCAGCGATTCTAGAGGAGATAAAAGCGTGATCGGGCGGTAGGATTCCCCTAAGGAGTGTTGTTTGCCAGGTTTTCGTATAGGAATAATGCGGCCTCTCTTCCAAATCTCGGGCATGATGAATGTTCGAAGTGAAAGGTTCATCGTAGCAGTGATATACTCTATAGGGCCGGTGTGTCGAGGTGTTTTAGCATTATCATTGCTATACCGTCCGGACCAAGTGCTTTTGAATTTTATGCGTTTTTTATGGCATTGGCTACTTCAGTGGTGGTGGTTTGAAGATATTCATCTACCTTGGTGTTACGAATGGCTCGTGTAATTTTGCGCTTGAGTCTATCCTGACGAACTGTTTGTTAAACAGATTGGCGCATTTCTTGTCGTCGCTCACGGTAGAATTGCCAAACTTGATAGCGACCCTCCCTTGAGTTTTGGTGGGATTAGATAAGTTTCTAACGGTGCTCCATAGTTTGTTCACACCTGTGGTGGTATTCAGGTTTCGTAGGTGTGAGTGCCATATATTTCTCCTGTGGTCGTTAACCTGTTTGACGATGATATTGTTACCAATGCTAGGATCACTGGGGTTTGCACTTCTTAGCTCGTTTTAGCTAATTTAGCCGCGGATGTAGGAAAATTAGGTTTTAGGCTGGGAATGCGGCCGGCTGGAATGAATCTCTTAGCTGCAGTGAGAATTATCCGTCTGAGTTGTTTTTCGGCCATACGTACATCACTGGGGGGGGGGGTAAGACTATAGCAAAAGCCTCGCTAGTGTACCTTTTCAAGCCATCCCAGTCAGCGCTCTTAATGTACGTTTTCTTGTCAGGATGGACGAGTTTCGACGGCATATCCAGCGTTAGTATGATTGGTAGGTGATGAGAGTACATCGTGAGGATTGGCTCCCATGTGATATCCAGCGCTAGCGATGGAAATATCTGGTGAGCTTGTGCAAGATCCAGCGATGCGAGTCGGTTTGTCGTCGTTTATTGGACAGAAATCTGATGCGTCCAGCTGATCGGCGATGATGTTACCTCTGGTGTGCGTTGAAATCACCAAGCAGAAGACGATATTGGCCGTTTAGTAGAGGGCTAATATTGATTTTGTAACTGGCGGGACAGCTGGAGACGGGTGGAATATAAATGTTGTAGATTTCAAAGTCAATATTGCCCGATTTGACGGTTATCGCTTGTAGTTCCATGGTGTTATCGGCGGAAGTGATGTCAACGATGCTGTACGGTAGATTGTTATGAATGAGGAAGGCCAAACCCCCTCCAGCATTGCTTTCTCGGTCGTGTCTGATGACGTTATAGTTCCCGTGCTGACCGATTGGTTGGAATTGAGTTTGGTTTCTTGCACAGCTGCAATCTGTATATGGTGTCTGTCCATGAAATCAGTAAGTTCGACGATTTTATGTTGGAGTCCATTGCAGTTTAGTTGGACGGTTTTAGTGTTGGTGTAGTTAACAGGCCCGTGCGCCTGTTGGCCATTGGCAAATGTTGCCAGAATTTCTTATTAAATACTATTGTTCTTATAAGGCAAAAATTTAACTTCATAAAAATGTAAACTGGCGTTGTTAATTTATACCTTGCCAAAAGAATTTTCTCTCGCCGCTAGACACCATCCAGTTACCGACAGTTCAAGCATATTCGTGGTAGAAACTCATAAGTGTTGGTATGCAATCCGAAAAGCGGTATTTTCCCTTTACCGAACGTATTGTAATTCAAAGATAAATGTAACCGCGCGGCATGTGTAGATTGTAGTGGGTGAACTATTGTAGGGCATTGCAGGGGATTTGTTGTTGATTGCGACATTTCAAGGCTCTAGCTGCCAAGGTTTAGAGGTTACATCCGTCAAAAGATGAGATTTTAAGATGAAAAAATCAGCCATTGTACTCTATTCCGATTCCTTTATCAACCTCTATAGGAAAATGCATACTAATGAAATGACTCAGCATGGGTTTTAGGAAGTTTTTTTTCCCAAATTTCATTAAAATCCATTTAAAACGGCGTTACAAGCCGTGCTCTGTGGCCATGATTGTTCGGTCACTACTCTGTGATATAGAGATTCATAGAGAGAGAGAGAGTTTCTAAACTCGTCATGACCCGCCGCAAATTTATTATTCAGAAGAAGATGATAAGAAACATTCTTATTGTAGAATAATAAACTAACAATGCGACTAATAAGTGGTATGGCTGACAACCGTATCACACTCCGAATTTTGTTGTCTTTGTAACGTTGACGATTACACATGCCACACGTCGTCGTCAACGCACCATCCTCCACTAGGAGTTAGGGTAAATCAAGGTAGGTAAAAGCCTAGGGGAACGACATGGCATACCTATCGTAACTATGAAGAAATCCTTATTCTCCTCGTGAAATATTGCCACCAGGTTTAGATAAGATTTATACGTCAGGCTCGTCCTTTGGTATTTGGTTTACTATAATTCGGTGACTCACCCCTCGCTCCGCTCAGATCTCACACTGTCAGTCTCGCATTAAGGTACGTGTTCGTAGAGACGACTCTTGGGATGATCGCTCAGCGATCGTAGTTTTGCATACAATTCCGAGCCATATTTGCATATTTTTGTAATGGTGTTACTTTCCATGTGTCGACCATAACATGTCTGTATATAAAATATGCGCGTATAGTGGTCAGAACCGATGGATAACTGCGATCGCTGAGCGATCATCACATGAGTCGTCTCTACGAACACGTACCTTTAGAGAATTCGCCAATATTTTTGCAAAGCAGTGCTGTTGCGAAATAGGATAAGACGAAGTGCAAGCGCAGCGAGCAGTGAGCTAATGGAAAGCAATTTGTTGAATTTAGATCTCTGGCTCGTCCATACATTTACTCAAATCCTATAGCTCGTCTGTTAACAAAGATCTCGCTGTCTGTCGCCCTTTTCACAATTCGCCAAAAAGTTGATACGTAGCGCTGCTTGGAAATAGGATGAAGCGAGCGCAACAAGCGGTGAGTTAATGTCAGGCAATTCGTAAGCTTTATATTTCTGACTCGTCCATACATATACTCAGACCCTGCACCTCGCCCTTTACTCCGCTCAGACCTCGCTTTATCTGTCTCTCTATTTAGTATTCGCGACGTAGTGCTGTTGCGGAACAAGGTAAGTCCAGCGAGCGGTAAGCCAATGGATGACAATTCGTAAAATTTAGACCTCTGGCTCGTCCTTAAGTTTACCTAAATCCTGTGCCTTGCCCTTCGCTTCATCCAGACCTCGCCATGCCTTTTGCGCTTTTCAGAATTCGCCTAAATTTGCGACGCAGTGATGGTGCTAAGAATGATAAGGCGAGGTGCAAGCGCGGCGATCGGTAAGCCAATGGACGCCATTTCGTGAAATTTGAACCTATGACTCGTCCGTATAACCTGTAGCTCAAAATACTCTGCGCGCTCACACTCTGTCTGTCGTGCATTAGAAAAACAGCCAACATATTTGCGACATAGACCTCGGACCTGGAACCTGGATATATGACTCTGGATTTGCTTGACAACCGAATTCCGCTAGTTTGTGTACAGCATTGGGCTTTTGGGAGTCTGGTCACCTTATTATAGCCTGTATATTTTAAACTTTAAATATACCTTTCAATGAAAAATTTGAATATATAAGTTAAACACCCCCCTTGGATGATTCCTGCGCACGGGCCTGGTAGTTAACATCGATGGTACGTGGAGCTGGGGTCAAATTAGGTGTTGGTTGAACTGTGCGTACAACGTTTGCCGGTGTGGAAGGTGTTGATAGTTGGGAACCTTGGTTGGGCGGTTGCTGGTTGGGCGACGGCCCACGATTTCTACATCGACTCGCTGTGTAGGTTGGACCTCGTTGATTATAATGGGTAAGTACCCAACAGTTCTTCAGGTGAACCCATTCTCCACAGCATGTACACTCGACCGACGTTTGAACATTGGTCCAAATCCAGTTACCGCGCACAGAGCACATCCGCATGGACCTGGATTTGATTCAATGCCGGCACGTATTAGTAGTGTGAGGAGCAGCTGGGCCAGCCAGGACTGCTCCCCAAGGGAAAAAATGGTGTTGGAAGAATGACACATAATTTCCATCCCCTTCTTGCGTCAAAGGGGGGTCGTTGCGACTCTTGGCCATGCCGAGGCATGGGTAGTTCCGGTTCGTAGACCCGGTCGCAGTAGAAACGTATGACGGCTGTTGATCCATAGAGGGGAGTATTGACGATGGGGGTCTATTTGTCGAAATTTTTATTTTTAGCGAAAATGAAAATGTTTAAATGGGGCGACGTAGAGCATGCCTGGGTGGACTTTTCACTGCACATTTCATAGTCCTAGCTGTTTCCGTTCGAAAGTTACAGCCGCTCAAAGACGCGACCCAAGACGGCTGTCGATCCTTAGAGGGGAGGGAGTATTGACGATGGGGGTCTATTTGTCGAAATTTTTAATTTTAGCGAAAATGAAAATGTTTGAATGCCGCGACTTAGAGCATGCCTGGGTGGACTTTTCACTGCAAGTTTCAAGGTCCTAGCTGTCTCCGTTCAAAAGTTACAGCCGTTCAAAGACGCGATCCAAGACGGCCGTCGATCCATAGCGGGGAATATTGACGATGGGGGTATATTTTTCAAAATTTGTATTTTTAGCGAAAATGAATGGGGCGACGTAGAGCATGTATGGGTGGACTTTTCACTGCAAATTTCATAGTCCTAGCTGTCTCCGTTCGAAAGTTACAGCCAGTCAAAGACGCGCCCCTAGACGGCTGTCGATCCATAGAGGGGAGTATTGACGATGGGGGTCTATTTTTGGAAATTTTTATTTTTAGCGAAAATGAAAATGTGTGAATGGGGCAACGTAGAGCATGCCTGGGTGCTTTTTTTTTCATTGCCAATTGAGAGTCCTAGCTGTCTCCGTTCGAAAGTTACAGGTGTTCAAAAATGCCACCTAAGACCAATCATGATCCATAGAGATTCCAAGGTGAATGGGGGTCTATTTTTTTAAATTTTTATTTCGAGTCAAGGTGAATTGGTCATTGCAAAGCAATTTCTAATAGGCTGCTTGGACTCTGAAATTTTCAGCAAAATGTGCGCCCCAACGTGCTCCGAAACGGTGACTTTATGCCCATTAAAAAAAAATATGTACGAGGCGATGTTTTGAAGGGGAACACGACAACAGACTTTTGAGGAAATGGTGACGGCCACTCAAATTATTTTAAACTAATTTTCAGCAATAAATGTGATCACTTACGTCTTTCGTGTACACGTTCACGAACAAACAATCTTCCGAGCCGACAATTTTTTCGATAAAATATTCCGTCTGTACGGGCTTGCTTCCTTCGGTGGTACAGTCCAAAATGTTGGTCCACGATTCCGGCGGTTGTGGTTCCTTTTGTACAAATATGAACAAATGGAAAATTTTTGTTAGTCAACAAATAACAGTGAAATTGGAAACGGAACTTAATTAAATTCACTTACATCGGTAGAGGCAAAAGGACGATCACAAAATTATTATCCATTTAAATTAGTTAATTCTTAAACAAAACTTCACAGTTAGGTTGCATTGAATATGGATCCCATGATGAGTGCGCATTCAATACTAGACAATGGAAATAATTTGACGATTCGACGACGTAGGACTTGTGCAATTTTTGGATGATGATGAAAAATATTTGAGAGCAAAGTTAGTTCAAGCGAATAAGAGAAATAATTATGATTTTTGATTCTGAAAAAAAAATTGGTTAGGGCTAGGGTCTCTTCTGGAAGTCCATCAGCATTTGATAGATTCATTTACGTCCTTCTAGAAATTAATAAAATAAATAAATTCTAATTAAATGCCAATTAAATATTCAATTTATTTCGAACCCAGCATCCATCTAATAATACCTAAATTCCTTGTATCCACATGGCCCATAATACCTATACAAAACTATTCTTAAAAACTGCAAGTCGCATTCCCTGTTCACTCCTTAATACAACTTATCTGCGTCATATAAACTATCCCAGAACACCAACTTGTCTGCA
The DNA here is from genome assembly GCA_949715475.1 of Microchrysa polita. Classification (NCBI taxonomy): domain Eukaryota; kingdom Metazoa; phylum Arthropoda; class Insecta; order Diptera; family Stratiomyidae; genus Microchrysa; species Microchrysa polita. The sequence goes on from OX454419.1 coordinate 15,509,008, forward strand.
TAAGGATTTTCCTCAAACGTATTTTTCACGTCAAAACGTAAGCACTTTGGTATCGCCTCCCCTTTGTCAACAGCTTCCCATCTAACCGATCCCAAGCCTACATAATTTGGATCACTCGTCTCCGCAAATTGAACACACAAACCAACAAATTGTTCGATTTTCTTGCGATCCATAGATCCTTGTTGGGGCTCGCGAACAAACATTCCATGAAACAAATAGCCCAAATCATCGCCATGAGCCACACCGGGATAATCCAATCCCATGCAAGTCTTTATGGCTGCATTCGTTGGCGAATCGTATTCAAAGTTGTACACGTAGGTCGGTGCTGTAGCGTATTTTTGCCGGGATTTAATCATGCGATGACACGGATGCCAAATTAATTTCATTGACAAGTACTATGGACAAAATGAAGAATTTTTAAAATATAATTAAAATTTAGTGGAAATGGGAATTACGTCAAAAAAACAAATTTTCCATTATTTTCCCATCGCCAAAGTGTTCCCTCTTAACACGTTCGGCAACTTGTTTGCATTGCTCAGCTTCTAAATTTTGCCGGAATTCGAACGGAAGCATTAATACCGGATCCTCTTCCCAAGCCTTATAAATTCCTTTGTCGACAACTAAAAAAGGGGGACCGATAAAAATTAGTATTTTAAGCAAATCAAGATAAAAGCTCAGTTCCATATACTTACAATCCCTAAACGTCATCCCCTCCCTTGACGTGCATACTGTTATCATAGGAATATGATTGCTCCATGCATTTTTCGCTAGCTCCACTGGATTCTTGGGCAATATACACTCATCGCTGATGTAGGGCTCAATGACTGGATACGACGCCCATATGTAGCCTTGATATTGATCCTCCTTGGTTACGGAAGCCATTTCAGATCTAGATAGTTTCTTTGCATTCAAGCCGCGCAAAAACGTCAAAATATCCTTCTCGTTTCGCGGCCCACTGTAAGCCAACTTTTGCAAAATTTTCTGAAGACCACCCTTCCGCGAAGCGTTAGCCCAATCACAAAGTGCCGATCCCGAAATACATATCATCCGATGGAATAGCCCCTTGGCCAGATCAGTTAAGCCGAGAATATGGGTTGAAGCACCACCGGCACTCTGACCGAATAGGGTCACGTTATTGGGATCACCGCCAAATCGGGAAATGTTTTGTTGAACCCACTTGAGGGCTAGGATTTGATCTCGAAGACCAGCATTCCCGGGGATTTTTAGCGATGGGTCTTTCAAGGTGAGGAAGCCTGAAACATTAAAATTGTAGGATTATGGTAAGTCGCGATGTGTACAAATACGTACCAAAAATTCCAACACGGTAGGCTATCGTTACAAGCACAACATCTTTGGTCATAAAATAGTCAGGGCTGTACATAATGGTAGATGTTGATCCAACAGCAAAGCCACCGCCATGAATCCAAACCATAACAGGCTTAAGTGTTGTAAAACTTAACTGAAATGGAGATGAAATTTCAGGTGAATAATAGGTATAATTTAAGCGAGCACCATCTAAACTCAAAAGGAGTAAGAAAAAAAAACTCGTCTCCGATGGTGCAGATCTGGTCGCGATAATGTTGATTAGCCCAAATCGAATAAAAGAGTCTGAGTCCAGAATAACGCCAAAATACTTCGAGCTGGGCGATAATTGCAGTTGATGTCCATTTTAATTTCGGGTTTTTGTACTAAACAGAATCAGTTTTGTCTACCCCGGGTTTACGCTTGTGGCCCATTTGCTGACCAAACCAAGGGCTCTTTCCATGATCTGACTGACCACGGAGAGACACATTCCTGATACTACAATCGCTATCGTACACACAATACTTATACAAACATTCCTGTACCGCCAGTCATCATCAGATTCCATAGAAAGGGATCTGCGATGGGCCCCTGCAGAGAACCACAGCATTAACTCTTTACAACCACCCCAGACAAAAGAGAATCTACCCAAGAAAGAATTTATCCATCAAAAGATTTCTGGACTATGAAATAAAGTGCAACAATGTCAGTAGGTGAGGCGGAAAAGGCACTTGGAGTTTCGAAAGGTCCACTCCACACGAAGAAAGAAACATGGTGGTGGAACACCGAAACTAAGGAAGCAGTGCAAGCCAAATCGAACGCATTTAAGGCATGGACGAAATGTGAGTCAAGCAGTGAAGCCGAACGGGTTCAACTTCGCGAAAATTATATGCAATGCCGGAAGAAAGTAAAGCGCTTGGTAGCTCAAGCAAAGGCGAAGGCAGCTGAGAAATTCTACCAAGAATTAGAAACTCAGACTGCGACCGAAGGACCGTCTTTGCGCGAGAGACCTAAGCACGACGCCAGGATATTTAGGGTCGCAGCCCAAAGGAGAAGGAACGCTCGGGAAATACAGGCGCCAAAGTACGTGGAGGACTCGCAAGGAATGTTGCTGATTGACGATACGGCAATTTGTAGCAGGATGCGAGAGTATTTTGACGAACTTCTAAATGAAGAGTTTCCTCGAGCAGCTTTTCAAGATGTTGAGCCGAATACCACAAATATTGAAGATATCTCAGAGGAAGAGGTGATGGAGGCAATGCATCAGATGAAACGCGGAAAGGCAGTCGGCCCGGACAAAATCCCCGCGGAATTTTGGTTGAAAATGGAAAATGTTGCGCTTAGTTGGCTTCAATAAAATCAAAGGTGGGCAACCGATGCCTGATGCTTTCAGGGAAAGTTTTCTTCTTCCTTTCTATAAGAACAAGGGAGACTCACGCAAACTCAACAACTATAGGGCTATAAAGTTAACACCTCATACACTAAAGATCTACGAGCGAGTTGTCTGCAACCGATTGAGAAAGATTGTGCGGTTGAATGACAATCAATGCGGCTTTGTTGAAGGTCGATCTACAGTCGATGCGATTCAGTGCATTCGTATTGCGACGGAAAAGTATAGAGCAGCACGAAAGGACTTGTACTTTGTGTTCATCGATTTGGAGAAGGCATTCGATAGAGTACCTCGTGATCTGATATGGTTGGCCTTGAGAGCACTTAATGTCCCCGAGGCATACGTCAGGATGATACGAGACATGTATGATGGAGCTACGACTAAGGTTAGATGCACAGCCGGTGAATCAGAAGAATTTCCGGTGAATGTCGGAGTACACCAGGGCAGTGTATTGAGTCCGTTGCTCTTCAACATCATCATGTGCTACTTATTAACATGTGTCTCCGACGGCCTAGAAATATCTCTTCTTTTTGCTGATGATATAGTCCTCAGTAGCCCAAACATCGTTGCCTTGCAAGCTGCGCTTACAAAATGGTGTGACATTCTGGAGGAGCATGGACTGAGGGTAAGTATAACAAAGACTGAGTTCTTATGCTGCCAATTCTCAGACCCAAATGCACCGATACCAGAAATGTACGTCAAAGGAGAGCAGCTTAAGTCTTGTACCAAGTTCAAGTACCTTGGCTCGATGGTGAACAGCGGAGCTACATGCGATGATGACATCAAACATCGCACAAAGGTTGGGTCGATAAGGTGGCGAGAAAACTCTGGAGTTTTCTGCGATAAGAAAATGCCACTGAAGCTAAAGGGCAAGTTGTACAAAACGGTTGTACGTCCCGCACTCATGTATGGAACAGAATGCTGGACCATGTATGAAAGTTACGCGAAAGAAATGACAGCGATTGAAATGAAAATGTTACGCATGTCAGTTAGTGTAACCAAAAGGGACCACATGAAGAGTAGCTACATCCGAGGCAGCTTGTCCATAGACCAACCAATCACCGAAAAGCTCGAAGACCGACGAATGGATTGGTATTGCCATGTTCAAAGGCGTCCGCCTGAGAACCCCGCAAAGAGAGCGATATCAATGGAAGTTCCGCTTGATGGACCCAAGGCCAGAGGCAGACCGAAGAACACCTGGATGTGTCAAATGAAAAAGCAACAACAACGCATTGGTCTCGGCGATGACACGATCCAAGATAGAGCTGCCTGTAGAAATATGCTGAGAAATTATCGCCAAAACGGGCGATGTGCCTACACCGCAGGTCGAGCAACGCGGAACCATGGAGCGGTATAAAGAACGAGGCAAGGAAGAAGAAGAAATAAAGTGCAACTGCATTATTTTCGCTGGCGAAATGTCAAAAACCGGTGTGGAGACTTTCATGTGAAGTGAGTACCACCAAGCGAATTCGATTTCACGATCATCAAAATTTTGACAGTATTTGCATGGATTTCACGTGAACTGACGATGTTAGTACCTACTTTAACAACGAAACGCCTGCAGTTGACAATTATACACTTCACCTAGCGAAAAACTTGCATATATTTCTCCCGTGAAAACGGTGCCGTAGAGACTTGGTTTTTATGTATTCACTTAATTTAAGATAAATCTTCACTCGCGTTCTGGTTGATTGTCGATGACATCTTTTCACTGTAAAATAAAGTGCAACCGCATTATTTTCGCTAGCGAAATGTCAAAAACCGATGTGGAGACTTTCACGTGAAGTGAATCATCAAAATTTTGAAAGTATTTGCATGGATTTCACGTGAACTGACGATGTTAGTACCTCGAAAACTTTTATATCCGTAGCAGAAAGAGTTTGCCAACGAGGAAAGTACGTTGATGACCTGCTCTACCAAATTAGGAACCCCGCCATAGTAGTCAACCAGGGACAATCATACGTAAATGCCGCTGCCCCTTGATTCAGATATGTCGTTTAAATCACACGCACCCACACACCACATGGCCCTGCAAACGTGTAGTACCATTCGCTAGTAATATTTTAGACAGACATACCGCTTGCTAAGACGCCTGCTCTGTCATGGCACCTCCTTCCGAAGCGAATAGATCTATGTCTGTATACTCGCCTTACTGTGATTAATTAGCCTGATGTTGTTGCTGTAGCGGTGTAGAAAGGCATCGCTATGCATGTATGTGGATGTGCTTCGGTGTCGTTCGTTCTCCTCTATTCTCTCAAGCGACAAGAACGTACCAGCTGCAATAGGGTTGTCCTATAACGCCCTCAGGGTCAGATTAGTGGGTGCAGTGGGGCATCGAAACAGGTGGTCCATCATGAGGCGCACCACCGCAACTCGGCCAAATGTTCTAGATATGCCCGGGTTCGAGATAGGTATGAATTGAGGCGCAAATACCAGCTTCACCTAAGCTGGGCTAGTGTCGATCTTGTGGCTGTAGTCTCCTCAGGCGATATGGGTGGCGAGAGCACTGAGAGGACTGTATTTCTACTTCTCCCTATTAGCCGATTCACGACAGTTGTGTGAATATCTGGCATGGCCGCATGATATGCTGTGTCATCAAATATTTCGGAGATCCCTGACTCCACTCCGGACAAGTCGTGGAGTGGGAGTTGACCTGACAAGTTGTAGAGTGGGAGTATTGTCCATGAGATGATAGTTTGGATCATCCTCTCGATAACAACCGGCCAGAAATTGAAGAGACAGGAGAAGATTATGATCACGCACTGGTAACATCCATTCCATCCATTCCGGATGAAGATGATCCTGGGACGACATCAAGAGGCAACCCATGGCGATACGTAGAGCAGCATTCTGGCATGGCTGGATCTTATTCCAGTTTATGTCACAAACGGTTTGTGACCACACCGGTGCTGCATAGTCAGGGATTGCTCGACCTATCGAACCTATCGCTTTGTATTTGACCAGTTGCCCCAGGAGCTGTTAGCCAATGCCTTTAGGACGTTATTCCTACCCCAAGTATCTTAGGATTTGTAACAGTAGGAACAACGACACGCCATCTTGCACTCCAGTACAGACCTTAAGCTTCTCCGAAAATGCCTGCGTCCTGGTGGTCCACTTCTTGCAGTACAGTTAGACGGCGGAATGACTCGGTTGCGGATATAGAAAAACTCCCCACCAGTTTTCAATGTAGTCATTCAGTCGGGCATCATAAATCATTCCCTGTAGTGAAAACGGTGCAATCGTCCGCATAGGAAATTAGTTCGATACCCTCCGGGGTGCTGGAAGGCTCGCCAGGTTAAGCAATGTAGCAGAGAGTAAACTACCTTGTAGAACTCCCTGGTTAATGTTCCAATGTTTTGAACAACTGCCTCGACACTCCGTATAGGATTGCTTCCCAGCTAAATAGTCGGCAATCCGTCTTAGCTATTATGCAGGAATTGCATGCATATTGAGGAGCCGTCTAACAGCGCAGAGTGAAAGACCGTGTCGAAGGCTTTCGGCAGGTGAAGGACCACAGGGTTTTTTCTGGTTGAGGCTTTTGTGGATGTGATGGGTGATCAGATCCAGAGTGCTGTTGTGGTTGTGCATCTTCCTGAGGCCATGCTGGTGGAAGCTAACTCAGCATGTGATACAAGGGTGGGTTGGAGGAGTGGTTCGAGTGTCTTTGCAACGGGTAATAGAATTGTGATTAGACGGTAGGATTCGGCGAGTTTTCCGTTTTAACCGAGTTAAAAAGGGGGATGATTTGCCCCTTTTCCAGAATTCAGGGTTGACAAGCGTAGATATCGACAAGTTGAAAACATGGCCATTGAGTTTAGAGTTCTTGATTGAGGCTGAAACTTGGTCCGCTGTATAGGTGTCAATCGTTCAGTTTCGGATCCTTCTTTTTTTTTGTGCAATTGAGCATTTTTGTTTTGTTGTGTTCAATAGATTGCCTATTGAACAAGCTTGCACAAAGCTTAGGATTTGTGGTGAGTTTTTTACCGAATTTGATGGCTACACTAACTAACCTTGTCTTTGATTTGGACGAGGCAGGGTGCGGACCGTAGCCTAGAGTTTGCTCACACCTGTGTTGACATATCGAATAATTTCGGAGTTAAGCTCTTAAATTCTGGGGTCTGCGGGCTGGCGCGTCTTAAGTTGTCCCTGTCGTCGGCTAACCTTGCGGCAGCGGTTTGGGAAATATGGCCGAACTTTGGGGATCCGTCCTGCCGGAATGGGCCGATCTGCCGCTTTGACAATGACGTTCCGTATATTCTTTTTGGCTTCCTAGCGCGAGATACTTCGTCGTAGTGAACGCAGTGAAACCCTCCCGATTTGCCTTTTTGTGGTTGATAAGCGTACGCCGTTCTCACCTCGTCAGTTCGGCTGGCTTATCAATATTTATGATAATGGGAAGGTGATTGGAGGGTAAGGTCATCATAGTAGTCTCCTAGCGGGTTTCGCTTATCAAACTAGTGCTCGTTATTGCTATGTCAGGTGAACTGTGGCAGGCGCCAGCGACGTGTCTAGATAAAGTTCTATTGAGTAGGAAGAAATCGGATGGGTCTACTTTTGACGCGATGTATCAGAGTAGGTGTCGTGTGAGGAGTGGAGACAAAGCTCCAACCAACAACATCTGTCGACATCCGCGGCGATTATATACTTTTGATGTGCGATAGAGTCGACAGGCAGGGTCCTTATCCAGAAGGAGAGCTTGCATTCCTAATACACATAACCGTGCAATCCAGTGTATTAGACCTACATTTTAATGACGGCAGGGCGGAAATGCAAACTATTGCCGTCAAATCCGGCAATACCAATATCGAGTTATAGCTCGAGATGTAAATGGACAAAAGCATAGCTGCTGCGATAGGGTTTTCCCACAGTGAGTTAGGAGTAAGATCAGTGCGCGCAGCTGGGCATTAAAACAAATGACCCACATCATGAAGCGCGTCAGTGCAGTTTGGATAGATGTTTCGAATCTGGGTCTATATCCCAGGAAAGTAGGGATTGTAGCGTTAAAAGAAGCCAGACCGTTGTGCTAGTGTCATTCTTGTTGCTCTCGGGAGCCTAATCTCCTCAGCCAAAATTGGTGTTGCAAGCGCTGAGAAGACTCTATTCGCGCCTAATCTTGCAATAGATCGACGATCGCTGCAATGGCGGCCCGATATCTCTCTTCATCGTAAAGGTCCCGCTTGTATCCTCTCTCTAGGTCTCGTAAACCACGCCTGTCGTGGTGAAAGAGTTCGATCCCTGAGATAATGGTCGGAAAGATACTCACGGTAGCAACTAAAATGATACTGTTTTGAGAGTAAGAGATTGTGGTGACGTATTGGCATTAATTGTGTCTCCTGATGTAACTGATCCTGGGCAAACATCATGGATAGGGCGCATACAGTAGACCATAGCTTCCTGACACCGTCATTAAGGAGGTGCTCATTCCATTTCGCCTTCCAATAGTCTTTAACTTGTCGATTGAATTTAGAGTTGAGCTCCTGAATTCTGGGAACACCAGGATGAGCGCCTCCGATGTGCTATCGCAATGACGTTCCTAATATTTCGTTCGGCCACATTAGTTGTTGTGGGTAGCTCGATGAACTTTGCCAACGAGTATGATTTAAAACCGTCCCAATCGACGGCTTTTTTTTGCGATTCTTATAACGATTGGGAGGTGATCATATTGGAGGGTCGTACCCGTGTTCCATCACGTTTAACTTATCAAGCTTGCACTTACAATGGTTATGTCAGGAGAACTACTACAAGTGCCAGTGACTCGAGGCGGCGAGTATTCATTGAGAGAACAGAACTCTGAAGCGTCTAGAGATTCGGCGATAGCTATACTCCTAGCATCGTTGTGTAGGTCAGCTCATGGTGCACAATAAAGTCACATAGAATGATCATGTGCTCTCCAGAAAGCAGAGGACCAATATCGAAACGATAGTCCGAAGGACAACTAGAGTATTCCATATTGGTACCACCCTGATAAAACTGAGATGGCTTACAGTTCCGCCGTACCGTCGAGGAAATACACAGTAATGTACGGACTGGTGTATTAGAAAGGCAAGCCCACTTTCAGGTTGAGAATCATTCCATATCAACATGGACGCTGAGAGACGAGTTCGTCTGCTGAATGGCAGGAATCAGAATTTTGTGAGAACTCATGAAGTGGGTAATCTCGGCTGTTTTGTAATACTATTGCAATATGGATAATGGAGTGAAGACTGCTGGTGGAGGGGCAGGAGTTAAACTTGGGCTGGCATTCCTGTTCATATTATTTTGGGTTTGTGGGGACTTTGGAAGTGAAGATGAGCCAAGCGAGATGCCGCCCTGCAACCTACAACCTACAACCCGCTGCAACACATTACCTATTATGCTGACCCGTCCTGCTCCAGCCTCAACACCTGAAATCGACCCATTCCCGACAGCAGTTACTTTCCACTGGCTTGCCATTCGGACCAATTCCTGAATTTTTTCAACACCGTTAGTCCAATAATATCGTATTTTCGTCATGAAAAAAATACAGGAGTTTATTTCTCAATTTTGTTATATGTATTTTGGGGCGCTGATTCCGAATATCAACTTTGCACCCTAAAAAACGTGCCGCAACCTTTAAAAAAGGGGGGAAAGGGGGGCATTTTTTCGGTTTTTTGCGATTATTTCCAAAACGGTAAAAGATACAGAAAAATGGTCTGAGAACGGAAAAAACTACATAAAATTATCTTTGCAATGATATATAACACATTAGAGTTTAATTGCATATTTCGGCGTTAGAATAGCACATAAATTAGAATATTTTCATTTTAGACCTTTTTTAAAAGCTCCATAACTTTTCAAAGAATGTTAGTTCAGCCGTAAAGTTTTGTATAAGTATTCACAACAAATTTAAGATAATTTTAACGTAAACATTGAGTCGCTCCGGTCAAGGCCCCCAGTATCCCCCCATTTAAATTTTTCAAAACGGCATATCCATAACTCCCCCCAAAATTGGAGCAGAGTGCTAAATTTTGGTTTGTTGAAATTGGAGCTCATAGTGACCCCACCCACCAAAACTCAGCTCATTCGGATAAAAACTAAGGGTACCTCCCATACAAAGTGACCCATCAGGAATTTGTTCTACGTACGAGTAGGTACTACTCATTTTATAAACTGTAGAACAAAGTTGTCTTGGGTCACTTTGTATGGGAGGTACCGTTAGTTTTCATCCGAATGAGCTGATTTTTGGTGAGTGGGGTGACTATGACCTCCAATTGCAGCAAACCAAAATTTAACACTCTGCTCCAATTTTAGGGGGAGTTATGGACATGCCGTTTTGAAAAATTTGAATGGGGGGATAATGGGGGTCCTTGACCGGAGCGACTCAATGTTTACCTTAAAATGATCTTGAACTTATTATGAGTACTTATACAAAATTTAACGGCTGAACTAACATTCTTTCAAAAGTTATGGTCCTTTTAAAAAAGGTCTAAAATGAAAATATTCTAATTTATATTCTATTCTAACGCCGAAATATTCAATTAAACTCTAATGTGTTATATATCATTGCAAAGATAATTTTATGTAGTTTTTTTCGTCCTCAGACCATTTTTCTGTATCTCTTACCGTTTTTGAAATAATCGCAAAAAACCGAAAAAATGCCCCCCTTTCCCCCCTTTTTTAAAGGTTGCGGCACGTTTTTTAGGGTGCAAAGTTGATATTCGGAATCAGCGCCCCATAATACATAAAGAAACAGTGAGAAAAAAACTTCTGTATTTTTTTCACGGAATGGTACTAAGTCGACACGATATTACTGAACTACGTCGCCTTTAGAAAAATTGAGAACAGTCGCGCCGAGATGAAATGCTCCCAATAGGACGAAAAAACGCATATCCCGAATTCACACATATACACAGGCAAACACAATCTACCTACATCGAACCTTCAAGGTCTCTACACCGTACTCCCGCTGGAATTCAAGCCAGTTCTATCGAGAGGAGTCAGGTAGAAGAATTAATCTAACCGAGGGTATGGACAATGGCACAATAGACCATAAATCTTTTTGTTAAATTAGTTAGTCAAACCCCAAAGGGTCCTTCGTGACATCAAGATGAAAAAAAGGTTTTTTCGATTCATTAAATCAGCTGGGCCTAAGTGTCAACCCTGCGAACGTGTAACGTGTGCAGACAAAACTTATTCATGCTAATAGCTTGCCTGAATCTAATACACATTCCTAAAATTTGGAGAGAAATGAGAGTTACTTTTATTCCCGAAAAAGTTCGCATGAAGGTCCAAAGAATCTTCGGCTTTTAGCCTTAGCCATACTGAATCGAATGAAGCCATGTTGTTAGCAACATATCCCATAAATATCCTAGCTCAACTACTTTCATTTTCTTCCGCAAGTATGGTGGAAAGTGTAAATATCGAAAAATTACAAAGGACGGATGCTGGATTTTCAGGATTAGGAGACATGAACATGTTGTGTCCAATAATTTCAATTAAGGTATTTTTTTTATCTTCCCAAAATTATTTGGAATTTACGCTACACTGATTTCTTCATACTTACATCTCTGGTAAAAACGTTTACAAATAAACAATCTTCATCGCCCATGACCCATGACATTCCCGTACAATCCAATTCATTTGTCCACGGTTCCGGTGGTTGGGGATTCTATTTCGAAAAAAAAATTAATTTCGAAAAATGAAAACAGCGAATAAATCATTAATATTTTAAAAAGGAATCAAAATGCAATTTATGGGATGGGTCACTTTGTATGGGAGGTACCGTTAGTTTTCATCCGAATGAGCTGATTTTTGGTGAGTGGGGTGACTATGACCTCCAATTGCAGCAAACCAAAATTTAACACTCTGCTCCAATTTTAGGGGGAGTTATGGACATGCCGTTTTGAAAAATTTGAATGGGGGGATACTGGGGGCCTTGACCGGAGCGACTCAATGTTTACGTTAAAATTATCTTAAATTTGTTGTGAATACTTATACAAAACTTTACGGCTGAACTAACATTCTTTGAAAAGTTATGGAGCTTTTAAAAAAGGTCTAAAATGAAAATATTCTAATTTATGTGCTATTCTAACGCCGAAATATTCAATTAAACTCTAATGTGTTATATATCATTGCAAAGATAATTTTATGTAGTTTTTTTCGTCCTCAGACCATTTTTCTGTATCTCTTACCGTTTTTGAAATAATCGCAAAAAACCGAAAAAATGCCCCCCTTTCCCCCCTTTTTTAAAGGTTGCGGCACGTTTTTTAGGGTGCAAAGTTGATATTCGGAATCAGCGCCCCATAATACATAAAGAAACAGTGAGAAAAAAACTTCTGTATTTTTTTCACGGAATGGTACTAAGTCGACACGATATTACTGAACTACGTCGCCTTTAGAAAAATTGAGAACAGTCGCGCCGAGATGAAATGCTCCCAATAGGACGAAAAAACGCATATCCCGAATTCACACATATACACAGGCAAACACAATCTACCTACATCGAACCTTCAAGGTCTCTACACCGTACTCCCGCTGGAATTCAAGCCAGTTCTATCGAGAGGAGTCAGGTAGAAGAATTAATCTAACCGAGGGTATGGACAATGGCACAATAGACCATAAATCTTTTTGTTAAATTAGTTAGTCAAACCCCAAAGGGTCCTTCGTGACATCAAGATGAAAAAAAGGTTTTTTCGATTCATTAAATCAGCTGGGCCTAAGTGTCAACCCTGCGAACGTGTAACGTGTGCAGACAAAACTTATTCATGCTAATAGCTTGCCTGAATCTAATACACATTCCTAAAATTTGGAGAGAAATGAGAGTTACTTTTATTCCCGAAAAAGTTCGCATGAAGGTCCAAAGAATCTTCGGCTTTTAGCCTTAGCCATACTGAATCGAATGAAGCCATGTTGTTAGCAACATATCCCATAAATATCCTAGCTCAACTACTTTCATTTTCTTCCGCAAGTATGGTGGAAAGTGTAAATATCGAAAAATTACAAAGGACGGATGCTGGATTTTCAGGATTAGGAGACATGAACATGTTGTGTCCAATAATTTCAATTAAGGTATTTTTTTTATCTTCCCAAAATTATTTGGAATTTACGCTACACTGATTTCTTCATACTTACATCTCTGGTAAAAACGTTTACAAATAAACAATCTTCATCGCCCATGACCCATGACATTCCCGTACAATCCAATTCATTTGTCCACGGTTCCGGTGGTTGGGGATTCTATTTCGAAAAAAAAATTAATTTCGAAAAATGAAAACAGCGAATAAATCATTAATATTTTAAAAAGGAATCAAAATGCAATTTATGGGATGGGTCACTTTGTATGGGAGGTACCGTTAGTTTTCATCCGAATGAGCTGATTTTTGGTGAGTGGGGTGACTATGACCTCCAATTGCAGCAAACCAAAATTTAACACTCTGCTCCAATTTTAGGGGGAGTTATGGACATGCCGTTTTGAAAAATTTGAATGGGGGGATACTGGGGGCCTTGACCGGAGCGACTCAATGTTTACGTTAAAATTATCTTAAATTTGTTGTGAATACTTATACAAAACTTTACGGCTGAACTAACATTCTTTGAAAAGTTATGGAGCTTTTAAAAAAGGTCTAAAATGAAAATATTCTAATTTATGTGCTATTCTAACGCCGAAATATTCAATTAAACTCTAATGTGTTATATATCATTGCAAAGATAATTTTATGTAGTTTTTTTCGTCCTCAGACCATTTTTCTGTATCTCTTACCGTTTTTGAAATAATCGCAAAAAACCGAAAAAATGCCCCCCTTTCCCCCCTTTTTTAAAGGTTGCGGCACGTTTTTTAGGGTGCAAAGTTGATATTCGGAATCAGCGCCCCATAATACATAAAGAAACAGTGAGAAAAAAACTTCTGTATTTTTTTCACGGAATGGTACTAAGTCGACACGATATTACTGAACTACGTCGCCTTTAGAAAAATTGAGAACAGTCGCGCCGAGATGAAATGCTCCCAATAGGACGAAAAAACGCATATCCCGAATTCACACATATACACAGGCAAACACAATCTACCTACATCGAACCTTCAAGGTCTCTACACCGTACTCCCGCTGGAATTCAAGCCAGTTCTATCGAGAGGAGTCAGGTAGAAGAATTAATCTAACCGAGGGTATGGACAATGGCACAATAGACCATAAATCTTTTTGTTAAATTAGTTAGTCAAACCCCAAAGGGTCCTTCGTGACATCAAGATGAAAAAAAGGTTTTTTCGATTCATTAAATCAGCTGGGCCTAAGTGTCAACCCTGCGAACGTGTAACGTGTGCAGACAAAACTTATTCATGCTAATAGCTTGCCTGAATCTAATACACATTCCTAAAATTTGGAGAGAAATGAGAGTTACTTTTATTCCCGAAAAAGTTCGCATGAAGGTCCAAAGAATCTTCGGCTTTTAGCCTTAGCCATACTGAATCGAATGAAGCCATGTTGTTAGCAACATATCCCATAAATATCCTAGCTCAACTACTTTCATTTTCTTCCGCAAGTATGGTGGAAAGTGTAAATATCGAAAAATTACAAAGGACGGATGCTGGATTTTCAGGATTAGGAGACATGAACATGTTGTGTCCAATAATTTCAATTAAGGTATTTTTTTTATCTTCCCAAAATTATTTGGAATTTACGCTACACTGATTTCTTCATACTTACATCTCTGGTAAAAACGTTTACAAATAAACAATCTTCATCGCCCATGACCCATGACATTCCCGTACAATCCAATTCATTTGTCCACGGTTCCGGTGGTTGGGGATTCTATTTCGAAAAAAAAATTAATTTCGAAAAATGAAAACAGCGAATAAATCATTAATATTTTAAAAAGGAATCAAAATGCAATTTATTACCATTACCCGGCCAAAAATCTATACATAATGTAAGTAACGTACAAAATGCATTTGTATAATACATCTTGCAATGTTAGAACAAGAAATCATTATATTAAAGTGACCACTTCAACCAAATATAGTACCTCAATCCCTATACCTCAAAAAGCACAATTAGATAATGATAGTTGGCATATTTACATATTTTTCATGTCAAATACGAAGATTTGGCTTTTTTCTATCCAAATTTATACATTTCATCTAAAAACTAAAATATATATTGTTTATTGTTCAGATAAAGGCAGCTCCGCACCTTGCTCGAGGTTCGCCAAACCACGAGCGAGTATTTTAGCGAAACCCGCGCAATGTAAGGAAGTCTAAAAATCTGTATTATATATTTTATTCAAATAATACTGAAACAGCTATTAAAAAAATAATTATTGAAATTATACAAGAAGTGACAATAAAATTTAATTCAACTGCCGAACGTCCAAAAGACAACAATAAATTCATATCAAATTCAATACAACTTGTCCGCATCGTACAAACTATCCCAAAAAGCCAACTTTTCAGCATACGGATTTGCTTCGCACGTAACTTCTGCACCGAATCTCAAACAATTCGGTGGATTATCCTCCGGACCGACTGGTTCCCATCTGACCGACTCTAATTCCGGACAATTTGGATCACCTGTCTTGGCAAACTGAGTCAACATGGCGACATATTGTTCGACTTTTTTACGATCCATAGATCCTTTTTGTGGCTCAAAAACGAACATACTCAAAAAGGCATAGCTCAAATCATCACCATGAGCCACTCCGGGATAATCACTGACACCCACGAGAGTTTTAATCATAGCGTTGGGCGGTGAATCGTACTCAAAATTGTACAAATATGTTGGAGCCACTGCGTATTTTTGACGTGAAAGTATGGTGCGGTGGGTGGCGTGCAAAAAGTATTTGTAAGAGAGGAACTGAAAAAATTAAAAGTGAATAAAAAACCACAAAAGTCTAGGTAACAATAGTACATACATCCATATAGGGAACATCTGTAATTTCTCCGTCTCCGAAGTGTTCCTTTTTCAAACGTTCGCCCAGTTCCTTGCATTTTTCCGGATCAGCATTTGCTCGCAGATCAAATGGAAGCATAAGTGAAGGATCTTTCTCCCATGCCTTGAACATGTCCTTGTCAATAGCTGTTAAAAAAAATCAAAAATAATTTAATTAAAATAAAACAATTAAATCGGTCCTAAGAATACTTACAACTCTTGAACGTTATTCCCTCCCTTGAATTACATCCGATCAACAAAGGAATATCAACACTCCATGCCATTCGTGACAACTCGACCGGATCTTTGGCCAAAACACAATGCTCGCCGACATAAGGCTCAACAACTGGATGCGAAGCCCACATGTAGCCCAAGTATCGATCCTCTTTCCCGATAACGTTCGCATTGACTGTTGCCAGTTTCTTTGCATCCACGGTGCGTAAAAATTTCAACACAGCTTCTTCGTCTTGTTCACCGGTGTATTTCAACTCTTTGAGTATGTCGGGGAGTCTATCCTTTTGGGTTGGCATTGCCCAATTGCACAATGCTGTTCCCGATGAGCAGATCATACGATGGAACAGCCCTTTCGTATGCTCGATCAGACCAAGCATATGGACCGAAGCACCACCGGCACTCTCGCCGAATATCGTTACATTCTTAGGATCGCCACCGAAACGGGATATATTCTCTTGAATCCAGACCAAAGCCAAAATTTGATCGCGAAGTCCAGCATTTCCGGGAATATTTATTGCGGGGTCGTTGAGCGATAGGAAGCCTGGAAATGTGCCATAAAAAAGACTTAATAAGAGAGATAGGTGATGATTAAAAAGGGAGTTTACCAAAGATTCCAACTCGATAGGCAATTGAAACAACCACAACGTTTTTGCCGAGCAGGTAGTCGGGGCTGTACATATCGCGGGTCGTTGATCCGAATGCAAATCCTCCTCCGTGAATCCATACCATAACCGGCATAGGTGTCGATGGGTTAACCTGATAATTAAAAAACAAATCTATCGATTATCTTGTTTATGAATTTATTTTTTGGGAAATATTTCCCAAAGAATAAATTACGTTCTAGGTCCTGTCTTCGAATGCACGCCGTGTTACATCCCTTTTCAACTCTCACTGCATGACTCCCTACAAATCAAGTTGTGGGGAAAACCCACATCAGATGTGCAGAGCTCTCTCAAACCGTTGCCGTGAGAATAAATACCGCTGCGGGGACAAAACATCCTTATTGACCTATAATAATAATTTACGGAATTTCCCCACGAACATTACATGAATAGGTGCGAGCATGTATCTTTGAACTTTGCACTTTCTTGTAATGTTTCTATTTTCTAGGTTCCACTACTGAATTCGCAAGAGAAAATGAGCTTTTTCCACAGAAAATGTGCTTTCTACACAGAAGTGAGCTTTGATTGTCCAATTAATCGCTGAGTCTATGGGCCCTCTTACAGGTTACAGATTCCACTGTTAGATGTGCATAGACAGTACGATTAATTGAACAATAAAAGCTCATTTTCGTGGAGAAAGCTCATTTTCTCTTGCGAATTCGGTAGTGGAACCTAAGAGGCACCATAGACCCTCCGATCGATCGGCCAGATTTTTTGATTGCGAGATAAATCGGTACAAGGTGTATGGGACCATCGGATTCAATTTTTTGATTTGACATGTGGAACGTATTGCCAATGCAATTTTCCGCACTAGCTGTCATGACATTCATGTGTTCTCAGTTGCTGATTTTTTGATAAACCTGTAGTCGTTCTTCATGCTGTGGCTGTGGAGGTCATTCTTCATCAAAGTAGCAATGTCCAAGCTTCCATCGTCAAAAATGGAATTTTTGCTATTTTGTGTTTTGTCTTGTGGACCGTGAGACTGTCTATTTCAGATTGCCCAATAAATTGCCTAATGTATTGTGCTGAACGGGCGGCCGGCAGATCGATTGTGGGCAATCGATTGCCCAATCGATCGGCCGAGAAATCGTCAGGTTTGTGGCCCCCTTAAAGGTCCATCTAGATTAGTCGCCAAATGGCTTCACGTGCATCCAAATGGCTGTTGTCATTCCATCCAAACTGATCGCCATTTGGGTGTGCGTCCAGTTTTGATATTCAATATGGCAACTCAACCAACCGCTTTGACAGCCGCTTGTCAAATTCAAAGTGACAATTTTGAAACTTTTGTTCGTTCTTTTGTGTGAAATTGAATGGCCGTGTAATAAGTCAAACGCGCAGAGTCCAATTTTGATCTTCTTCTTCCTTGCCTCGTTCTTTATACCGCTCCACGGTTTCGCGTTGCTCGACCTGCAGTGTAGGCACATCGCCCGTTTTGGCGATAATTTCTCAGCATATTTCTACAGGCAGCTCCATCTTGGATCGCCGAGACCAATGCGTTGTTGTTGCTTTTTCATTTGATATATCCAGGCGTTCTTCGGTCTGCCTCTGGCCTTGGGTCCATCAAGTGGAACTTCCATTGATATCGCTCTCTTTGCGGGGTTCTCAGGCGGACGCCTTTGAACATGGCAATACCAATCCATTTGTCGGTCTTCGAGCTTTTCGGTGATTGGTTGGTCTATGGACAAGCTGCCTCGGATATAGCTACTCTTCATGTGGTCACTTTTGGTTACACTAACTGACATGCGTAACATTTTCATTTCAATCGCTGTCATTTCTTTCGCGTAACTTTCATACATGGTCCAGCATTCTGTTCCATACATGAGTGCGGGACGTACAACCGTTTTGTACAACTTGCCCTTAAGCTTCAGTGGCATTTTCTTATCGCAGAAAACTCCTGAGTTTTCTCGCCACGTCATCCACCCAACCTTTGTGCGGTGTTTGATGTCATCATCGCATGTAGCTCCGCTGTTCACCATCGAGCCAAGGTACTTGAACTTGGTACAAGACTTAAGCTGCTCTCCTTTGACGTACATATCTGGTATCGGTGCATCTGGGTCTGAGAATGGGCAGCATAAGAACTCAGTCTTTGTTATACTTACCCTCAGTCCATGCTCCTCCAGAATGTCACACCATTTTGTAAGGGCAGCTTGCAAGGCAACGATGTTTGGGCTACTGAGGACTATATCATCGGCAAAGAGAAGAGATATTTCTAGGCCGTAGGATATACGTGTTAATAAGTAGCACATGATGATGTTGAAGAGCAACGGACTCAATACACTGCCCTGGTGTAACCCGACATTCACCGGAAATTCTTCTGATTCACCGGCTGTGCATCTAACCTTAGTCGTAGCTCCATCATACATGTCTCGTATCATCCTGACGTATGCCTCAGGGACATTAAGTGCTCTCAAGGCCAACCATATCATATCACGAGGTACTCTATCGAATGCCTTTTCCAAATCGATGAACACAAAGTGCAAGTCCTTTCGTGCTGCTCTATACTTTTCCATCGCAATACGAATGCACTGAATCGCATCGACTGTAGATCGACCTTCAACAAAGCCACATTGATTGTCATTCAACCGCACAATCTTTCTCAATCGGTTGCAGACAACTCGCTCGTAGATCTTCAGTGTATGAGGTGTTAACTTTATAGCCCTATAGTTGTTGAGTTTGCGTGAGTCTCCCTTGTTCTTATAGAAAGGAAGAAGAAAACTTTTGCCCACCTTTGATTTTGTTGAAGAGGACTGTGAGCCAACTAAGCCCAACATTTTCCATTTTCAACCAAAATTCCGCGGGGATTTTGTCCGGTCCGACTGCCTTTCCGCGTTTCATCTGATGCATTGCCTCCATCACCTCTTCCTCTGAGATATCTTCAATATTGGTGGTATTTGGCTCAACATCTTGAAAAGCTGCTCGAGGAAATTCTTCATTTAGAAGTTCGTCAAAATACTGTCGCATCCTGCTACAAATTGCCGTATCGTCAATCAGCAACATTCCTTGCAAGTCCTCCACGTACTTTGGCGCCTGTATTTCCCGAGCGTTCGTTCTCCTTTGGGCTGCAACCCTAAATATTCTGGCGTCGTGCTTAGGTCTCTCGCGCAAAGACGGTTCTTCGGTCGCAGTCTGAGTCTCTAATTCTTGGTCGAATTTCTCAGCTGCCTTCGCCTTTGCTTGGGCTACCAAGCGCTTTATCTCCGATAAAGTCCGATTTTGATATTTAAATTAAAAAAAAATCACCAAAATGAAATTTTGGTTACGCCATTTTCTGTCTCCATTTGGCTGGTAGTGTAGATGCTAAGTAGCAGCCAAATGGCTGTTCGTGATGCCAGTTTTTTGACGCGCAGCCATTTGGCGACTAATCTAGATGGACCATAACAAATGATCTTTTCCCACAGAAATGAAGGTACGAACCATTTGTGGGATTACAGGTCGCTCTTTACTCCGGTATACGTTAAGGATATATAACGGGCATCTAGCTATTTGACTAAATTCCTCTGGAAACGCCTCCAATTTAAGCTCGGTTTACCGTAGGTGCGCATTGGGAGTGTTCGTACGAAACAACTTACACGAAGCTGTTTACGACCTTGCTAGAATGATTTCAACAGAAATTCTGGTTGAGGAGACACGCAGATTACATATATTGTGGTCGACGTATCGACATGCCTGCGGATTTGGAAAGAAAAAGGTCAAACAAACAAGTAAGCTCAAGGTAACCGGTACATTGTGTTTGTGTTAAACACGGTAAAGTGAAGCACTTTTTAACTTAATTTATACCGAATCATGGCAAAAACAGACGAGAGAGTCCTAGCTGCAAGAGAATCGTAAATCACTCAAGGCACGCTCACGCACCTGAATGTGGAATTAGGAAAAATGTTAAGTCCCTAAAATATGGACAATCCTAGGCTAAAGTGGTAACACAGTTTGGAGGCAGTGAGTTAGCTTGCTTGCAGTATTCCAAAGAACTTGAGAAGAAACTAGACATGACGCAGCAAATCAGCATGACGGCTAGTTAGCCGAAATCGCCCCTGCAAAATAATACCGAGAGGTGGTCCTGCACGGAAGACCACCTAACGATACATAAACACTTACATCTTTGGTGAAAACGTTGACAAACAAACAATTCTCATCTCCGATCACCCAACTCTTCGTACCCATTTGCGTTTGTACTGGACCCGAACCTTCGCCAGTACCGTCCAAAATATTCTGCCATGGTTCCGGACGTTGAGGATCCTATGAAGAAAAATGATTTTATTTTAGCATACAAAATGTGTAAATAATAATAAAATTGTAGACTTATTGGTCAATATAATCTTATTTGACTACAAACACCATTCTAAAGCGCATGCAACGACAAAACATCGAAACTACTTGTACCACTACTGCTACTTGTGTAAGCACTGTTGGGGTGTCCTGATTTAAAAATTAAATTAACCTTAATCCGTGTAAATGCAGATTGTAAAAACAAAAATACTCAAAAATTCATCGACGGTCAAACTTACCCAGCCAGAACCCTACAGATTAAATCCGTGTAAAGACCGTTCGGTTCGCTGAAGAAAGAAGGAATTTTAACCTGAAAACGTGTTTATTAAAAACAATCAAAATCATTTCTTCGTCATTCTCACGTCGACTTCCAGCTGGAAAAGGTGGTAAAAAGCAAATGTGAAAATAAGGAAGAAATTCACTCATTAATATCATGCAGATAGCATAGTACTCGTATCATTTATTTCCCCAAACTAAAATTTTGCTGCACACACTTTCAAAGAAATTTCAACCAAATCATGTTCAATTAAGGTTAAAATAATTGACATCCAAAGTATTATGCCATCTGATTACAGTGTACCCTCAAAACAGTTCAGCCGCATCATACAAACTGTCCCAAAATGCCAATTTCTCAGCATGCGGAGTCGCTTCGCATGTAATTTCCTTATTGAATCTCAGACACTTGACTGTATCATCTCCACCCGAAATTGGTTCCCATTTAACCGATCCCAATGCCGAACCATTCGGATCACCAGTCAAAGCAAATTGCGAAAACATTCCAACATATTCTTCAATTTTCTTCCGATCCATAGATCCTGCTTGAGGTTCGTTCACTAGCATTCCTAAAAACAAATAGCTCAAATCATCAGCATGTGCAACACCAGGATACGTGAGTCCCATAAAATTCTTAATAAATCCATTATCCGGCGAGTCGTATTCAAAATTGTAAAGATATGTTGGAGCCCGGGCGTATTTACGACGTGATAAGACCATTCGATGAACCCCGTGCAAAAACATTTTGTAGGACAAATACTAAAATGAAAACAGATTTTTGAGTAAATCATAGGCTCACTGAACTGTAAATTGTATTTTACATCAATGTATGAAGTATCAGTAATTCCAGTGTCAAAATGTTCATTCTTGATTCGTTCAGCCAATTTCATACAATATTCAGGATTTTTCTTAGATTTGATGTCAAATGGAAGCGCCTTAATAAGATCCACTTCCCATGCCGTGAACACTCCTTCGCCGAAATCTGCGAAAATCATTTTAAAGATTATTTTTAAATATTTTCGCGAATCTATTGAATACGATTTAGCATTCATCGTCGACCGATTTGGGTACTATTACATAGCAAACCAATTTTAGATATGGTGTTACGTTCATAACTTTAATAATTTCATATTTGATCCTTACATCTTACAAAAGTCATTCCCTCCCTCGAAGTGCATCCAATAATCAAAGGTACATCATTAATCCATGCATCCGCAGCCAACTTCATCGGATCGTCGGGCAACAAACACTGCTCACCAACGTACGGTTCAATAACAGGATATGCCGCCCAAGCATAACCCGCATAACGGTCCTCTTTCGTCATAATCGAATTTTCAGCTGTACTTATTTTTACAGCACTCATACCACGAAGAAATTGCAATTTTTCCCGCTCGGTATCCGGTCCAGAATAGCCCAGCCAAACGCATACTAGTGAAAACCAATCCTTTTTCGGTGGAAGTGTCCAACTGCACAATGCTGATCCCGACAAACAGATCATACGATGAAATAATCCTTTAGCGTGATTTGTCAAGCCCAGGATATGAATTGATGCTGCACCGGCACTCTGTCCCATGACCGTTACATTGTTGGGATCTCCTCCGAATCGGGATATGTTTTGTTGGATCCATTTCAAGGCTAGGATTTGATCGCGCAGTCCAGCGTTTCCGGGAATTTTTAGTGAAGGGTCAGTCAAGGAGAGAAAGCCTGTAAGTATGTGAGTAATGTTTGTTGTGTTTTGTATTTTTAGTGAAAGAGGGTAAGATACCCTTACCGAAAATCCCTAAACGATATGCAACTGAGACGTATACGATATCCTTGCTCATTAGATAGTCAGGACTGTACTGATCGCGACTGGTAGATCCGGCAGCAAAACCGCCGCCATGAAGCCATACAATTACAGGCTTGGGTGTGGAAGGGTTGACCTACAAAAGAAATTATGAATAGAAATAGAATTGTTTATTTTTGACAAATTAGCGAGGAGAAATAAGGGTTTATTTTAGTGACTATAAGCAAATTGAAAAGCACCACCTTAAACTTCTGCCTCAGCGTTGCCGATTTAAGGAGCTAACACTGACCTACTATAGCTGGTCACTTATAACCTATATAAAAAATTACTCTATGACATGGCATGTGAGTCCAACGCGAGGAAATCATTGCAACATGTTCCATTTTTTAACGACTTTGGACTCGTCTGCCCACAATTTTGCCCCACTAACACTGTCTGCCACCTTCTTAGCCCCACTCTGCCCAGGAGGTAGACTATCGTTTTGAGGCATCTCCAATCAAGAAATTTTCGAAAACGTTTATCACAAATGCGAGGAAATATGTACTTGCAAATAATTTGGGGAAACGAGGAGGAGATTGCAAGCCTCCAAGGTAACGAATATAAGTAGCTTACTTTTAAGAAAGTCGCCTGGCCGGTGCGCTCCAGACGATTCGCCTTTAAATCGTAGGCATATTCTGCACAGATCCGTCTGTGTGTCATCCTGTAGACATGCTTTAGTGCATCTCATAGTGTATTATAACGGCACTAGAAGCCAAACAGACGTTTGCCTAGCAGTTAGAATGCCATCAAAATTTCTACCCAAAGCTCTACGTCTCAATCGGATCAGCAACACATATGTGACCCGAAGAGGTAGACTACAGATTGTGAAGGTCACTCTTCCAGAATATTCTACATTTAGGTGTCCCAACAAGCAGGGTCGGTTTTAGGTATTTAAAGGCTATTGAATTGAATGTTTTAATGGGGCAATTGGGACCCTCAATACATTCCTCAGAGCGCAAGGGGTTCATTTAGCAGTGCCAACAATCTGTGCTGATTAGTATTAATTTGATGCGAATAATCGGTGGAAAAATGTTTGCCACACGTCACAAGCCACAAGCAAAATGTTGTACACAGCTCGAGAGAAGAATGAATGACCTCTCACGACTACGGATTGAAAGGATGCATGAAACGAATCAGATACAATATGAAAGAGCTAATCATGCACCTATGATAGAGCGGATGAATGATTGTTGAGGCGTTTATTAACTCATTTTGTCAAGAAGCTGGTTTTAAAACTCCTATCACCACTTTATCTCTCGATTTAGCCTCTTGAAGCTAGTAACCTGATAAACATTCGTTCGGGGTGCCAAATTTCGGGCGACAATATAAAGGAGACTACAAAAATCCCGAGGTTCACAACTAGAGCCTACATTTTTCAATTGCATTTATTGCTTTCGGTACAAAATTGCCAAGTAAACGCCAGTGGCGGATCAACTTACCTCGTGACTAAAGTTTGTTATTATATGGGCCAAGGTAAGCCCTACTGAAACTGCTATCTCTCGGACACTAAGATCCAGAGATTTCCTGCGGGAGATGAAATGTAGACCATTGACTTAGTGTTGCGATAGGCGAATCGGCTGATTTTAAATTTGTCCCGCCCTACTTTGTCCAATGGAATTTTGATTTTTTTTTAATGTTAGATATGTGTGCGACTGAGAATATTGCATCCCTTTCTACGAAAAATCTGTACTGTGCTGTACAAGTTTGAGCAAATATAATGGCAAAGAATTTCGATGGACTATGCTTGTACACGTTTCCGGAACAGGGCCAGTGGCGTAGATAAGGAGGGATCAAGGGGATCAATCCCCCCCCCCCTTCGGTCACTTTTTTATTATTATTACTTTAGGTACGTAAAACAAAGCAAACGTGTGTAGTGTTTCATAAAAACGTGAGACCATTTTCAGAACAGTAATAGAAAATTTAGCACTTTCTCAAATTTCAATTGTGGAATAATATCGGCAGAATAGAATCGTATCGGCAGAATAGTAACACTACAGCACAGGGCTTTACGTTCATTTACTTTTTCACATTGGAGTTTTGCACAGGCAAGCCCTACTGAAGTAATTTAGACAGCGGCCGGCGGCTCTAGCATTTACGTGGTCCCGGGTAAGATAACAAATTGCCGCCCCTTAGTAGATTGATGGTATGATACTATCGATGGACGTATTTGTTGTAGAATCGATACAAAGATTTTTTTTTGTCATAAATCGAGTGAATGGTCCCTCATGGTCGTGGCTCCGAAACGATTTACATAATGGAACCAGCTGATGTAGAGACAACACAAAAATTAATGCTCACAATGGGATTCAAAATAACGTTCAGCTATCATTCATAGTCTTAAACGCAATTCACCACAATTCAGCAAGACCTTATAGAGTTTGTTTGGAATTTCAAATTTAAAGCTTGATGTAAGAAATCGTAAATTAATGCGCAAAATTCCCTAAAACACTCAACACATTTTAGAAAACACTGCCCTCAAAAATGTTAAGTCAACAAATTGTGCTGACTTTGATTACTAACCTCCTGCAGTTGTTTTCATAAAAAACTGGGCAGCCGCAAAACTTAAATTAGCCGGATTTCTGCAGGGTTTTCAACGTATATAGCTTATTTTCATAAACGCACCATCTCGACAGTTTTTATAGAGAATAGGGTCAGAGCTAGTTAAATCGGCGGAACCTAGCCAAATTCCAATATTAGCCTTTCCGCAGGATGGAGCTCTGGCAATGTGTTATGTCGTTCGATCCCTCATCTTGCTGAAATCCAAACCACCTTGTTCGTAGTTTGCCCTCCAATACTAGTTGATCCAATGCAATCCGAACCAACTGAAGAAATCCATCCATGCAAAGATTTGGCAAATTGAAGTTTCATGGAAATTATGGAAAACGACTTAAAAGAAAATAATGCCTTTGGACAGAACATTTCTCATAAAACGCCGTTACGCGGTCAGTGTTTATGCTCCCTATTTCTCATTTCATATGAATTTCTTCGGGAGCTCAATATTTATTCCTGGCACTCATCGGACCTAAACAAAAACTTTAGATCGCATCTTCCGGAAATCAAAGCACGGCATATCGCATATAAATGAAACAAAAAATTGCATGTTTCGTCCTTTATTTGAAAATTAGGTAGCTCCCTTTGGCAAAAATGAGGGATCATGCAATGTCCTTTTGGTGAATAACCCAATTAGCACATTTACTTTTCGAAAGTAGGGCGAATGCTAACATCACATATGTCAAATTTACGCATGGCCTCCAAATTTATAGCAAATATAGCTAGCTACTACGGTGTCCTAAAAGTTTGTAAATTTTAGAAATACATACCCACGAATTTCTGAGTTATCGGAAAATTTCGATTTTGCTTTATGCACATATATTGGGCATTCCCAACGAGCTCCCGTCTTCACAATGTCCCTTTCTGGACATATAATTGTGTTGAGGTGTTCCGGCCAGAAAAGCGGCGATGGTCTTCCGTGACTCCGAAAAGTTTGGGAACCACTGATCTAACCCAATATAAAGCTCTAGTACTCCAAGCAAAGTATCGATAATTTGTATGAAAATTGGAATACTGTGGATTCACTCACCGTATAGTAAAAAAGGCAAAATTATTTTAGGACTCAGTGTTTTCGTATATGGCAAAATTGGTATCTATTTTGCACCAAAATGTGCTGAAAAAACGGTTAATTTGAAGTGTAATAAATACAGAAATTGTTATTTTGAAATGCAACATTTGATAACCTTAAAAGTAAAAGCAATCTTGCAAAATGATCCCCCCCTCTCCGAAAAGCTATCTACGCCACTGAACAGGACAAAATATATTTTTTCTGCTACTCGCGCTTAGCCTACAAATTTTTTCAGACTGGCACTAGACAATAAAGTTAGTCTCGAAAAGTAGACTTTCTTTGTGGTGATATTCGTCATATCGGCATAATCTGAGGTCAGAAACAAGAAAAGATTTGTGTTTACTCACCACAGTGTAACTCCTCTGGAAACATTCGTCCATCAGCCCTTAATTCGCACTACAACTTTTTTTTCTATATAAATCTTGATCTATCCAGTGCTCAGTTAAACTCAGATTATCCTCCAATCATTAGTTCGTTTTATCGAAAATCAAATCATTTTTGAAAAACAACAACACCAATTTGAAAAAAAAATGTGAGAAACTGAGGCTTATCAATAACGGAATATTCGCGAAGGCCTCTGGTGACCACTACCCAAAAAATATGATCAAACATAAATGGCAAAGCCTCATCTTTCCAATGAATTTTATTTCATGTGTTTGAGGGCGTTTCTCCGTGCATTTTGAAGTTCTATCACGCCAAAAAACACCATGTGTAGGGCTATTCTGCAACTTTAACAAATACCTAAGGATATGATCGAAGTCAAATTTGGAGACAACAAACAACCGAATTGTTCGATAGTGGGCGGCGATTACAGCTACAAAGCTGCGGAAGCAAGCGGTTGATCTGGAAAACTTATACTGAGCGAGACATGATAAGAAATTTTGGAAGACTCAACGTTGAAAATTGCTGGGGTGTTGCGAAATACCGCACACAAACGGAATGCATAAATTCCAAAGGGGTCAGACATACGTTTTACGATTGCCGAGGTTCACTGTCACGCTCTGTAGCTCACTTCGTTGAGTCACACTCTACGATGCTCGTAAGGTCTGAGGTCTGGAGATCGAATCTCGACGTGTCCCAAAACTTTCCGTTCATGTGCGGATAGGAAATATATATAGTGCTTGCAACATTATATACACTCCGAAATGATATGCAATGTAACGTTGACTCGATGCCTATAAACGGCTGAGTTAACGCACCATGGCCCCACATGGGGCTATACGGTACTGAGAAGGAGAAGTAGATGTCTTTTATGAGACTGCCAGTCTGACTCAAGCTTTGCGGCCTTGGCTGTTGTAATGCTTCTCCTGCACGTGACTCTTAATTCGGCAATCCTCGAGTTCCACCAAATAGGTTAACAGGACACGCATGTGAGGCGACAGGACACGATGCAGCAGTCGTCAGTGAAAAGATTCACCATGATATCTAACTCTAGTGTGCGTTTTTTTGGATTATTTGGAAGCGAGGGAAGATCATCGATTAGAGCATCATAAAAACTAGGCCAGTTTGTCTTCCTCCTATTTACAATGAACGGAGCCACGTCAGAGTGTGCGGTTTTCTGACACTCTCCAGTCTAAGCGACTAAAGTTCGCAGGCAGGAGTTGGGTTTGAGCTCAAATCTCACAACTCTTGCAAAGTACAGGCCTGAAGGTAGCGAGGGTCACATGAAAGACGTCGCGGACATCCAATGTCGTTTGAGGGACCACCAGTTCAGAACCATTTCCTTAGAACTATCATAAACTCTTATTTCCATACACTAAGGACTAGGCGACTCGATATGATAATATTGCCGACTTGCCTAAGTAAGTGTCGCGGCATCGCAGTCTCGAAGAATTAAAGACAAAAATCTCACACCTCTACATGCCGATGGACACATACCCTTACCCCAGCCCATGCTGGCGAAAAGCACGGGAATGTGGACTTTTACATTAACCAGTTCCTAACGGGCCACGGAGGCTACCGTCGATATCTGCAACGGTTTAAGCTGGACGACTCGCCATTATGTCCAAGATGCAAGGGATTTGCAGCGGATGCAAAACATGTCTTTTCTGATTGTCCAGATTTCGAGACATCCGCGGTCAACTGGAAGCGAATTTGGGAGAAAACATAAGCCCCGAGAGTGTGGATCTGATGCTGCAATCAGTAAATAATTGGGACTCAGTAAGTAGGGCAATTTGTTGCCGTTCACATGGAGCTGCAGAAGAAGGAGACGCAAGTCTGCTGTCCGTAGTGATGGCTGAATAGCTGAAAGTGGCCCTGTGCAATAATATTGAAAAGTGATCCCGCAAGGTCAAGCGGTGATGAAAGAGGTATAAGGTTTAGTCGGTAAGAATCCGACATAACTGCATGCTGGTGGTACATATCTGCTACACGGTACGCAGTATCTATGCAAGATTCCCCATCTCTACCCAGAAAAAAAAGAAAAAAGAAAAAAAATCTCACAATTAAAGGAAATGCAGCATCTTTATATGTACCTTCTTATCTTTTTCAAATTAATTTCAAAGGCTTGTATACTTACATCTTTGGTAAAAACATTTACAAATAGACAATCTTCGTCACCACAAATTTGCGTTGATTCGATTCGACATTGCATTGGTGCCGGACCCTCTTGAGTGCAGTCCAATATGTCTGTCCATTGTTCTGGCGGTTGAGGATTCTATTAACAAAAAAAAATGTCTAAACATTAGCATAACGGTAACTGTAACAACTGAGGCTAATTGTGATATCGCCTCAAACTTAAACTAAGTAACATCTCACACAGGAATACTAAGGTCTCGACGACCCAGAGGCCAGGTGACTGTTTTATTAAATTATGTTGCCTGCCCTTTGGGGACCGAGACTTAAGTAGCCCCCCTTGCTTGGAGATGGTAACCCGTATTGATCGAGTTATTTTATTGTGGTTTTTTTTACCCGCAATCCAATACTACTATATTAGTACTAACCGCGACCGTTGTTAGCCCTATTAACCCTGGATAGTACGAAAAAAAAAAATAAAGTGAGTAGACTTTCTAGATAAAAACTTCATTTTGAGAGAATTCAGCTTTGACCTGAGAAAAATCAAAAAATAAAACGATAAAAGCTAGTATTGAAAAATTGAATATAATAAACAAAACAATAATATTACAAATGAGTTAGTTAATTTGTGATTTCCTGCAAACATTGATTATTTTTTTCGCTCTCCTTAAACCAACTGCACCTCCTCATACAAATCATCCCAATTCTTCAAAATTTCCGCAAATGGATTATCCTCGAACGTCACTTTATCTGCGATTCGCAAACATTTATGCACACTATCCTCTCCTTTGACCGGCTCCCATTTCACCGTGCCCAATTCTTGACAATTTGGATCACCATCCGTTGCAAATTTCGTCATCAATCCCACATATAGATCCCTCACGACCGCTTCCCGCGAATCTTTGGACATTCCTGCAGTTATGGCATTCAAAAAGAAATAGACCAAATCATCGCCATGCGAAACACCCGGGATATCAATTGAGCGGATTTGTTTCATGATACTGTATTTGGGCGAGTCAAAATCGAAAATGTATAAATATGTCGCGGCCGAAGCGTATTTTTGACGAGAGCGTATCATACGATGCATAGGATGGACGAAGTGACAGTAGGACATGTACTGAAAAACATTTTTTTGAAAATCAAAATTTTTAAGAAAATTTCAAAATTTACGTCGATAACGTTCGTTTGACCATAATCGCCATTAGGGAATGTTTTGTTTGAAAGTTTTTCGGCCAAGTTTCGGACTTGATTATTAGTTTGATTCGCCTTTTTGATGTCAAATGGCAGCAGCATGGTTGGATCCTTTTTCCATGCATCCTGATAGCCAGGGATCATAACTTAAAATTTCATAGAAAACATTGGTTAGTAATGAAATGATAGTACGGTGCATAAATCAAACTTACAATCTGGAAAAGGCAATCCCTCCTTTGACGTGCATCCTGTAATCACGGGTATATCATTAGACCATGTCGTGCGTGCCAAAACCACCGGTTCTTCAGGCAGAACGCACTGATCGGTAACATATGGCTCAACAACAGGATATGCAGTAAACAAACATCCATTCCACGATTCTTCCTTTACAATCGATTTAACTTCGGCGCCTATTATCTTCTTTGGCTTCATTGTACGTAAAAATTTCAAAATATCCTCTTCACTGTCATCACCCTTATAGCCAAGTCGCTTGGCGACACGATGGCCCCAATCCTTCGGCGGCGCATTCGCCCATGGACAAAATGCTGTACCCGACATGGCAATCATACGATTGAATAGTCCTTTAGTTTGCTCCGTCAAGCCGAGATAATGAACCGCCGCGCCTCCTGCACTCAATCCGAAAATTGTGATATTTTCCGGATCACCGCCGAATCGCGAGATGTTGGCTTTAACCCATCTTAGGCCAAGTACTAAATCTTTCAGGCCGGCATTGCCGGGCACTTTGAGTGATGGATCCTTGAGAGAGAGGAAACCTAAAAAAAGAAGAATGCGTAAGAATTACTTGGTACGAGAGTGGCTTTACTTACCAAATATGCATACTCTGTAGGCAAGTGAAACGTACACTACGTCCTTATTCAATAGAAAGTCAGGACTTTGAAAGTCTTTTGAAGTCGAACCACTGACAAATCCTCCTCCATGAATCCAGACCATTACTGGTCGTAGTTTTGCCGGCGTTACCTAATCATGTGTTAAATACGAATATTCTGTCATGGCCATATCTTGTTTTTAATTCGAAAATTGGAAGAAATTTACCTCAAGACCAACAAATTGTTTTTCAATAAGAACAGATAAATAAAGTCTTACGCTACTTCCACACGGGCTGCTAATTAGCAGCTCGCTACCAACTGACATAACGAGCTGCCACTTGGCACCTATTTAGCATTCAAATCTTACTTTGAAGATTTTCTTAAATTAAGTTATTAAAGTCGGACTCAAATGCAATTCTAAATTATAGTAATAAGTTATTCAAGAATTATACAGTTATAAAAGCTGCAAAATTGTCATTATGCATTAGATAAGCGGTTGTCGAAGTGTCAGCTGACAGATGATTCAGTTGACAAATTGGATATCTAAACGGCAGCGAGTACGGATGCAATGACAACTTCCAATTGGCAACCGGTGTGGATACACTCTTATATTTACTGTATTAATTCTGGTTCCCAAATTTCGTGCGTGCGAATTTTAACTAATTGTGGAAATCTTGACTTATCGTTCCATTCTATACACCAACTGCGGTGCATGTCTGTAGTATTTATGGCATGGCAACTTACCAGCTCTATGGGAACTACGCGGAACTTTGTCTGTTTGGTGGAGAAGAGCCCCGGCAGGGGAAATATCGAGTTATTCAATTTCGGAAATGTCACATTGGAATCTTTGCATTGAGACCTCTAAGCGTCTATAGCTCAGTAGGTAGAGCTGCTGACCTTGTGACTTAAGATCGGAGGTTCGAATCCCGATTGGGACGGAACTTTTTTCTCTCAAT
Source organism: Microchrysa polita (assembly GCA_949715475.1). NCBI lineage: Eukaryota > Metazoa > Arthropoda > Insecta > Diptera > Stratiomyidae > Microchrysa > Microchrysa polita. Next base: position 15,540,942 of record OX454419.1, read on the forward strand.
TTCCTAAATTTTTGGTATTTTTTCCTAAAGTTTTGTGGTTTTGTACAGATAGACACACTCATCAGGTCTTCTGTGCTTCTGTCTGTTGTCTATCTGTGCACAAGACGACCACTTGAATTTTAGCGGGAGAATTCTATGGAGATTTTTGATTTGCCGTGAAGGCTACCACCATGACGCTGTACCGGTATTGAATGAGATGGTAGTTAAAATATCTAACTACCATCACAACTCCCAAAACAATGTGAGCATTCAACACTGGTACAGTCATGCACGGTCGAGCGTCATGATGGTAGCCTTCACGTCCAATCAAAAATCTCCATAGAATTCTCCCGCTAAAATTCAAGTGGTCGTCTTGTGCACAGATAGACAACAGACACAAGACCTGATGAGTGTGTCCATCTGTACGAAACCACAAAACTTTGGGAAAAAATACCAAAAATTTAGGAAAGTGAGGGAAAAAAGTTTCGTCCCAATCGGGATTCGAACCTCCGACCTTAAGTCACAAGGTCAGCAACACTACCTACTGAGCTATAGACGCCTAGAGGTCTCAATGCAAAGATTCCAATGTGACAATTCCGAAATTGAATAACTCGATATTTCCTCTGCTGGGGCTCGATATTTCTCCCGCTGGGGCTCTTCTCCACCAAAACAGACAAAGTTCCGCATAGTTCCCATATAGCTGGTAAGTTGCCATGCCATAAATACTACAGACATGCACCGCAGTTGGTGTATAGAATGGAACGATAAGTCAAGATTTCCACAATTAGTCACTCTTATATACAGTAGAGCGTCGATTATCCGAACGTCGATTAACCGAAGCTTCTTTTCATATAACATGAATTAAATGAAAAATCAAGGGTTTGAAGGAAGCAATCTCTCATCTGCATCGCTTAAATTACCTATTTTTTTTTATTTTTTTTCAGTTCTAGTCGTTTTAAATGTTTTCAGTTTGTCGCTTAATTTCACATTTGGACTATTTTCTAATTTTTCTATGGAAGCTCGATTAACCGAACTTTCGTTTATCCCAACCACCATTGTCGACATTAGTTCGGATAATCGTTATTCTACTGTATTACTAAAAATATTTTTGAAATATACAAATACTTACATCTCTGGTATAAACATTTACAAACAGACAATCCTCATCGCCCATTATAAATGGAGTCTTGAACAAGTTTTGCCACGGCTTGCCACCTTCATCGGTACAATCTAAAATCTCGGTCCATGGATTCGCTGGCTGTGGTTCCTTTTAAACATAATTTTGCATAGTACATAATAGAAAATGATGGATAGTTTCAGGACAAATCAACACAAGAAAAATATGTGAAACAGGACATACCCAGTAAGTAAAAAGTGCTTGTAGCAAATGTGTTGGACAAACACAACATACACTGTATAGGCGGTGTAGCGCGCACTCTATAGAGGTGAGTCATGCTAATGTCGTGAGTGTGGCGTGTAATTATTTGAACTTTCCAAATTTTGGAAAACATGCTTTATTACGTGCAGCAGTTGTATTCGTAGCCGTGTATTATAAGCCAATCGTTCAGATAATTTTTGGTGGATTTGGTCCAGAAAATGTAATTTTAATTGATCCACACGAAGTGTGGTGTTACTGCTTTCACACTGTGAACACACCATACTAAAATTATTAGAAATCCAAGACAAAATGGTACAATTTATTTAAAAAAAACACAATTTCTGGAACAATTTTTCGTTAGAAAACGCACAAAATACTTAAAAAAATAACTGGCTCGACAGTCCGACATTGAAGCTAGGCCGCAGATTTGTTCGTAATTTGGCATCCTGTCAACTTATATGGACAATTATATATTTGGAGGAATTATTTGATCCCTTATTCCAACAAAAAGTTGACTGGAATTAACTGTAGAAATTTAAAAAAAATACGATTTCCACAACGACAAATTGATAATTTAGGTACTATAAATTAAGGAGAAAATTAAGCTTGAAAGGAAATGAGGCACACCCTAGACAGACGACACACGATAAACATCATTATCTCTTGATTACCTTTAACTAATTCGTCTGTCATATGCTTATCCACTTGATGATACTCGAAAAATTTAATTTAAACATCATTAACACAACGTCATTGAAATTTAATGATATTTATTCGTCGTGTAATCCGATCTCAGTTACATTGAAAATATTGGAAAACTAGAAGGAACAAGGAACAGCTGTTTTGTCCTGTCAGTTTAAACAAAATATAGGCGAACGATGGCGAAATTCATTTTAAAAAAGGTAACAAAATAATAATTAATTTATCTTAAGCATTACTAATTGTACACAATTTATTTCAGCTCAATAAAAAACGAAAAATTTGGCGCTACGATGACGTTTTCCTTCTTCCCACTTAAAGAGCCGATTTTGTCTGCAGTATAATAGCCGATTCACATTATACATAAGATTTATTAAATCCACCTAATTTATGTAAACCGACACCGTCTACTAGATCGAATCATATGTCATTAAATTAAAAATGTATCGTATATTGTACTTGCATTATTCAAATCGCAGTACAATATGGTACTTTACACAAATTTGACAAATTAAATCCCAGATTTAGTAAATCTTGTCCATAATGTGAATCGGCTATAAGGGGCGAATCAGACTATCGACAAGATTTACTAAATCCTAGATTTAGTTGACAGTTGTACCATATTGTACTGCAATTTGAATAATGCAAGTACATTCCACAACACATTTTGAATTTAATGACATACGATTTGATCTAGTAGGCAGGTTTCGACTCGATTAATCTAGTGGTTTTAGTAAATCCTGTCCATAGTGTGAATCCCCTCTAACTCGTGGAAACGCGAAAAAAGTGTAGGTATAAGTGAAGATGGAAAGCAGAACTGACTGAGTGCGTTCAGCACGCGCTCCGTTGGACGTGATTGGTTCAATTTATTGGTATGTGTTATTTGGCTCCAGAACGGGACAAGATTACCCAACGTTCCATACAAATGTTGTTCTTTAATAATCCTATAAAGGAAGACTCTTACCCAATTTATATGGAAGCTATACAAAAACCTGTCGTGTTCTGGAGCAAACAAAAATGCAAAAAATTGTATAGCTCGGTAGTTGTAAGCTCGTCGGTTTTTGTAAAAATGTAGTAAACATCAGTGTATGTATTTAATAAAAAGCGAAACAAATAAAATGTTGTTTTCATTTCATATCCTCTACTTATTTTCACACAATTCTAAAAATTACTATTATTTGACGAATTCTGGGTCCATACTTATTTCCTCGGTATCAATATTCGAAAGCACAGAAATATTATATTTGACTGAAAATTTATACTACCTAATAGTTTCAAATTATTATTCAGTTGCACGAAAATCCGGAGTTAGTAAATTATTTTATTGTGACAGTTCGAATGTCATCATTAACTCAAGTATGTTTAACTACAATCGTCTGTCTAGGGTGTTAGGGCGATATTCAGAGTCCCCACTTAAAAAATAAAGATTCCCTTGTGGAATAAGGGTTTCCTGAATATAATAGAACGCTTAAGGGAGCTTCGTGTTCAAGACATCACTTATTAGAGCGTTAGGCATATGTAGCTGTCAAAAGTGACAAATTAAATTTAAAAAATTGCAAGTAGTTGAAAGGGTTTTTAAACGGATATGTCAACCAATATATGAATTAATTTAAGGTTGCTAGATATGTACCTTAATTAATAAGGGAATCCTTAATGAGACGTGAGACCCTTAAATATTTTCTAATCGATTGCCTATGAATAGCGCCACTCCCTTGAGGGTTCCCTTCAGTAAAAGTGAGACAAAAAATCTCATGGGGATTCGAAACATCATCAATCTATCGTCCGAAAAAGTTACCTGCCGCTTAACCGACTGCGCTATGCGGGTTCTTGTCGAAAATAGTAACTTTAGCAATATCATCATCCGGTCTATTGTTCGTTTATCGATTCTGGTAATTGCAGCACATAACAGCCGAAGTCCATAGTAGTATGGTTAGGCGAATAAGGGAAAGCGAAAGGTGATTTTTTTTTCCAATGATGGACGGTTCTTTTGATTGATCATTATACTGAACATACTAAAACGGGTGTTGTTATTTTGAGGAAATTTTTAGTTTATACTCTTCGTAAATTTACGTTTCGTAATCGTTTGCATTTTCTTGAGTGTCTTTTTGTTTTATTTTAAGTGATACGCCTTTTACATGTTACAAATTCGAAAGTACACGCCTGTTATTTGAAATTCAATTTGAAATTACACGCCATTTGCAATTCAACCAGTCAATTGCATTCAATTTCATTCAACCAGCCACAGCACGTAGGTTCCGCATGTAACCGTCCGTCATTGTACTTTGTGCGCAAACAAAATCATCCATCCGTTACCCGTCTCCTCCTAAAGTCCTGGATAAGGTCTGAATAGACCTCGGGCGAAATGAAAATGAAATTTTTGTCCGCGGCGATTTTCTCAATGAAAATGTATACATACTGCAGTGGAATATGCCGCAAACGCTGGGGAATTCCATAAGCTTCAATCCGAGAACGGTTTCATAATTCTTCTCGGCCATTTTATGTATTATTTTTCGATTCCCCGATCATCGCATATTTTCCCCGATGAAATCACCGGGGACAGTGGAATCGGTTTGACGTTTGCGAAACTCACCACGCTTGACGGAGAATATGCTACCGAATCGATCCATTTTCATCTTGAGAATGCATTCGGACAATGGGGAAATAATTTTTCTAGTTATTTTTAAGATGATTTAGGACGTAAAACCCCTTTGTAGCAATGGTTAAAGCTAAAATTCTCAATTCACCGCGGTATTTTGCCGGTTCACTACCGTTTCATTTTCATTTTCGCTCCGAGGTCTATCCAGGGCTATACCCTGGAGCGTAAATGAAAATGAAACGGTAATGAACCGGCATAAAAACCGTGGTGAAATTAAAATTTTAGCTTCGAAAATTGCTACAAAACGTTTTACGTCCTAAATCATCTTAAAAATAATTAAAAAAAATTATTTCCCCCTTGTCCAAATTCATTTTCAACGTGAGTCGATTCGGTAGCATATTCACCGTCGGGCGTGGTGTGTTTTACAAATGTCAAACCGATTCACTGTCCGCGACGAGTTCATCGTCGAAATTATCTAATGACCGGGGAATCGAAAAATAATATATAAAATGGCAGAGACAAATTGTGGAACCATATTCGGATTGTAGCTTATGGAATTCCCCATCATTTCCGACATAGAGAAATCGGCAGCGGACAAAAATTTCATTTTCATTCCGCCCGATGTCTATCCAGACCTTAACTACATATAATGCAATTCAATGTGCTTGAAATTGACTAACTATAAACCGGATGTTGGTATAGCTAAAGCTATTCATATCGACAAGGTGCAGTATGGTCAAGTCGGTTAAGTGGTAGGTCATTTTTTGGAAGCTATTGCCGACGAATTGGACCATGTTTCGAGTCCCCACAGAAATATCAGAGTTTTTTTCTTTTTATTAAGTTTTAAAAAAAAAAAAAAGTTATTTATACATACAGAACGCGTGTTAATTTATTATAAGTAAATCTATTAAGTAATGTTCTGTTAACGTTATATTCAAACGTACGTTCAGTTTAACGAGGTTGCACCGTTATCCTGTCACTCCAGAAGCTCAAAAAACCTTTGAAACCAATTACATACAGTGCCCCAAACATCACCTTTCGAACGACACCCATAATGCCCATACTCTGTTTCCTATGGTAGAAAAATGTCCTTTTTGGTGGTAATATCCTTTTACGAAAACTGACAATCAACTTGTCGTGATTTTAAAAGACTCGTCCCAACCAATACTGTATTTTGATGTCCATATCGTCTATAATGCATTCGCACAGAAAAAAGGACCTTTTGTGTCCAAGGACATCCTTCATAATAAGTGTCAATACAAAAATATTAATTCGAGTTTCATCGAAATCGGTCCACGGGAAGAGCCAGGAGAACCAATTGTGGGATGACTTTTCTCTCGCTAATTTACCGCTATTCCCGCCACTCATCAAAATTGTGATCGTCGATTCTTTGTCAGGGCGATAAAATGATAATGTAGGTATACCAAATTTGGTGAAGATCGAAGGACGGGAAGGTTGCTTCGAAACGTTTCACGTTTTCGTTAAATCCAGACACCCGTGCCATCTCTCAATTCGCTGAGAAAAAATACGTAGCTCCTTATTACACTTTTGTATATGACAAGCTCACCGGGCGAACTTCGTATCGCCCAACATTTGGACGTTATCAATTGGTGGCTAGGACAAAGCTACTGAGATCTGTAAAATTTTCTCAGGATGTATAGACAAAAACATGAGAAAATGAGCTGCCTTTATGATTTTTTCTTGGCCGATTTTCCAGATGTTGTTCCAGTAGAAAAGCTACTGTTCTACTATTGAAGTCGGAAATCACTCAACTGGGGAGGGGTTTAAATTAGGTTAAATTAGTTAATCCATTGATGCAGCAATAACAATGCTGTTGATGGGGGTGTAAGACATTCAGTGTAAGTTTAATGAAATACGCTAATTTATTCTTTTAAGAGTTGACTTCTAAATTTAGTGGATTTCAGGGACGTAGGCAGGGGAGGGGTCCTTGGTGTCCGGACCCCTCCCGAAATGTTTTCAATGGGCTTTGAAATTTCAGTGATGATAACATAAAAACTGTTATAATGAACAAACATGTCAAAACGTTCGGTTAGCTGGAAATGCGTTTTCTAAGGGATATTGGCTATGAATCACGTTAGAAGCGATACCTGCAAAGAAGTGTGTTTGAAATTAGGAATGAGTTTATTTGAGTCACCGCGCAGTTAACATTAGATTTTCTTGTCCTAATTGGCTCTATCAATAAATTACCCCGTTTTGGAAAGTAACTTCTTCTCTCAGTTCTCTCACAGTTAATTTATTTTAGATATGCTAAAGTTGTTCCTTTGTCAGTGATCAATTTTGTTAAATTTCTACAATGCCCGGAGGACAAAACCGAGAAAATCTACATTGAATCCAATTTTGCTGAAAGTATTAGTTTTCAAGAACAGCTTCATGTTTTATCACTCAAGGTGTTCGATCGACCGCTGTTCTTTCTATCCAACTGAAACGAAAACGTTATGTATGTTAATTTTTCGCTGATATACATAATTTTCCTCCAGTTTGTTTAGTTCCCAAGTCTCCAAGTTTTTCACCCTCTGATTAATTTAAAAAAGACCAAGATTCTAAAAAAATATATAAATTAATTTGACATCTTTAATGACACCAGCCCAGATGATTTTTCTCCGATTTGTTTATAGAAATTTGCGCAGAAAAAAAATAAGTTATCCACTTTCATTGCTTATTTAACCAATCACCCTATTCTCAACACTGGAATTTAAGCTACGTCTTGCCTCGTGTCAACACTTAAAAATGGCGACAAAGCTGAGACTGAAAATTATCTACGAAATAGCATTCCCTCGTCAATCCTTCAATTATTTGACCTGGAGGATGACCAGGGTTACATCCTTTACACCTCTAGTTCGACCACTAATAATTTTAGTTTTTCAGAGGTAAATCCACTACTACAAATCTTATATTAAAATTACACCTTAAAGTCTCTCAAAAATTGGTCCCACTTTACCAAACCGATTCATAAATTTAAATCTAACCTTTTACTATAGTTAAACTAAAAAACTTTCACTTCGGTGGCCCCTCATTAACAGAATAACCAGACAATACCGTTCCGTGATTGTAACCATAACTTTAACTAACTCAAATCAATTTCCACCAACATCAGGCATTCCTCAGGGATCTTATACGTTGATCCACTTTTGTTTTTTAATTTGTTTAGATATTCAGAAACTACTTAAATCCCCTAAGTAATTGGAGCGGATGAAATCAATCGGTATACATCGAATAAAAAGGCATGAATGTCAACAAATTTTTTTAGTGATGTATTTTTTGTGTAAAAAAGTTCTTCACTAGCAACACAAAAAAAAATTGATTTAAAATTAAATTTCTGAAATCGAAATTTGGACCCCTCCCGAAATAAATTCCTGGCTACGTCCCTGGTGGATTTATTCTGTTATTACGACTGGCAATCATTCAGGTGAGAGAGGTGATGTAATTTACTAAAATCCGCTAAATCGATAAAGGCAGATAGGCAAAAAATGCGGATAAAATGAGCTGTTATTCCAGGTTAACCAAATACGCTAGTCCGAGCAAGATATGGCTTAAATAGTATCCAGTATCCTGGACAATGTTCCAGATTTGTGTAGAAGCTCTGCTTTTGAGGGTGGAAGTCAATCCTAAGAAGCGCCACAGACCCTCCGATCGATTGGCGAGATTTTTTTATTGCGAGATAAATCGGTAGGTGTATGTGACCATCGGATTCAATTTTTTGATTTGACGTGTGGAACGTATTGGCATGCAATTTTCCGTACAAGCTGCCATGTCAATCATGTGCTCTCAGTTGCTGATTTTTTTATATAAACCTGTTGTCGTTCTTCATGCTGTGGTTGTATATGGCGGTCATTCTCCATCAAAAGTAGCATACAAAGTGGATATCCGTCTTCCATAGCCAAAAAAAGGTATGATTTTCGCTATTTTGTGTTGTGTCTTGTGGACCTTGAGACTGACAATTTCAGATTGCCCGACACTAGGCAATTAGTGTGTGTGCTGTACGGGCGGCAGATCGATTGTGAGCAATCGATTCACCAATAAATCGTTAGGTATGTGGCGCCCTCAAGAAGGGGAAATCTGGCGTTTCGTTCATGGAACCTATAGGTAAGAAAAGCAAAAATGTATAAAATGCAAACGTTGGAGCAAAAAAAAACCTTTCCCCATATTTATTATTGGTAAATTTCCAGATGATTTCTAAGCTATTCTATTTTTCCCGGGGAAGGGATGGAATTACTTAAATGGAAAAATTTGTTCAAGAGATATAGAGAAACGTTATAGGACCAATTTTTGTATTGGCTCATTTTGAAGATTTTTCAGCAATGTTTCCGTTAGTCGATATATGTAGTGGTCAATTAGGTGGCATGGGTATAGGGTGGAATTTACCGAAATCCGATAATCTGTTCAGGAGAAATGCGAAAGAGTTGTCTTCATAAATTTGCTCCTTGTGAATTTTCCACATGTTTCAATACTCCTTATTCTGGTATTTAAGGTAAAGCGCAATAAGGTGGAGCGATTTCAGTGAAATACGCTATTTCATTCAGGTGGTGTTGGAGTCCAAGGTGGTGAAGGAAATCCCCTAAATTGCACCAATCATTAATTTTTCACATTTCATGTTTTAATGTTTATTCCGCTATCTAGGGCAGATTAGTTCAGAAAAAAAAGAGTAGACATCAGAACATGTCTCCAAAAATAGGGAAAGCAGCTGCTTTCAAAATTTTGTTAACAGTACATTTTTTGAATGTCTCTTACATTCGTTAATCTGCTAATCAGTTCAAGAGGTGTTTGGAGGATGAGCAACAGAGGCACCTTGCATACTGTTTATTGTTAACTTTTCCTCAAGTTTCAATAAATTAGACAATCTTGTATGGCAGATTTATCACAACCCGCTTGTCCGTAACAATTTCACTGAAATCATTGCATAACGCTAATGAGAAAAAGAGCTTTGTGAAAATGTTAGTATGTAGATTTTCAGCAATAAAAACAATTCCTTTGGTGATCCAATTTACCGCGCAAATGAATTATGCCGTTTAGGGTCAACGTCATTCTCGAGAGGGCGGAGTGGAACCTATGAGAGAAAATAATCTGAATTGAAAATTTGAATTTTCCATCAACTCTTAACTCTTATTCTTTCATCTAAGGTGTAAGTCCTTCAGTTTGAGGTACGGGGGAGAAATTCACTAATTGTATATACTAAGCCGATTAAGCTTAAAATTTAAAAGCTGGGGAAACTGAACTGCTAATTTTTCAAATGGTTACTGAGCTTTAAGGGGCGGTGGTCATTGAAGGGGTGAGAGGGTGAGTCTATGTGGTGATAATTTACTGAAGTGCAATAATTCGATCCAGAAACATGCAAAAGATGGAGAAAATTAGCTACCTCCACATTTTTTTCTCCGGACCAAAGTTGAAGATGTTTCAAAGCAATTTTGCTGTTGAGCTGCTAATGAGGGCGGAAGACATTTAAGTGAGAGATGGAATTCAGAAAAATCTTCTAATCTGTTCAAAATCATAGTAAAATACTGTCTCCATAAATTTACACAATAATTTGCGCATTTTTCAAGAGTTGTTTGGCAGTTCGGGGTAAAAACCAATCTGGAGGATCCAATTTGCTAAAAAGTGGGTAAAGCACGTGCAGAATACCTGTCTTCATAACTTGGTTATTGTGAATGTTCATTTTTCAAAAGTTATTTTACTCTTCGAAGTAGAGACCAATCCAGTGGAGCAAATTTACGGAATTCCGCTAATCTGTTAGTTATAGGGCTACCCAGAGGTATGTACAAAAGATCTGTTTTCATAATTTCGTTAATTGCTAATTTTAAGCGACTTTCACAAGTCATTCTGTTCTTCGAGTTATTGACCAATCCGGTAGGGCTTAGGTTTTTGAAATCCACTTCTATTCAGAAGATAAAGACAAAAGAAGGAGTTGCTGGGTAGAGACCTATGATGTAGGTTAAGCTTATTGAAATTCAGTGATTCGTTGAGAAAAATTCGTGAAACAACTCTCTGCATGATTTTACTCATTGTGAATTTTCCGATGTTTTCAATACTTATTTTGCTAATTCTTTAACGACCATATAATTAAATTATTTTAATCGCTTCCAGCAAGCAGACCGTATTGGTGGAGCAAATTTGATATAAATCCCCTAGTCCGATCAAAGTGGTCGAATTATAGGAAAAGGGCTGCCTTCAACATTTTGTTCGCCGGTTACAGTAATTATTACTTCAGACGAAGAAAAAAATACAAAGATACGCTAATCTTTTTAAGAAAATTCAATAAAATTCCAATAAGTAGTTACTCTGCGTACCATTTTTACCGAAATCCCCTTAACTGTTCAGGAGATAAGTGTGTAAAAAAAACTGCCTCCATACTTTCATTCATTGTGAATTTTGTGCATGTTACTAGGTATTAAATCAATTAATTTACTGAAATCCTGCAAATCCTTCAAGAAATACAGGAAGAAATATGCGAAAAAGAAAAATCCTTATACATAATGTGAGGTTTTTTTTGCATGTTTTAATATTATTCTGATGTTCAGGGAGATGGTCAATTCGACATTCACAAATAGAGACAAATTGTGAATTGTTCTCCATTGTGAATTTTCCACATGTTTCAATGTTTCTTCCGGCAGTAGCCTTGTTTAGACCAAAACGGTGGGATCAATTTACTTCTTCTTCTTCTCTGTACCGTAACCCCTTGTGGGGCATGGTGCGTTCACTCAGCCGTTTATCGGCTACTTCGAGTCAACGTTACATTGCATATAGAGTTTCGGAGTGTATATAATGTTGCAAGCACTATATATATTTCCTGAACCACGCCGAGATTCGATAACCAGACCTCTAAATTACTAGCATCGTAGAGTGCGACTCAACCAAGTGAGCCACAGAGCGTGATATAATTGACTGAATTCGCACTGAAAACCCGTAATTCGTTCAAGAAATATAGAAATAAGTGTATGAAAAATAATTGTCTTCATAATTGTGATGATTGTGAATTTTTCATGTCTCATTAGTTGTTCATAGGGACCAAATATGTGGAACAAATTTACTAAAATCCGCTGATATGTTCAAGAAGTAGGCGATAAAAAAATCATTATGAATTTTTCGCATGTTTCAATAGTTTTTCTGCTCTTCCGGCCGGAGCCTAATCAAACAAACCCAAAACTATGGAAATCGCTTCATTCCTTCTTGAGTTATAAATGGTGTAACTAACGCGACTTTCTTTTATATACACTAGCCGGCATATGTATTTTGACATCTGGTACTCTCGAGCCAAAATACTGATTTTGTTTAACTAGAGCGAATAACGGTAAATTTCTTATAAGGAAATCAAAGTACATATCAACAGCAATAAATATGCTCAATATTTTTCCTGCCCATTTTCGCACTCTCTTGCTATAAAGAAGAGAACAGATTGGTGCGAAATTTTGATGCGACATAAGTATTTTGACAATATTTAAATCTTTGATTGTACACCAATTTCTCTGCAAAAAAATGGATAAAACATAATTTTATTAATGATTTGTGTTTATATTTTGAATTCCAAGCAGAAAATGTGTCCAGTGGCTTGAAACATTGGAAAAAATCAGAAATTCGAAGTTTGGTTAAAGCCTCCGTTGAGGCAAACTTCACCCCAGGTTTATTGCTGCTATTGAATTTAATTTCATAAGGTAGACTGTTCATTATTAAACACCAGAATTGAATAAGAGAAAAGAAATAGAAAACCATTCCATGCATCACAGAAATGGGATGTGTATATCGAATCATTACCGAAAATCTTCCAAATATTTATGGAAAATATCCTAATTGAACCAAAGGATATTATGAATATGAAGAATGTGCCATCGGAGGCAGAGATAATAATGACCACGTTCGGCCTAGAACTAAAAAACGCAAATTGCATGCATACGCAGATAAAGTGAAACCAAAGAAAGATTTAAAAACCATACCAAAAGCAAACCTCTGTTACTAAGGAAAAAGTTCAAGCTACTGCAACTTTCGGAAAAAGCTTTTTCGGCTAATATTCGTTATTTTATTACATTTTTACGAAAAAAAAATCATTATTTAAAGAAAATACCCAGTTTATGTGGAAAAACGGATACCTGGTTATCAAAATTAATACCACAGTGGAGGCTCTTTCATGATGCAGGGATATATTGCTTACAATGGCCTAGGCTGCTTAAGTTCAAATCACTGTTTCCATGGCCAAAGCTTCTTTTGGTCGTCATTGAATCGTCAGAAGTTATATTCCTTTTTTGCGGCACAATTTGGTTTAAATCTCACTTCTCTCTTAGAGTTCTTCGTCGTGGCTCACTCATCACTCGGAGTTCACGTTCGCTTTCTTTCAGAGAGCGCCAAGATTTGTTTAAAAATTTTTTTTTGTTTGGTGATAAACAGTTTACCGTATAAAATAAATATCAATAAAATAAAAAATAAAATTCAATAGTAGCGTATTCAATGTGTAAGCCAGGACTAATGGGCTGGTTACACAGTACGAGTTGCTGACCAGACAGTGGACAGCTACTGCACCTGTGTACTCGCATGAAAGTAGCTCGAATCGCATCGCCCGGTCACACAAGTGCGAGCTGTCAGTAGAGTAGAGAGCACTGCACGTATGTAATTGCATCTCAGTAGCATGTCATGTCGCGAAGTGAACGAGTGAACGCTGCTTCTATCGTGATAAGAGCGGTTACAAAAATACTTTGCACTTTTAGCGTACTTCCGGCTGAAAGAGTTATACAACAAAAGAAGAAAGGATCTGGGTCAGGAATTGGATGCAAAGGAAAGGGGCAACACATGAAATATTTAAAGAACTATACAATGAAGATCCCCGAGAATATAAAAGCTATAATGAGAGTGACACCTACACAACTGGAAACGCGATTGAATTGAATTGCTCCAAAAATTCAACGTGAAAACACCCACACGAGGGATGCCATACCTGCAAGGGTGAAGTTGGAAATAGCCTTGGTCTACCTTTCATCTGGAATATCGTATCGATTGTTGTCGATATTTTTCAGAATTTCATTTACATATAGCTCGGACCCAAACAATTCCACAGGTTTGTTTGGTCCTTGTATAAATCGACAAATTTCAAATTCTGCTCCGGAGTCAATCTATCCATTGTTGTACAATAAGCTCACACTGTAAACGACAAAATTTACAGACGAATGCACCCGGCGGTTAATTTCGACCCATTGTTATTTCGCAATCGGTGCAACTTCGAATGTCCGAATCGTAGTATGCGATACCAGCTGACGCTGACTGGGGGCGAGTGGCCGAGTCAAAACAAAAAATGTTGTAGTAACTCGGATGCGAGCTACTGACCGAATCGCACATGACAGTAACTCGTATGATGCGGTCACATGGTGCAAGTAACTGCTCTGCAGTAGCTGTCTAGGACAACTCGCACGATAGCTCGCACTGTGTAACCAGCCCATAAGGCTTGCATCAATCGCACGGAGAGCAAAATGTGCAATGAATACAACAAAATCATACAATGAAATTCACAACATACAATTTCACTAAATTTGTAGCGAAAGTTATTAAAATGTAGTGAAATTGATTCCAATTCAGTTGTTTTTACTGGTGCTGGCCTGTTGTAAAAATGATTGCAGTGTAATGACAAAAATCATTGCATGATATTTGTATGGATAGTAACATTTATTGTGTTTATGGTAATTTTCACCACTGTCTGTAATAATAATTATTGCATTGTGTAATAGTTGTCATCAAGAGCGCGTAATAATTCTGAAACTGTCAAAAAATAAGACGACTAATTTATTCGCATAACTTGTAATCTTAGATAGCTTAGGTGTAGGACGTAGGACTACGAAACGATAGGTCCCCGGTTCAATTCCCAGTAGAAGCAAATTGTAAAAAGGTAAATTTAAAATAGGGAAAAATAAGTTAAGGATAAATTAGAAGTAGAAAATTAAAAAAAGGTAAAAATAAAAAAAAAAGGAAAAAATAATAAAAAAATTCACTTTTTGTATTTTTTTCTATTATCGCCTAATTATGTTCCTGGCAAATTTTATTACCAACCAATTGTTAATTTTATTACAGTGCAATGACATTTTTCATGACAGATGTAATAACTTTTACATCAGTTGCAGTAGGGTCAAAAATCATTACAAATACAATAGTTTTTATTACAGTTTTAATACCTTTCACTACATTTTTTCTCTCCGTGCGATGCTCAAACCAATCTCCGAAATTCTGATTTTTGTTTATGTTTCGAGCCACTGGTGATATTTTTTATTTGAAAATTAATATGGGGAACTCAAAAATTAATAAAAATATGTTTTGTGCATCAGTTCTTGCGAAAAAATGGGTGCAATCAAAGAGTTAAAGGTTGTCAAAATACTTATGGCACACCAGAATTACGCCTCCAGCTTTTCTCTTTTCTATAACATGAGAATCCGAAAGAGGACAGGAAAGATATTAAGCATATTTATTGCTGTCGATATGTGCTTTAATTTTGATAAAAGAAATTTACCGTTATTGGCTTTAGTTAAACAAAACCAGTGTAGGGGCTGGAGGGTATGAGCTGTCAAAATACATATGCCGACCAGTGTATATAAAAGTGTTGCCTATTAAAAGAGGTTTTGTTGAATTGCCCCTTTTCAGGTTCTCTCAGGTTCATAAAAGGTTACAGCTAAAAATATGGCTAAGAAAAGACCCACAATAAAAAAAAAACCAAAAAATGTTCACAGGCCAAATTTACGTTAGCGCATTATAATAATTAAATAATAATCAAAATAAAAAATCTTAAAAATTTGCACAAGTCAACGAAAAACAAAATTTTTATGAAACCATTTAATATAATTTTCCGAATGCCCCCACTTTTCATAATGTTTTGATAGGCACGCCACTGTGCATGAGGGATATAATTGTTACTTCTAAATTCTATGGACGTGTGCAACCGTATGAACTTGAAAAATCTCATAACTTGCTATTTAGATGTACACTGCGCGACAAATGCTTAGGTTCATGGATATTTTCCTTTAAAATTATATAATTTCTATGTACTCTGATCAGAAATAATTTTTAAATAATGCTCTCTCAATTAACGGTTATTTTAATAAATATTGCACCTCTATCAAGCAACTCGCATAGCTAACGGAATTTTTTGAAATGAAAATCGCAATTTCAACTGCGACAATTGTATAGGTTCACTTACTTTAAAGAGTTATCTCGTCCTGGTGAGAAGTGTTTCTGTAAACATTTTTTTCGCGTTATACTCTGTGAGTCGTATAGTGGATAATGTCAAAAGGAAAGCCACTTTCTGCCGAGGAAAAGGCGACAATTTCCATACTAAAGCAAGAAGGATATTCAAACGGACAAATGGCAATATGGATTCAGCGGAGCTCGAACGTTGCAAGTAATTTTATACGAGATAGTGAAAATTATGGCCGACGATACGCAGGAGGCAGAAAAAAAGCGATTTCCGGTGCATTACGGCGACGTCGAGATAAGCCTCGAATTCGTCCCTTACTGAGCGTCAGCATGGGGAGAATTTGGGGTTATCAACAATTGTGAGGACCATCCAACGAGTTTTTAGATCTTCTTCTTCTTTGAAACGTTTATGGTTAAAGAAAAAACTAGTCTTAACCCCGCAGCATCGCCTACAGCGCCTGGGATTCGCCTCAAGATTCATGAACTGGACATCGCAATGGAGAGGTAATATTTACGGATGAAAAACGGTTTTGTGTGGACGGTCCAGATGGGTTCTCTTACTATTATCATGATATTAGGAAGGAACCTATGTACCTGTCACGCCATCACTCCCGAATAGGTTCCGTTATGGTATGGGGAGCCATATGATATCATGGAAATATCGGCTTGATCATCCTACGAGGTCGCCAAACGAGTTCATCTTATAAACCGCTCTTAGAAGACGATATACCTAAGATAAATGTCATGGACGAAGGCGACCCTTGGAAATTGCAACATGATCTTGCCCCAATTTATACAGCGAGGGTAGTTAAATCGTTTATTTTGGAGGAAAATCTGACTTTATAGACCGGGTGCCCAACTCCCCTGACATTAACACATTAAAAAACATTTGGGGGTGGCTTGTTCGGGAGGTTTACAGTAGTGGTAAACAGTAAAACCCTAAAGAAGAGTTAATTCATGGAATTAAGACAGCTCGGTCTAAAATACCGCTATCCGTGCTGCATTCTTTACACAATTCCCTACCTTGAAGGCTTTATAAAGTTATAAATAAAAATGGCGGAAATACACACTATTAAATAACAAAAACTTCTCTTGTTTTTTTTTGTATTTCTCCTGCTTGACACTTTTCTGAAATATTTTTCAGCGAAAACATTAAGTATAACGGTAAAATCGTCCCTGAACCTAAGCAATTGTCACAGTGGAAATAGACTCTTTGAATGAAATCAATTACTGTAATTAAAGGAGAATGTCCTGTAGGGCCTCAGTCCATCCATTTTATTTGTGATATTTAATACTTTCGAAAATAACATTTCTTGAACCGGTAAACTTTTTTTTTTACCGTTTCCTGGAACGAAATATGTGTGAACCTAAGCATTTGTCGCGCAGTGTATGTCCTGCTAGAATGTGAATCTAAACCACTATGCGACGACAGGGCTTACTACTACTTAAGCTTGGCCATTGGTTTACTGGATATTCCAAGGCCCGTTAATATAGAGTTGCAGTAAAATCTAGTCGTAGTAGTTAGGCCGTGTAATGTCTTGGAAATAAAAAAAACCCTAAAATTGCCAATAACAAAAACTATCTTGAGCAGAAAAAAAAATCTGGAAAAAAAAAACAAATTCTTTTGACCTAAAAAAACATAAAGTTAACGTTAATAATACAATTTATTATCACCATATTTTCAAAAATATAAAAATCACAAAAATATCTCTTCACACCTCCGCCCATTCACATCAGCATATCCTTCGGATAAAAACTATCCCATACATCTAATCTCTTATTAAACGGCAACTCCATCATTTCAACCTTTTCGCCAATATTCAAACATGTCGTCGGAACATCCTTCTTACTGGCCGGTTGCCAAACGGCTGGCTGAATTGCCGAACAATTGGGGTCTCCTGTTTTCGCAAATTCCGTCAACACGCCCACAAGTTGCTGAATCACCTTATACGTCACGGTATCCTTCGCAATTGATGTTGTCATCATACCAAAGAACATGTAAAGTAAATCATCGCCGTGACAGGTCCCTTTCGCATCTTCACCGCATAGCAATCGTCGAATCATGTTGAAATCCGAATCGGCATCAAATCGATACAGGTAGGTTGGTGCATCACTGTAGGACAATCGAGAGAAGAGAACTCGTCGAATCGGATGCCAAAAGTTGCGATCAGCCAGGAGCTTTTGAAGAGAGGAAAAAAAAACAAATGTTCGATGCCTTCCAGTTTGTTGATAAATAAGGAAAGGAGTAGGTATCTACCTCAAACAGATCGGTCAATGTTGGTGGCTTTGTTCCAAAGTAAAGTTCCTTCAAGATTGCAGGATCACTTTTGATTTCATTGTTATTCGGCACTTGAGCAATTTCCGGAATAAGAGTGTCACAGTTGCCGACAATTTTCGGGATGTTCAACTTCTTAAGGACTAAAAGTAACAGTAAAGGAAATGTACAAAAATTTCTTACCACCAATAATACAAAATTACTTATGTTAAAAATATATCCTTCGTTCGACACGCCGCCCATTATCACCGGAATATGATTACTCCACGTTTCGCGTGCCATCAACATTGGATCTTTGGGAATGACACATTGCTCCGTTTCATACGGCTCCACAACCGGTACATGCATGAACACGACATTATTCTTTTTCTCCTCCCTTGTAATAATTTTCACACTGGCCTCCGCCACTTTTCGACCACTTACACTACGTAAATAATTTAAAATTTGTTCATCGTTGTCCTCGCCTGTATAGCCTGCCTTTTTGGCAATTCTGTACGACATTTGTCTGTTTCCGGCATTGGCCCACGGGCAAAATGCATTGCCCGACATAAGGATGGCTTTGTGGAATAGTCCTTTTGTCTGATGTGTCAGCATCAGGTAATGTGTTGAAGCTCCGCCGGCACTTTCACCAAACAGCGTCACGTTGCTTGGATCGCCACCAAAACGTGCGATATTGTCCCGGACCCATTTCAGGGCCAGGATTTGATCTTTTAGTCCGGCATTTCCGGGAACTTTCAGTTTGGGATCCTTAAGACTTAAGAAACCTGCAGTGAGGGAAGAAATTTCAGGTGATTCAGGACTTTTCGGAGATTTTATGAGGAATGAGACAGTGCACTTTCGAATGTACTAATAAATCGAGTCCTACCTAACGCTCCCACTCTATAGTTCACGGTGACTAAGACGACATCCTTTTGCATGAAATAATCTGGACCGTACATATCTTTAGTTGCGCCACCCATTTCGAAACCGCCACCATACAGCCACACCATGACGGGTTTCAATTCTTGTGGATCCGTCTACGGGAAAAATTAAAATAAATTCAGGAAGACTCTTACCCATTATCGTTTCTAGATAATCTTGAATCTCTTTCAAATAAGATTGCTCTGAAGGAACTTGGAAAAAAGATGTAAAAATACAGTTCTCTCGGTTTCTTACTTTCGGCGTAAAGACATTCAAAAACAGGCAATTTTCAGAGCCAGCTGCTATTTTCAAATAGAAATTGCCCTGTAATGGCATTGGTGGCGAGCGATAGCACTTTTTAGGTTTTGTCCAGGGCTCCGGCGGTTGAGGTTCCTTAAAGAGACATAGAAGAGTTTCGAATATATATTAGCGCAACTAGATTAGCACTGTCTACAAAATGATATGGAAACTACTTTGGTGTGTGTATGTGGATGTCGTACAAAAAGGGTGAAATTAACTAGGAAAAGAAAGAAAAAAATGTCAAAGCCACAATAGTTCTACATTTCTCCATGTAACAATGCAACTCTAGAAGAAACCGAAACCTTAACCAAAAAAATTAATTCAAAACGAACCTTTTAAAAATTGTCACCATTGCAGGCAATATCCATTTTCGGGTCCCATTCACACGATAGAATGAAATCATCAGAGGCTATTTTACTCTGTCTGAGAGGTAGCTTGATCAGGAGGGGTAATTCGGGCGAACCCCGCGGTTGTGAGGCAGAGCGTCCTTAGGCTTTAATAATCGTCGGGTTCTGTTTATCTGTGTTTTTTTCTTGTTTCGTTTATTAATTTACTAAGGTATATATATATTTCGAGTGATTGAGCAAATAGTTTGAAAGTGCCTTAATTCTAATGTTTGAGCAATTGTTGTTCCCTTAGGCAATAGGCATTGTTCACAGCCTACTTTTTCACAAATGTATCGTTATAGTGATATTGCAGAAAACCTGTTTGCTTACACGTTTGATTAAGCGTAGGTCCATTGGGAAGCACGTATCGACCGGAGTACTTTGACATTATTCTTTGTCACCATAGAAGCTTTCAATTCGTTACAATTGGTTTTCTCGTTAAATGTACCGTTATACAGATATTTTTAAAAATAGTTCCCATAAACCTGATAATTTAAAATTGACACCGACCATAGCTCTATTTAGGGAGACCCATAAAAGGTACTTTTGGCATTTTATTGTAAGCCTTAGAAGATAAAATTTTTTGGAGATTACCTAAAATCAAGTCGGGCGCCAACTTTTAAGGGCGGCTTTTTGGCTAACACTCAAATAAAAAAAAAGTTGTAAAAAAATGAAAAAATCAATATCAACTTCGATTTAGTGGAAAGGAAACTATAGAACAGGAAACAAGCGAATCAATTACTATTTAAATAACGCGTTAATTTTGTATATATCACATGGATCATTCATTAGTATAGTTCTCTTTAGAAAAATGTTTTCTAAGGATGCAAAATCCTTGCTTTGAAGATCCCTTAATTTACGAAGTAGGTACTGCATTTAGAATCCTAAAATGCTTAGTAAGAGTTGCTTTAATCTGACGTTTGTGACGCTAGCATCCACTCTATTTCTGAAAAGAAAAGTGGGCAATTCGCTCAGCTATGTGCTAATTAATTCCTTCTTTACAAAAGAAACGTGCTAATTTCGTCCTCCAATCGAACATTTAGTTCCTCTTCTGCATGGATGATCCCAAATTCATGTCAAAGGGAACCTAATTATACCCTTCGCTCATAGAGTGAAAGGGTATATTAACTTTGTCATGAAGTTTGTAACGCATTGAAGGAAGCATCTCCGACCATATAAATATATATATATGATCAGCATGACGAGATGAATCGATTGGGCGATGTCCGTCTGTCTGTCTGTCTGTCTGTCTGTCTGTCCGTCTGTCCGTCTGTCCGTCTGTTGCAGTGCGTTTTTCTCGGCCACTATGAAAGTTACGGAGCTGAAATTTTGCACACGTGCTTCTTATTGTTGCAGGCTGTTTGTATGTTTGATTCACTCAAATTGGATCACTGGGTCATGGGGCTGCCATACAAACCTAGCTCCCCAATTTGAGTTCTTCTAAAAAAAACTTTTTTATTTGTGTACCAATTTCAACCAAATTTCACACAAATGTATTTCTATTGTTGACACAAAACATATGTAAGAATGGATAAAATCGGAGCATGGGGTCATGGGGCTGCCATACAAATCCAACCCCCCAAATTAGGTTCTTCTAAGAAAAACTTTTTTATTTGTGCACCAATTTCAACAAAATTACACACAAACGTGTTTCTCTTGATGACACAAAAGATATCTAAGAATTAATCAAATCTGACCATGGGGTCATGGGGTGGCCATACAAACCCAACCCCCATTTTGGTTCTTCTAAGAAATATTTGTTGCACCAATTTCACAAAACCTTGAATTAATGTGTCTTTACCAAAGCAACAAAAAAGTTAAAAACGAATGGAATCGTACTGTGGGGTCATGCTCCCGCAACCCCAATAAAATTTCCGAGTAAATATTTTTATTTGCCCACTTATTTCAACCAAGCCCAAAACTTTTGTCAAGACGGAAGAAAAAGAA
Organism: Microchrysa polita; assembly: GCA_949715475.1. NCBI lineage: Eukaryota > Metazoa > Arthropoda > Insecta > Diptera > Stratiomyidae > Microchrysa > Microchrysa polita. The sequence continues at coordinate 15,562,574 of OX454419.1, forward strand.
TGAGGAGGGGGATTAAATACAAGTCATAGGTACGCCCGAAAAAACTTTTAGCCCAAGCGAAGGGTATCCAAATTTCGGCCGCGCCCGAAATTAGCCTCGGCCCCGGGGTTGGCGAGCGAAGCGAGCAGGGGGCGAAGCCCCCTAGTTATTTATAACATTATTCCAATTTGTATATTTGATTTGTTTCTTTAGTTCCCCAAAGTCTGTTTTCTTTATAGTTTTAATTTTAGTTTTAAATTTATTAACATTGACTGTATTAATTTTTACAATTATTGCAAAATGATCCGTTATAGAGTTTTGAAGTACTATAGGTGTAATATTGCTGTTGATAATAGGTGTTTGTGGTTGTCGAATTAACGCATGATCGATACAAGATTGGCTAATTTTATCGATTATCGTGGGCTCATTATAACCTTCAAGCGGGCGCGCATTTTTTGTGACATTGCCGGGCGCGCGGCGGTAATTTACCGCCCTCGTCTTTTCCCCTCCATTTGCGCTCAACCGTACAACTTCCATTCTCATAATTATGGTAAATTGAAAGAAGAGCATGTTCCAAATAAGTAGTCATCATAAAAAGTATTATCTGGTGAACAGTAAAACAAGTTCAGCAGTTTCAGCGAAGCATGTCACTTCAGTGATATTACACAGAGCACACACATTTTGAGCACAATTATATAGCAAAATATACAACCCCCGAACGTTTCATGACCGCTGGAAAGGTATGGAAGGTAAAATTTACCAAAAATTTTATTGTATCGTATCTATAACAGTATGACTTAAGAATACATACTTCTCCCACCTCGATCCGGCCAACAACGGGGGAAAAGCTATGCTTGTTTTTAAATAGTGGATGAAGTTATTGCTTTTAATTTTATTACTACACAACCTGTGTGGGCTCGCTGCGCTCGCGCTAACATTCCCTTTCAAATCGAATAAAATTTAAATACTATAAATTTAATTTTTTGAAATGCGCCACATAGGCCAGTCATTTAACGATTTTAGGTCGGAAAAAATTGCTCAGCTCTGTTGTTTTGGGATATTGTTAGGATAGATACCAGAAGTGTACCACCAAGTTTGCAACTTCGAAAAACCTGAGCTAACCCCGTAACCCTCAAAAAACCTCAAAATTTTCGGACTTTTTTCACATTTTTGTTTGTAATTTCTAAAAGGTGCTTCCTACAAGTAAGTCGACCACTGCACTTTTAAAGCTATGAACGTCTTGTTTAATTTGAGTGTAACCCCAGCTTTGTAGGTGCAAAGGATCCCAAGATACAGCACTTTAAAAAATGTTGTTTTTTTTTTTGTAAAAAAGTACGAAATTGTATTTTAGGAGGTTTGTATGACAGCCCTATGACATAATGTTCCGATTCCATCCATTCCTAGATATGTTTTGAGGCTTTACTAGGAACACATTTGGGTGAGGTTTGGTTAAGATTGGTTCATAAAGAAAAAAGTTTTTCTTGGAAGAACCTAATTATCAGGGGTTGGTTTGTATGACTGCCCTATGACCTAGTGTTCCGATTTCATTCGTTTCTGGATATGTTTTGAAGCTTTACTAAAAAACACATTTGGGGGAATATTGGTTAAGATTGGTTTATAAAGAAAAAAGTTTTTCTTAGAAGAACATAATTTCTAGAGGTTGGTGCGTATGACAGCCCTATAACGTAGTGTTCCGATTTCATCCGTTCCTAGATATTTTTTGAGGCTTAACCAGGAACATACTTGGGTGAAGTTTGGTTAATATTAGTACATAAAGAAAAAAGTGTTTCTTAGAAGAACCTAATTTTCAGGGGCAGCCCTATGACCCCATGGTCTGATTCCATTCGTTCCGACATATATACAGCTAAGTAACTGGTTTATAACTTCATGTCACATGACTTCTCCGCAGAATGCGCAATTAAGCCGATATTCAGCTCGGAACATGACTGAAATCACAATTTTGAACTTTTTTACAAGAAACAAAGTTTAAAGTGCTGTATCTTGGGATCCTTTGCGCCTACAAAGCTGGGGTTACACTCAAATTAAAGAAGATTTTCTTAGCTTTAACAGTGAAGTGGACAACTTACTTGTAGGAAGCACCTTTTAGAAATTACAAACAAAAATATGAAAAAAAGTCCGAACATTTTGAGGTTTTTTGAGGGTTACGGGGTTAGCACAGGTTTTTCGAAGTTGCAAACGTGGTACACTTCTGGTATCAATCCTAACAATATCCCAAAAAAACCAGAGCCGAGCAATTTTTTGCGACCTAACGCCTTATACACTGCTCGTCATCAGATTAGCACACCCCTTCGCATGAATAGCTTCGGCTGATTTCCAACCAAACTAAAAGAGCTAAAATTACATAATTATAACAGTTAATAGTCTATTCAATTCTAAATTAATTAAAACAAAAAGTATTGTGTTTCCATTTTTTACTTATGTTTTATAATTGTTTTTCGAAAAAGTACACACAAAATAGCAATTTAAAATTTGTCATCAGGATAGCACATGTAATTTTTTTTTGTCGATCTTCCTCAATTGAGGACGTAGAACCTCCAATTTTTTGTTGTTGTTTAAGTAATATTTTAGCTTTAATATGGATAAGAGAAAGTCATTATCTGCGCAAGAGGGATCAAAAATAAAGGCTTGCAAGGAGTCAAGGCGGTCAAAAAGTGAAATTTCGAGAAAAAATTAATAAAAGTCGATAAGTTGATTCCGAATTCGTGTGTAATAAGTACCGTTAAGGTAAAAATAATAGAGGCGATAAAAATTTAGTACTTGTCAATCCTGATGAGAGAGTAATTTTGAGAGAAGCATCGAGCCCTCATGACTCGGTCGCAAGGATTAGGGTAAATTTTCACATTAAGGCGAGCCTACATTGTTCAAACAGTGATAAGAAATGCTCCACATTTAAAGAAACTAAAACTGAAGAACAAACCCCAACTTAACTTTGCCCGAAGGAAAATACGTTTATTAATAAGCGAGTCCACTTGACATGGAACCAAGAATGGCGCTATGTTATCTTTTCGAATGAGAAAAAGTTCACTTTAGAAGACTAACACAGTTATAATGTCTACTTCCAGGATCTTTGCTAGGAAGGACACCATTAGGATCGCCTCCACTTTGGAATAGATGGTGTAATGGTCTCGAGGGCCAACTGGTACTGCAAGATGACTCTTCTTTTTGTTCGAAAAGACAACATAGCGTCATTCTTCGTTCCAAGTCAATTGTTCTCGCGCTTAATTTTAGCGCATTTTCTTGTAGTTTTACTTTCTTGAGATGTGGAGCATTTCTTATCACTGTTTGAACAATGTAGGCTCGCCTTAATGTGAAGATTTACCCTAATCCTTGCGACCGAGTCATGAGGGCTCGATGCTTCTCTCAAAATTACTCTCTCATAAGGATTGACAAGTACTCAATTTTTATCGCCTCTATTATTTTTACCCTAATGCTGCTTTACACACGAATTCGGAATCAACTTATCGACTTTTATTAATTTTTTCTCGAAATTTAACTTTTTGACCGCCTTGACTCCTTGCAAGCCTTAATTTTTGATCCCTCTTCCGCAGATAATGACTTTCTCTTATCCATATTAAAGCTAAAATATTACTTAAACAACAACAAAAAATTGGGGGTTCTACGTCCTCAATTGAGGAAAATCGACAAAAAAAAAATTACATGTGCTATCCTGATGACAAATTTTAAATTGCTATTTTGTGTGTACTTTTTCGAAAAACAATTATAAAACATAAGTAAAAAATGGAAACACAATACTTTTTGTTTTAATTAATTTAGAATTGAATAGACTATTAACAGTTATAATTATGAAATTTTAGCTCTTTTAGTTTGGTTGGAAATCAGCCGAAGCTATTCCTGCGAAGGGGTGTGCTAATCTGATGACGAGCAGTGTATTTCGGTTTATTGACTGGCCTAACAGAGTTCAGGAGGTATAGACAAAAAGTGGAGAAGATAAGCTGCATTAATAATTTTACTCCTGGGCACTTTTCCAGATGTATCTCCTATTGGGGGTAGAACTCGTTCAGGTGGGTTGTTGTGGAACTTACACATACTCGCTAATCCGACAAAAGGAGGAGAAAGTGAATTGTTCTCTTAGTCAATTTTCCTTTAACTTTTATTGTCATCGAAGGTGAAAGTGCTTCAGGTTGACGGACGGGGAGGAATTTACAGAAATATACTCCTTCAAAAAAATATAGCCATAAGCTTGGAAAAAGAACTGCCAATATTTCATGAGCTTTTCGACGAAGGGTACTGAAGGGGTGAAGAGGTGGAGTGAGGTGGCGTGTGGGGATAATTTAATTAAGTACGATGATTTGATCAACACACATACATAAAAGATTGAGAAAATAAACTGCTTTCACAATTGTTCTCCAGCCCAATTTTGCAGAGGATTCAATGCATATTTTGCTTTTGAGCGTTACATTTTTCAAAAGTTATTCTGATGTTTTCTGATAGAGCCCCATCCGGTAGGGCAAATTTACAAATTTATTTTTGGAGTAGAGTCCCATTTGGCGTAGCATTTTTACCAGAATCTGCTAATCCGCTCAGGAGATAAATGCGAAAGTGTGTGAAAAAGAACCGTCTCCATAATTTTGTTCATTGTAAATTTTGTGCTTGTTTTAATTCCGTTATTCGGAGTGAAGTCTATTTCTACAGACACCTCTATCTTGGATCGTGTCATCACTGAGACCAATGCGTTGTTGATGATTTCCCATTTGATACATCCAGATGGAGTCCAATCCCGTGATGCAAATTTACTCAATATTGAATTAGTTCAGGAGATATAGACAAAAGTATTTGAAAAAAACTGTTTTTATAATTTTGCTTATTGTGAATATTTGTGCATATTTCACTAGAGACATTCTGGTTGTAGGAAAATCCGGTGGAATCAATTTACTGAAATACTGCAATTCGTTCAAGAAATACAGAACAAAATTATGTGAAACGTCACAGTCGTCATAATTTTGCTTATTGTGATTTTTTTCAATACTTATTCTGCTATTCGGGAAAATCTTCGAAAATCCGCTAGCCTGTTCAAGCAATTCTGATAGAAGTCTATGAAAAAGAATTATGTAATTATGAATTGCGACGCAGGGTTCAAACGAAAATCATAAAATTATTAACCCCTTATCGACCACGGTTCCTACAGTAGCATGACTAAGGGCGGAATTCATAGTCCTCACTTATACTTAAGGGAACCCTTAAGGGACTGACGCTATTTATAGTCACTCAATAAGCAAACGCTTAAGGGTTCCCTAAAGGGTTCCCTTATTCGTTAAGGTTCATATCTAGTAGCCTTATATGAACTCATATATTTGTTGACATATCCCTATTCAAACACTTTGAAATTTTTTAAAAATTTGGAATTTTTAACTACTGGATATTTTTTTATATTTTATTTGTCACTTTCAATAGATATGGCAAATAAGTAAATCGCTTTATTAAATGAGGCAACGCCCTAATAAGTGATGTCTATGAATACGAAGCTCCCTTAAGGGCTCACTTATATAGAGAAACCCCTTATTCCTTAAGGGAATCCTTATTACTTAAGTGGGGACTATGAATTCCGCCCTAAGTTAGGAAAATCACTTTGATCAACATGTTCTTCTCAATTTATCCGAACTCGATATATTGCTAATCGTATTCGGTACAGCCTCAAATACAGTGCAGAAAATTTACTAAAACCTAATCCGTTCAAAGTGTCTAAGGGATAGAAAAAGAGCTTCCTTCAACATTTTTCTCATCCGACTTTGGAGATATAGACAAAAGTATTTGAATAGGAACTGTTTTTAATAATTATTCTGTGTGATTTTTCGCATATATCGCAGTTATTCTGGGTGTAAACCAATCTGCCGGAATCTTTTGACTGAAATCTGGTGATTCCATCAAGTAATACAGAAAGAAATATACGAAAGACAAATCTTTATAATTTTGCTCCTTGTGATTTTTTTTGCATGCTTCAATATTATTTTGATATTCAGGGAAAGGACCAATTGGGCAGGAAAATCTTCCGCTAAGAAGTTCAAGAAATATAAAAAAAAACTCATTGTGAATTGTTGCTCGTTGTGAATTTTCTGTTTACTTCAATAGCAGTATAGCTATTGCGGTCGGAGCCTTGTGTAGACCCATAAGGTCGGGTCAACTTACTGAAATCCTGAAGTCGTTCAAGAAAGGGGGAAAGAAGTATAAGAAAAGGAATTGTCTTCATAATTGTGCCCCATTGTGAATATTTCATATGTCTCGATGGTTGTCCTGTTACTTTGAGGAGAGACCAATCCTGTGGAAGAAATTTACTGAAATCCACTCACATGATAAAGAAATATTCGCAGAAATAGGTGAAAAGGAACCCATTGTAAATGTCAGCTCATTGTGAATTTTTTGCATGTTTCAATAGTTATTATGCTATTCTGGTCAGAGCCTAATCCAACAAACCCAAAATCATGAAAATATGTCCAGCCGTTCTCGAATTATAAATGGTGTAAATAACACGACTTTCTTTTATACATATATAAATGGTGTCCCGCATTAGGTGATCAATAATGTAAGGGTTGATAGCACAACTTGTTTCAGCACGAAAATTACCAATAGAATCGGAACTTTTTTTACCGTTACCTTTATATCGCTCTTTTTGTGAAAGTCATCGAAAATCGTGACTTGTCATGCAAAATCATAATTTGCTTGCAGCCCTCTTGATGACCTAATCCAAGATTTGATTTCAGTTTCAGAAACTACATGAAATTTAAAAAAAAACTGACGTTTTTCCTGTTGCCAACATTATCGCCACTTTCAAGATACAGTTACTCAAACTTAGTAGAAATTTTAAAATAGATTTTTCATCCAAAATTCAAACAGTAATTTCATAACGGTATGCTTTATACCTACAACTCTGCAAAGTTTGATAAAAGTTGCTTCAACATGTTAACTTTCCAACGGTATATCATATTTCGATTCATATTTCTTTCGAGTGAAAGGTAGGGAATTTGCTGTGCATAAGCCACGATGGCTGCAGCCACATCGAGGAAAACAGCTAGAGACGCGGTCGTGTCGAGGAAAATGTACCTTTAGGTAACATATCACCAAACTCGGAAATAAAAAGGGTCGGTGAGAGTGTAGGCAGCCTCGCCTAAATCTGCTACAAATTTCAAAGTCCCCAGACAAAACAAGGTAAGGTACCTTAAGGGAGAACGCAACATTTTGCATACAATAACAGAGCCTGCTACGAATATAGAAAAAAGGTATGTGCCATTAACCTGAACTAAATCGCCTTCTTGCATAACCAGATTGATTCTTCAATGCCTATAGGTGTATATGTACCCGCTGCCAATTAACAGCCCGTCATTCCAAAGCTTTATGGTAATTGAATGTAAAAAAAACACCTCCAAAATGGCTACTATTTGGCTGTGCGTGTGGATGCCAATTTCGCGGTTTGAGTTGCCAGTTTTTATCTGGCTGGCAATTAACAGCGCTTGTCTAAATTGGCATCATGCTTGAAATTGGGTAATTTTAATGTTCGTGAGTTGCAAGAATTTGGATCCTCGTAGAAACTAGAGAAAGGCTTTATTTTTTAAGCATCTTTCCTATGAGGTTTTAAACTCAACACCCAAATACAAGCCTACCATTCCCCACCAAGTCCCCTACAAAGTGTACCTAAACTTTGTGTAAATCTCCATAACGGTAATATCTACTGAAAAGTAGTGCATAACAATCGTAACAGTGTCAAGAGATCGAACTGTGTTTGTACCAAAACAAAAAGGTTTTCTTTCGCAAATTTATTACGGATATACGCTCTCATGAGTACGCCATATACACATAGCATTTTGAAACCGTACAAAACGGGACTTTGTAAGATTTTTGTAAATCGATATAACGGCTGCAAAATCAAGTATGGGTAATTAGCTGTATACATATTCGCATACAGTCGATTTTAAAGTCACGTGTTTTCCTTTAATACAAGCGGTAGTATCATTTAACCCTCCACCGTGCACATGGGGTCTTCTGGGACCCCAGCAGTTGGTATTTTTATATTTTTCTTTACTATTCTTCCCCTGTCGTTTCATTGCGTGTTTTCACACTGAAATGAAGACTGACTTAAGCCTCATATCAATCTTGGCTAGAATGAAAGTAAAGGAATAGAATATACCATGCATTTAGCTTTGCAGAAATTATCCTGGCTTGAGAAATTCACGAAAACAGCTTATAAGCTTGTTCTTCAATTGCAGCGATAGCTTCTTCTGATTTAGGGCGGAAAACACACCTTGACTGTAGCGCATCTGAAAAAAGGAGGTATAAATTGTGACCACTAATAATAATTCTTACCGTAGCGCATTATAGGTCATGATCGGAGTATATCTGGAGACCTGGAGAGCTCTTCGTAGGAGGGGCATACCAGACAAAATAATTTCCATCATCATGGAATCTTATCAGGGAGCCCAATGTCACGTTTTGCACAAGCGTAAGCTTTTAGATCCTTATGAAGTGCACAGTGGAGTGAGACAAGGTTGTATTTGGTCACCTATTCTTTTATTCACAGCCATTAACGATATATGTACTAGTGAGCGTGCTTCAAAGCCGATGGAAAATTTTGATTACCTGTTGCAGGTACTATGTTGTACTGTACTATGCTGACGATATTTGTTTGCTTTCAAACAAAAAGGAGGATGTAGCTCCAATTGCCGATGCTCTGCATTGAAAAAGTCCTAATGCTGGGCTCAAGATAAACGCTGCCAAGACCAAGTACTTGAGCTCAGATCTTGGTAGACAAAGCGGAATTTGTGTTTCGGGGCAGGTAGTCGAAAAAGTTGGCGAAGCATAGTCACAGGAGATGGCGGCGCGGACGCTGATGTGCAATTGCGTATCAACAAGGCTATTAGCCCTTTGAGGACCATACATTTTTGGCCGAAGCGATTTTGTTTTTTGTTTTATTTTCGTGATCACTAGGTCAACAGTAGTTATGTCACTAAAAACTGTGCCCCTAGCCCCCTATTTTACCCCTCATTTTGCTTGGCAAATATATTTGCCTGTGGGTTGAAAGGGAATTTATCACCTAAGAACGACTGAACATAATAACGGCATTGTATCGTGTAATTCATCTATTTTAAGAGTGAAGATCCTAATTGAAAACAATTAATGTTAGGTGTGGTAAATATTGAAGCTATCGCGAGATGTTGTGGAGCAAAAAAACACATTAAGATTGGTACAAAGTACATCTGTGCAGTCATATTCATCCATAAAACTACAAACGCAAACTTTCAAATTCTCTCGGTTTCTCATTTTATGAAGAGTTATTTTCTTAAAAGGCCAGTATTGATCATCTCTGAAAAAGGGTGGACTCGTGGTTTACTAAAGTAGATGTGTTCCTCCGGCAAACCTGCTCGATATTCAGTGCGGATTTCTGTAGGATAGCTATAGGTTACGGTAGAGTATTGTATATGCTTACGTAATTCGAAAAATATCCAAGAGCAAACTTGCCTTTTTGTATGTAATAGCTGACAGCAAACAGGACCATTACGCATATTTTGCCAAACTATGCAGCGACAAACCGCGCCCGTTTAAGTTGAATTGTCTCAGTCGGTCAGATGAAGATATTATGTCCCTTGCATTTTTCTTTATGTCGATGTCAAGGTTTTACGGGATAACCCTTTAATTCAAGCATAGTCTTGGTGGAAGGGAAATTAGGGTAAAGGATCGAAAGGGGGACAACACAAACATCCATGGTCACAGTGTGACTCGAACCCACTCTCCGGAAACTCAGAGATGAGTGACTTCTCTTCCACTGAGCCGCCGAATGCCCATACATATGCAGATTTGCTCCCCACTGCATAGAAACCGATGTACCCTCGCTTCATTATCTGCCGGGAATTGTCCACCTGCCATATTAGAATGTTGCTAGAGATGGGCATTAAATTACTACAACAAACTCATCGAAGTTACAAATGTTTTTTTTTTCAGTGTAGACGTGAAAGTTGTGTAGCCAGTTTCAGACACATAGAGGCGCCAAATTGCTTTAGGTCAGTAAATAAAGCTGGCCTTCTTTTTGAAACTGTCTATATTAGGACTAGATTAGGCCTTGTGGAGATACAGCGGATTTTGCTAAGTCAATGACAATTTTTAGACTTAGCCTTGATTTGTCAAATATTATTTCCAGAAAAGACAACATATAGTAGTATAATTTGACAACGTTTCCTTCGCCATAATGACTAGATTCGTAAAGCAGTAATTTCTATATTTCGTTTGGTTGCTGAAAAAAAACAGCTGTGGTGAGGTAGAAGGTTTTTACATTTATGAACGCTATATACTGCAAATTATTTGATCTTTCAGATTCATACAATTTTAAATTTACCCCATTAAAAACTCACCACAATTAAGTGCAAATGCGAAAACCTTCTTACACTATTCATTTTCGCGACTCTAACTCTAAATGTTGCAAATGTAATAAAAAAAGACATAGTGCGTTTTGTTCCGTTTAAGACCATAGGCAAATATATTTGCCCAACTTATTTTAGGCCTGTACGAGTTCACTGAACTTCGAAAAACCTAGAACGTTGCAATTTTACAAAGAGAAGGGATAGAACAAATGCACTATTTGAGGCTCATAAACTTTTTCGATTTTACCGTTACATTACAGCCCCTTGAACTGTGACTACTTTTTACTTAACTTTGGGGGCCCCTGGGGGGCAAAGCGGGTCAGATAGGAAATTATACCCATAACAATAATGTTGCCCCAACTCTCATTTATGAATTTCTTTCTGAGTATTTTGTTATATTTTTAACGTGAACAATTTTAAATATCAAAAACCTCCGGGCAAACATATTTGCCTATAGTCGTCAAAGGGTTAGAGCAGCCTTCTTCACTTTGAATCCCTTCTGGCAAAATAATAACAATTAAATTGTGAAATCTGTGCTTCTTTATGGCTGTTCAACGTGGAAGGTGACCAATGAGATAACAACTAAGCTGCAAACTTTCTTAAACCAGTGTATACGGCGCATCCTACAAATCGACGGGCCGGTGATTATTTTCAATGATGATCTCCTGAGTATCACAGGCCTGGATTGGACAGGCACTTTTGTCAAAAAGCGAAAGTGGCAATGGATAGGTCATACCCTCCGAAGAGGGCCAACAAATATTGCAAAGCAGGCCCTAGATCGGTGCCAATGCAAGACGCCGTGTTGGACGACCAATAAAACACGTGGAGAAGATCAGTAAATAGCGAGGCTGCTTCATTAAACAAACAGTGGTCAAACCTAAAGACGATGGCACAGAGCAGAACGAGCTGGAAAGTAGGCGTAGTTGATGCTGTATGCCCCACAAGGGCTTAACGGGAACCAGAGAGAGATATGCACAACAAACTTTGAGAATAATTATATTAAACATGTTGAAGAACATAACAAAGTACTTATAAATGTATTTTTTCACAATTTGTTCAAGGATATGTAAGTCTGAAAGATACACGTGCCCGTTCGCATTAATCGCGGGACGTGCCTGACGAAGGGTTGACAGTCAAAAGAAAAATAGAAACACACTTTTTTTCTTTTGTTCTTTGGCATCAAAAATTTATTCCGTAATATTTATAACAAAAACAACAAAAACCACCGCACAATCTCCACAACATTACACAATAATATCTCTAATCTAAACACACACTCCCTTCATATCAACTGATCCTCGGGATAAAAACTATCCCACAAATCCAGTCGATCCTGATCGGGCATATCTATCACACTAACTTCATTACCAATATTCAACAATTTGATCGGCACATCATCCTTAGCCGCAGGCTTCCAAACGGCCGGTTCAATGTCAGCGACATTAGGATCTCCGGTTTTCGCAAACTGAGCAAACATACCGACAAACTGTTGAATTTTCTTGTACTCCATACTTGACTTATCCGTGGGCAATGTCAGCAGGCCGAAAAACAGATATAGGAAATCATCACCGTGAGCTGTTCCTTTTTTCTGCTCCCCAACCAGGCGACACATCATGTTGGATTTGGATTCGACGGAGAAGCGATACAAATAAGTCGGACCGTTGCCGTAGGCTAGTCGAGAGCGAAGAGTCCTGCGTATTGGATGCCAGAAGAAACGATCGCCCATCAGCTGCAGAAGAGATAAATGTATAGGAACACCCAGTTGAATTGATTTTCAGAGTCCAGTTACCTCGAATAGTGGCATTATCGATACATCCTTGTCGCCGAAGTAGCTATTTCGTATAAGCATATGATCATTCTTTTTCTCCTCGTTACCTTTGGCGATATCGGGAATAATTTTCTCACAATTGCCAACCGATTTCTTAATATCTATTTTTTTAACAACTGAAATTTATATGGAATTATTATACGAACCCTTAAAAATCGAAAGAGTTGTTACTGAGCCCGTTGAGTATCAGTAACAATACTCAGATTTATTCAAAATTTCGTACCAACATTAAAAATGAATCCTTCATTTGCACAGCCACCAATAATCACAGGAATATCATTGCTCCACGTCTCACGTGCCATCAACATCGGATCCTTGGGAATGACACACTGTTCCGTCTCGTATGGCTCAATCACGGGCGAATGTATGAAAAGAGTCCCGTTATCTCGCTCATCGTCCGTCATGAGAGTGCTATTCGCTGATGCGATACTCGCGGCCGAACATTTGAGCAGAAATTTGAGAATTTTCTCATCATTTGCCGGGCCAGTGTATCCCAACTTTCGGGCAAGACGAAAAGCATAGTTTCTATCCTCGCCGCATGCCCACGAACACAAGGACGTACCTGACATCAAGATTGCCTTGTGAAATAGATTTTTAGTTTGATTGGTCAACATCAGATGGTGAGTCGAGGCGGCTCCGGCACTCTCGCCAAAGAGAGTTATATTGTCCGGATCGCCACCAAAGTTCTTAATATTTGCCTTAACCCATTTGAGACCCATGATCTGGTCTTTCAAACCAGCATTTCCGGGGACTTTGAGTTTGGGATCTTTTAAGCTCAGGAAGCCTGAAATTTTAGGTAAATATGTAGATATCCATGCTGTTATCGAAAATTTAGTTTACAGTACGATGCAAGAAAGTAAGTGATAGATCTTGTGCCAATTGGGGGATTTTTTCGAACCGCAGCTACTTTCTTGCATTTTGGTAATCTGCACAAAATACCTAGAGGTCCCACTCTGTAATTGATCGTCACCAATAAGACATCCTTTTGCATAAAATAGTCAGGACCATAGATCATCCTATTGGCACCGCCCATTTGAAAACCTCCGCCATATATCCAAACCATTACCGGTTTCAGCTCCTTGGGGTGAATCTTCGGTGTGTAGACATTCAAATAGAGGCAACTTTCGGTGCCGTGTGTCACGTCGACGAATATGTTGTATTGCATCGGCATTGGTGGTTCGATGGCACAGTTCTTGATTTTGGTCCATGGCTCCGGCGGTTGAGGTTCCTTGAAAGAGTATCAAAGAATTGCGATTCGTTGCTTTAGTATGATTTGCCCAAATGCGCGTTTGTCATGCATTGAAATTAATTTGAACTCGAACACATCATAATATAAACCAAAAATGTATGTTAATTTCCCGATGTTTGAATTATGACACGTGATGATATTGAATCGGTAAGTACGTTGATCATGAAGTAACAGAAATGATGTCCATTGGAATTGTTGGATATAAGAATTACATGCAATTGCCGATTGACGAAAGACGTAAGACATTAATTGATTATGCTTAAGATTGATTTATTAGCTTACGTATACTATTTAACGCTTACGATTATAATCTAGGATCTAGTTCAGTTAGTAGGGATAATGAACCATGAAAGCGTAGTTATGACGGAAGGGTAGCTTTACTGGTTCTCGCAGTTTTCTAAAGTTAAGTACATAAAAATTTGATAGTGAGTCCAAATTTATTCGGTTTTAACTGGATGTCCAACTGTTCAGTTCTGAGACTGAAATAGTTAGTACACGGCGCACAGTTTCCACTAAGGTGTTTAGTTCAAATTGCCAGCTAAAACTGAATACTTGTGGGCGTACTTTAGTACTTAATAAATGTTTAAATGTAGTTTGCGTAGTAGCACGGGAAAATCCAGTAGTGTTGTACGTTAGTAATACATACTTCAATGTGACCAATTCGAATTTTTTTAATCAAAGTACAAATGTTTTGACCTAAAAACATTAGATTCAACATTAGATCACAAAAAAAAATCTGAGCCTCTGGGGAAATAGCAAAACCAACAGCGTTCGTATATTGCACGAAAATATAATGTTCTTCACCGATATAACCTATAACGGTAACCGCGATGTTTATGTGACCAACGAAAGAGAAAGAACAAGAGCTGACCCCTAGCCCAGGTTTCATTTATACAGTTAATGGACTTACTTTTGAAGGGGTGACGTATACGTACAGTGCCAGACCGATTCGAATTATTGAGTTCCTTAGGTTAGGACCTACTGACCTAATGGTGATCAGAACCACTAACACTACAATCTGGTATTACAAAAAAACACTACATTTCAGCAGGAAAGCGACGACGACCTCAAAGGAGTCTAGGTAGATAGTTATGCAGTCCCCTTAGCGTCTACATCAACCAGAATAACAATCACCTTGGTTGGGTTGCTTGCTCAACTTTCTACGAGTCTGGAAAAGTTCCAACACCTCTGCAGAATAATCTGATTACGGCTGCAAGGCATTCGTCAAAAATTTTTTTAAATTTGCCAATTTGTCTAGGAAATTTGTCAATTTAGATCGTGTTTGCCCAATACTTTTCACTTAGAGCAAAAGTTAAGGTGACCATGTAGGCCAGTCATTTAACGATTTTAGGTAGCAAATTGCACAGCTCTGTTGTTTTGCGATATTGAATAGATACCAGAAGTGTACCACCAAGTTTGCAACATCGAAAAACCTGTGCTAACCCCGTAACCCTCAAAAAACCTCAAAATGCTCGGACTTTTTTCATATTTTTGCTTGTAATTTCTAAAAGGTGCTTCCTACAAGTAAGTCGTCCACTGCACTTTGAAAGCTAAGAAAGTCCGAAATTGTAGGATTATTTATTTAATACTTAATATTACAAAACGGGAATAAATTCCCAAAACATGTAATGTAAAGAATTCAAAGTAAGGAAAATAAGTATAAAGGAAAAATAAACTTATAAAAATAAAGAAAAAAACACAAAGAAAAGAAAAAAAAATATTTAAATAAAAAAATAAGTTCAAACTACAATTCAAAAAGTTAAAATAATACAAAACAATTAAAATTCAAAAAATTAAATGAAAAATAATTGAAGTTTTTGTAGCAAGGTGTTTTTTAAAGAAAAAAAAAGAAGAAGATAACGGACCAATCTCCAATCGGTCGTAGTTTCTCATAGCTCTAAGTAACGGAGAGTTTTTATAAATAGAGAGTGAAGATTGAGGAGGATTGAAAATTGCAACTGATGATTGTAAGATGGAAACCGATGTTTTATATCTTCTATGAGTGATGAAGTGGTAAGACCCTTGCATAACCTGTAAAGGAAACACTGGTCAAGACAGTATCTTCTTTTGCTTAGTGATGGTAGATTTAGGAAATTAAGCCGATCTTGATAAGGCCTATAAGCCAAGTTATATTTAAACAATAAGGTTCTAGAAAACTTTCTCTGAACTTTTTCTAATGCATCACGAGAAACAGAAGAATAAGAAGACCAAACTACCGAGGCGAATTCTAATATGCTGCGTACTAGCGTCACAAATAAATTCACACATGTATTAATAGATTGAAAGCTAGAGGAGCACCGTAAAACGAACCCAGCTAGTTTCGACGATTTGCTAATAACACTGCGTGACACCAAAAACCCTTCAAAAAAAACTGAATGCTATTTTGGTTAGCTATTGGTTCCCATATGACAAAAATGCAATTAATTTTTTTCCTGACCCTCAGGTTTTCGAGTTACACGCCGAAATCTTTTTTAATGGTCCTCATATAGTATCTGCTACTCAATTACTGCAATTTGCAATAAAATAAGTAAATTTCTTATCAGTATCCTTAAGAGGACTCTTGGCAATAAAAATCTCCGAAAATAAATATAATTTGCTCGGTTATTTTATTTTTATTCCCTTTTATTGTGACTTAAAACCGTGAAAAACCGTCTTTTTTATCTTTTCGCGGCTACGTATCTTTACGTAACTTTAATATTTATTATATTTTTACCTGATATACTCGTTTTTTATTATCCTTATATTATCCCTTTTGTTTTCACCTGTCATATTCTTTTTTTATTATCCTTATAATACCCCTTAAAGAACGAAAACCGTCATGTACAAAAATTTAAAAAAAACTTAAAAAGATATTGTTATGGTATAAATAGCACGTGTTGTAATAGTTTTACTTTAATTGGTTTACAATATGGAATCTGAAAGAAGTATTCGCAACCTGTGCAAAAATTCGCCAAATAAATTTTGCTACGTGTGTGGCAAATATATTTTTAAATCGCTAGAGAGAAAAGTAACACAAAAATTAAGGGATGCTTATTTTGGCCGCGTTGTGTGTCAGGATAAGCCTTGGATACCCGATTTTTTTTTTTGGATATCGTGTTGTATGTCACTGCACTCTCAAAAAACTGGAAAACAAGAAATGCCTTTCGCGGTTCCAACACTTTGGAGCGAGTCTAGCAATCATCACGACGATTGCTATTTTTGTGTGTTCGATTTTCGGGGTGCTACGAAAAAGCATAAGTATAAAGTGGAGTACCCTATAGTGAGTTCTGTCACGAAACCTGTGCCTCACAGTGTAAACAGCACTGTTCGCCCTCCTCACAGTGATAAAAGTAACGACCCTCAGGATACACAGTTTTTCCCCTCTCCTTCATCAAGCGATCAACGAAAACCACAGCTAATTCGCCAAGAGGAATTGAATGATTTGGTACATGGTACATGGACTTCATTAAAAGCTGTTCTAAAAGGATTCTTAGGAAATCACAAAGCCGAAAACGCAGAACTTTTAGTAACAAATATGTTTAGATATAAAGAGATGGGGTGCAGAATGTCTTTGAAATGCATTTTCTTCACTCCCATTTCTCTTTCTTTCCTGAGAATTTTGGAGCCGTAAGCGATGAACAAGGTGAGCGGTTTCATCAGGACATAAAAAGGTTTGAGGAACGTTTTCAAGGTCATTGGGATGCAGCGATGTTAGGAGATTATTGTTGGCGCTTACAGCGAGAAGACAGTTCTAAACATAGGAGAAAAAGTTGATTTTTTTTATTTTTCCCTTAAAACAAATGTGTTTAACAATTAAGTTTATAATTTTAAGTATTTAAATATGTTTATTATATTGTTTTATGTCCGTTTTAGCAAAAAAAATTTAATAAATAATAACCGATTTGTTACTGGAACTTTATTTTGTATTATTTTCTGGGAATATCAATATCTTTCCATATCTCTGAAACTGGGGGGTCAAGGGAAAATTTAAATATGAGGTTTTAGTAAGAATTAAATGAGAATTAAAAAAAAATAAAAATTGGAGATGACGGTTATTTTTTTTTTAATTTGTCACACAGTGTAATCGACGAGTAGTGATCATTTAAACGTAATTTACAATCAAAAACAACCCCTAGATCTGTAACCGTAGAAACACATTGGAGGGGAATGGAGTTTATTTGGTATTGAAAAATGAAAGGAGTAGATTTCAATGAATATACCATAACGGAGCACTTAGAAATATTAAGATCCAGCTCGTTTGAGATACACCAGGACGTAAAGCTATCCAAATCGGATTGCAAAGCTATACAATCAGAAATAGCTGAAAATAGTTTGCTATCATCGGCGTAAAAGAGAGAGTGACAGTTAAGACAAGATGGTAGATCGTTTAAAAAAAGTAAAAAAAGAAGGGGACCTAAAATAGATGACCTGATGATGGACAAAATTCGGAAGAGGTTAAATTTTGGAAAACAACTCTTGATGAGCGATCATTAAGATAAGAGAAGAGCCATACAATACGGTAAGATGGGAATCCCAATGCAATTAATTTATTAAGAAGAATTTGGTGGTTGACGGTGTCAAATGCTTTTGCGAAGTCTGTATATATTACATGTACGTCCAAGTGCTTATTGAAGGATTTTGACACAAAATTAACAAGTTCAACTAAGTTGGTGACGGATTTGTTTTTGGAGAATCCATGTTGTTGATCCTTAATAAGATAACTAAAATGTTCATTAATAAACTTATAAACAATCTTTTCAAGAAGTTTCGAAAAGGATGACAGAAGAGAGATAGGCCTATAGTTAGATACAGAATTAGGATCGCCCTTTTTCGGTATGGGAACCACATACGACGATTTCCACTGAGTTATGTGTATTTATCTCACACTTATTAACCACGTCTGCGATCATGTTAATTGATTTCAGTCTGGTGCGTTAAATCCCTTTATGGATAGCAGAAAATCACAATTTTTTAGTTAATTAAACACAATTTTATTATAAAACAAAACGGAGATTTAATCAATAAAATTTTTTTTTAATATAAATGCATTTCGGGTCAATTTATGACTCATCATCAGCATACGCGTTTTAATGTCAAATCTCCGTTTTGTTTTATAATAAAATTGTGTTTAATTAACTAAAAAATTGTGATTTTCTGCGATCCATAAAGGGATTTAACACACCAGACTGAAATCAATCCGAAATTGTATTTTAGGAGATAGTTGAATGTGTATACTGGGACGCAGCCTCCGCATCACACGCAACAGCCGTGGATTGATCAATCGAAACCGATGAATGTCATACGTATTTTTGCACTCTCCGAGTGGATATGCCCGTAAATCGGGAAATCGCTCGGAGACCAACATTCTCAACAAAATATAGTAATTGTTAGGAGGTTTGTATGACATCCCTATGACGTAATGTTCCGCTTCCATCCATTCCTATATATGTTTTGAGGCTTTACTAGGAACACATTTGGGTGAAATTTGGTTAAGGTTGGTTGGTTACAAACAAAAATATGAAAAAAGTCCGAACGTTTTGAGGTTTTTTGAGGGTCACGGGGTTAGCACAGTTTTTTCGAAGTTGCAAACTTGGTGGTACACTTCTGGTATCTATCCTAACAATATCCCAACAAACTAGAGCCGAGCAATTTTTTGTGACCTAACGCCTTATATTTCGGTTTATTGACTGGCCTAATGCTATAACAAGCAAGCGCTTAGCGTAGCCGGAATTTTCTTAGATAGTTGGGATAGGTATGTACTCGTAATTCGAATCTACGTCAGACTCGCTAATATCATAACGCAGAGATCTTTTAGATAGTACAGTCGTAAAAAAATACCGTTATCATCGGCCAGTGGTAAAGCAACCCTCGTTGTACCTATACTTATTTAGGAGCTTCGTTTTGTTTATTTCAATGGATAAACTGATGCCGCATTGCGCAGAGAATTCTTAAGCAGTTGGCGGATTTCCTGGCACATCTTTATAGAGTAGAGGCCGAGGAGAGCCTCTACTCGCCGGAAAAAAATACTTTTGCACTCACGATAGAACCTTGGGCAGCTGGTATTCGCATGCAGGTAGTTAACACGCCACAGCTTACTTACAGGCCCATGGTTTCAATATTGACCCCCCCCCCCTTTGTGGGTTCACACATAGTTTTTGATAGCTCAATGGGTAGTTACGGGAGTTTGTCACTATCTCTGTGGTTTCAAACCCGCTCACGTGAGTCTCAATGAATGTATGTTGAATTTATAAAAATATTTTTTTTTACGGTAGCAGGTTGTTTGTTATCAAATGAAGCATTTTCCTGGAATCATAATCACATCACCGACAGGAACCTCTGGAAAATAGTTGGCTTTACGTTTAATCAACTACTAAGTTCCATTGAAATACAATTAGTGAGCTGGAGCTAACGGCTGAGATGCTAGAGGGAACGTTAATCTCAAGTAATGCCCAACCTGGCTCCACTACAATACGGTGGAAGATGCAATGGTGAATCGAGGAACTAGTGTGCAGGCCCATTTCCTTGATCGGTAACAGGATCCTCAGTGTTTATGTGATTGCCTTCACAGCGTTAGCTTGTGGACGATTTCCTACGATGAACGATTCGCATAAACCGAGGGAATTCGGTTTTCACTCTACATCCAGTTTCCAGTTTCACACTACATCCAGAAGCATTCCTCACGAAAATCAAGGACTACAACGGACAGCAAACTTATCCTGTATAATTATAAATGTCACTTAGGAGCATAACCTTTACATTGTGTTGGTTATAAAAGCGTTTGATCGAGGGCTAAGGTTAAACAGTTCCCGTAGTTACTCTGAAACTGAGGGCCAAGGGACGCAGTCTCCAAAAAAGCATCCTCCAGAGAAACGCCCAATCTACATTAAAAAAAACCTCCCGATACCTCGAAAAACCTGAAGCTTTTGTATGAACTACTTAGCTCTGTCGACGTACACTTGGAGAAATGTAGGCTAGCGGATGAGCTGCTAAACGTTTGTTCAATTCTATTCTAACCATAGACAAGTACTGTTCAACGGAGTTTTACTGCAACGCGAGAAGCTCCGTAGTAGAACTAGCGTACTTACGAAGGTCAGGTTAGATCATAAACAATTTAAACAAATGAAAACTATTGTATCAGTAGGACCAGTACAGAGAGAAGCTCATTTACTGAGTACAACACTCTCATCCAGCGGTTTTAAGCGTAAATGTTACCAAAGGTTCCGTGAACGCTATCCAGTCACTTTCAGCAGCCTACATAGGCAGCCATTCGTCCCCTAAAAAGTCAAAATAGTCTATTTACCAAGGGTACCAACGAAAAACTGGAGCTCCTGTTTTAGGCCCACTTCCCTTGTCTGTAACAAGAGCCTGAGTGGTTTCTGTTTAAACTTGTGCAACAATTTCAAAATACGGTGAAAAAAAATCATTTACCAGGAATCATATTTACCCACAGAACTATAAAATCAACCGTGGACGATTTTGAGCCCTTCAAGGTTTCTGGAGTTTCTAAGAATTAGTGAGGTAATGGACTCTGCCTCTGGCCTTTTTCAGCTTTGATGTACCCATGTGTGTCTTAGACTAAAACCTCCGAAAACTATCCTCATACCTTTGGCCTAGCATTTTTGATAACGAGTTCCGTGTCATCGAGTTTTGCGACAATCAGTGAAATCTTGTTTCTACACACATTGTCATCTGAACGGATAGTCAAGCTCGGCTATTGAGGCATATTTGCTGCGTCCTGAATATCGTCAAGATTGGCCAATGTGTGCTTGGACACCTCACGGCAACCTCGCGACTAGAAAAAGTTCACTCTCTACTATGGGTACGCGGTCGACAAGGTATCGGTGGAAAACGAAGCACCAATTAAGCTGACTAGACATGGCGGTATGTTGCTATTTGACGGACCTGAGCCCTTTTTTTGTTGTGCATCGGCAAAATCTACCATAGTTGACCCATTGTAAACTACTCATCAATGCTACCGCAGCAGCAAGAATCTACCTATATGTATTCTATCTTAGAGAAGCGGATCTGAGGCTGGTCGAAGGGCACGTTTTGGGGCATCACTGGTTACGATATTGCTTCAAGAAACGAGGTCTGTTCACAGGGACTGTAAATTATGCCTGGAGTTTCTCTTCTCTGTGATCTTCGAGTGATTGCTCGTTCTCGGAAATCCCTTTCTCTACCGCTGGCGGTTTCGAATCTCCTCACCTCATTGGAATTTATTCCACGCATATGGCGATCTCCCAAAGTAGTCTCCAAACTGAAAAAAATGCCAATGAGCACTTATGGAAAATGTTCCTTAGAAGCGAGCTTTGACGCGTACATGATCGATTTCAATTTGTGTTTTCGCAAAAAGAAAGAGTTTTCAAAGGCCACCAATTTCCAACAACTCCAAAACAGTTTGAAAAGAGCGCCGCAACATTAACAACATCCCTTTCACATGATCCTGACAGCTTTAGCTATTCCCACTCCCCATAAGTGGGTACCCGTCTACCATCTAAGTTAGAGCCTAGTCCATTACATGGTTCCGGAATTTAAAAGCCATGATAAGCTGAACCCACCCACAGTGGCATTGAGTCTGCGACCCTGTGTTTCAAAGACGAGCGCGCTAACGGCTAACACTAAACTAGACTACAGACGGTGGTAGTCCGATAAGTACTTTGCCTCACCGCCTGATGGCGTCAGTATCGCAAAAGCAATTTACTATCCGTGTAGTACATTCTCATAGACGGCTACTGTCAAAATTTGAGGCGGATCGGACGTGTAGTTTTGTTTTGGCCGCGTGTAAAAGCGGAAGTTTCCGCGGATTTCAGAAAAATCGAAAGAGCAATATCGGTCGGTGAGTCGATTCTTGTTTTTGGAAGGGAAATCGCGCAGCGAAATCAAAGAGCGTTTGGGTGCTGTGTACGGTGACTCTTCTCCTTCGATGGCGACCGTCAAAAATTGGTTTAACGAGTTTCAACGTGGTCGCACATCGGTTTTTGATGAGCCACGTCCAGGCGCCCCGAAAACGGTTAGCACGCAGGATAAAGTGACAAAAATCCAGGATCTCGTATTGGCAGACGGCCGATTGAAGGTGCGAGAGAATGCTGAGACAATAGGCATTTCAAAAGATCGCGTGGGTTATATCGTGCATGAAATTTTGGGCATGAGAAAGCTGTCGGTGCGATGGGTGCCGCGCTTATTCACTCCGGACAACAAGCGTAACCGTGAGACCCCTTCAAAGCAGTGTTTGACGCTGCTTAAGCGCAATCCGAAGGCGTTTCTGCGTCGTTTCGTGACAGTCGACGCAACTTGGATACACTGGTACACACCAGCGACCAAGGAACAGCCGAAACAGTGAACTTCACCCGGCGAACGTGCTCCGAAGAAGGCAAAGACTGTCCAATCGGCAGGAATCGGCGGTACTGTGCCGAATTTTGTTTTTCTTTTGTAGGCTAAGTACTTATCGGACCACCAACAATCGCATTGGGACAATTTGCCATTACTGAGACAATCATTGGAAGATTCTCCCACAAAATATCGACCGAATCGCTACAGTTAAATGATAAACCTGCACTACAGGTTCTCTCAGAATAATTATTGTCTTAAAAGGTATCGACGAAATTACTTCATTCCTAAATAGCTTCGCTGAGTTTCAATCGAGAGACTGGACCTGGCCAAAACCTTTTAAGAAAAATCAGCTTGTTCAACGTTGACTGTCTGCATGACACACTTGTACGACAGCCCAAATTTCAGAAACTGAATCACAGTTGGACACGGTCATAAGGCGTTAGTATTTCAACCTCAACTGTTTGTCATATCAAAAGTCGACTTTGAACTAGCTGATTTCCGTATAGGTTTTTTGGCTCTCAATAAATTTCTCGTTTGTAGCCGAGTGCCGACAAGGGTGTCAAACCGTAAAAAAAATCCGTTGAACAATTGCAAAAGTTTTTATTTTAAGGGCGAAAAAACATAGAAACACAATAGTAGTTTGGAATGGGGCGAGTTTAAAATATTATAATCTCGGATAATACTGAAAAAATCTTTAGTAAATCGTCGTTAAATTTTTCCTTCTTAGGAGTCCTTTAACACATTTAAATCAACGTATCCTCCTCATACATGGAATCCCAAATTTTCAACCTTTCATTCTCCGGCAAATTACCAAAAGTCAACTGATCCGAAATATTCAAACACTTCAACTGATCGTCATCCTTACTAACGGGCAACCAAACCGTCGGCTTAATCCCAACGAAATTCGGATCTGACTTGTACGCAAAAGCCGACAACATTCCAACAAATTGTTGAATCACTTCGTATTCCTTCGTTCCGGGATAGTCTTGATGTCCAAACATATTCTCAAACATATACACCAGTTCGTCACCATGACACACACCGCGCACATCCTTGCCACAGAGGAAATTGCGCAAATGATTATAATCCTTAGAGTCAAAGTCGAACCGATACAAAAAGGTGGGAGCCCGAGCGTATTTTAGCCGCGCCATGGTTGTACGATGAAGTCCATGCCAATTTGATTTGTACGAGCATAACTGCGAAAGGAAATTCAGGACATTATTCATAGAAGTCACAAAATTGTAGGCCTTACGTCAAGATAGGTCAAAAGAGTGGCTTCTTTATCTCCAAAATATTCCTTTTTCAAACGTCGTCCAAACTCTTTGCATTGCTCACTGTTTCGATCCAAATTCAAATCATTTGGCACCAAATATTCGCAATCATTCAATTTTTTGAGAATCGACATGTCAGCTTTGACCTCTGCAAGGATGAGTATGATTACATTTTTTTGTGGAAGCTAAATTTATCGAAACATCCAAAACCTACTGGGATACGACAACAGCCCTTCAAACGAGGTCCCGCCCAACAAAATCGGAATCGCGTTACTCCAAGTTTCACGAGCCATCAGCCGCGGATGTTTCGGAACAATACACTGCTCCGTAACGTAGGGCTCAATCACCGGACCTAGGGCAAAATTCAACCTCTCATCTTTTTCCTCGGGCGTAAGAAGATTGGCACTTTCCCGACTTACTGCCGATCCATTAGCTTTTCGTAAGAATTCTAAAATTTTCGCATCCGTCTCTTCGCCCTTGTAGCCGACCTTCTTGGCAAGTCGATGAGTAAAATTATTATCAGGCGACACAGCCCAATACATATGCCCCGTTCCAGACATAACAATAGCCTTGTGAAAGAGTCCTTTCGTTTGCTCGGTCAACAACATGTAGTGCGTTGACGTTCCTCCAGCACTTTGACCGAACACTGTAATGTTGTCTGGATCGCCGCCGAAACGTTCGATGTTCTCTTTGACCCATTTGATTGCCATCACTTGATCCTTCAAACCGGCATTGCCCGGAACTTTTAGTGTTGGATCTTTGAGACTAAGGAATCCTATATTAAGGTTGAGATTAGTCGTCAGATAATGATCTGAAATTTATGCACACACATACCAAAGGCTCCGACGCGATAATTGAACGAAACAAAAACAACACCCTTGTTCATAAGATAGTCCGGGCTGTACATGATTTTTGATGAGCCACCCATTTGAAAAGCTCCGCCATAGATCCAGATCATGACAGGCTTCGCTATAGGTGGTTTGACCTGAACGGGTTTGTTTTATGAGGAATTGATTTGAAATCAATTTTTTAACTAATTTTGAGGCCGAAAGATTCAGCACGTTTCAGTGCTGAGTAAACACATCCAGAGTGACTGAGGGATTTTAGTACCCACTGAACTTTTATTTGAGACGAACCTCCCAGTTCAGATAAATTCGCCAATCAGTCTGGACCCATAAATTTTGACAAGCCAAATTCAATATTTTGAAAATCAAGTTTAACTAACGTCCTTGGTGAATACGTTAATGTACAAACAATCCTCGACACCCGACTCCTTATGGAAAACCGGATCATGTTGTAGTGGTGGCTGTGCTTCATTGGTACAGTCAAGAGTTATTGTCCAACGTTCTGGTGGTTGAGGCTCCTTTTAAAGAAATTTTTTTAGGAAATCACACATTTGCACTTGCAGAAAATCACACACACACACACACACACTTCAATCACTACAATGTATGGATATAGTATATATAACTTAAAATTACTCTCACCAAAGCTAAGACAACACTCGGGACAAAATTACTTTTAATAATTTCCCCTCTTAGTGTCACCATAAACTGTCCAATTTGTACAAGCAAAGCTCATTTCTGTGGAGAAAGTTCATTTTTTAGGTTCCGCTACCGAATTTGCTGGTGAAAATGAGCTTTCTCCACCACAGAAATGAGCTTTAATTGTACAATTAATTGGAGAGTCTATGGTGACTTTTACATACGCTTCAATAAACGGTCCTTTTGCAACGCTAAAAAATATGCAGTACATTCTGCAATAGAGATTGAAGAACATTCCGGCGCTTTGAACGTCAAAGCTCAAAGCTAGAAGCTATAACACATATTCATGTGCAAGAGAAAATTATTATTAAGAAATTTTGTCACGTCTGTTTTCATTTTAACCCTGGGTGTTCCGGCACATCTTGTAGGAGGTAATGTTATGATAAGTTCCATTTAGTTAATCATCCGTTAATTAACTTGTATATGAAAATTATCAATTAACTAAATGAAACTTATAGCACTAGCTTCAAAATTGGGTCATGAATGATTTAGCGTTCAGCAAAAAAGTTTAAATAAGTTTATGCTTGTGTGTGTGTTTGTGTACTCTAACTATATATGTAATTACAAAAGGGGAATTGTCCATCTTCGTTTTCGACAAGCTTCGATCGAAAGCCGTCCATTTTTTAGTTGCAGCACTCCAAGGCGTATTTTACCTTTTAATTATCCAATCGATTGAATAATCAGAGCTCATTTCTGTGGAAAAAGCACATTTTCTGTGGAGAAAGTTTATTTTCTCTAACGAATTCGGTAGTGGAACCTAAAAAATGAGCTTTCTCCACAGAAATGAACTTCGATTTACAATCGATTGGCTGAATTCAAATTGTAAAACGAAACCGGACGGGTAAACTTGCAAGACAAGAACCATCGTTCTTACAATCTGAAATGCATAAGGGCTCTCGTCCACTGCAAGCGTAAACTTGAGCGGCGCGGCGCTCCAGCGGCAAAGCTTTCACAAAATGTGCGAAAAAAAGCTTTTACTAGTAAAAGGTATAACCACACACAATGCTCAGAAAGCTTTTCCATTGTATTGAATGGAATTTTTGTTTATTTTGCATAGTTACGCCATATTTTGCTTGGTTACGCCATTAAAATTCGGAAAAGCTTTGAACGCGGGAGCGCCGCGCCGCTCGAAGCAGGTAATGGACGGCAGGCGTAATGCTTGTCTGCTGGCCACTACAAAAGCTCTCGCCGTCCGTTTATTAGCACAAACAAACGAACCGCGAGAGCTTTTGTAGTGGCCAGCAGACAAGCATTATGCATTTCAGATTGTAAGAACGATGGTTCTTGTCTTGCAAGTTTAACCGGTTTCGTCTTACAATTTGAATTCAGCCATTGGATATTTTATGCCGACTCTAACGTTAAATACCTGGCTGGCACCCTGCCGTACTCCCTATATACGCCAGGAAATTTGAACAAATATTTGGCCAAACTTCGGAAAAATTAGGGGAAAGCTGGATTTTTGCATGAGTCCTCCTTTCGAGGTCCTACACAAGACCATAAAAGTCCCCGTCTCTACGATTGCCGTTAGCGGTGCTACAGAGGGTCAAAGACCCTCGAAAACAGGTTTTTCTGAAAATCTCGATAACGGTAGCATATACAAAAAAGTGGTGTATGACAAATTTGAAGCTCTTGTGTTTTTTTAATAAACTATCGAAATACCGAATACGTTCGGGCACTCCTAACGGTGCCAGGACGTCTAACGGTATTTTTAACATATTTCACGAAAATCTCTATAACGGTAACTCGTACTAAAAACTTTTGTATGGAAAATTTGTAGTCTACGGAGTTTTGAAGAAAGCGGCCAAATTTAATATCAATACATGCAGCCTCAAGAGCGCTATGGGGGTTCAAACCTTAAAAAAAAGGTGTTTCTGGGGGTTTTTCGTGAATGGCGCTAAGACGGGGGAGTGTGGTCTATGGTCTCATAGGAGAAATTTGTAGGTTCTGTAGCTGTCAGTAAGACGCCAAAAGTCCCCAAAGATGTTAACCCCCCTACGAAGCTATTAGTGTCCAAACATGCAATTAAGCAGTTTTCGGGGAATATCTCTATAACGGTAACGTGCACTGAAAACTGTTATATGGTGAATTTGCAGCTTATACAATGCTTAACTAAATATCCGAATTTCAGATCGATGCGTGCAACGCTAAGGGCACTATGAGGGTCCGAACCGTACAAAAACGGTATTTTTCGGTTTTTTGTGAATTTATTCATAAAAGGAACGTGTTCGGGAGGAAGGCCTGTAACAATTTGTTGCTTCTGTAACCTCAACTTAAATGCCAAAACGGCTCTTCTATACGGGTACCCCCAAGGAAGCTATGACGGGTCAAAGTTAAACAAAAAACCGCTTCTCTGACATTTTTGAATAACGGTAACCTCTTGAGAGAACCAATCTGAGATAAATTTGTAGTTCGTGTTGCTGTTAGTATGACATCAAAAGTCCCCAACGATGGAAGCCCCCCTAGAGAAGTTATGAGGGTCCAAACATCCAAAGAAGCAGTTTTTTTGCGAATATCTCTATAACGGTAATGTGCACCGAAAACGGTTATATGGCGAGTTTGTAGGTTATACAAGGCTTAATTAAATATCCGAATTTCAGATTGATGCGCGCAATGCTAAGGGCGTTATGAGGGTCTGAACCATACAATTTCGGTATATTTGGTACTGTACCGTATACCGGAGACAGTCTGTAGAAATTTGTTGTTTCTATGGTTCCAAATAAAATGCTCCACTGATTTGAATGCACCTGAGGCAACCATACGTGCACACATACACTACATTCTACATACTACACGTACCTTCCTTAGAAATTATTTAGTTTAAACGTTTTAATAACTCCATAGACTACAAATTTTCCATACAAAAGTTTTTAGTACGAGTTACCGTTATAGAGATTTTCGTGAAATATGTTAAAAATACCGTTAGACCTCCTGGCACCGATAGGAGCGCCCGAACGTATTCGGTATTTCGATCGTTTATTGAAAAAGCACAAGAGCTTCAAATCTGCCATACACCACTTTGAGGCTCTTTAGCACCGCTAGCGGCACTCGTAGAGATGGGGACCTTTAGGGTCTTGTGTAGGACCTCGAAAGGAAGGCTCATGCAAAAATCCAGCTTTCCCCTAATTTTTCCGAAGTCAAATGCCAATTTTCCCGGGGTATATAGTAGAAATGAGTAAAGAACAAAAAAAAAACAAATACAGAATTAAATAGTGAGGCGGCAGCTTCAAGTCCAGATTGGGTTCTAGACGAGCTAGCTTTATGGATATGGACGACCCTGAACAAACAGGGTTCGACAGTTAAAACAGAAGAGCGGGCAATGAACGCGACCGCTCAGAATCGTGAAATCGAGATGTGTTTATCACTCGAGACGCCACTAGGCATCAGGCCAGCTGCTTCAGGACGATCAATTTTCCAGCTGTTGATTAGTTCAATAACTCAAACAGTGAACGACGTAGCACACACAGTAAATATATCAATTTCGGCACAACACCAAGAGAAATATTTAGTGATGGAAAAAGCTTCGTGAAGGTGATGGCTGAGTCATAACTGAAGAAAAAAATCCAATTAGCATATAAGAAAACCACAAACTCTCTGGGCGAACTCACACTCCTGTGATGATCGCGAGAGCTTTTAACGCGGGGCTGGGGAATGAAGAAAACGTAGAGCAAATAAGTGTGGACGGCAACTCCTGGATCTATTCCCTCGGCTCAATATGGATCGATATTTAGAAGGAAGAAATGTGAGATCCTTTTTTGACCTTATATTCGGGAACAGTCCGTTAGTTCCAACCATGAATTGAGAAGTTAGCGATCAATGACTGAATGCTTTGTGTGACGCAGCCTGCGCACACCACGTATGTGGTACCTCGCTGCCGTTACGTTTATCCAGCGTGTGGATAGCACATGACAAGTTACATGCTAAGTGTGTTGAGAATAATATCCTTGCGGGGAGGTAAAAAGGTTCACCTGTTTTTGACTGGCAATACACGGCCCTTCTCTTCAGATGCCAACTCAAGAGCTGGCAGTTGAGTCCCTCCGAAGGACGAAGGACAATAAAGGAGTACCCTCGTGGACTCCGGAGCTCTTGAGATTAAGGAGGCTCACGAGACGACTCTTTAACAAAACTAAAAGGACAGGGGAGTGGGACACGTATCGCTTCCAACTTAATGAATACAACAAGAAAATCAGGTCTGCCAAAGTAACTCGTGGGACAAATTTTGTGAAGGTGTTGAATGCACTAATACAGCTGCTAGACTCCATCGAGTAATGGTTAAAAAGGACACTGAACACTTAAGCACCATAAAGCACCCTAATGGGCGCCACACGACTGAAGCCCTTATGACGGCCGAGTTACTCCTTAGCACTCACTTTCCGGGATGCTACATACTGAACACATACTGTACAGAGCTAAATCTTCAAACAGGAGAACAGCAAGACTAATCTTTACTCAAGATAAAATAAAATGGGCCATAGGCTCGTTTGAGCCCATTAAATCCGCCAGCACCGACGGGATTTTTCCAGCTCTCTTTCAAAAGGGTCTGGAGCATTTAACTTCATACCTCCTGAGTATATTCAGAAGCAGCTTTGCGCTGGGCTACATCCCACGCTCATGGAGGCTTTCGAGGGTAGTATTCATTCCTAAAATGAGAAACCGCCCCAAGGAGGATCCCAAATCCACGCTGATTAGTAACCCGCTACACAAAAGGCAGCTGCTTTCTTGGACATCGACAAGGCATTCGACTCACTTCCTTCGACGCAATTGAAATAGCGCTGAGAATTAATATGGTAGGAAATACGACTATAGGATGGATTAGCAGGATGCTTTCCTCCAGAAAAGTCGTCTGCCAAATCAACGAGCTAATTCTCCTTGCTGAGGTTACTAGAGGCTGCCCACAAGGGGGTGTACTTTCGCCCCTCCTGTGGTGCCTGGTTGCGGACAAACTTTTGTGAAAGCTCACATCCAATGGCTTCTCCGTGCAGGGATATGCCGACGATGTGGTTATAGTGGTAAAGGGTTTGATTGAAGAAACACTACCTGATCGAACCAGCACTAAAAATAGCTGAAGAATGGTGTGATGGAAACGTGCTCCGAGTAAACCTATCCAAAGCCATCATCATACTCTTCTCCAGGAACAGAAATCGGGCTGAACTCAGACGTCCGATAATGTATAACACCCATCTACCAATTGGAATGGAATCAAGTCAAATATCTCGGGGTAATCCTCGACAGTAAACTTTACTGGCAAAAGCATGTCGAAGCGGCGCGGCGGCTGAAAAAGCAACCAGAGCCTTTTGGATATTTTCGTAGGGAAAACCTGGGGTATGACACAGACACAGAGCAATAGTTCGACCTACTCTAGATTACGGTGCTGTGGTCTCGTGGAAGCGGGGATAAGTCCGTGTTATGATACAGAGTGTACAAGATACAGAGACTGGCATGTCTCATTACCACCGGTTCACTCCGATCCTACCCTAACAGCGCTCTAGAGGTGTTACTTCACCTAGACCCTGTTGGCATACACCTCGAAACCGAGGCAAAACTAGCACTGGCACAACTTATCGTGGGCGATGCCCATCTGGAGCTTACTAAGGGGCAACTAAAATGCCTCAACAACATGTCGCACTGTCGCAAACATGCCCTCTGACCACCTTCCAAAGGAGATCTAATGCGGCCGCCGGTTTCAGGCTGACACATGGCGGAGAGAGAAGTGGCACTCGAATTTCGCTAGACTGGACCCACAGACCATAAAATGGTTTACTAACGGCTGTAAAACAACCGAAGATTCAGGAGTGTGCTTGGCCCAGCACATAGGATCCCTATACCTATGGGACATCACACCACTGAATTTCAGGCAGAAGCGCACGCAATAGCAACCTGAGCCGATCTCTGTTTACGTGCTATGTAAATAAACAAATAGCGATCTTCTCAGACAGCCAATCGGCTATTAAGTCACTCACTAAGTACAACTGTCACGTCAAGACTTGTTCAATGTTACCTGAATGCGCTGAATAAACTAGGCGTAAATAACAGATTAACACTCTTCTGGGTCTCAGGTCATATGGGCATCACAGGGAACGAATAGGCGGATGAGTTGGCATGCACAGCAGCAGCATCCCATTTCTGCGGACCAGAACCCTTTTCTAGCATTTCTACATTTATAGTGAAAAGACTAATCAAAGACCTGGAACGACTTAAGACATCTGAGCACTGGGAGAAACTACCTGGTCTCAGGCAATCCAAACAGTTCATAACAGGATATTCCCATAAAAGAGCGGCTGAGCTGCTTCAGCTAAGCAGAAATCAAGTACGTACCATATGTGGGATTCTTACAGGCCACTCCTGAGATCACATCTGCGCAAAATGAGGCTCTTACAAAACGCGAGCTGTCGGTTCTGTAAAGCAGATGACGAGATCTCAAACCATGTGCTGTGGAGTGTGCTGCTCTGGCCCAACGCCGCTGGATACAATTTGGAGTGGCCTATCCCGACACGGACGACATAGCTTCGACGTCAATTAGCAACTCCTTTCTTAGCACGATCAACATTGATCGTCAGGCATAGCCCTGCCCACCTGTGACTAGGGCGATAATACAATAGGTCCATTGGCTTCAGTGCTGCGAACTCGTTCGGGTTCACGACCCCCACAATCTAATCTAATCTACCTACAGCATTTCTGATTGAACGGTATTTCATTTAGAACACTATGCTAATTATATTTGTGATAAAAAGCAGAAAAATAAGCTTCCGAAAAACGATCAGCAGACGAGCTTAAAATGTCCAAAAGGGTATAAAAAATAGAATTTTGCAAAAAAGAACTGAAATGTACATAACACCGTTTCATTTTGAACGGTATCGGCATCGTTCAGAATATATGCCACACTGAATGTTTGTATGCGGCAGACGAGCTTCAAATAGCAAAAGAATTTAACACAAGCACCTGTCTGGGTTCCGGAAAGAACCCTAAATTCACCCAAAAAAGCTAGCGTCTGCCTCATTAATCCTGGAAAGACCAATGTCAAATATTGAACCATTCAACTAATATGGATCTTAAGGATCGATTCACACATTGCCATCATCAGCTTCATTGAGTTTTGTTTGCTTTTAGATTCTGTAGGTTGAAATACAACAGTGAAGTGGCGGCAAACAAGTGCCACATCAGCGAGTGTGGCCGCCAAAACAATGAAAGTGAGGTTATAGTGAAAGTGAGGTTACGACGCCACGAGCGCTGCGCAAAGACAGGGAATGTGCATAGTATGTCCGCTTTATAGGCTCCGCGCTATTACATATCTGTATTTTTACAAAGGCGTAGATGAACCGGCAGCTATCAACCGCGAACGACCGAAGCCTTCTGATAGTTTTTTTTTATGAACCGCTAGGCAATAAGAAAATTGAATTGAAATTGACGTTCATTTTCATAAACATGATCGCAACGTAATGTACGTTGGAAAATTTGAAAATTTAAAATACATTCTTGTGGCAAAGTTACCGTTATAGGAAAAGAGTTTTAGACTTTTGATATTTTGTTTGAAACCAAAGAATGACAATTTTGTCGCACATAATTTTTCAATAGGATCTTGCGAAATTTCGCGAAAGCTTCTTTTTGAAATCCATAGTTCAAATTTTAGACCCAGTTTCTAAACCATAAATGAAAAATCCGTAAATAAGTTGGAAACAAGTTTTTTTTCGAAAACGGGTCTATAAACAATGTCCGGGAACGAGCAATTGTCAGACCAGGGTAAGGTAGATTTTTTAGTCCACTCTAAGAACATTTTTTAGCGATCTTCGAGTCGGCATACGTTATCCAATCGATTGGCCAATCAGAGCTCATTTCTGTGGAGAAAGCTCATTTCTTAGGTTACACTACCGAATTCGCTGGAGAAAATGAGCTTTCTCCACAGATGTGCTTTTTCAACAGAAATGAGCTTTGATTGTTCAAACGATTGGATAATGTGTGCCGATAGCTTCAATATTATGTAAATGCTTAAGGGCGTCATAGACAATGCGATAAATTGAACAATCAAAGCTCATTTCTGTGGAGAAAGCACATTTTCTGTGGATAAAGCTCATTTTCTCTAGCGAATTGGGTAGTGGAACGTAAAATAAAAAGAGCTTCCTGCACAGAAACGAGCTTTGATTGTTCAATTAATCGCACTGTTTGTGGCGACCTTTAGAGGTATGGAGACATTTAAGGGCATCTAAACGCTTTTTAAAGAAAATGACGGATGTAGTTATCTAATGTAACTAGCGCGAAATAATTTGAACAAGGAAAAGTTAACAATTCAATTAATCAATTAATACAGTTTATTGGCACTTGGAACATAACAAAAAAACTTGAGTAAAAAAATATACATTGTTACAATATACTGAAAACATAGTTAAGGACGCAAAAATAATCCCTTAAAGGTCATTAAAAGCCTCTTCTTTCCCTTCATACATCTAAATAAGCGTCTCCTCCGTATACATCGAGTCCCAAACTTTCAAACTCTCATTCTCCGGACAATTACCAAACGTCAAATCATCCGAAATATTCAAACACTTGAGCTGATCATCGTCCTTACTAGCCGGTCGCCATATGATCGGCTCAATTCCGGCAAAATTCGGATCCGAATTATGAGCGAATTCCGCCCACATTCCGACCATTCGTTGAACGGTCGTATACTCCTTCGACCCCGGATGTTTCTGATGCCCGAACATACTATTGAAGATGTAGGCCAACTCATCGGCATGACACACTCCCCTGATACCTTTACCAACCACTAAATTTCGGAAATGATTAAAATGTTCCGAATCAAAATCGAAACGATACAAATAGGTGGGCGCCGAAGCGTATGTGAGTCGCGATAATACTGTTCGATGAATACCGTGCCAGAAAACTTTATAGGATAGAAGCTGCAACGAAATTTCAACGGATCAGTTTAGGGGAATTTTTAGGGGAAATATTTGTTGGGGTCTCCTCACACGGGGATAGTTAGGTTTTCCAGTATCTTCGTGTGAGTTGGCCCTTACGAGTCTTACATGAAGATAGGGAAACAAACTGGGCTCGTTGCTGCCAAAATATTCCTTTTTCAAGCGTCGTCCAAACTCTTTGCATTGCTCGCTTCTTCGATCCAAACACAAATCATTGGGCACAAGATACTCGCAGTCGCCCAATTCTTTGAGAACCGACAAATCCTCCATGACCTCTGCAAGAATTAGTAAAGATTACTCTGATGATCTCCAAACAGCTAAAATTTGAGACCTACTGGGATACAACAAGAGCCCTTCAAACGAATTGCCTCCCACCACAATTGGAATTTCATTGCTCCACGCTTCGCGTGCCATCAGCCGTGGATCCTTTGGAATGATACACTGTTCCGTAATGTACGGCTCAATCACGGGACCGTGTGAAAAATTGAGCCTCTCTCGATTCTCTTCCACTGTCAAAAGTTTCAGATTCGCCCGACATATTGCCGTTCCGTCGGCATTTTTCAAAAATTCAAAAATTTTGGCATCCGTCATTTCTCCGGCGTAGCCCATTTTCTTTGCCAACCGATGGCTAAAGCTGCGATCCGGTACCAACGCCCAATACATATGAGCCGTGCCGGACATAAGAATCGCTTTGTTGAAGAGTCCCTTTGTTTGTTCGGTCAGCAACAAATAGTGGGCGGAAGCTCCTCCGGCACTCTCGCCGAAAACTGTGATGTTATCCGGATCACCGCCGAAGCGACTGATATTGGCTTTGATCCATTTGAGTGCCATCACTTGATCTTTGAGTCCTGCATTGCCGGGAACTTTGAGTGCCGGGTCTTTAAGACTGAGGAATCCTGGAAAATTTTGAGATAAGATGGATGAGCTGGAACTGATTTGGGATATGTGGGCATACCTAAGGCTCCGACACGATAGTTGAATGTTATGAAAACGACATCCTTGCGCATGAAGTAGTCCGGGCTATAGATGACTTTTGTAGCGCCGCCTAGTTCAAAGCCTCCGCCGTAGATCCAGATCATTACTGGCTTGGGTGTTGGCGGTTTAACCTGAGGGGTGTGTATCAAATTTTAGGTATGAGCCTAATTGATTGACCCAGCATTGCAATGAACGGTTTTCACAATCATATCCAAAACCAAAGTAAGGTTTAGTGGTGATTGGAACCTGCCCGAATGCTTCAATATGCTTGAAGGGCCATATGCATTCAAAATGACTGAAAGATACATTTAAGTTTTTTTCGAATGCATCACACTTTTCATTCATCAGTCATAGTAATTTTCAACACAAATTGACAGATTATCAGCCAATCAATTAACTGACAATCTGTCAACTTGTATGGAAAATGACTGTAACTGATGTGTGAAAAGTGTGGATCGACCTTAAGTCCCCATCATTGCATTGCTTCCTTCATCTCTCAGTCATTCTGGATACATTACGGATTTCAACTAACATTCGTGGTATACACGTTGAGATACAAACAATCCTCGGTGCCTTTCACTTTGTTGAATATGCGATCGAATTGTAGTGGCGGCTGTGGCTCCTTTGTACAGTTGAGCGTTTTCTTCCATGGCTCCGGTGGTTGAGGCTCCTTTTGAAGAATTTCCAAAATTTTAATTTATCTCGGTATTGTTAAAATGATGAAGAGTATGGTGGAGGGAATATACATAGAATGTTTTGGTACACTGCTATTATGCTATGTTAAACGTTTAGGGAAATTTAGGGAATTCACACACCAATATGCACACACTGCAATGTTAAATTTTCATATAACTGTAAATCACGCTGAATTAACTGTATAATTTCAAGACGCAATCACAAACATTCGAAAATAGTGGAGAAGAAAATTAAGAAAAAACAATTCACTTAACGTAACGCAATGGAGCTGGGCCAAACGAACTTTTTTACAATACAAAACGTTAGACGTTGTCCAATAAAGAAGTTGAGGTTATGTTGATTAAGGCATGATAATGTTTGATGTGTTGTCTCTCTAGGACTTGGATTTTATGCCAATGGAAATATGAATCAGAGAAATATGTTACGAGATGGCATTCTTCACACTTACGCAAATAGATAACAATAAAGGTCGGTCCACACTTTGAAGTCATCAGTCACAGTCATTTTCCAAGTTGACGGATTGTCAGGTAATTGACTGACTGGCAATCTATCAACTTGTATGGAAAATTACAGTGACTGAAAAGTGTGAATCAACCTTAAATAATTTTAAAACACAATCATCTACAACCCTATAAATAACTTCAGTCACGGGGTTCAGTCGTGACTTTGACCTCAAAAAGTAATTATATAATGTCATACGGCCTAAAAGAATTCACTATCCAATTCAGCTCCATTGAACAGAAACAGAAAAAAAAATATTTTAGCAACGACCATAGAGCGTGAGTGATCATTTGTCTGAATAAGGCATCAAATCATTTTGCTAAGAGCCCTTATTAATGAATTACCGGAGCATGGGGTGAATACGAGTCTCCTCCACGTCAGCGGGTATTTATTTTATGTGTTTTCGTTATAAAACCGCTCCTACGACAAACACAGATTCTACAATAAAGCATTCACCGCTTCAAACTGACTCTGCAACCAAGAATGTGTTCTATACACTTTTGGGTCTGTAATATAGTTTGAAGAACGGTCAGGATCCACGAAGCGGAAGCTGTATAGTTTCAAAAAAAAAGCATTGCAGTGCGCTGTGTTGTGCCTGCAATACCAACCCAAACGAAGATACTACACTGAACCAAATGCTGCCAAAGTCTACATTTGGGTGACTCATGTACATACATTATGTGTTTAAATTTAAAAGCAATGAGTTGCAGTCGCAGGAATCTCTGGATTTATTTAAATTCTCGCTCTGACTGCTTGGTTTAAAAAGGAATGCTGAGGTGAAATTGCGCCAGAGTCCACTTAGCAGACGTTGCACGTCGCAGCAAATCTTTGCTAAAGCTACATTTTCCTCGACACGACCGCAGCGGCCCTAGCGACTCCAGCGGCTCTAGCTGTTGACTATCACCTAGTGGTGTTTCCTTGTTGCGGCTGAAGCAATCGTGGCTTATGTACACTGAAACTTCCCTACCCCAAGCAGCCGTCGCCCGAAGCCTACAAACAAGCGAGTGCACCACGTTCATCACTCACGTGGACCTTATTTACAACATGAGTCGCGCGGTTAAGGTACGTTGTCCTCGACACGATTGCATCTTCTCTAGCGACAGCGATTCGCTCATTTCATATAAAAACTCGTTTTTAGAATGAGAGAAAAATGAGTTTTTATATGAAATGAACGAGTCGCTGTCGCTAGAGCCGATGCAGTCGTGTCGAGGACAACGTACCTTAACCTATGCTAAACGAGTTTTTAAGGTACGTTGTGCTAGACGCGGCCGCACGACTGCGACTCGCTCATTTCATATAAAAACTCGTTTCTCTCTCATTTTAAAAACGAGATTTTATATGGAATGAGCGAGTCGCAGTCGTGCGGCCGCGTCTAGCACAACGTACCTTTATATGGAATAAGCGATCTGCACTTTTCAGTCATCAGTCATAGTCATTTTGTTTGGAAAATTACTGTAACTGTGACTGATCGAATCGACTTTTAATCTTTGCAAGCGTTACAGTTAACGTCTAGGCCACTAGTCTTCAATGTTCAGCTCCTGACTGCAACACTAACTAATGAGGGCGCCTCACCGGCTGGCCGTGTAACTCAGTTGGTAAAAGTATTGTCTTTATCATCACTGAATCGCCCGATTGGGAACTGTTCCGTCACGTCCTGTTCCCGTCCTGTTCCCGTCCGTGTCGAAGGATATCTGTATACAAAATTGTACGGTTTAGGATTCAAAGAAGAAGAATCTTTAATCGCTACTGCACCAACAATTGAGAAATGTCCTTCGGTAATAAAGATGGGTTATATAGTCTCCATGATTCAGCACAGGCACTCAGATTCGACCATTTAAAATGACCAGCTTTGAGATTATCGGCAAGCGTCCTCTCTCGTAACAGCCATCAGTGATATAGTTAGGGCAGGCATGTCAAACTTGCGGCCCGCGGGCCACATGCGGGCATAACCTCCCAGTTTTGTGCGGCTCGTGGCCAGGTGAAAGAAACCCAATATGTATCAGTACAAATGCGTAATAAAAATAAAATAAAAATTGAGGTGTTGAACTTAAGTCTATGACGCGGCATACATTATCCAGCCGATTGAACAATCAAAGCTCATTTCTGTATAGAAAGCTCCTTTTTTAAGGTTCTCCGAATTCGCTAGAGAAAATGAGCTTTTTCTACAGAAAATGTGCTTTCTCCGCAGAAATGAGCTTTGATTGGTGAATCGATTGGATAATGTATGCCGACTCTAAGAAATTTCTAGTGCAGTCAAAATATCCCAATTCAGGCCTCCAAATAGAAAAAATAGAGTAAGGCTAATTTTTATTGTTTTTGAATCAGTAGGCTCCCAGGAATCTACAACTGACTTTGCTAAAAAAAATTTTGATCGGAAAGGTCCCAAAAAGGACAAAAAAGGATACTCTTTAATCCTTGACCGGAGGTCGGCATGCGGGGTATCATATCAAAGGGGACGTCGAGTACATTACATATCCGGTGTTTGTTTCCTGTTTCATGGACCCTCAAAGGAATAAATCGAGCTTAAATGGAAAATTTTCGAGTTTCCCGTGTATCTTTCCACAGCCATAACTACGAGAATAATTCAAGTTGTCCCTACTTTTATCACTTTTCAGAATCTATAATAGCTGGAGATTCTACCATTAAATTTGCTAAGAAAAAAGTTGGTCGGAAAGCTCTGAAAAAGGACATAAAAGGACACTAATTTCACACCTTGATCGAACGTGGGCATGTGGGGTGTCATATCAAAGAGGACGTCGAGTGCATTGCATATCCGGTTATTCTTTCCTGTCTCAAGGACACTAAATGGAATAAGTCGGGCTTAAATGGAAAATTACGGCTTTAGAAAGATACAGATACGGGAAACACAAAAATTTTTAAGTTGAGCCCAATTTTGTCCTTTTAAGGTCCTTGGAACAAGTAACAAATGCCGGATATGGAATTTACTTGACATCCTCTTTGATATGACACCCCACATGCCCACGTTCGACTAAGGTGTGCAATTAGTGTCCTTTTATGTCCTTTTTCAGAGCTTTCCGATCAACCTTTTTCTTAGCAAATTTAATGGGAGAATCTCCAGCTATTTTAGATTCTGAAAAGTGATAAAAGTAGGGACAATTTGAATTATTCTCGTAGTTATGGCTTTGGAAAGATACACGGGAACCTCGAAAATTTTCCATTTAAGCTCGATTTATTCCTTTGAGGGTCCTTGAAACATGAAACAAACACCGGATATGTAATGTACTCGACGTCCCCTTTGATATGATACCCCGCATGCCGACCTCGAGTTAAGGATTAAAGAGTATCCTTTTTTGTCTTTTTTCGGACCTTTGCGATCAAAATTTTTTTTAGCAAAATCAGTTGTAGATTTCTGGGAGCCCACTGATTCAAAAACAACAAAAATTAGCCAAAAATTAGCCTTACACTATTTTTTTCTATTTGAAATGCTAATATGACTGCACTATTCCTAAAACTTGCCAAGAAGTCGGTGTTTTCAGACAAAACTTATGTTTTATATATGTATGTTTTTTAGAAATCTTCTACTACAACAATTTGCTGACATTCACGTTCGTATCTTTCAGGTTATGGGACAAGAACATTTTCGTGAGATAGGTAGTTTGGCAACTTCATCCCTACCTCTCACTTCACGTCTCATTCCGCAACCAAATTCGATCATTTCTCATGTGGCTTTTCGTTTCCTTATTTTCTCATTTCTGTGGAAAGGAAACGAAAAGCTACGTGAGAGATGAACGAATTCGGTTGCGGAATGAGACGTGAAGTGAAAGGTAGGGATAAAGTTGCTAAACTGGATTTTGTATGGAAGTTTGAAATATTGTTTTCTAAAATGTAAATATTCTGATTGGACCAGACCGGTTTTAAACGAGTCTTTGACATATTGTTTTCTAAAATGTAAGCATCCTCATTCATGATTGTAGATCGTGCGGTTGTTGCGACGCAGTGTGTTTGCACTAGTCATGGTTCTTTATGAACTGAACTACTATTTTGATCCCGCTCCGTACAAGGAGTTAATCGCCCTCGTTTCGCAATTCTCAAAAGAACAGGTTCCTAGCATTGAAACTAGTCTGATCGCCATCTTAAGTAAGTGACATGCAATCTTTCCAATGAACACATTCACATCAAGTACCAAAATAATATCAATATATTCTATGTGTGTTTTTTTGGTTATCCCGTGTAGGTTTGGGTAACGAAACTCCATATAAAAAAATTCCAGCTGACCCACCTGTCATTTTTTTAAATGAAGTTTCGTTACCCATACCTACACGGGATAACCAAAAAAACACACACCTTCTACATACTAATAAACATGCAAGCGAATTCAATAATACGCCCATGAATATGTACACGCAATCAAATCAGTTCAATTCCGTCTACTATCCAACCGCATCACAGCACGACTCAGATCAGTGAGACTCGTTTGAGACCTGAAGAGTCGATTGAACAGGTCGATCTGAAGAGTAGATTGAATAGGTCGACCTTAAGAGTCGATTGAATAGGTAGACCTGAAGAGTCGATTGAACATGTCGACCTGGAGAGTCCATTGAACAGGTAGAGCTGAAGAGCCGATTGAACAGGTAGACCTGAAGAGTCGATTGAACAGGTAGACCTGAAGAATCGATTGAACAGGTAGACCTGAAGAATCGATTGATCAGGTCGACCAGACGAGTCGAATTATCAGGAAAACCTGAACTGAGGACTCGAATGACCAGGTAGACATGAAGACCCGTTGATTAGGTCAATATAATAGTCAAAGAAGAATACGATATTTGTATGATAGTTGGTTATGGCACCCTGATTATGGGAAAAATGCTCTGACCGATTGGAAGTCCGCAACCTTGAATAATAGGAGTTTTAGTTTTTAGCGATTTATTTAAAAAACGGCTAAAGATGATGATGCAATGACATTTCGGCGGTAGACTAAACGATAAATTAGAATATTTTATTTTGGACCTTTTTAAATAGCTCTATAATTCTTGAAAAACGCAAGTTCAGCCGTGGAATTTTAAGCGAGTATTAACATTAAGCTGAATGTGATTTTTGCTGAAAATAGAGGACGCTCCAATGAAGGACCCCCAATTATTCCCTCAATTTGAATTTGTCAAAAAGGCATGTTCATAACTCCGCCATTGAAAAAAAGAAAACTACAGCTAATTTTCACGTGTGCCACCCAAAACGGGATACGAATTTAGGGGAATGAAATGTAGATAGCTAATTCATAGGGCAAATACGAGAATTTCGTTTTTAGGGTTTTTTAGATTTTTCAAAAAACCCTTATGAAATGGATTTTGTCCGTCCGTCCGTCCGTCCGTCCGTCTGTTCACTAAATAATTCGCGAACGGCTCAACCGATCGTCATAAAATTTGGTAGAAATGTGTAGAATTGTAACAGTCTTTACTTAGAAGTTTGTAAGGCAAAGATAACAGGGTGTCCCGGACATTTTAAAATTTGTTCAAAATACTTAACCGACAGCGCCCGCTCTAGCACTTACGCCGCCCCGGGCAAGATGACAAATTGCCGCCCCTTAGGCGATATACCAGGCAGACTGATAGTTGTTGTTGTTGTAGCGCCTCATGGGATTTTTTTCTCTTAAATTGAAGGGGGTTTTGACAGCTCTTGGCCTTTTTAACAACTGGTAGCTCCGGGACGATTTGCATCGAAGAACCGGCTGTCCTATAGAAGCATTTTTATGGACAACGCAAACATCCATGGTTACAGTGGGAGTCTGACCCATACTCCGTCAACTCAGAGATAGAGTGACATCGCTACCACTGAGCCACCGAATGCCCTGCAGATTGATGATAGATAATATATACGTCGTTAAAGTAGATGAGTAATTTCCCATAACATCCTTGCAGACTGCGCAGCCAACAAGCAAGAATTTTATCACAATTCTATTGAGACTGCAGTTTTAGGCATTTGTTATCCGAAACTTTAACAACCACATGTAGGTATCATCAACATCATCGTATCCATATCCTATCCGCGTTTGCCTGACCTAGCCTTTCGAAACTTAAATGATGCCCTAAGTGACATCCAAAGTTCTCTTGGTGAGGACCAAATAATATTTCGAAGCCAAAAAGCCCATATTGTGCGTGTTTCATTACTCCATGACTTCTGGGCTTAAATTTATACTTTATAAAGTTTTTGCTGTCCGCCATGTTTTACCGTTAGAATGAAGGATTCCTCACACGAAGTTTCCTTTGGGAAGTAAATCGATTAAAAAACATTTCGTCTGAAAGGGATAAATTTTGTGTCAAAGGTCATGTGATGTATTCAAGATTAAAACTCATGTAGACGCCATTTATTGTTAAAAGGACTAAGGTCACTCTGGATTTACCTTTCGCAAATTTTTAACCCTGTTTCTAAAAATATTTTTGTTGGCATATAGTTTAATGAGAATGACATACCCTCCGACCTACTAAAAAAAAATCCGGGCTAGGGGCATGATGTTGAAAAAATCTTTATGTCTAGAGGAAAGCCAGCCTTCGCCCATACTGGGAATTTGTATAAAAATGATGGTCAGAACTAGGTAAATCAGAGGAAGACAAGTCCTGACTTAGTTTTTCCGAAAAAAACGAAGTACTGCTACTGCGGCTCTGCACCGAGAAAAATAACGTCCCTTAAAATTAACTCGATATCCTTTTGAAATCGAGTTACATTCCTATTAAATATAATCCTTTCCTTTTAAATATATATCGCTTCAATTCAAATTCATTCTTTTTCAATTAATGGGAAATCCTTTAAATCCAAATTTTCAATAGGAAATCATTTTAAATTAATGGAAAATCCTTTAAATCCAAA
Source organism: Microchrysa polita (assembly GCA_949715475.1). Taxonomy (NCBI): domain Eukaryota; kingdom Metazoa; phylum Arthropoda; class Insecta; order Diptera; family Stratiomyidae; genus Microchrysa; species Microchrysa polita. Next base: position 15,606,033 of record OX454419.1, read on the forward strand.
TTTTCAATAGGAAACCTTTTTAAATTAATGGGAAATCCTTTGAATCCAAATTTTCAATAGGTTTTTTTTTGTTTACACTCGCAGTTGGTCGGCAGTGTGGTAGAGCGATGTCACAATGTATAGTGTAAATTATAAACGTCGTCCCGTATAGTCTGTGTGGTGTAGTAGGTAGGCGCGTTAGTCTTCAAATCATAGGATCGCGGGATCGAATCCCACTGTAGGCAGGTAATTTATTATGCATTTTAGAGCGTAAAGAGGTAAATGAAATGTCGCCAACACCTATAGCGAGGTCAGTTATACAAAACTCATTTATAAGTAATTTTCACAGGGAAAGAACACCCTGTGAAAATTACTCCTTTTGGTGTAATTTAAAGTATTCTTTTGAGTTCATGCATTTAAAACAAAGAGTCCATCCTTTTAAATTAAAAGGAAATCTTTTCGATTTATGGTTGTGGCCTGATTAAATTGACACTGTATCACTTTAATTTAAAGTGATTATAGATAGACTTTCAAAAGGAATACCTTATTAGTTCGAAGGGAAATCTGTTTGAATTAAAAAGTCTATGAAATAAAGGGATTATACAATGATTCAAAGGGAAACAAATATGAAGCAAAATCATATTTGAATCTCTTTGAATCATATGCGTATTTTTTGAATTTACAGGATTTTTTTTCTCAGTGTGGTAATGTGACTGAGATTCCATCCCTCACCTAGCTGAAACCCTAAAAACTTTGTTCGAAATTTGCCCTTTAAATGCCAGATGAATCAATGCAATTGGAACCAACTGAGGCGATCCCTCCACGAGGAGATCGGGCGAATCGAAGTCAAATTGCCGCCAAAGGTTTAAAGAAGTTTCCAAAACTCCTGCATGGGTATGAAATTTCTCACAGGAGAGTTTGTTTTAATCGCTTTGATGTGTTTAGTGTTTATACGACTCATTATTTCTCATTTAATATCAATTTCTCCGGAGGTTCGATATTTTTTAGGGGATGTGCTCTCCTCCGATTCAATTGACTAAAATAAAGTTTTAGACCTTACTTCCGGAAATTAAAGTGCGACGTTCCGCAAATAAACTCAATAATAAGATTACTAATTTGCTCTAGCCCCTTGTGGGGCATAGCGCGTCTACTACATCTACTCGCCTCGCCATCGCGTACGTTTTCTGGCCATGTATCGAAGCTGACCCCAGGTATTTCTTAATGAAGCACACTCTCTATCCACCGATCTGCGCCACATGATTTTAGGACGACCCCTTTGTCGGCCTCTTTGGGAGAAGGGGTTCCATCTGATAGTGCGACCAGCAATGCAGTTCTCACTCTTTCGAAACGATGACCAATCCACGGCTAATCTTCATTTGAAATTATTTCGGGCCAAAAAATTCTTAATATTCGACGAAGACAAGTATTTACGAAACTTTGCAATTTCTTGGTAACTGCAGCGGTAACTTTCCAAGTGCTGTTCCCATATAAAAGCAATGAAAGAATCAGGAAGCGGAACAGCCCCAGCTAATTTCGTCCTCTATTTAAAAATTAGGTGGGTCTCCCCTTTGGTAAGAACAAGGGATCATGCATAGAAAGATCAAATATAATCCTTAATGCTGGTCAAAAGAAGATGTACTAAATGTTCAATTGGACGACGACATTAGAACATAAATCTCCAATTTTTGTTTTACAGAAGAACTTGAATAACGCATAACTTCGGAAGTAGGCCGGGGGCTAGCATCACAGACGTACAGTTACGCAACTCTTACTCAGCATTTTAGGATTCTAAATGCAGCACCTTCTATCAATTGTGGGCTATTCAAAGCCTCCCAAGGATTATGCTTCTTCAAAACACAACTTTCAACTTTTTATTTCATCTGTAGTTTCGTTCCACTTAATGGAAATTGATATTTAATTTTTCCTTCCGGCTTTTATACATTTTTTTTTTTTCAAGTGCTAGCCAAAAAGCCGCCCCTAAAATTTGGCGTCCCGGGCGACTGCCCGGCTTGCCCCCCCTTAGAGCGGGCGCTGTTAACCGATCGTCATGAAGTTTGGTAGGAATGTGTAGAATCCTAACAGTCTTTCTTTACCACGAAATACTTAGAAATTGGTAGGGCAAAGCTAACAGGGTGTCCAGAAGACTTGAAACAGTCGGCCTTTTTAGTGTTTATCGGACATGGCTAACCAGGGTGTGTTTCAATCATAGCTTGAATTCGAACACACTCTCGTTCGAGTCTACGAAAACGTCCGTTTGGCCATCTGTTGGTCATAGTCATGACTCGAACCGAATAGATAACCGTTAATAACTAATGAATAGTCGCGTTTATCGTTAGCTCAATTCGTAAAAATGAATATAGCTTTCATCCCCTTTCTATTGATAGCACATTTATACCCATACGATATGTTTTGAACATGCTTAGCCAACTTGATACTCCGAATGCATAACTTACTACATATAATTAAATAAATAGTATAGCCCAAGTCTTTTTTAGTGCCGAGCAAATACGAGCTAACGATTTCCAGCCGATCAATACTATTCCGTAATAGTTTTTCAGATAGTGCTTAGCCAACTTGATATAAGTGTGATCGAGGTAAGCGTACGCGTACGCCACTATAAGTTACATACATATATAGAAACTGTACTGTCAATTTATGGGGGTAGACTCAGGGCTCTCGTCCACTGCAAGCGTAAACTTGAACGGCGCGGCGCTCCAGCGGCAAAGCTTTCACAAAATGTGCGAAAAAAAGCTTTTACTAGTAAAAGGTATAACCACACACAATATTCAGAAAGCTTTTCCATTGTATTGAATGGAATTTTTGTTTATTTTGCATAGTTACGCCACATTTTGCTTGGTTACGCCATTAAAATTCGGAAAAGCTTAAGGGCTCTCTTCCACTGCAAGCGTAAACTTGAGCGGTGCGGCGCTCCAGCGGCAAAGCTTTCACAAAATGTGCGAAAAAAGGCTTTTACTAGTAAAAGGTATAAGCACACACAATATTCAGAAAGCTTTTCCATTGTATTGAATGGAATTTTTGTTTATTTTGCATAGTTACGCCATATTTTGCTTGGTTACGCCATTAAAATTCGGAAAAGCTTTAAACGCGGGAGCGCCGCGCCGCTCGAAGCAGGTAATGGACGGCAGGCGTTAAACGCGGGAGCGCCGCTCGAAGCAGGTAATGGACGGCAGGCGTAAAATGAAGTGAGTTACCGGGAGAACTACATATACTGAGACGCTTTTATATTCATCGTGGAGGTATCATTTTTAAACACCATAGTTGCGCGATCCGGCACAATTTTTTAAGGTCTGCAAGACCTTCTAGGCATGACACTGGCGGGCAAGGCCCGAGCAGATGGTAACCCTATCATGATCGCAACCCGCTCAACACCCCTGTATTAAAAGATCTAGTCTCACCGAGTTTGTTTTCCCTATTTAAGGCATGGATAGACCTCGAGCCAAAGTGAAATCGTATTTAATTTTAGTTAAATATTTTCAATGAAAATGTGCATACTTACTATAGTTAAATATCAGAAATGCTGTCATTTTATTATTATTTATTTTCATTGTATTATTTTTCGATTCCCGCGTTACTGAATAATTTCCACGATGAAGTTGTCGTGGACAGGGCATCGGTTAGACGTTCGAGAAGCTCACCAACCAATGCATTTTCATATTGCAAATGCAGCCGAGGAATGGGGAAATGAGCTTTTAGTTGATTATTGAGAAGAAAATGAAGATTATTGAGGACATAAAATTAACATACCGTTTGCAAGTTCGAGCACAGGCTTGCAGTATTTACTTGGATATAAGAACTTTGTATCAAACTAGCGTCATCCAGATTGCGATTTAAGAATATTTTAAGACTTCATCCCTCTTCACTAAGGTATCGTGCGAAACTGAGCAGCAAATAAGCTGGCTGGACATGGACAAGGCTCGTTTTTGCAGTTGTACGACTTGGTAAGAAAATGGTTCACTACCCTATAGGACTACGGTGCTAGGAAAAAAATTCCAGTTCAGCGCTAAACCACGCAATTCATCAGTCCGATCTGTCGCAAAACGTGTCAATAATTTAGAACTATTGATAAAGACTTATCCGAATTTGAATAGCTCTGAAATTAAATGCCCCCAATATCCGATTAATTGACACATTTGTGCGTCTGTATTTGTGAATCATTACGATTTGCATATGCTTGTTGAATCAGAACAAGAAAATCATATTTTTTCGTCAAGCCAATTGTTCCTTTAATTATACTAATTCATGCTAGAATCAATTTAAACAATATAAATATAATACAATAAAAGCCCTAATTATAATTTTAAAATACATAAATTTTTGTTAACATAAGGTTTTTCATTTCATACGCGTAGATTCGTGTCTTTTTGTGCATATGTATATCCTTGTAATCACACTGACTAAGAAGCACATGCTTTTGCATAGATTTGAATACCCACAACCAAAAGATTATAATGTAAATTAATAAAAAAAAATATTTCTAATCTAAAACTAAAATGATAAGAAAACCCGTTCATATATATGTTAAAAGCAATTAACAATTGAACAAATAACCAAATTTTAAAATTAATTCAGAATGATAAAAGATAAACAACATCCACAATCCATTTACCAGCATAAATTAACATAAATACGAATAAATGCATGATTCCGTACATATAGAAAAACATTCAAACATAATGTTAATAAATATTTGACCATGCATTAGGTGTAATTATTTTTTTGAATTTCGAAAATAAATTTCTACTTACTGCGAATCGCAGCTCGCCAACTGGTGGCTTAGCGAACGGAATCCTTTCGAAACTGTAGTACGGATCGTCCCAGCACGAGATCCGTTTCACACCTCGAACCGGTCCGTAGACCGTCTCGACGACGAGTTTTTCGTTGGTCTTTCGACGATGCTGGCGATAGCGAAAGCCAATGTATCTGAAAGAAAGAAAATTAAAGAAATTAATTATCTATTTAATAAGATTTTTTCAATTCAAAAAATATTTAAAAACAAAACAAAAAATTCAAAATTGTTCAATAAAATTTCTAGAATTTGTCCACTTATAAAGGTTATACTCAGGCCTGTAGAGAGGGTGGGGGAACGGGGTGATTCCCCCCGGGCGCGGGATTTCAAAGGGGGCCTGGATTTTTACACAAAAGTATTGCTTCAGTGTTTTTTACATACAAATTGCTATTTTGAGGTTCTGAACTAAGAAACCTTAAAATACCTACTGTTTCTGGCGTTTTAAGAACCATACATTACATACTCTGTACTAGGCTTGGGGTCCCTAGTCTATTATTTAATTTCTAGGACTAGGGGCCCGAATCATCATATTCAATTAAAAAATCAGCATGATCGTTTCGTTACTAAAGTTCTAAATTCAATCTGCCCTCGTCTTTCGAAGGCGCATGCATGATTTTATACATAAACAGTTAAGAAATTTCCAGTAGCGTAACGTTTTTCTTTCAAAAAATTGGTGTTAGAAGTAAAAATAGGTGACGTGTACAGCGACTTTTTTTCTAGAAGGACTTCCGGGCGATCATTTGGTGTACGTACTGCTGCTGCTAATGAAATTTTTTCAAGGTATACCAACACCCAGATGTTGGTCTCTTTTTTTATTTTTTTTTTTTTTTATTTATCCTACAGGATTCGCCAACAAAAAATTTAAAGTTTTTTCTGTATTAGGGAAGACAGCGAATAGCTTACCAAATAAGTAAAATAGGAAAAAAGGCACTTTGTAATTTCGTAGCGGTGTGCATTTCGAAAGCCAATTTTACAGAGTAAAAACCACAGGCTGGTCGAATGCAGGTTTGAGAAGGTTAAGAAGATTTATATCAGAGATGAACCTGCCAAGGAAACCTATCTAGCCATATTGCCCAAATTTGGGGTCAAAAAGTCTACATCCCTATTAAACGAAAAAGAGCTACTGATGCTCAATAAAGGACTACAATTTGCGTTCCCCCCCACGAACCATATCGAAGGGAAAGCCATTAACATCGAAGCTTTAAAAATGATTGATCATGACGATAAGGAGGAAATTAGGAAAAACGTAACAACGATATATCGAAAGGTACACATAAGAAGAGTAATATATCGTGGCAAAAGACGACAAACCTAAAATTGCTAAAACTAAGTGTACTTCCTCAACCCATATATGCCCAACGCCCCATTTTTGAAACGGTGCACTTTTTAAATTTTTAAATTAAACGTAAAATTTTTTGAAAGGGTTTTTACTTATATCCGTTAAAAAGATATTGGCAAAGCTGCAAACTAAAACGTGGTACCTGTATCTTGGCTAACTTTGTTAAATTTCTGGTTTGAAGTAGACTATCTGAAAACAATTCAAAATACATAATTCAGTTTATTTTTATAAAAATAGTCTAGTATTAGCAATTTTATCGTCAAAAGAGATGTAAGAAACGAAATTCACCCATAAACATGAAATCTTTTACCAACCGACGAAAATATGGATCGGTTTTGTTGATGCCCCAAAAATGGGGCGTTGGCTATATTAACATTCTTAAGGAAATAATAATAGTAAATCGGTTTACCGTTATTTATTATATCCAAGAATTAAATTAATTAATTGCTGTGCTAATTTGCTATTGAAATCTAACAGAAAATTGATTTTTAATCGGAATAATTATAAAGTAAGCCGCAAAAATACAAAACAAACACTTATATTTTAAGCCCATGAGTACCCTAGTTAACGGTAAAAATTGTTTTTCGACAAATGTCATCCAGAAAAAAATGTAGGTAATAATTTGGTTTTGTCTTTGAAGAAGCTAGTATTCCCTACTGAAATTATATTGCTTTCGTATCAGAAATCTCATCCGACAGATTCTGCGAAAAAACCCTTATAAGTCTTCTGACAATGAAGCCTTGAATGCATAATGTCTTCTAAATTTCTGCTCTAATGCATACGAAAACGACAACCTCAATACAAATATTGGTGTCAAACAAGGATTAACAAAATTATTTTGTGTACTTTGTCACCTTTCATCTTCACCATCATCAATGTGGAACGGCAGACCGACGCGGGCTTTCACCGCCTTTATCGTTGACCTCCAATTGACGCGATTACGCGACTTTGTCCTCCAGTTACGGAAGCCCAACATTTGGCGGGCATTCTCACCTACTGAGTACATTGTAATGGACCAATTCAGACTCATAAATGTCAATTTTTGAATTTGCTTGATTTTTGCAAATGTCTTTGATCCGATCTATTTCGAATTGTTGACATTTGTAAAGGTCCCGCTCAAATTCAAAAACCGACATTTGTGAGTGGGACATGATCCTAAGGCACCAGCTGTTTTGGTGTGGGCTGCCACATTGTAAAGTGAGCAATTATGCCATTTTTCAATTGGCGGCCATTTAAAAAAGGGGGATGGGTGACGCAGATCACGTGGGAGAACTGTCACGGGGGAGAGCTGTCAACTAACGGAGAAAGGACGGACGTTTTTTTTGGTGGTTTTCTCTTAAAAGAATAAGAGGAGTGCTTGAATTTGAAATGCTTGCTTGGTGTTAAAAAAACAAAACGTGATGGCGGAATTGGTTGCCTCGTCTTATTAAAAGTGCCTGTAGGACAAGGCCGTTACAGTCCCGTGAAACGAAAAGGGCAGATAAGTTTTCTGTGGTGTGTAGTTAGGTTATTACGTCTTTATGTGTCCGTATATTTGTATAAACAAAAGCTCACTAGCCACATATTACGCCTTCTCCGCCACCCAGCATTTTTTTTTTTATTCTTATTAAATTGTCCTTTGCGCCGCTGATCGGCATAATGAACCACACGATTGAGAGGTTATGGATCCCTAACCTCATTCCAGGAGCAAACTGGGTATGGGTTACCATTGAAACCCGACCGAGGATCCATGGGAGCCTCGTATAAGCATAAAAAAAAAACATGACACCGATGCGACTGCTCTAGTCCGTAACTTTATTCTATAGGCCTCGGGCTGGTGGTGGCAGTGGCAGAATGGGGATATTTTCTTCAAATTGGTTATTCGCGCGGTTCTGAAATTTTTGCACAGTTTTCCCGTGGTGGACAAATCGCGTGGGGATGCGATTTGTCGACCGAGGTGGATGCTCGCTAACCGAACTTGGCCAACGTATGGCGGGTCGGCTGGGCATGCGCAACGAGAAGCGCCTGCATGCCCCTAGGCGTCGTAAGTTGTATGCCGTTGCACGCAACAAGGGACGTCGGTGCACCCATATTACGAAGATGGGTTGCGGAACCGCGTCTTTTTGTGCATCACGGGAGGACATTGGTGACCACGTCGGTAAAATCAACAACAACAAAAAAAAATGTAAGACGTGAGAAAAATCTCGCCATGCTGCTCCCGCAACCACCAGTCTGTTCCTTGAAACAGAACAAAAATCCCAGTTTTAATCCTAACGTTTGTGCTCGTTAAATCATAGGCATGCGAAATCCCTGTTTTGATGTACAGGGCCAGGGGCAACGGGCAGCGCAAACCCTGCCCCACCCTACCGCTCTGAGCTACAGCAAGCGCATGCCGCTACTCGCTCGTTGAGGAGCCTTTTCGTTGGCCTAACCTGCACGGTTATATAGGCATTGGCTCCGTCCCCTGGGCATCTTCGGATGGCCGAAGTCGTTTCATTACAACATCCAGCGAACACTCGGTTGTCCACGCGATCGGGCTCCGTCCACTCGTTGTGCGCTATTCACCTTTACTGTGTGTTGAAAGCTTGGAATTAGGGATGTTCCTTCCTTTGTCATTCGCCCGTCGCAGCCACCCATTGCCAATTTTGTCCTACGCCGAGATTCAAATTTCGGACCTCTGCATTACTAGCATCGTAGATTGCGACTCAACCAAGTGAGCCACAGAGCGTGACAATTTTCTTTGATTCATATTTTTTTTTCGTATGGAAGGGGTGGGCCCGGAATCATTGTCCCCCGGGCCAGGATTTTCTCTCCACGGCCCTGGTTATACTGTAACCTTTTTCACGTTCACCCGAGTTCTAAAATCCTCTTTACAACAAAATATGGGAAAATTAATAAAACTAAATAAAATAAAAATGATTTATTACCGAAAAGCAATTGAAATGTGTTTAATATCTTCTGTTAAGAACGACAATAATTTCCCACTTATTTTCGAGACCATCTTTAGTATTCACACTAGATAACACTTTCTTTTCTCGTTACTACTATCAATCACTTAATCGCAATCACTGCACACTTTTCACCGGTCACAACAAAAACATAACTATTCGACGGATGACAAATAGATAAGAATTGTAGGAGAAGCAATACATACGAAAACAAGCGCTCTCTCAGAAGAAAAAGAAAACTACTGTTACATAAGATAGTGCATTTGGCATGGCGCTCATATTGCACTACTTAACTACACAAACAATGCAAGTGCATAGTGCACTCTGAAAAAATTACTAAGCACCCTGCAAAATGTATCCCCTCAAACATCAACGTTTCTCAAAGTTTTCGTGTAGCTGAAAATATGCATTTCACATATATGTGGCGCTCAAAACGTTTAAATGATTTTCTTTATCAATCCAGCTGTAGTTGACAATCATCCATGGAATAGACAGCTAAACGGAAAGGAAAATCCGCTGTCATCCCATACAAACTGCATGGTCCGGTTTGAAACACAGCAAAAAAAAAACATTCCACTTAAATGCGTTCCCTTTCTGTCAACGCTTGTCAGCTGTTACACGTTCTGCAAATTCTCAAGAACATATTTGTTGCGTCGCGCGTTTGTTTTTTGTGATAACGTAATTCTTATATCATTTCAGTGTTTTTTAAGTGAAATCCAGTTACTGAGTGTGAGTTTGTGAAGTGAATTGCGCGCCTACATTTCAATGTTCCCTTTATGTCAAATACATGGCCATTAGTGTCATTTCAAAAACTGGACCATTTGAGTTTGATTCGGGCCTATCCTTTAGTTCTTTAATCAATGCAATCATCCAAAGCCATCTTTATACAAAGCCCGGAAGCAGAACACGTTCATATACTTAAGCGCCAAATCATAGGCCTGTTCAGATCGAAAATTTACATTGCGGTAAAGGCAAATCGGGTTGGTTCGCGACAAACTTTACACGAAAAGTATTGGTTCCCGGTCGATTTTCGTCGCGAAAAGTGGAATGTGTCGTGAATTAAAGTGTCTAGAATGCAGTGAAAGAACAAAATACCGACAAAAAGTGAATTTTCCACATGTTTTCGCGATTTTTATCAGAGCAGACACGGTTTTTTTACATGCGCTGTGCTTGTGTTAGTGCATCGTGCAACGTATATACGACATGTTCATAGGCTCGTTTTGTGTGCATGTATTGCTGCTTCCCGGCTTCTAGTGAAGGTGGCTTTGCAATCATCTGATACTGCAGTTGACGTCTTCCACTTGCCATTCTGGTTTGTCATCGAGTCTTTTTGTTTAGATTTTTCCGTGATTTGAGGGGTCGGAACGCAGTTTTTAATCATTATTTCATACTAAGTGGAAAGTCTGGCTGTGTAAAACGATTCCAACAAAATGGGAGCGCTATTCGGCAAACAGAAAAAGCCCCAGAGTCGTGTGACGGAACACGATAAAGCGATTCTGGTGAGTTGTAGTAATTTGCGTGTTTACTGTTTGCCGTTTTTGTGTTGCTGTGCGGGTGGGAAAATGATTCATTTCTCGGTGGAATAAGATTGTGGGATAATTGATTTATATTTGGCAAATTTTTGTCGTTTAATTCTACTTGTTTCGGCACTTGTTAAATAATTCTACGTCCAAAGTGTAGTCAGTAAGAATACTGTACATACAAAGCTAAAAGCTAATAAATTTAATACAAAGCATGGACAAACCTAGGGTGGTAACATAATCAACAATAGGGTTGACAAACAATGAGTCTCGCTTTTTGGAGGCTCCCCAAAATAGCTGTGAAGAAGAACTATAATAACCCAGGATAATTTTTCATTGGCTATGACGAGGGTCTCTTGAATACCCTAACTCCTAGTGGAGCATTGTGCGTTGACGACTACCGCTGAATTCGGAGAAAAGGTGTTGTCAGCCATACCACTTCCTAGCCGCATTGTTAGTTTATTATTCTACGATAAGAAAATTTCTTATTATCTTCTGAATAATAAACTTGCGACGAGTCGTGCCGAGCTTGGAAAATCGTTTCTCTATGAATCATCACAGAGTGGTGACCGAACGATCACGGCCACAGAGCACGACATGGCGAGAGTAACGAACAATTTTTGTATCGTTTCAATGTGGTTCAGATTTGCAGCGTGGCGCAGTCTACTGAAGCATGGGAGTGAATGTGCGGGGAAACATTAAGGCCTCCACTCTGAGGGGGAATGCCGTAAGTGGGTTCACGCATAATAACGCATTTAAAGAAATCGCCTCGCCCGGAAAGACTTCCGTCTTAAAATACCGCGAAAAAATTATTATCAAAGACAAAGATTCTAAAAATTAACGCAAAATTTAAACTTACTGCCATTCTTGCGGTAAAGTCTTGGCAACTCTTTCAAAACCCCAGTTGACAGTTTCGTTCCTATTGCGACCGGGTCTACAAACCGAAATGACTCATGCTACCCAGCATGGCCAAGAGTTGCTGCGGCCCCCGTTCGACGCAAGACGGGGAAGGAAATTATGTGTCTTATTCGTACCCGTTTTTATCCGTGGGGAGCATTCTTGGCCGGCCCAACTGCTCCTCACACGGCTACTACGTGCCGGCATCGAATCGAACCCGGTCCATGGATATGCTTAGTGTGTGGAAATAGGATTTGGGCCAATGTACAATCTTCCGTTCAATGCGCATGCTGTGGAGAATGGGTCCACCTAAAAAATTGCTCGGGACTCACCCATCTGAGTCAAAGTAGTTCGACGTATACAGCGAGCAGGTGAACAGCCGCCCAGCCAAAGTTCCCAACAGCTATCACCCTCTACTCCTGCAAACGTTGGCCGACCTGTCCCACCAATATCAAATTTGACCCCAGCTCCACGAACCATCGATGTGGACTACTCCACCACTAAAATCGTCCAAATTAATTTCAACGGACTCCAGAATAAAATCGCCGAGCTTACACAATTCATGGACCGACACCACATCCAGATAGTAGCTAAGAGACTAAACTCAACTCCAATAATTCAGCTCACATGGGAATAATAACGTCATCAGACGTGACCGAGAAAGCAATTCAGGAGGTGTTTTTTTTTTTTGTGATCGGAATGCAGTCGTAGCCATCTATCAGAAACTTAACATATTTTCGACAAATGTTTGCATACTAGAGTTTGTTTTGACGGTTGTCTGTTTAGGTTTTCAATGCTTTTATTTGATGGAGCGATTAGGGGACGCCCCCGACCCGTCTACTACGACATGCGGGACCAAATCTGTGGTCTTACGACAACTGCCTCTACGGGGCGGACCACACCCGTTTTGTCATTTCAAAACGGCCAAAAGCTGCCAATATGCCTTCCTGGCAAGAGCCCCGGCAGGAGCCCTGAAGGTTCGATGCAGGAAGGTTGTGTTTGTCTGTGTATGTGTGTGGGTACAATATATGTGTTTTTTCGTCATATTGGGAGCATTACATCTCGGCGCGGCTGCTCTCAATTTTACAAATTCGCGCCGGTGTTGAAACAAATCCAGGCCCAGAGGAATGGATTTGTAGTGTCTGCAACCAACGAATTGGTGCGAATGCCAGATCAGTGCAGTGTAATTGCTGCAGGGAATGGGTTCACTTAAGGTGTTCGGGGTTACGAAGACAAGGTCAACACTCCTTGGCATTTGTTGCGGCAGGTTGTATAAATTCCGGGCAACCTAGGGCTGCTCCCAGCCCACCTTCTCCACCACTGCCCCCTACATCGCCAAACAATATGATAAGGAATGCCAGACCCAGTCTTACGCCTGGCCCTCCCCCTCCAGCGGTTTTCACTGCACTATCTATATTATAGTTTAACTGTAATGGCATCCACCGAAAAATCGCTGAGATCACACACTTCTTGAGTTCCAACAGAATTCTCATCGCCGCCATCCAAGAGACGTTGCTTCACGCAAACTCGTCTCTAAGCGTCCATAGCGAATATGTTATACTGCGGAAAGATCGACCGGCCGCCACGGATGATTCTCACCCTGGAGGTGGACTTGCCTTCCTAATACACAAGTCCGTACATTACTGTGTATTAGATGTAGTTGCTGATGGTACGGCGGAAATTCAAGCCATCTCAGTTCCATCAGGGAGTACTAATATGAAATTTTTAATATATATGTACCACCTCATTCCAGTTGCCCTTCAGGCTACCGTTTCGATATTGGTCCTCTCCTTTCCGGAGAGCACAGGGTCATCCTTGGCGACTTTAATGCGCACCATGAGCTGTGGCATTCGGACCTCAACAACAATGCCAGGGGTATAACTATCGCCGAATCACTTGACGCCTCAGAATTCTGTTCACTCAATGAGGACTCGCCGACTAGAGTCGTGGGCACTTGCAGTAGTTCTCCTGACATAACTATTGTCAGTGCCAGCCTAATCGCGGCTTCCCGATGGGAAGTACGTACCACCCTCAGATCAGATCACCTCCCAATCATTATAAAAATTGACAAACCAGCGAACATGACCAAGTCTGAGAAGCGAACGTTTGTCAATCACAAGAAGGCCGATTGGGATGGTTTCAAAGCTTACTCGTCGGCGAAGTTCATCGAGCTACCATCACCTACCAACATTCATAAGGCCGAGAAAAATATTAGGAACGTCATTACCACAGCCGCGGCACGTTTTATTCCGGCAGGACGTATCCCGAAAGTTCGGCCTAACTTCCCCACTAGTGCCGCCAGATTAGCCGATGAACGTGATCAGATCAGAAGCGCTCACCCTGATGATCCCAGAATTCAGGAGCTTAACTCCGAAATTGACCGACAAGTTAAAGACTATAGGAGGGCGAAATGGAATCAGCACCTCGATGAATGTAACCTCAATGAAGGTGTCAGCAAATTATGGTCTACCGTCCGCGCCCTTTCCAATCCTTGGAAAGAAAAGGGCAAAAACGCAATTGAATTTCTTTTTCTTTTCTTTTTCAGTGCGCGAGCCTTTTCAATAAACAATTTATTGAACATCCCAAGTCTGCCGGCCTTAAACGCAAAAATTGACATCATACCATCATTTACCGCGGACCAGCTTAAAAAAGTCATCATGAATGCTAAAAACTCCAAGGCCCTCGGACCAGATGGCATTTCGATGGCCATGCTGAAACATCTCGACCTTCCAGCCATTGAGTATCTCACGGCCGCCTTTAACTTGTCGATGTCCACGCTTGCCATCCCTGAAATCTGGAAAACAGGTCGAATTGTTCCCTGTCTAAAGCCAGGGAAGAGCGCAAATCTCGCTTTTAGCAAACCTGTTGAATATGCATGTTCCTGCACAAGAGATTCGTTGGATTGCCAATTATCTAGCTGGTCGGCACTCCTTCACCGAGTTTCGAGGCAAACGTTCTAAGCTTAGGAAAATCAAATTAGGTGTTCTACAGGGGGGGGGGGGGGGGGTACTCTCCCCCACTCTGTTTAACATCTAAATGTTCGGCCTTCCCACACCACCTGAAGGAATCGAGGTGATTTCCTATGCTGACGATTGCACCGTACTCGGCACAGGGAACGATAAGGATGAAATGCGCCTCCGAATTAATCGCTATCTAGGACGATTACGGGCATTTTTCCAAAGCCGAAACATCACCATCTCTGCGTCCAAATCCTCTGCGACTTTTCTAACCACTTGGTGGAAGGATAGAAGACGGAAGATTGATATACGTATTGGCAACAATTCTGTTCCTACTGTAGCAAACCCCAAAATTCTCGGGCTTCACCTAGAGAACATGATGACGTCTGCGAATCACGCAGATTCCGTTTGTGAGAAAATGCGCAGTAGGAATAAAATCCTAAAAGCTGGTAGCACCTGGGGCAAAGATAGAGAAACCATGCTAGCTACTTATAAAGCGGTGGGTCGAGCGGCCGCCCCAGTTTGGACACATAGTTTATGTGACACAAACTGGTCCAAAATTCAGGTCTGCCAAAATGCCGCTCTACGCCCAGGATGACTTACATCAGGAGACAAAATTGATGCCAATACGTGATCACAATCTCCTACTCTCAAAACAGTATCTTGTTGGCTGCGATCGTGAGGATCATCTCAATAATTATCTCATGGACCGAATTCCTCCACCACGACATGTCAGGCGTGGTTTACGAGACCTTGGGAGAGAGGTTCAAGGTTAAAAAACGCTGTGGGAAAACCCTATCGCAGCAGCTATGTTTTTTGTCCTTAGACCTCACGGACACAAACATTCACGAACCATAACTCGTATCCACATAGATGCACAGAGGTTTCACACCTTTCTGCACCGCTAAAAGAAGAAGAAGAAGAATACCTGCGGTTTCTCACTGCTTTTTTCGTGAACAAAAATCTGAAGCTATCCGCTCCCAAGTCAGTTGTATAACACACAACCTCCAATCCACATCGACACCCACGTCATACCAACTATACGTATTCCCAAAATCCTTGGTGTCACGTTCGACCACTCCGGCAAATTCAACACCTAGGCTCAAAACATCTATGCTAAACTTGGGAGCAGAAATAAAATACTTTAAGCTCTTGCCGGTAGTAGATGGGGTACAGACAAAGAAACGCTTTTGGCTACGTACAAAGCCGTTAGTCGCCCCCTAGTCAATTAGACAAATAGTCCCTGCAACACAAATTGGGAGTCATATGTAGACGTGTCAAAACGCAGCACCGTCACCGTCTTTTTCACAAGACCACCCACGTCATGAGACAAAAATGATGACTTTGATTCGGATGTTAGCGAACTAACCACCCAAACAATCAACTCATGGACAAAACACCTCCTCCGCGTCGAATTAGACGCTCAATCAGGGACAAAAAGTGCGAAGTGTAGCATTACAAAAAATTTCCTTCGATATCTCCGACTACAAGGCGGCTTTTGCAAACATTCACACACAAGAGGTTCTAAAAGCTACTCAAAGTCTCGCAAGCAATCGTGTACTTGGCACCAAACCACCAGCCATATCTCCTGATGAAGAACCATTACCAAGAGCCACTTGCACTACCTTGGCTCAACTCCGATCTGGATGGTGCCTGCGACTAAACTCCGTCTATCACGCATAGATAGCCAAATCGCCAATACATGACCAGCCTTCGGAACAAGTCCACACAATTTGGACCACATTTTCGATTGTCCGACTGCTCCCACGTAAGTAACACCTCTTGTGTTATGGCTACAGCCAATTGAAGCAGCCTTCTTTTTAAACTCGATCTCGAGGATGGGTTGCCCACCATCTTCGAATAAACAATGTACAAATATTTTTGAAATGTTTCTCGGTTTGTGCCGCTAAAACAACAACAACTAGTTCCATCCCCCTGTTCGGATTGCAGAATAGACTCACTGACCTATTGGTACTCGTTTTGGACTTAAGCAGGGTGAGGGACTTGCATGAACGCTTGTTAACCTTGCTTTGAAGTTTTTAATCTGAACATAAGTGGAAAGCTGCGCTACTCACAGCAGGTGGCGGTTAGTTTCCGGTTGATCTGAATGATCCTGAATGTGCAACTACTACGATGGTCGGGACATAGAAACGAATAAACGATGATTGCATCTCTAGGATAAGCTGACCATACGTACAGCATTTTGCTGTACGGTACAGCATTTTCACCTGTCGTACAGCATTGGTAAATGTACAGCAAAATGTACAGCATTCCCAATGCCACACAATGAAACCTAATTCACTAAATCGGCGGTCGACAAAGGGCGTCTCGGGAGCCACATGCGGCTCTTTGACTCATTTAGTAAGCTTTGATGACTCAAAGCATTTTCAAACTATCAGACAAATTATTCTTTAAAAAAAAACATTTTTACCCTGAATAACCATGGTAGTATTATAAAAGTCATAGCAGAATCATGTTTAAATTTTAGCAGCTGCTTTTCGTATTGTTCTGTAAGGCCGTCCATTACAAATTATATTTTAAAAATAACGCATGATCCAATTATGCTGATCTTAGTGATTTTTTAGCCCTATTCGACTCACTGGATCATTTCCAGATTTATTGGAAATCCCATACAAAATGGTAATCCTGGAAGTTGATCCAGGGTATGACTTGGATCATCTGCCAAACTAATACCCTAGATGTCTCCGCGAACAATTTCCCGTATGTCATTTTGTTATTCAGTATTTTTGGTGTGTAAACTTTATTCAGAGTTAATCATTTTAATATTTTTTGCTACTTATCCTTTTAATTGTATATCGCACGGTGCATAATTACAATTGCAATTTATAATTTAGAATATCGCGTTAGGGTCAGATGACACGATAGTCAGCTGTTACCCAATTGATTTTGATCCGATTGCATTCGACTTGGACAGGATCAATGATCCAGTCAGGCGAATAGGGCTAATGTCTCCTGAATCGATCGAGCCAAAACAAAAAACATGTCCTCCGGACCCAACGTTCTCTATATCGACCATGTCACCACTAGGCCAGTACAATTGGTTCAAAATAGCCCCAAACCTAGACATAAAAAAAAAAAAGAAATTTTTGATGCCAAATTGCTGAAGACATTCCCTTATATGGTAGTAAAAAGTTACACTAATTTGCGCCATGGGTTAAGGGGGGAGGGGGTGGCAAAGGGGTGAAAATTCTATGCGTCTGAGCTTGAAATGTCCTGAGAACGAAACAAACTACATAAAATTACCTTTGTAATGATATGTAACACTCTAGACATTTTCTCAGACGATTATACCCTAGACCCCCCTAGACCCAAAAGGGTTATAGTGAATTTACATTTTTTGAGTTTTATATTTGGCACTGTAACTCCTAATAAAATAGACCTTCGGTCATAAACTCTTGTCCATATATTGCCAACAAAATTTACTTAATTTCTAAAAAAAATTGGAATGCTCCCACCATTGACGCCCCCTCACTCCTCCTAACATTTTTCAAAAAGGCATGTCTGTAGGTTCTTTTTAAATTGAGCCAGGCAGATCAAATTTTGTGGACTGCTAACTCTAAGGCTCCATTATGCTCCCAACCAAAAATTATTACCATCCGATCAAAACTAAGGGTACCCCCCATACAAAGTGACACAAATTTCTAATAAATTTCACATTTCTTCACTTCTAAATTCTATCTAAAATAGAAAAAAGAATTTATCTCTTAGAACGTCCTTATAACATTTAACTGTAGTCTTCTAAATGTATATCCGAAAGTTTGTACCAGAGCGTGTCTTACAAGTACGAAAAATCGGATTTGAAGGTTGCTAGTACACTTTACTTGAAATATTCGCAAATAGCCTTAGAACTGGTATCACTGACCTTCAAACCCAATTTTTTGATACTTGTAACGTACGCCTTGGTACAAACTTTTGAAAATACATTCACAAGACTACAATTAACTGTTACTATGACGTTCTAAGAGATAATTTTTTAATTTTAATTTTTGTTTATATTTTACATAGAATTTAGAAGTGAAAAAATGTGAAATTTGTTAGAATTTTCGTTCACTTTGTATGGGGGTACCCTTAGTTTTTATCGAATGGTAATAATTTTTGGTGGGGAGCATAATGGAGCTTACACTAGGCACCCCACCAAATTTTATCTGGCTGGCTCAATTTAAAAAGAAGCTACAGGCATGCCAATTTGAAAAATGTTAGGAGGAGTGAGGGGGGCGTCAATGGTGGGAGCATTCCAATGGTAGAAATTAAATAAATTTTGTTAGCAATATATGGACAAGATATTATGACCGAAAGTCTATTCTAATAAGAGTTACAGTGCGAAATGTAAAACTCAAAAAATTTAAATTCACTATAATACTTTTGGGTCTAGGGTATAATTTTCTGAGAAAATGTCTAGAGTGTTACATATCATTACAAAAGTAATTTTATGTAGTTTGTTTCGTCCTCAGGACATTTTAAGCTCAGACTCATAGTTTTCCAGATATTTGCAACAAACTGAATTTTCACCCCTTTGCCACCCCCTCCCCCCTTAACCCATGGCGCAAATTAGTGTAACTTTTTTCTGCGTATATTGAGCAGTGTATTCAACAATTTGGCATCAAAAATTCCTTTTTTTTTATGTTTGGGTTTTGAGCTATCTGTACTAGACTACACCGCTCTATAAAAAAAATCCAAAAATAGTACCTCCTATGGAATTTTATTGGCATCTTACGATGGCTGGAACTTTCGAACGGTAACGGCTAGGACTCTGAAATCTTCAGCAAAATGTGCGCTCCAAAATTCGCTTAATTTCCGCCCTATAAAAAAATGAAAAATATACCCCTATTGCCCTTGGTACCGCCTATGGAACTTTATTGGTCTTGAACAGCTGTAACTTTCGAAAAGCTTTGAGCGATCGAGATCCCGGTTGCTGGGTTCTAAAACTCCACCTCGTTTTTCAGGCTCCGTTTCGAATTCATAATTCAAGTAGCACTAGGAATTAGTTGCCATATTCCGTACGGTCAGGGTTGAGGACCTGTGAAGCATCATGTAATTTTTCCTGCTATGAAGACCGATATGCAAGATATATTTGCAGCAGCACATTTATGTGATCTGCCCCGCGAATTCGTCTTGTAATAAAAATATGTTATTTACCTAAAAAATTAGAGCCCTCCCATGCAGGTTGGGCGTTGTCATTTGGAATACTTGATGGAATTTTGGTCAGTAGGTTATCATACTAGAACTAACCGCTATATTATATTAAGTCATACATTTTTCATAAGAAAATTGTGTCCCCTATTCACTGTTGTATTTTAAAAAGTTCATCTTGAAGCTCTACAAAGTCCTAGTCCAACGCTCAGATTCACAAATTTTGAATGTTGTGAACTATGGAAACTATTTTCGGCGTTGTCCCATTGCAGCACATGCCTCCTCTCCCACTGTTTATGTACAATTATGATCGAAGGGCTCGAAGGGGCATGGTATCAGTATGAAGCAGCAAGCCTAGCGCTACTTAGACAATCGCAATATAAGACATTAGGTATAAATTTACCTTACCTACAAAGCATTTACTGACTGTTGTTTTAGTGAAGAATCATGCAAAGTATGCTTGGGCTCGCGTATCCGCGTAAAAATGACTTCATTGTTAAAGAAAAATATTTTATTTCAAATTTTGGAGCCTGTAGGAAGCCTTACGAAATTAACCAAAATTTCGATTTCTCCAAATCGTCGTGAAGAGATGGGGGGGGGTTAGTATGGTTGTGCATTTTATGAGAACTGAATTCCGCATTCCGTACAGCATTGGGCCTTCGGGAGTCTGGTCACCTTACTCTAGGAAGGTATGGTGAACGCAAGAAAAGTGGGTGGATCGACATTGCGCGGATGACCGAGAGCTCGTTGTTTCAGTATCTGCATATGCCAGCCGGTAACTAAGCTTTTTGAGACTGGAAGACGGAATTATGTGGACACTTTAGAAGAGAACGATCCAAGTGCCAATATAAGATTGCCGTGGGTGTTCCTCAGGGGTTTGTTCTTGGTCCATTGCTGTGGATCATGCATAATATGGAATTTCCTATGTCCATCGAGATTTATGCCAATTAAGCGATCACAACTTTAAAAATTTGGAGTTGGAGTGTCAAGATAAATGGGATGCAATAAGTAAGTTTATGTACAGAAGTCATTCCAAAACTAGGTGGCGCCCCAGTCTCTAGTCTCTTGTATGAATAGAATGATCTAAAAAAAATTGCGAATTTTTGCTCCGATGCGTGACATGTCACTGAAGCTGTTGTGACGAATTGCTGTTGTGAAATTCAAAATGCGGAAATCACGAAATTTAAATAATACTCAACAATTTCCAGTAGTTCCAAGAAATGGGCTGCACTAACAAACAAATCTTCAAACAATTTAAATGGCGAAAATAGGTTCCAAAATTATAGCATTCGCTACTCATGGCAATTTTTGCACACTTACACGTATTTTCAGTTTTCGGCCAACATTTTCTCGGGGGCGCCAGGATCAGCAAACCTTGCAAGAGGGGGACGAACTGATCTCAGGATAGAGGCATCAAGACCGACATCTGATGGCTAAACAATACATAGCCGAAACAAAGTAATTCCGAATGGAAGCCTAGAGTCAGGCATTCAGTTGAAGAAGTTCAGAAAAAGGGTTGGGGCTCACTGGCCTGATGAGAGTGTTTCGACGGATTTCAGTTCTGAATTGAAAAATATTGCACAACATTTAGCGTCTATGGAAATTTAGAAATATGTATTAAAAATTCATGCGTATGCTGTCTTTTAACTATGGGGTGCTGTCTTAACGAAATTAAACCCTCTGCTCGTTGTGCATTTTGTTTTAACGCAAAAGCATAAGAATTTTGGACTAGGCGTAATTTTATTGAAACGATTTGCTAAACAGGAGAGATTTATTTTTTTTTTCGACAGGGAACAGAAGGTTTCTCTCTTCTCATATTATTGGAAATTGTTCACATGGCAATGCTTTCGAACCCGGATGGAAAGGGGAGAGGTTATAAAAATAAACGCGAAATTCGAACCGAGACGCTCAAAATGTTATAGCTGCGTAGGGGACGGAAGGTTTTAGGCTCCCAAGAATCGTCAGAACGGGCGGTGCTGGCGCAACAAATGTTGAAACGGTGCAAGCTACCTGTCCTAAAATAGGATACTAGAAATCATTGTCCAAGTTTCACCCTTTCCACGAAATCTTCCATCAAGATGCGCAAACAACTCCTCTACTAGTGAGCTACGACATGGAGCTGCATAAGAGAGGTTTACTTCATCATCAGATTAAGATCTGACTCGGCTTGTGCTACAAATGGTCGCAAGTGAAATTGCTTCTTAGTCAAAAAAGACATGCGTACGCATATTATGTACAGTAACACGTATTACCTCTCTCTCAACTCATCTGCAGGCTGTTCACAGCATTCCCTAGCCGAATGCGTAGCCAGCGATTTAGACAATCCTAGACCGTTCTTCAGTTTGACTAAATTTGGTTCGTTCGAGCGACTAGAACGACTCGCGTTTTGGGCATTCGGTGGCTTAATGGTAGAGATGACACTCTATCTCTAAGTTGCCGGAGCGTGGGTTCGAATCCCACTGTAACCATGGATGTGTTGTCTATAAAAATGCTCCTACGGCAGCCGGTTCTTCGATGTAAATCGTCCCGGAGCTACCCGTTGTCACAACGGTCACAAGCTGCCAAAACACCCTTCGATTCAAGAGAGAAAAAATATCTCTTGAGTTGCTACAACACACACACACACACACACTCGCGTCTTAGGAAGTACTTTTGGTGCGTCCTGTTCTAAAAGGGAAATGATTGTACATACGTACATGATTGAATTTTCCAGTAGAAAACAGTTACAAACATTTCAGAAAACTGTATTTTCAACTTTTTTTTTACTGAAAATATTTTTGTAAATTCCTTCTTTTTCGTTATGTTCTTTTAGCAACTAAAACAACAACGCGACAGACTCAAACAATATCAAAAACGTATCGAACAATCATTAGAAAAAGATCGTGAAATAGCTAAGAAATGTTTACAGACTGGTCGTAAAGAGTAAGTGAATTGAAAAAAAAAGCTCGCCGTTTTATAGTATTTTTACAATTCAAATTTCATTGATTTTCTAGACGCGCCAAACTCCTCCTCCGCAAAAAGAAATATCAAGAAAAACTCCTCCAAAACACCGACACCCAACTCGAGAACCTCGAAAAACTCGCCGCCGACATCGAGTTCGCTCAAGTCGAAACCCAAGTTCTGGACGGCTTGAAAACCGGCAATGCCGCTCTCAGCAAAGTCCACGAAGTGCTTACAATTGAAGCCGTCGAAAGCATACTGGACGAGACTCGTGAATCTGTTGAAAAACAACGCGAAATTGATGAAATGCTAACGGGAGTCTTGACACCACAAGATGAAGACGATGTGATGGCCGAATTGGATGCTCTGGTCGAACAAGAAGAAGCCGAGGCTAGCAAAGTTACGCCAGCTGTTGCAGAGGAAGATGTTCCTGAAGATATGGATATTTCTGAACAGTTGCCTGATGTTCCTGCCGATGAGCTGCCCGAGGGCGAAGAGAAGGAACGCATTCGGGCAGCACGAAAAGAGAAGACGACACCAAAGAAAGTGCTTGTGGAAGCCTAGTATTTTTTTATGTGCGTACTGGATGTGGTCGAAGACCGTTTGAGTTGTGATGGAGGCACGTTAGCATGTGCTTCGTCGTCGTGATGCTGCTTTTTCTTTTTTGTTATACGAGAATACATGCAAGTGTGTGCGAAATAATTTTTATGACTTTTTAGTTTGTTTGTTTTGTATTGTTTCGCAATGCAATTATGTGGCAATGTAGAGAGTAGTTATACATATTGAATGGAGAAAAATATAAAGAAATATTTTGTAACACGTAATCCTGCGTTTTAAACATGAATTAAGTTATTCAAGAATTTTTCAAATTCACCAAATGAACGAAAGATTCATTCAACATAGTCACAATTCCTTCCTTAAGAGATCGGTTCAAAAAAGGGTAATTTATTTATGGAATAAGTGATTCAGGCAGCCCTCGCGGAGCATTTTCTGATAGTGCGAGGTGTAATTTGGGAGGCTTCTGATTCTGCACAAAATGATCAACATGGGCGGAACTTCGCACACGGCGAGAAGAGATCGCCATGCGTCTGTCTTCCTAAGACAGGGAAAATGTTGGCTGTGCAAGACAAAGTCAGGGATGGCTACTATCTGACTTTATGGTTGACGGAGTCCTTTACCTTAAGGATTACAGTAATCCCAACACTTCTGATGGGAGTTCTTGCGCCGGAGATGTAACCAAGGATGTGTACATCGTCTCTGACACGTATTGTCGCTATGACGAGACTGTCGACGAAACCTTATACAAAAGATATTCGGCGATCTCAGGCATCATCCATAGCCCGAATACAAAGCTAAGACATTACAGAATTACATTTTCCCTGGCCAACAATATTGGCGTCCATTCTGAATAAGTTTAGGAGATAGCATGTGGTCCCAATAAGACTATTTCACAGTCATTGCGAATTTCCATTATCACCGTATGACTAGCAATCTATCAATTTGTATGGAAACTGCATCCATCTTAAGACAAACGGATTGATGGCCCGATTTGGAGGTACATAACTTGGGCCTTGTGTCACATCCTCTGCAGCTTTATTGTAATCGCTTACCGAGCTGATTCTCGTGCGTTATCCAAGCATTTCACCATGTGGTAACACCATCGCGGAACTTCTATTTTGAGGTCACGTTACGGCCTCTGTCTAATGAAGGACGCTGGACGACTGATTTACACCCTTGATATCCGCTTTAAACGTTCCAATGCAGGACAATTGAATTCAAGAGACAAAATCCTGATCTACTGAAGCCAGTCATCCGTCTGCTATCTAGTCTCAAGGGACTTCATTCGGCATTTCGTTAGAACCGTGTCGCAACCTTGTGGCTTACAGTAATAATCCCAGCTCTTCGCATAGGGTACTTGTGAGTGATTGGTATCCCAGAAATTTGCGCATCGTCTCTTGACACAATTAGTCACTTTGATGGGGCAGACGACAAATCCCTCACAACGGAAATTCGGCGACCACGGTATTGTCCGGTATTACTAACCAACGTTCCGGGCGATAAGGCATTACGGAAATGAATTTCCCCAGGGCATAGATTTTGCCAGCTCCGCCCTTTAAATCCTAATCATAAAAATTGAATTGTAGTTGGCATCCGCGATCATAACAGTTTTGAATGATGCTTGAGATAACGGTAAATCTAACGGTATCATAATTGGTTGCGTTGTTTAATCGATAAATGAAAATCGCTTAGCCGTTTGAGTGTCTTATAAACATAAAAAAAGGGAGGAACATTGATCCTTCAGTAGAAGATTTGTATCAAGACAAGAAAATACTCGCATTTCCAGAAAAGTGTGAAATAGTAGTAGTAGTAGTAATGAATACTAGTAGAGTAGCAGACGTTTGGGAATGCCAAATGGTACTGCTACATTTGACTCTGAATGCGTGAGCAGTACCTACTGGAATGGGGGATGGTTGACGGAGTCGTGTCTTTTCTGGGCGCTGGGGCAAATTACACGTGAATTAGTCGTCCAAACTAGATTGCACGTGACGCATCCAGCCCCTTGAAATTGCTATACAGTATCCTTCAGTTGTTCACGCACATAAGAGAAAATAGCGAGTTGAGGATTTGTGTCTTCGTTAGTCTTTTGCTTTTAATTTACAGCCATGTGGGTTCGGTATTTTTAGGTTCTATTTCACTTAGTTTTTGCAATCGCCCTGAACGTTGGCGTAAGCCGCTCCACAAACACTCTACTGTGATGCACTTTGGAGGGATTGTGGAGCGGTTTACGCCCACGTTCAGGACGATTGCAAAAATAAGTGAAATATAACCTAAAAATACCGAACCCACATGGCTGTAAAATAAAAGCAAAAGATTAACGAAAAAAAAAACAAGTGAATTAAGAAATAACCTACATACACTCTGGCAGTAGAATCCTAATGGGAGAGGATTAGCCAATTAGTCTAGACCTGTTGCCCCACATATGTACTTTAGCATAAGCAGCGGTGATATCACCAACCAAACACCGCCTTGGCAAAAGCAGAATAAGCACACGTGAATTAAAATTGAGAGAAATTGATAGAAGTCGTTGTCAGCCACGGAACTGAGTGGCGAGGCTTTCAAGAAAAGACTTCACTGTTTATTTAACAAATAATAAAATAAATAACAGGCGCGACAATCCAACCATCCAACATTGGACTAAGGCCGCAGAATGTGTTAGTGACATCCTATTTCCAAGATCTTATCTGCTTTTTGTTAAGGTAATGAGATCAGCATCACGCTCAGCAGTGTTATTTATCCCCATAAATGGGTAACTCGTTTAACATCTGAGTGAGATCATAGTCCGTCACAAGCTCGGGAGTTCGAAAAGCACAATGATCCACGGTGAGATTCGAACTCATGACCCTGTGCACCGAAGGTGCGCGCACTAACCGCTAGACCAGCCAGACTACTTAACAAAGGGAATCGAAAATGTCTTCCGGCGGTTCCGCTATTTGTCGTCCATAGAGTGACGCATGATTTAGTCACTTAGGTCCTACGATAATCTACTACTTGTTCCCTCTCCTGTGTTGTGAAAGTGTGTCTTGCGGTGATCGTATTTACTCGCCTGAGACTTTGCTAGCCATAGTCCAATCACGAGAAAAATCTACCCCCTCATTCCAGGGGTAATTTGTAGGTTAATGACTTAACGTACCTCACTCCTTGTGTTAAACGAGGCGACCTGCATCTGCATCTCTCAGTCAGCTACGGGCGCCCCAAGCTGTGTGTGTTTAGGGCGTTAAGTTATGCCGGAAGCCAACACCATCCGGGTCCACAGAGCTTCACATAAGATGATAACTGTGCTCGCTGTCTGAATTTTCATATTACGCATATTTCACCATTTAAGATCCTTTCGTGCGTGTAAAGTAACCTTAGCGTTGGCGACATATCTCTTACTTGTAAAAGAACATGGGCAAAACCATCCACTCGCATCACACCCGGACTGAAGTCATACGCAACTAACAATTATGTTGTGATAACAGTATTCATGAGTCTAACAAACACAACCTTCCTGCATCGAACCTTCAGGGCTCCTGCCGGGGCTCTTGCCAGGAAGGCATATTGGGAGCTTTTGGCCGTTTTGAATTGACAAAAGGGGTGTGGTCCGCCCCGTAGAGGTAGTTGCCGTAAGACCATGTTTCAATGGCCCGCTGCTCCTACTGATCGTACCCCTATATCGCTGTGGGAAAATCCTATCGCAGCAGCTATGTTTTTGTCCTTAGACCTCACGGACACAAACATTGACGAACCATAAATCGTGCCCACATAGATGCACACCTTTCTGCACCGCTACAAGAAGAAGAAGATGAGTCTTACAAGAGCCAGCACTTTTCAGAGCACTATAAGGGTCTTACAAGAATTAAATGACGCACTTTTCAAGAGTTTACGGATTGATTGTAGCAAGAAGAGTCCTATTCTAAGTCTTGTCTTATAAAAAGACTTTAAGGCTTCTTATTAGCGTAAATTATTGCTCCTGTAAGAGTCTTATCGATATAGGAAGTGTAGCGAGAAAGAGTGAATGCGATATTACCGCTGCTCGCCCGTTGCCTAACCGGCACACTGAGTTATTGGCGGTCTCTTGAACATCTTCAGATGGGCAATGTCTTTTTGTTACGAAGTGGCGCCCAGTGTGGTGGACTCTCGGACTGTATATCTGGCCAATGCCGCCGTAGTTTAGTTTGCATTTTTTTTTATTTTCCTCATGCTGTATCCGTTTTTTCCACAGGCACGGGACCACATTTGTGATATGTGTAGGACTGGTTGACTTCCCTTCAGATATGTAGTTGCGAGCAGCAAATATCGCGTTCATAGTGCCTGTCTAGACAGTTTCAATTTTCGTTCGTCTTCATCATTTTGACAGTTGAAACTTGAGATGTATGCGCTATTGAAGAAACGCATTCATTCTTGAACGCAATTGCCAATGTTAAATATTAACAACACATCATCTATTCATACAATTCATGAAAGAATTTATCATTTACCCGTCCTGACCAAAGCCGTGACACATATTTAACGATAAATAATGAACAGATATGGATAGAATGAGACATTGATCTCTTCTGTTCACTTGACGCAATCAATGACATGTTCAATGTTGAAAGTGGATACGGAGCTTGAAGACGATAGGGAAGACGAAAGCGCACATGTGTGGACATAGCCATACAGGTCTAGAGGCAGCACCAGCAAAGGTAGTCTCCAGAGAGTTCCTTTCATAACGATTCCTCGCACAACGGTCCTACTAATTCTCAGATGTTGCACACAAAATGCACAAAAAAAACGCCTCTATCGAAAGCGGAATCGAGAGTCTTGTTTCGGCGACAGATATACCATCCGCTTCCCGCTCATATGCTCATTGAGCAATGCTAAAAAGGCTCTGAGCTGCGTAATGCGGTTACTGAATATTTCTTTTGGATGAAGTTGTTTTGAGGCACAGAGTCCTTAATCGTCACGTGCAAAAGCCATCACAAAATACACAATGGAGAATCGTTTTAAATCCGCATACCTACGCGCACAAACGCTAGAAATGTGAGCTGGCATTCCGTAAAACGATAGGCGACAGGCGAAAGGCGAAAAACGACTGAAGCATATTTTTTTTGTAAATTCTTTTTCTTTAATTCCAGCAACACAATGAACGTGAAATTAAATTCGAATAGACAAATCGACACAGAGCAACCACTTTTCGCGCTACGTTTCAGGTTCATTATTTAGGCGGATTTAATGTTAAAGGATTCCAACAACACTGGATCTCATACTCATAGTAATGCCTGCTATCATGCCTGAAATTAAGCAGCAATAGCTTAATTTCCACAACGCCAACAATTCGATGCATAATTCGAACTGAATAGAAGAAAAAATCCAGACCTACCAAAACCATAGTCGTCCGTCTGCGCGATCTATTGGGGGATTCTATCTGGTATTTCGTTATGCCTGAACATATCCGTCGCGACCTGAAGGGTTTCAATAATGAATAAATAAAACCTCTCTTCTCAAAGAGCAATTTTGTAGAGCTGAATGGACTGCAAAAATATGAGCATGGTCTCGATTTGGTGGAGCGAGCGATGAAACCTCGCAATAGATAGTCAGCAAACACCGATGTCTCGTATCACGACCCAACGTCCGGGTGCTAAGGCATTACGGAGATGACTTCCCCAAGGTAAAAAAATTGCAGCTCTGCTTGTTAAATCCTAGCCATAACCAAATCGTTTATATAAATTTAACTCTAGTTGGCATCCTCGATCATGACACAGTTTTGATTAGTGCCTCAGATAACGATAAATCTAACGGTAAGATAACCTCGTTAATCGATAAATGAAAATCGCTTAGCCGTTTGAGTGTCTAATAAACAGAATGAAATTTTTTCCTCTTCGATTTTCTCCATAAAAATGCATACTTACTGACTGTCGTGGAATATGTCGCAAACGCTGGGTAATTCCATAAACTAAAATCCAAGAATGGTTTCAAAATTTGTGTCTTCCTTTTTGTGTATTATTTTTCGATTCCCCAGTCATTAATAATAATAATCTCCACGATGAACTCGTCGTGGACAGTGAATCGGTTTGTCGTTTGCGAAACTCACCACGCTTGTCGGAGAATATGCTACCGAATCGACCCATTTTCATCTTGAAAATGTATTCGGCCAAGGAGGAATAGAATAGATTACGCGCAGCAGCATCGGCATCGCGAAACGTCAAGCGCAATGCATTTTACATTGCTGACAAAAATGTTGAGCATAAAACTTGGCATTCAGCATATTTGTCAGCTATGAAATCTCTGCCAATGCTGCTGCTGATGCGCGTAATCTATTTCAAGCATTTGACTACCGTCAATCACAAAAAAAAAACGGCTCGAGTGAACGCGGACGAGTTCGTAATGCAAACATTGGGTGAGGTTATAAAACACAACGTTGCGCAACGTTTCGCGCAACGTTTCAAATCAAACGGCCGTTACGGATCAGAAACTTCTCCCTACAAACAGATCCTCTAAGCGCCCTCTTGCGAGGCATAGCTTGATTGATTGGCAGAAATTTACAATCTGCCGTCGAACCGTGCATTTCCGCCCTCATTTATTTATTAAACTATTTATAATCAAAATAAAATGTATCTGCATCTCGTTTAAAACTGGAAATTTTAATTTTCGAGCAAAACGTATCAGCTGTGATGTGTCAATTGTCACATTTGTCACTTTCCGAGAGATGGCGATGGGAACACCAAGTCTGATCCGGAACTATGCGTTTACAGAACACAATAGGAAACGTTTCGGAAAACGCGAAACGTTACGCGAACGTTGTGTTTTATAACCTCACCCATTAAAATTGATCGAAAGCGGAATCGAGAGTCTTATTCCAGCCACGGAAATGAAATAGCTTCCCCTCTCCGCTCATGTGCTCATTGAGCAATGCTGAAAAGGCTCTGTGATGCGTAATGCGGTTACTAAACATCTCCAATGCTAGAAATATGAGCTGGCATCAGTGTTGCCAACTCATTTATTCGATAAGTAAGTAGTTTTTTTTCGGAAAAGTAAGTATATTGGCAAAAAAACACGCATTGATGCAATCTACTAAAACAATTATTGCGCTGCAACGTTTCATTTAAAAAAGAAAGTTGCAAAAATACTAAAGGTGCATCTAAATTGGCTTTTAAATGGACGCGCGTCCAAAAACTGGCATCACGAACCGTCATTTGGTTGCCACTTAGCATCTATACTAGTTACCAAATGGAGACAGAAAATTACATTACCAAAATTTCATTTTGGTGATTTTTTTAAATTTAATTATCAAAATCGGACTCTGCTCGTTTTAAATATTACTCGGCCATTCACGAATGATTCAATTTGAGACAAAATAACGAACAAAAGTGGCAAAATTGTGACTTTGAATTTGAAAAACGGTTGGATGAGTTGCCATATTGAATATCAAAACTGGACGCTCACCCAAATGGCGATCAGTTCGGATGCAATGACAACTGTCAGTTGGTTGCACGTGCAACCATTTGGCGGTCAGTCTGGATTGACCTTAAGAAAGAGAGGAAAAGGAAAACCATAGGTTAGTTAGGTTAGGTAAATGGGGCGCCTGGCTAACGCCAACCGCACTTAGGCCAAAGATTGGTCCATTGTGATACCACCGATGGCGATACGTTCCGTTTAAAACCAGGCTGTCCTAACAATATATTTGTCGAGCAATATAATGCCCACATATATATTGCCTACGTTCAGAAGCGGTTTCAATTATCGGTGTACATACGGCAATAGGTGTTATAATCTCCCCGTTGTCGCCTTCAACCAGGGGCGGCCGGTCTAAGTGGGCAGGTAGGGCACTGCCCACCCTACAAAATGCTAGCTAAATATGAATTATTTTTTAGAACATAATTGATACCTATATCTAACGTGAATCACCAACCATTATGTATATACATTGCATTGCGCCCATTCATACTTCCGTCATGTATCTGCTCATCATATCAACATCATCATCTCAACTCAACTCAACCTATGGGCAGAATGCCTTTCTGCCCACATGTACCATCAATCTATTCTATAGCTATTCCATAGCACATAGAGACACGATGAATCTTCTTATACGTTCAACGCATGCGCATTGAAAGTATCTGAACTTCACTTAAGGGCATGCCCTTTACTACACACTAGTAGGTATCCATGAACTTGTGCAACGTTCGCGAGCGCGTGGAGCTGTTCTAGTAGTTAGATACTCGTAGCATAGCGCGTAGTGCATGAATACAATAATAACGGCCGTTTTGTATTTAAATTTTTTACAAGGCACCATGCTTGTAGAGGCTTTTAAATTTTGCTTGAACTTGAAAGAGTAACCTAATTTCCATATAAATTTGGCAGGAGTTGCCTTTTATAAATTATTTCTTCAGAAAGATTTGTGCAGAAAATGTGGAATAATTTCTAAGCAAAATTTAATAAATTAATACAATAATCAGTGCTTAATATTTACTTATAATTTTATTGAAATATTATCGCGACTATTGCTTGTCCCTTTGAAAGGCAAATACTGGATTATTTTGCCACATTGCGACCGTTCTCTGCCAAAAAATGGAAGCAATATAGCTTATTGTAGCTATCTGTATGTATATTCATAGTTAAAAAAAACCTTTAAATAATTCATCTACATACGTAGAGGCAACAAGCGCAAAACATTAAAATGGACTGACTAACAAAGAACACAATTTTAATGCATTAAAAAACAATGTAGATATGCATGTATAGTATTTTTTTTCATAATGATAAATCTGCCCACCCGGCTCTGTACTCCACGAGCCGCCACTGCCTTCAACAATACTGGCGAACGCATTCCGGGCCAAGTCGTCTGCGCAACAATTTCTTGCAAAGCCACTGTGACCCGGTACCCAGCATAGTGTAATGTTTAAGAAATGACAAATTCCTCTCAGTGCATAGCGGCATCAATAGTTGTAAATGCTGATTCAAGTGATAGAATTGCAGTTTGACTATCATTTTATGTGACATCGTTACTAGTGACAACGTGCCTACCTAACCAAAGAAGCGCTTACGAAATTGCAGTGATCTCTGCTTGGAGGACACTATAGAAATTAGGGAGGCGAAAAGACAAACTGATGTCCAGTTCCTCCGAGTAAATACCAATGCCGACTCCTGCGTCCGTCTTTGGAACCATCAGTGTATATGGAAAAGGTCTGGGTCGTTTCGTTGCTCCAGCTTTCCCTAGGCGGGTTAAGGTAGAATAGAAATAGTTCCAACCAAAAAAGTATTTGGGAACAGTGTAGTCAGTAGCCAGTGGCAGGCTGAAGATACGAAGTTTCGTTGAGTGACCATAATTCAGCCGTCGCCACATACCAGTTTCACGAAGGCGTAATGCCGTGTGAGCTGCTGACCGTTGGCCGTATATATGCAGTGTCAGCAGTCCCAAAACCATATCTAGTCCGAACGAAGGTGTTGTTCGAAAAGCTCCTGTAATTAGACGAGAAGCCGAGACATTTGCACTTTAACAAGTGAATTATAATAGGCAACTAACACTTTAAGACTTTCATTGAATATTCTTCCCAGTAGTAATTGGAGGATATTCCTTGCTATAAAAGCGAAATAATAATCCAATAAGGGACGATTTTTTATCCTATTGAACCTTACTGTAGCATTAGATAACACTTCGGAACACGCATCATGTGCTTTATAGGCCTTATACCATCATTTTCGTACGCTTACGCTCCGATAAACAATACGGAAAGAATACGTGTTGATTATCAACTAATGTAGAAGCCTTATAGAATGATAAAAAAATATATTATAAGTCCATCTCTCTATAAAACATCGATTAACTAATTTTACAGTGTCTTGCAAATTTGCTGTATCCGTTCCGCTCGAGAGTGTGTAGATAAATTTGCAAAGACATCTACATACAAAGCCATGAAGAAGAAAATCCGCATTGCCAGTGGGCAGTCAGGGCTATTGCGCTTCGTACTAGTGGGAAGAGTGCCCTAAATTTGCTATTTTATTCCAACCAATTAAATTCGTAATATCGCTGACGGCCGAGTAATAAAGGAGATTTTCTACTTCAGGGCTTTAGATAAAGGTTTTGTAATTTTGGTAATGGAATCGTATTTACATTGAAAGAATGCAATACAAATATGGGTTCAGAATTTGTATCAAAAGTAAGTAGAATTGAGTGACCAATAAGTATGTAAGTAGCAACGCGAAAAAGTAAGTAGATCTACTTACTTTTAGCTAGAGTTGGCAAGCCTCTGGCATACTGGCATTCTGTCGGCGAATTTTCGGGGCCGTTCGCGAGCGAGATCAATGGCGCATCCGGTACAATCACGAGTTGTATCAATTGTACGATGAGCTGGAAATATCGAAAATCGTGTAACTGCAACGTTTGCAATGGACGGGGCATGTCCAATGAATGAACGATAAACGTATGCCAAAAAATGCGATGAACGCACAACGCCTCGCTCGCTGGGAGAACTCCGTAGGTGAAGACGCCCACCAGCTGCTGGGCTTCCGAAACTGGAGGACAAGGTCACGTAACCGCGACAATTGGAGGTCAACGATTCAGGCGGCCAAAGCCCGACGTCGGGCAATCGTGCCACATTGATGATTCTGTAAAGCGACAGACGATAGAAGAAGTGCTTACATTTTTCTTCTGGTAACTTTAATTCCAGCAACATAACGAGTAAATGAAATTCAAATCGAATAGAAATATCGATTCAGAGCAACTACCATTCGCGCTACGTTCCATGTTCATTATTTTGCCAGATTTAATGTTAAGGGATCGAGAAAAACAAGAGTGACTGTTGCCTGGCACGTATCGCCTTCCAGAATGTCAGCTCTGTTCTGTACAATATTCCTGACAGCGCTATAATTTTCTACGAGAAAGTGTTGAAAAGTCCTCGTAAGAGGCAAGAATTTCGGGGCAACGAAGCATCGACATAGCATAGCAAATGGTGTTCTAAACCAAGGCAAACTGACATATGGGTAGACTATGCTCTAAAAAAAATGCTACAAAAGACTACAACTGCAACATGACATAACCCAAAACCAAGCATTTTAGCAGTATGTGCCTGCAAACGATTTATTGCCGGAATTGTTCCAAAAAAAGTAAAAGAAGTGAAAGCACCTGAAGAAAGGCACACGCTTCGTTCACACAGGGTGCGGTGCGAGCATAGCGAGCGATGAGCCAATAAGGAAAAACACCATGAAAATACAACTTTCAGCGCTTTTCACCGGCTCACCGATTGCTACGCTCGCACCTTGCCGTTAATTTGCCTTCTGTTGGTAGTGCTAACGTTTAGGAATATTTCCGCTGTCCTTAGGGTCTGGAAGCAGAAAAGGGCGAGGTGCGAGTCAGAGGATTCATTTTGCTCATTGCGATCGCACCTCGCTCTTTTTCAGAATCCTAAGGTGTGTAAGTAGAATGACGTGAGGTGCGAGCGAAGCGAGCGGTGAGCCAGAGACGTGGGTAGTTTTGTTTCAAAGGGTTTTCCCTGTGCGTTACCGCTCGCACCCCGCCGTCAATTTGCCTCCTTTTGGAACTGCTAATGGTTGGGAATATTTTTACACGACCTTGGGGTCCGCAAATAGAAAAGGGCGAGGTGCGAGCGATGAGCCAGAGGAAAACATCATTTTTTTCCTCACCACTCGCACTTCGTTTTTCATTTACTTCCTTTTCGCACTGTTTGCAATTATTTTCACTGTCCTTTTGGTGTGGCACAAGGGAAGAAGAAGGTGCGAGCGAAGCGCGTCGCGGTCGTGCGGATAACATGGAGATTTTTACTTTGAAGGTGTTTCGTTTTCGCTCATTGCTCGCTTCGCCCGCACCTCTCCGTTAATTTACTCCCTTTTCCAATGATCCATTGTTCGCTTCGCTCGCACCTCGTCCTTCGCTGTTCTTTCAAACCCAAATGACAGTGAAGGCATGTATTATCAAACGCTACCAAAAGGAGGTAAATGAAAGGCGAGGTGCGAGCTTATCTAGCGGCCAGCGAAATAAAAACGTAATGAGTTTTAGTTTCAAGGCTTTTCTCCTTTGGGTCACCGGAGAAAACGAAACACCTTCAATGTAAAAATCTCCATGTTAT
Source organism: Microchrysa polita (assembly GCA_949715475.1). Taxonomy (NCBI): domain Eukaryota; kingdom Metazoa; phylum Arthropoda; class Insecta; order Diptera; family Stratiomyidae; genus Microchrysa; species Microchrysa polita. The sequence continues at coordinate 15,641,155 of OX454419.1, forward strand.
CCGCATGACCGCGACTCGCTTCGCTCGCACCTTCTTCTTCTCTTGTGCCACACTTTTCCCTGTCCTTAGGGTCGTTTGTCGGCAGAACTTGTAATGGCCTTTAGTTCTTCAACCAGAGAAGGGAAGGTGCGAGCGCAGCGAGCGGTGCGCCACTGGAATACATAAAAACTTTTGTTTTCAAGACGATTTCTTTCTCGCTTACCACTCGCCCTCCCCCTTAATTTGCATGGTTTTAGAAATAATTAAAGTCGGCAAGCAGAGAAGGTGCGAGCGTAACGAGCGGTGAGCCAAAGGAAAAACCATTTCAATTTAAACTTGCTACGTGTTGCTCCAACTCATCGCTCACTTCGCTCGCAGCTCTCTTCTACCTTTAGGACGGCGAAAACATTCCCAAACACTAGAAGTACCAAAAGAGGGGAGATAAAGACCGATGTGCGAGCGAAGCGAGTCATGAGGCAACAAAGGGAAACACCTTGAAAAGGAACCTCCTACTCCTACCTCGCTGTTCTTTGCTTCCACACTCTAACAACTACCAAAGTATACACAAACCTTAACATTGCCAAAAGAAGTTGAAAGAAAACGTAAGAATTTTTATCCCTTTGGCTCACCGCTCGCTACGCTCGCACCTCGTCCTTCATTCACCTGTTTCTGATACTGCTACGTTTGGGAATATTTTCATTGCCCTTAGGGTTTGCAACCAGAGAAGAGAAGGTGCGAGCGAAGCGAGCGGTGAGTTAGAGGAAAATGTAGAAAGCTTTATTTTCCTGCGTTTCTCTCGCTCGCACCTTACTTACAGACCCTAAGGGCAATAGAAAGATTCCCAAACGTTAGGAGTACCAACAAGGGCGAGGTGCGAGCGAAGCGAGCGGTGAGGCAAATGAAAACGTATAGCCAGTTTTATTTTCAAGTCGTTTCCCCCTTTCGCTCGCACGTCGCCCTTCATTTATCTTCTCTTAGTAGCTGTGTGAATACTTTGACGGTCCTTTTGATGTGAAAGAAGAGAAAGAACGAGGTGCGAGCGATAGCCCAGTGGAGAAGTTAAGAAGTTGTATTCGCAAGGTGTTTTCCATTCGCTCACAGCTCGCCCTTTCTCTCCTTTGACAACCAAAAGACAGTGATGGTTGAAATACATTTCCCGCGTCAGCATCAGCATCGGCAGAGGCATCGGCATCAGCAGAAAAATTTCAATTTAGAACACACGCATTTGCCTTTGATGACCCACATTGACAGCAGAAGCAGAAAAAATGCTTCTGCCGCTGCTGCTGCTGTCAATGTGGGTATTCAAAGGCAAATGCGTGTGTTTTAAATTGAAATTTTTCTGCTGATGCCGATGCCTCTGCCGATGCTGATGCTCACGCATCCAATCTATTTCACCTATGAAAGTTTTCGCACAGGTTAGCAGTAGCAAAAGAAATGAAATGAAGGGCGAGGTGCGAGCGCTCAAGCTCATCAAAGGCAAATGCGTGTGTTCTAAATTGAAATTTTCCTGCTGATGCCGATGCTGACGCGGGAAATGTATTTCACTCATGAATTAAAGTATTCGCACAGGTGAGCAGTAGCAAAACAAGTGAAATGAAGGGCGAGGTGCGAGCGTAGCGAGCGGTGAGCCAAAGGAGAAAAACCTTGAAACTAAAACTTCTTACGTTTTCGTTTCGCTCGCCGCTCGATACGCTGCTCGCACCTCGCCTTTCATTTACCTTCTTTTGGTAGCGTTTGATAATACATACCTTCACTGTCCTTTGGATTTGAAAGAACAGCGAAGGACGAGGTGCGAGCGAAGCGAGCAATGGATCATTGGAAACGTAAGAAGTTGTATTCCCAAGTACTCCATTGGCTCACGACTCGCTAGACAGCTTGCCCTTATTTTGCTCTCTTTTTGTACTGCTAACGTTTGTGAATTTAATTGGTGTCCTGAAGAGGATCTGTAATTAGAAGGATGTCAGGGAAATAGAAAGTTTAGATAAAGGACTTTTTTCATAGCTCGTGTCTCCTCTATTGGTTCAGCACTTCTTTCTTTAGCATTTCAAGATTTCAACGATCTCAATTTTCCAATGCTATAAAAATGTTTTGACAGTATTTACAGTGTGGAAAGTAAAGACATGCGATGTGCAAGTGAATCGAGCGATGAGCCGAAGATAAAATACATTATGCTGCTTCCTTGATTACACAATTTTGATCATTTTCCGCTGACTCCCAAGGCCAGCTTAGTGCGGACACATAAATATCTTCGAACACTACAAGATCCTAACCGACCGATGAGCGCAAGGAGAAACGCCTTCTCAAGATTTTGCGTTATTCTCTGCGTCTCTGCCCTTCAATTTGAACGTTTTACGTCCAAAAATTTCAATGAACCGAAATATGTACTAAATCTAATCGCTATAATGATGCAGTGTGTGTAAATTCAATTGAAATTTGTCCTCGGAATTATTGCAAATTTTTTTCTAATCCAACATATCAACTATTTTGTCAATAACACGATTGCTAATAAAATTGCACAAAAATAACTAAGACCCATGATAAGGCATTTTTATTGTTTCCCAAAAATTCAGAGAGACGAGCGCGCTGCGCTATCTCAAAAAATGGATCGAACGACCTTTGAAACACAACACGATGATTATGATAGTCAAATCATTCGCCTTGCAATTTTCAATGAATATAAAAAACATTTTTGTCATGTCACGATATTTGTGATAATTAAATTATTTCAGATTTCAAATACAAAAAAAAAGATAAATCCCAACCCCCACCCACAAAATTGCTGCGAATAATTTCAAATCCAAACGACCGGCAACCCCAACTCCTTATCGACAACAGCGAAACCTTGTCGTCAACTCCAGTCGTCCGATATTTCTCTCTACTATCAAGCACAATTTTCTCGCCCCGACGAACGACAGTTGAATTTGCGTTCGGCTCGCAGCGGACTGTCAGTGTGTTGTGTGTTGTGCCGCGTATGTTTGAGACTTGAGTCGTGCGTGTATCTCGCTATCCATTTGCCGTAGCCGCCGCTGCTATTTCTTGTTGTTTCCGTCTTCCAATTGGCACACAATTTGGATCAGTTAAATTCTGATGCAATCATTCACACGAACGACGTAACATCTTCCCAGTCAGCCGCCCAAATTGTCGTCGGTTCTTCTGAAAAAATTTTGGCACTTACCAGGCGGAGGACCATCGTAAAGAAGAAAAAATCGCAAAATCTCGCGCGGTCTCTGTTGCGTGAGAGAGTGGAGTGGGCTGCTCTGTTGGTCGTTGGCCTATGAGTGTGTGTGTGTGTGAGAGAGAAGAGTACACGGAGCGCGTGCGATTATTGGCCTCCGTTGCAGCGAAAGGCAACGAAGAAACCACGACCCGAAGACGTCGGCGCACGACGAACGAAACCCGCACGGCGGTTTTTGCTGTGTTTATTTTTATTTGCTGGTCCCGTACGTGCCTGAGTGAGTGAAATTGTATCGTACCGGACGGATGTACAGCAGAGCCGTCCGCCGTCGCGACTAAAAATAACGGAAAAATCGTCTTGTCGAGTCCCTCGCGCTCGCTCGTTTCAAAAGAGTTTGACGTGTGCCCGTCGCGCGCGCGAATCCGATCCCCTGTGGTCCGTCTGACGTGTGTCTATGGAAATTTCCAGTTTCCTTTGCGTGGCAAATTAACCGTTTTACGCTGTCGTGACCCATGACAGTGACCTGATTCGGCGAAAATAAGGAAACAGCCAATTTTCTTGCATTCTGGTGCTGGTGCGGTGCTTCCTCGGCGCGCTTGAAGAGTAATTCGCAGTGTGTAGCGAAACTTGTGCAAATTGCTGTGCTCTTCTCCCAATCGTAGGTCCAATTGGAACTTTTTGGGCGAATTTGTGGCGGTGGTGTGTGTGTGTTGCAAAATTTTAGAAAGTCGCCGTCGCGCGTCTTTTGTGCGTATGCGTGATTAGAGCGCGGTGAGTGCAATTTTGTGTTGGCGTGAGTGAGAAGACGCGAGACATTGACCCGCGCGCGTCAGGTGCTCTCAAGTGTTGGTGGTTTCGGTGAAGAAATTGCAACGCGAAAATTGAAATTTTGCCGCGAGCGTGTGCATATACGTGTGTGAGTGCTGTATATGTGTGCGTAGGTGGCCGCCGTGCGTGTACGATGCCAATGTTGTCACAATTTCAAATGAACTTTCGCGCGGTTCTGGTACTCGCCTCCAAGGTATGGACCTGCATCTGTTACATGTTCAACCGGCAGGTTCGGGCGGTAAGTATTTTGCATCCTTTCCATCATCCTGTCCTGTCACAAGAACCGTTTTTCTCCCTTCACATTTTTGACATTTCCATGCTCTGTTTATGTCCCTTTTCGGTCTCGCTCTTGCTCTCTCGCCAGTGTCATTCGGTAGATGTGTGCGTGGCACGTGTTGCACTCTACTGCATTAGCCAAAGCGAGACAACACTATATCGAATCGTACTCTCTCTCCCGCGGAGAGTCGTTCCTCGTTTTGACAGAAGCCAATTTTGTTCGGGGGGTTGCCGCTTTGCTTTGCGCTGCACCCTTTTATGGTTTATTTTGGTTTCGATTTCGATGAGATGTCGTTCACGTTGTGGTGACCTTGATTCAACGCATTATTTGCACTTCTTGTGTGCATATATTATTTGCACAGCTTTCGGCGTGTGATAATGTTATGTCAACTCAACCGTTATGAACGAGTCTTCTTTTTTGCATTAAAATTTATGCAAATTGTGGGTGTAGTGTAGTGGATTCGATTGATTTTTTGAGTTTTCAATTGCGTGTTGGGGGTGTTAGTATGCAGATGAGGGATTAGGAGAAGAAACAGTTGTGAAGGTCGCCAAACACATGTTGGGTGACGATTTATGTGCGTTAATCGATCGATTTTTTGAATTAATGTAGCGAGCGCGATTCTGTTTAATCAATAGTGTTTACATACAACGAAAGTATGTAATTCGACTTCATCCTTCTGTTTTTGCAGAGCGAATAAGTTGAAATTTGTTGGGTATTTGACTTAATTCTAAATCAATAGTCGCAAAAAGGATTAATTTGAGTAATGTGTAACTGTATCAGACGATTACATGTTGAGGAAGGGGCGAAAAATCATAAAATATAACAATACGAGTTTCTCGCTTGAGTCTTTTCCTGGATGTCTCTCTAGTCAGTCGTATCACATAAAATTTGAACAAATAGTGCCTGACAACTGGAATCAGATTGAATACAGACATTTTCTCTTATCGCTTCTACACAGCGGAGTAAAGACCGGAAAATTCATTGATCAAAGTGTTGTATTGAAGCATGAACCAGGCGGTAAAGCGAGACAGCCGAAGATAATTTTGGTATCAAATGGTTTTGTCTGTCTAGAATTCCAATCAATAAATTAGATGGATTGAATATTACTAACGAGCGACCAACAGCATAGATAAATCCGTTTGCAAAACTCTGGACTGTACCTCGACCAATAACGAAGCAGGTCTAGTTCAAGATTATCAGAATTCAGAATATTCTCTGTCGGTGTAGTATATAGCGTGCGCTTCTTGTAGGCATAAGGTTGTGGGTTCGATATCCGCAGCTTATGATGGTTTTCGGATTCGGTTACTATGTGATGGAATATGATCTCATCACATATTAAAATGATAAATAACACGGGAGAGTGTGTAGGTGATCTCAACACGTCTACAAAAAAAACCCTCAAGATCATGTCCATGGAATGTAGCTAACATATTTGAGAGTTAGGTTCAATGTTTGACTGTCGCGTCAGTTTTTTAGAATACAGATCATCGAGTTGAGACTTGTTGATGTACAGAATAGTCACAAATAACTAGATATGCGTCTTTATTGAAGCTTCAATGTGTCAGTGTCAAAGTGTAGCGTATTTCTAGCTATTGATATCTTTTACGGGGGCATAAATTGTGCTCAATTCTTCGAATGGAATTTCCGTACCAAATTTGTGTGTTAGAAATAGACAAATTAATGAAAATGTTATATTTATTAACTCAAAAGTGATGAGTAATATTCTCATCGATACCAAAAACTTGTCTGCTCCCCAGAGTGAACGAAAATGATACGTCCATGCAAATGACTGAGAGAGGGGTGCAAATAATGATCATTCGGTTGTCATGTTGACAGCTTCAGGACCAAACTTGTCTCCAATGAAGTTAAAATGAAGGAAACGAAATATCTGAAAATAAAGGGGACAATTTGTTTTTTTTTTTATACAGCTAGCAGTGGCGTAGGAAATTTAGTGTTTGGCTTTTTCTTTGGTTGGAGTATTCAACCGCAATGCACTGGAATACATACTATTTAAAATTTTGTATTTAAACAAATTTATACCACGCAACGCTTTGTCATCTCATTTTAATGTACTTTTCGCAATAGTGTAAATTTTGATGATGTTGGTATAAGTTATGCAACAGTGAACGTTGCTGATTAGGTAATTTGAAGCATCTATTAATTTTGAAATTTCGTATTAATTGCCCCCATTTTTCCGACGCCCCTACTACGAAGTTACAGCATTAAGCTGCGCGTGTGCATGATTTTGTTTGTTGTTTTTGTTTTCCATATAAAATTCGTATGAGAAATGAAATGTCATCTAAGCTACAAAATCAAGTAACCATAGAAAATATTTTGGTCCCGAAAAAAAGTCCCATATCTAGTATATTATGCGGTTATTTGCACTTCCTTTTTAAATTTTCTTATTCATTGCTTGTCTCAGACGGGCAATTGAAGAGGGGCAAATGTATTTTGCCAGGCACACATGAACGCTCATGTACTCAATGTGGGCCAATCTAGTTTTTTCTTAGTTTCAATTCGTATTTCTAAACATTTATCTGAACGCTTCAATAGACAGACCACTTCCCTTTAGTGCGATGCTCTGACCGAAGAAATCATGCATCGCATTCGCCAGGAATTCTCTCAATTTTTCTATAAAAAAAGATTTAAATCATTCTTTCCGCGTGATTGAAGAATGCTCCGGACCATTGGAGAGGAAAGCTCAAAGCTTAAAGCTCACAAGTAGTCATGTAGAATTGATTGGAAGTAAACATCACATCACGAACATCTGCCGCGATATGGATTTAATTTGGTCGGTCTAGGATTTCTCATGCTTCCCATAAGAACGGACAGCTTTATAAATGTTCAATTAATTCTTACACTTTCGAAATTGCAATCCGTGTAGATCCGCTCACGTAGAATTTTTAGAAAGCTTACTCCTGGTCTGGGCCACTGGTGATTCCTGAGAGAACTTTATGTGGTCCACGTATCCTTTGCTTTGTTTTTTTTTTTGTCCTCTCTCATTACATTGAAAAGGTAAAGATTCCCTATTTTCACTCAGCCTTAATTTTCCACTTGGCATACGTGAAAGTCTGAAGCGAAAGTGACATGCAATTTTGGCTATTATCATTGAGAAGTTTAGGACTCGTTCCACCGCATTCCAATATCTTACGCGGAAATGGTGGCTTCTTGCTGTCTGAAAGACGTGTTTAGCACTCGAAAGTGTAGCAAAAGGCCTCATCGAAAACGCTATTAGTAGAAATTGGAAAGAAAAATCATCTCATCACATCTTGTAGGGACGTCGTTAGATTCACAATGGAAACTGCGAAAAGCAGACTAGGGGGGAAATTCTCTTGCACATTCTATGTCAATACCCGAGTTCTAGTCATATGTAGGGGAGACTGGTGTAGCTTTGGCACTTTTTTTCAACGGCTTATAACTCAGAAGTTATTTTAACATTTTTAATCACACATTAGCTCTAAATGACAACCATTTTGCTAAGATTAAATGTTAGTACTCAATTTGTTCTGAATGTATTGCTAGTAGGTTTTTTTTCAAGGCTAAGAACGTGGATCCGCACTATTTCCATTTATATTTTGTCACGTTTAGGTTGAATAATTTAATTCTTAGTGTAGCATGCAACTCCTCGCAGGGGGGTCTGGGTTCTTGTGACATAGCACGGCTGTATAGTGGGACACAGATTTTTGGCGAGTTGCGGCACCACATACCCGAGCAGCGCAGGGAGGCCCCTTGTATGGTTGATACGCCATGGCGTGAATTTGTACAAATACCATTCACCATTCGGGCGATTACGCTCCCGTGCTCCCGAGTCATGTACGGATGCATGCGAGTGTCGTCCATCTCTTGTACATGCCCCGCCCATTGCAGACGTTGAAGCTTCACGATTTTCGATACTTCCAGCTCATCGTACAATTGATACAACTCATGGTTGTATCGGATACGCCATTGGTCTCGCTCGCGAACGGCCCCGAAAATTCGCCGAAGGACCTTTCGTTCGAATAGGTCTAGCAAAATTTCGGAGGCTTGGGTAAGGGTCCATGTTTCGCAGCCATAACATAGCACGGGTCGGATGATCGTTTTGTACACGCGGAGCTTCGTGTTCCTGTGTGCAAGTTTCGAATTAATTATAGGGAGGACCGAGAAATATGTCTTAATGGCTAGTTGTATCCGTCGCTTAATTTACGTCGGTTTCGTTGGCGTCCTTTGATAAGTTACAACCCAGATAGTTGAAGTTGTCTACATACTCGATATTAAGGTCCCCCACTGTTATGCTTGAATCCGTCCTTGTTTTCGATTGAATCATGGCCTTTGTTTTGCTTTCGTTGATATGTAGTCCAACTTCCTTTGCGGCGTTATTGAGGTTATGCAGAAGGCTTTCTGCATCACCCAACCTTCGAGACATGATGTTGATATCGTCGGCGTACGCTACTAATTGAGTCGACTTGACGAGTAGCGTTCCGCTGCTGTCCATATTCATGGCGTCGGCGCCAGCCCGTCGCCCTGCTTGAATCCAGTACGAGATTCAAATAGGTCAATGAGTCGGTTCTGCACTTTGACCTGCGAGACGGTATTAGTCATCGTCATCCTTGTGAGTCGCACTAACTTTGCCGGTATACCAAAATTCAGCATAATGTTGTACAGTACACTTCGATCGATACTGTCGTATGCCTGCTGGAAGTCGACAAAGGTTTGGTATACGTCGATGTTATATTCCCAGCACTTTTAGAGTAGTAGCTTCACTGTGAAAAGCTGATCGGTCGTTGAGCGACCAGGTCTGAAGCCGCCTTGATACTCGCCAATGATTCGTTCTGCGTACGGATTAATTCTCTTTTCAAGAATTTTCGATAATATCTTATAGGCCGTACAAACTAATGATATGCCCCTGTAATTCTCACACTTCAGCTTGTCGCCCTTTTTGTGGATTGGGCAGATTATGCTTTTGCGCAAATCTTCGGGGATTACCTCGTCGTTCCATATTTTCAGGCAGTAGCACATTTACAGCGTTGGTCAGGCACGTTCCACCATGCTTCAGCAGTTCTGCTGGGATCTCGTCAGCGCCGGGCGCTTTATTATTTTGGAGCGACTGTATGGCAAGACTCACCTCCTCTACTGTTGGGGGTAGAACGGGAGGGCCTGGTTCGGCTAACTGCTCAAGAGCTGGCTCCGCGGGGGATGTTGATGATGCATTGAGGAGCTCTTCAAAATGCGAGGCCCATCGTTTGTTGACGCTTTCGATGTCGCTGATGATGTTACCAACCTTGTCCTTACATAGGCTTGTCCTGGGTTGATATCCGTTCTTGATATTATTTATAAGTTTGTACGCCTGTCTAATGTTCTTACTGGCTAATCTTTAGTTTATTTGCTACAACTGCTCGTCAAAATGTTTGCGTTTCTTACGTCTAATTAACCTATTAGATACTCCCCGAAGTTCGTTGTATCTTTCTTTCTTGGCTCGGGATGCGCGTTGTGTGTATTGGCGATAGGCTTCATTTTTCGCCTCAATCGAGGCCCTGCATTCGTCGTCGAACCAGTCTGCTCGTCTGCGCCGGCCTTTATAGCCCACGACCTCTTCTGCGACCCCCTTGATGCTGTCTTTGAGCTCCTCCCAGAACTCATGGATGCCAAGATTATTGATGTTATCGAGCATGGGCGACAGTTTTTCCTCAAGTGCTGTAGTATACGCAGCCGCCGCATCATCAATCAAATTGTCAACCTCGAAGATCTTGGCAGGGTTGATTCTCGTTAGGGGCACCGAAGAGATTCTGCACCTGTAGGTCGTCTTCACCAAATAGTGATCGGTGTCGCAGTTGGCTCCTCGATAGGATCGAACATCTAGGACATTAGAAGCCCATCTCTTGCAGATCAGTACGTGGTCGATCTGGTTCACGGTGTATTCATCTGGAGACTTCCAGGTCTGCTTATGGATTCGCCGATGAGGGAAGCATGTAGAGCTTCTGTAGGGGCATGCGCATTAATGAGCAAGAGATTAGCGAAACGGGTCTTAATGCGGATCGCACATAGCCGCTCGTTTATGGGTTTGAAGCCGATAACGTGGTCCTTGAGCTGCTTATTCACGATGAAAGCTACTCCAAACTCCTTGTTGCCCTCCTCTTTACCACTCGTAAAAATAGTGTGCGAATTGAGGTCGTTAATCTCGCTTTTGAGCCATTTAGTTTCGTGGATTGCAACTATGCTCAGCTTGTATTGTTCTACCTGATCCAGGAGGGCCCTTAAGGCCCCCGGTCTATTCAGGGAGCGTACATTCCAGGATCCGAAAGAGTAATCAGTTGTTCGTTTGCGGGGTCGTCGTTGTTTTGTATCCGTCCAATCCGAGGCTTTTGTTTCAGGTTTCTTGACTTGAAGTTTTTCTTAGGATGAGTTGTCGGCACATCGCTAAACCATGATAGGGTTTAATCGTTTAGTAAAGGCCATCATGGGCATGCCTCGAAGATGCTGCTTTAGTGGTTGAGTTAGACGTTTTCTGTCACCTATCACGTTAAGTAACCTGAGAGGCTACAGATGTAAATACAGCACTTAGGCGCAGCGGTGCTTCTTCCAAATGTCGCATCAGATGATTTGACTTAGCCGTTAGAGGTTTTACCCACTACCGTTACCAGGGGGCGCCCGCGCGGAGGACACATGGAGAAATCTTTTATCTTCTTCACATAAAATTAACTAAATTGCATTTTATTAGAAAAATCGTAAATCCTTAAATAATACAATCCGTGTTCTTTTCTCTTTATTATTATGAATTTCATGCTCTGATCATGACTTTGAAAAATTCAACCGGCAACGTGTCCTTGAATTTTCACCTATTCAACTTCCATAACTCATCTACAACAACAAACATGACAACCTTATAGCATAGTATAACCTCAGTTTGAGCTATGATATCACATCTTTTTTTTTGTCTAAATAATATTGGGCAAAGTCATATCGGTTGCTAATTGAAAAAGCAAATTTATGAAGATTTTTTTCTAACCTTTGCCTTATTGATTTGTACCTACATTAGCCACTTGTGGTTTATTGTATGATTTTTTTTGCATCAATATGTACACCAACAAAAATTATAATTGCATCGAAACGATATTTGCAAATACAAATACGCACTGACAAGTGGCATTGCACATTGCTTCGTACTTGTTGGTGAAGAATCAATTGTCAGATAAGATTGAAAGATTGAACAATCGCGTACTTGAAGTGTTTGGAGTTATAGAGGAAGGAAGGCTAAATGATTTGCCATTACCTCAAGATAAAAGAATTATTTAGAGACTGTATACGAGTATGTACGTACTTACATCTACTAATGTTAATCATAATTATTATATTTTTCGCCATTAACCTTAAACTTTGATTTTTTTCCTCAGCTATGAGTGACCTTTACATTTATGAAGGCATTAGCATATAGTTTTACCGGCATTTCCAACATTCTTTGGGAGTGTGTTAAAAAAATGTTAAGCTTCTGGAAAATTCGATTAAACTTGAAGATAAAATAGAGATAATCTGAAATAATTCTATATGGCTTACAAAAAAATAAAGATACCAACTTCGAAAGATATATGTAGATGAGCTGTATAAAAAATATTGTGATTGGTTTCTTTTTTAACACAACAAACGTACTCGTATGTAAATATCTACTGTTAGAGGAATATACATAGTTGAAGAAGTATGTTCTTAATCCATTAGTGCATAGTGTCCCTTTAAAGGGACACCCACTTTTTCAGATTTTTGACTATACACCAAACGCGTATTCAAATGGTTTCATTGCTTGGTGTAGTTTATTTATTGAAAATAATGAGTGGCAGAATTTAAAAAAATTGCCAGATTCAGGGCTGGTGAGAAAAAATTGCTAATATTTTGAAGTGGAAGTTTACTGCTTCGACGGGATAATCGTTAAAATGTGTATAGGCTATTATTCTAATCAAAGAAAAAGCGTCGTGGTGTCATAGATTTTGTGTAATTTAGCATGTTTTGCAATGTCCCTTATAAGGGATAACAGGAGATCTTGAAAGGGGACTTTTACTGCTGATGTGAGATGCATTTACAGTCTAGACGATCTAGCGATTGCTTTCGAAATTACCAAATAATCGTTTGTATTGGTCAAAGACCCCTCAGTGGGGTCTGTGTCTATGTCATATGGGATAAAGCAATTTTGTGAGTGGCTTCACCACGAGCTCCACAGAAGAGGGAGACAAAGCCCTTGCGGCGTTTTCGATGCAGGTTGGCTACGGCTGACTGACCTTCCACCTTGGCTCCGAGACTCAGGAGGGCTGAAACGAAAAAGTGCTAATTCCTAGCAGCTGGAGTCATGCTTGTGGCACGTGGTACCTGATGTGAACTGCCATATAGCGGGAAAGTAGCGTTTCCAACCGAGCCTGATAGTCCAACGGGCAATCGAACCCGCGGAATGTACTTCGAACTATGTGGTGACTCCATATTACCGTAAAAGCAGCTAACATACAATATATTTATCCGCGGAGAACTGATTAGATTTTGTTTTGGGCACTAAATTCAAGCGGAGGACATTATGTATTTATTTCATATACATATATGGGAAAATATGCTGATGTCGTTTCCAAAAGTTCGGGAGTTGGGGAGGATAAGGTTCTCGTTCTGATCACTAAAGAAAATAAAGAATTCATACCAAGTAATGCGATAAGTTGTTAATATTTTACATGACACTTATAAGTTTAATTGATTTCTATTCCATATCCGTCAAATTACTTCACTAATTATCTGGTGTGGGTATTTTCATCGGATACAATACAAGTTGGTCGTATCAATTTCTTCATTCGCCAAGTGACCGCTGTGCATAGTGTCCCTTATAGGGGACGGCTTGTAAATCTACTATTACTTATTTTTTTTTCGAAAAAATCTTTCGAAAAGTACTTCCTTGTAGCTACTTTAATTCATAATAATTGACAAAAGTCAAACAATGTCGTCAGGGAGCTTCATGCACTAATGGGTTAATTTATAGATTGGATAATTTGCATTTTTGATTTTATGGATAAAAGCAGAAATACATACTTAATTTGGGTGCAATAAGTATTTCATTCTAGAAGTTGGAGATCTGGTGATGATAAATGGAATGACACTCTGTCATTATGTTGGGAGCATCAGTACAACTTATTTTTATGTTGGTTTTATGTCTCTTTTTGAATTTCTACACCATTACCTGAGAGTCCCTTAAACATTATATGTAAATAAAATTCATGCATCAGCCTCTCGACATCCTCAGAAAATATGTAAATTATTCAAAAAATAAATCATTGAGTACTAAAATCATTTCAGTAAATCGTCCTTCACACTCTATTCTATATTATCTATTAAATTTGTTGCATTTAACTAAATTTGCTAGAATCTGTATTAAACTCGCCAAACATGTGCACTACATGGACAATATAGAGACATGAGCAAACAAACAACAATAGCAACGCTAAAAGCATCCGTCCGGTCCGGTTTAGAGCTATCTGTTACTGCGTGCTGCATGCATGGATGATACAGATTTTAATTATAACATCGCGTGTATGACGTGTTGTCAGTTGGACTTTATTAATCTTAATTTATTTTATCTTAATTTATATTACATAAAATATTTAGTAATTGAAATACATTAACTCGAAGCAAACTGGAATGCATACACACGAGTGTGATACAATCATCCTATAGGGAATCATTTTATATTCCATTAACTTAACAAAAGAATTCAAAATTGAAATTGTACAATCACAATGCAAGTTCTAGATTGCATATAAAAATTTAAATTTGTATGAGCAAAGTAGAAGATCTGTCCTCTGCCCTACATAAATAGTTCAATGTAATAGAATAAACTCGATTTGTGGCAATACAAACAATTCCAATTCTATATATCACCTCTATACTCTATACATATATACTCGTACTAGTGCTTGTTGAGTTTATTACAAAGGAAAACAAGACTCTGTGTATTTACATTTGCAATGCTTCATTTATTTAGTACTAGTAGTACTTGTTTTGCTAGTTTGCTAATATTTACTGGGAATGACTCAACAGTTAAGCGGGTCTATATTTGATAATAAATACGAGTATGTACTCGCACATCTAATGACAAACTCTAGTAGTGATGATTAGACTAGATTAGATAATAGACTACTATTATTAAAAATATAGTCGTGTCTAGTTTTTTTTATCATGTTTATATGAATATTGCAATTGCATAGAATGAAATGAATATTTCCGTGCTCGTACTGAATCTCACTAAATCTCTATCTCTCTCTTCTTCTTCAACTGAAAACCCCACTAGAGTATGAATTTTAATTGTGAATGCACCTTCATAATTGATTTATCTCTTATCCATATACATAACTTTGTTTATTATGTGTATTAGAAATGCAGATAGTGTTGAGAATCGAAACCATTACTTCTATACGTTTTTTCCGATTGTAAACATACTAATTTCATTTTCTTTGTGGTTACAAAACAAATCCTCACGTTCCAAAGTCGGTTAAAAATAATGGGTATTAAACCGATCAAGCTAGCCATCCTCAAAACATTCTCTAATGTTAAAATCCGTTGAATATGGGGGCCAATTTAGGAATACGCTACATTTTGGCCTTGAATATTTCACATTTATCAATGCTGCTACCAGAATAAGAGCTTTGTCTTGCTGGAACGTCCACGTTTAAAAAAAAAAGAGTTCATAAAGATTTCTACTGACAGGAGAAGCCTTTTAAAGTACACGCCTTTTCGCATTTCCACGTCATATGCTATCGATAAAAGAGTCTCGTTAAATGAGTATAGCTTTCAAAATAACCGGTCGAATCCGTTCTTTTTCTATCTCAATTAGATGACTTGAATTGAGGTAAAGATTGGAAAATGTTTTATGGCATGGTAACTTCTTCCAATATTTCGGGCAGTTTGAGTAACATTTTGCCCTCAATCTGTAGAGGCTTGGATGGAGTCCTTTCTCCTTCAGGCAAACCTTTCTAACGGTCCAATATAGTTTTATTATATTAAGCAATATATTCCGATTTAAGCTATAGGACATTTCTCGATGACCTAAAGCATGCACTTGCAAAGATGTTAACAATTTTACTTATTCTTCCTCCATGGCGTCACGTCACTCGCCCTGCGGTGTAGGCATATCGCCCGTTCTGGCGGTAATGCCACAGAATATTTCTACAGGCAGCTCTATCTTGGATCGTGTCATCGCCGAGACCAATGCGTTGTTGTTAACAATTTTTAAAAGTATGAAAATCCTTCAAGATTTTGAAATCACTTGTAATGAACCTATTATACAGGGTGTCCCGCATTAGGTGGTCAATACTGTAAGGGTTGATAGCACAACTTGTTTCAGCAAGAAAATTATTAATACAATCGGATTTTTTTTTACAGTTACCTTGTTATCGCTTTTTTGTGAAAGTCATCGAAAATCGTGACATGTCACGCAAAATCATAATTTGCAGCCCTTCTGATGACTTAATCCAAGTTTTGATTTTAGTTTCAGAAACTACATAAAATTTCACCAAAACCGAAGTTTTTCCTGTTGCCAACATTATCGCCACTTTCAAGATACAGCACTGAAAAAATTGGGCTATCTAAAATTAAGAAACTCTCTTCTCATTTGAAAAATTCCCAAATTTAGACAAAATTTCTCAAAATGTTAAAATTTCTTCTTAAATCGATCCTATTTTCAACACCTTCTTTTGAGAAATTGGAAGTAGATTCAATTCAAGCAAACAAATGCTTGATAACAGATTTTTTTTTACATTTTCCGTGTAAAGCTCGTGGAAAAGCTTTATTTTAGCTTTGGCTTATATTGGAGCGTTGTAGGTGATTAGTCAGAAGTGTCTCTGGTTCAGTGGGTAGCGCGTTTGACTGGGAAGAATGGGGTTATGGGTTCGATGTTGGTTGGATGCAAGTTTCTTTTTTTATTTTTGTTCAGATTCTCTTGTCTTTTTCATAAGAAAAGTTTGCTTGATTCAAGGTTACTTTTCCTTAAAGCGCTGCTATTGGCATTGCACTTGGATCAGTATGACTAATTCTCAAATGAAGAGAAATACTTCTTGGCTGTTTTTTGTTGTCTTTTTTTCGTGATTTGAGCCATATTTTCTTTACTTTAGCAGGCAGTTTGGTTCAGTGAGTTACTCAAACTTAATAGAAATTTTAAAATAGATTTTTCATCGAAAATTCAAACAGTAATCTCATAACGGTGATTTACAACTCTGCAAATTTGATAAAAGTTGCTTCAACATGTTGGCTTTCCAAGGGTATATCACTTTTCATATTTACATTGCAGAATTTTAGGTAAACACACGCATTGAATGGTAAAAATCAAGGCTTCAGTGGAATCGCTAAAAAATTTTCCTTTACTCGAAAAAAGACAAACAAAGGCTATTATAATTCGGGATAGAGTCTCGCTACATTATTTTGACCAGAACTGTAAGATATTTGAAATTTTGTACATAGTCAAATACAACGGTACTTATTACAGTTACAATTTTATATTTGCTATTTATAATCGAAAAGCTGCTTTCCTGCCGTCAAATTTAATTTAATTATTTAAAAAATAATAGTCTGGCTGGTCTAGCGGTTAGTGCGCTTACCTTCGGCGCACAGGCTCATGAGTTCGAATCTCACCGTGTTCCATGGTGTTTTTCGAACTCACGAGCTTGTGACAGACTATGATCTCACTCAGATGTTAAACGAGTACCCATTTATGGGGATAAATAACACTGCTGAGCGTGATGCTGATCTCATTACCTCATCAAAAAGCAGATAAGATCTTGGAAATAGGATGTCACTAACACATCCTGCGGCCTTAGTCCAATGTTGGATTGTCGCGCCTGTTATTTTATTTAAAAAAATACCGGCGTACCGCAACACGAGGGTTTTTTTTTCAGATTTTGGATACATACAGAGTGAATAATTTTGCTCATATATTTTATAGGTAAAAAATAAGAATTTGGCACAATATTAATGAAATGCTTCTTGTAAATCTATTTTTGGATTGGTCTAAATAAGCGTCTAAATAATAACACCAATCCAAAAATAGATTTACTATGCATCATGGTTACACATATTAACTGAATTTGTTAGCTGTAACTCCGTTACCATTGCTCCAAACTGGAAAAAAAGCAACTGGTGTGAAATGTACCCATCGAGTTCTTTGATTTGAGTACCCATACGTCCATATCCGATATAAACTAAAAAAGTCGACTTTTTCAAATATCCGGGACAACCTGTTAGCTGTGTCCTAGCAACGTCTTCGTGCTAAAGACTGTTACGATTCAACACATTCCTATCAAATTTCATGACGATCGGTTAAGCCGTTCACGAGTTATTTCGTGAACAAACAGACGGACGGACAAAATCGATTTCATAAGGGTTTTTTGAAAAATCTAAAAAACCCTAAAAAATCCTAAAAGTGATAGTAGGCTTAAAGTATAGCTCCATTTGTGTATTATTATGGCTAAACAAAAACTACCTCATCCAAACAAAAGAAGCAAATATCAAATATGAAAACAATTTCAGTTTTTTGAACTCGATAAATATACATACCTAATACCTAAACACTTGTATGTACGTAGATACGCGACAATTAATTTTCAAGTTCAACCAGTTGCAAACACTCTTAACGTTGTATAATACTCGTACTGGTTACTGTTTTTTGCTTCTTCTTCTGCTATTATATGGTAGTCGTCGCCTTACCTATTAGATACTGTACGCTTGTCATCTATTAAATCTGGTTCTGAATAAAATTATGTCTATAGATGGTTTTTGCTTTTTATCCGTATCCGCAGTTGTAGAGTACATGTAACTGATTTTGTAAGTGACCTTCACATTGGTCGTTTCTCGCGATCCGCGAGGTCTTTCGTTTACTTGTGGAATATGTTCAGATAGTCGTCGTAAGATGCGTGGAATTTGCCTAATGGAACTGCATTTTTATAAAAATTTATCATGAATTGAAGATGATGCGTTGCATATACTGTCAGTGTTGTGGCTCTCGGAAGTCTAGTCTCCTCAGGCGATGTAGGTAGTGAGGCCACTGGCAGACTGACTCTATTAATATGCCTTGACTACCTATTCACTGATTCACAACCCGTGTGTGAATATCAGGGATGGTCGCGCAATATGTTGTATTAAAGCTATCGGGGTGTACCCGTTTGTATCTCTAGGCTTCTCTCTCAATATCTCTGTGTCCATGCCTGTCATATGTCGTGGAGAAGAAAGGACGCCCCTTCGATAACAATCGACCAAATATTTTTGAAAAAAAATTATGTTGTGATCTCCTACTGGTATCATGCTGGTTTCCTGATTGTAGGTTTTCCTGGTGCCAACCTGTAGCGATACGTAGAAACAGCATACTGACACGTCTTTTTCCAGTTCATGTCACATACGATTTGTGAATACACCGCATATAGTCAAGAATTGCTCGACCTATGGCTATGCAGGCGTTGTAGGGTGACAAGCTTGGTATCTTCAATTTTGCCCCTGCAGCCAGTGATATGAAGCGTGGAATCTAATGTGTCGGCTGAGTGCAGCCCTATAGCTAAAGATGAAATCGCCGAACAAGTGGGGTAATGTTTTAAAATGCTTCACCAAAAGATTGCCAAAAAATACTCCAATGCGGGAATTTGGTTGCGATATTTATCTGTGGCATGGGTTTCTGCTTATCTGTGATGATGTTAGGTGAAGATATAATTGAGTTCATTTTTAATTGGTCGAATTTCCTATGAAATTGCGAAATCCTACGGAGATAAACGAATATTTTTAAAAACGGTAATACGAAATGTACTAAAACTCATTCTGTGTATAACTATCTATTTAGCAAATTTAAACCAAGTGCGTGGAGTCTGCACTATATTTTTATTTATAATTTATTTTTTAATTACGCCTATATTATCACATACAACTTTATTATGTATTCGTTTAATTTGCCTACTCCCCTCTTCTCCTCCCCTCTGTATTTGCGTGCATATAATCCTCAATAAAATATGTACATACGAACTTGTGTACTTTCTATCTACAAATTGCGATAAGCTAAAGATTTTTTTCAGGACTTTCGATTAATTGTCGCCTTATCATAAATAATAATATTTTAGTATTCGAACCATTTTATCGACATATTTCATCTTTGACACTATCTGAGACATTATGAATTTATATACATTATGAACACCATATAGAAAAAAAAACAAAAAGAAGAAGAACAGTAAAAAGTCTAGTCTAAAAGTCAGCAGCTTACATAATGATGTCAGCGTGATATCAATCAAAATTTTATTCTTGTTGCCGTTACTGATATTAACTTTTGTTAATGGTGCAATGGTGTGCATTGAGGGGTTTTGGTGAGCCTGCATGGAGCCGCCATTGGCACAGATCTTGGAGGTAGAGTACATATTTTTGTCGTGAGACGATATGCTTAAAAAATGCTCTAAAGTTTTTAGTCATAATTTGAAACGCGATTAATGTTTGATTTTTCATTTCACTTCGGATATTCACATTTTGAGTAATTTTTCACATCATGAGATTGATCCTACGTACACGTGGACTTCCTTTTATTGGCGATAATCAAGTTTCCGGGTCTCCTCTTTTTTATAATACTCAACATGCCTATTTCCTGGAGAAATTAAGGTACATTGGACGTTATCCTTTTTTGTCCTTTTTGGGATCTTTCTATTTTATAATTGTCTGAGCAAAACGGATGATAGAATTCTCAGTTACTATAGATTCTTTAAAAAAAAAGAATAAGAAAAGGGTTTCAGGCTTTCAGCATTTTTGCGTAGTTAAGGTTTTTCAAACACACGCATGATTTATGAGAAAGACTCTAAATTAGTCTTTTATATGCACTTTGCACCGTCATAGCCATATAAGATTCGGATATTATACCGTAAATCGAATGTAATCGGCGTCTACTTTGATATGATACCCCACATGCCTATCCCTGGTCAAGGATATATAAATGTCCTTTTTGTCCTTTTGTTCCTTTTGTATGTTTTCTTCGAAAATTGATTCCTACACTCAGAAAAATTTCAATGGGAAATCCCATGAAACCAATCATTTTGTCCCATTATTTTTAGTCAATAGGAAAAATCTGATTACTTTAAAAATATAGGAACCATTACTTTCACTCGATAAATATCCGTTTGTTTTAATAGTTTACTCCTTTAAAAGTAAACACATGGTCTAGTTATTTTCCAATAGGATATATCTTATTGAAATCATAGGATCAATCCTATGTAATAAAAAAAATCGTTTCACTCGTAATCTGATCAAAGTATATTTTTTTATAAGTTCCATACTTAGAGAAAACATAGCAACACATGCCATGCGTTAGTCCAGAGTGGCTATGTGATCACACAACTCATATGTGTTTGACTCCAAATTTATTACACTACACCCCACGAAATAATTCAAGTGTCAAAATATTGCCGATGCAATTATTAACCCTTCTGACGCCGCCTACGAGCTATTATGCCTAAGGTGTAGCTGAATCTTCTGTGAAATCAATCTTATTTTTTGAAGAGGTCTAATTTTGGTTCTCGAAACAGTTTACATACTGCGTCTTACGATGATGCGCGGTTTTTTCGATTCTTTAGACATAGTTTACATTTCGCCGAACATTTGATGGCATTTGTGCCCGTCGGTTCCTTTGAAATTTATATGGAAAGGGGTGGAAAATATTATTGAACGATATTTTTCATCAAGATATAGTACCAATGGTCTGTCTGGATATATATGCCAACAGAAGGGTTAAATATCACGTCGGCATTTTAAGAGAGTAATGAATATTGCGCGGATTTTATATTCTCAATTGTAAACAAAAAATTGACGTTTGCATAAAATTTTCACGCATACTATGGACTGCAATAGTGTGAGAACGGTGCCATTTTTATTTTCTGATGCCCACTCTGGACTAACGCATGCTTTCTCTAAGGTTCCATATTATTATACCATCCACGCTACGTCATTGGCGTTTTTGTTAAGAATCACGATATTTGGCCAGGCCGAGTATTGAACACCCGATCGGCTGATACTCTTTAAAACTTACCGAGTCACGGGGAGGCAACCGAACCATCTCGGCTACGGAGCATGATGTTGGTTCTCTTTGAAAATACGTCTATATGCTTGAAATTCAATTAAAAGGCATATCCCATTAATGAAATAGGACGTTATATAAAACAAATGGGATCCATCCTATTATTAGTTAATCATATCAGAACTTGTTAATTTAATGGGACAAACTGATTAAAATGTAATCTGATGTTCCATTGGATTTACGGGACACATTTCATTCCATACAGAATATCTCAATAGGATTCTTCCAGTTATATTAATTATTGCATCTGTTTACTTTTCTGAAGAAATCTGGTAAATTGCCGTCTAATTGAAATAATGGTACAACAACTTTTAAGTTTACGGGGTATATTTTTCTGAGTGTAGTATCATGCAGATTCTAACACACGTGAAATTCATTTTTATTTTTATTTGTAAACCTAATATAATTATTGACCTGTATATAGTGCCTACTGCAGGGGTGTCAAACTCAAAACCTGGTGCGGGCCAAATTAGACTCTTCTCAGGTTTAGGTGGGCCGCAGGAGGAAAAGTTTTAAAAACTTTTATGTAATCGTATTACGAAAGTTGATTACAGAATATTACTTTCAAATATGGTAGAGAGTCTGGATCACTATAGCGGCTTCAAGACTTGTCTTATGTCTTCCTCCTTTCGAAAATGTACTTCAAGAACATTAAAAAATTAAGACAAGAGTGCCCTGTGGTGTGGATCGCGAATAATGCCACCGCCTTTCCCGGCCAGTCGCAGAAGGCGACTAAAAGGGACCATCCAAGGTGGATCAGCATGCGCCGAGGGATGCATGGTAAAGAGGGTGCTTGGCCGCTAGTATGCGAAGGTAGCAGGCAACCATGACATCTGAAGCCTGAGGCATATTTTTAACATCAACAAGATCTCCGATAGGTTAGTGTGTGTGTATGGGTTGGTGTGTCTGGATTCTGCCGGCGAACGTAAAAGGCAAATCTATAAATTTCCTTCTTTCCACACACTAGCGCCAAAATACCCAACCTTTCTCCAAAAGATGTAAAAGAACGCAAGGCCTTATGGAAATACAAGCACTACCCCGCTTGGCACTACTTCTGCTATGCGGTTGAGTGATCCCGTGGCGAACCTAGTTCGCGCCAGAGCTCGACGGTTTCCGGGGGCGAGCAATATAAGGCAGTCCAATTACATTGTGGAGAAGCTGAGGGTTGCAAGCTGGAATGTCGGTTCCATGACGTCAACGAGCGAGGAGATTGAGGATATCATGAAGCGGAGAGAGGTAGACATTGTGTGCGTGCAAGAGACGAAGTGGCGAAATACTCATATCGACAGAAAAAAAAATGTCCCTACACCGCAGGTCGAGCAACGCGAAACCATGGCGCGGTATAAAAAACGAGGCAAGGAAGTAGAAGAAAAAGAAACTAGGGAGCTTCGCCCCCTGCTCGCTTCGCTCGCCAACCCCCGGGGGCCGAGGCTAATTTCGGGCCTGGCCGAAATTTGGATACCCTTCGCTCTCTTCGGAAAATTTTATTGCGGTTGCGGGAGCATGACCCCACAGTACAATTCCATTCGTTTTTAACTTTTTTGTTGCTTTGGTAAAGTCACATTAATTCAAGGTTTTGTGAAATTGGTGCAAAAAATGTTTCTTAGAAGAACCAAAATGGGGGTTGGGTTTGTATGGCCACCCCATGACCCCATGGTCAGATTTGATCAATTCTAAAATATGTTTTGTATCATCAAGAGACACACATTTGTGTGTAATTTGGTTGAAATTGGTGCACAAATAAAAAAGTTTTTCTTAGAAGAACCTAATTTGAGTAGTTGGGTTTGTATGGCAGCCCCATGACCCCATTGTCCGATTTTACCGATTCAAACATACAAACTGCCTGCAGCAAAAAGAAGCATTTGTGCAAAATTTCAGCTTCATAGCTTTTAAATTGGCCGAGTAAAACGCGTCGTAACAGACAGACAGACGGACATCGCCCAATCGACTCCCCAAGTCAAGCTTATCATATATGTATACTTTTTATATGGTCGAAGATGCTTCCTTCAATGCGTTACAAACTTCATGACAAAGTTAATATACCCTTTCACTCTATGAGCGAAGGGTATAAAAATTAAGAAAAGAAGCGAAAACATGAAAATATGATTGATCTTCAAGTAAAATTTTTTTGTGAATTACATGTTTTGCGCCAAATTTTGGACAGATGATTAAAAAATTTTAGCACAGGTCGCCCAAAATAACATTGGGAGGCGAAATAGTCAGATAAATAAATTTCAGCAGAAAGGTAGCTAAAAGAGACAAAAAGTGGCTTGTGATATGGTTTTAAACAAACTCATGCACCAATACAGCTTGATAAGTACAGGTCTAAAAATCAGGCTCTTTGGCTCTAATTATTATGTTGGAATTTCACATCCAGGTGATTTAGTCAAAAATTCCAAGATTTCCGTAGTTTTTAAAGCTTTGTCATTTTACCAAATAAATCTCAATTCATGTTCGGTAAAGCCAACCAATTTTTTATTAACTGCATTTCAGGACAGAACAGTTTCATGAAGAGTATAGTATTGTCTTGTACAAAAAAGATGAGCTGTCTTATAACCAGCCTCAAATTTTTGGTAGTATTTGGAGAAAAATCTTAAAATAATCTTGCATAAGCCAATGACGAGTTTTAGTAATTTTTGTAGACTTGAGTTCAACGGCTGGATTTGTTCATCTTACCGATTTCACCATTTTTGTGTTGATACAGATTGTGCTGCTTCGACATGGCCGCGGGCCGCATAAAACTGCGAGGAGGGCCGCGAGCTTGACATGTCTGGCCCTACTGTATGCCTCAAGAACTTCAATTAGTCCGATGATCAACAATAATAATTTTTGGAACGAACACTTGATTCTAATAAAGGAAACTGCCGATTTCTGGACTAAGGTCCGTATAAAAATAAACATACCTTAACTCAAGGAGACCTTTAGTCAAGGATGCCGAAATTTCCATTTCCAGTTGTTTTTCATTGAAATAATTTATATTTACGAGTCGATGCATCCTTAATGTAAGGCGACACTCAAGGAGACCTTAAGTTTTCAATAGAATTGAAATATAATAACTCAAGGCAGGTAACTAGCTACCTTGACTATAGAAAATTTCAAGGCTTCCTTGAAATCGCCTTAAATCGAGGATTCATTGACTCGTAAATATAAATGATTTCAATGAAAAACTACTGGAAATGACATTTAAATTTTTGAACTTTGTCATCCTTGACTAAAGCCCTCCTTGAGTTAAGGTATGTTTATAAATACCAGCCTAAGTATCTGTTTTATCGAGGCTATCGGTGATTAAGCAATTACTGAAAGAAAAACCCACTGTTAAGATATATTTTACATGCAAAAAGAACTTCGCATTCTGCGTAAAATGGTTCCCTATCAATCTTTGGATAGCATTTTTCCTCATTTCTGACAAAAAATTTCAGAAGTTTAAGCTATGACTTTTTTTCGGTACACTTTTCAATGTACATACTTCTACAAAGATTAGATTTCTTGAACCTATCTGACCTTAAAAGAGCCTTTTCATAATACATGTTCTGTGCACACATGCTTTTTTGTATTACATTCCAAATCAGCAATGACTCAAATAATGTTTATTTGCATATCATTATTTTAATTTATGAGTACATTTTATCAACAAAGCGCTGTATTACACAAAAATTCGAATTACAGATGTATATTCATTAATTAATTGAAAATAAGAAAATAGAAAACGAATAGACAAAAGATCGTCTCAATCACGGCGATTGCCAATTAAAATATTCAACAACATCAAAGTTCACAGAGATAAGAAGTTCCTGGATCGAATCAATGTGACGAAAACAGTGATTTGCTGATGAAAAAAAATCCAGGTCCGGTTCAAAAATCAGAAACAATTTCAATTATCAGTTCGCGCGAGGTTCCAGAGAAAATTTCAATTTAATTTATTTTGGCTGAAAGAGAATATAGTAGCATACATCCCGCTTTTGCGATTTTTAGATCCGAATCCCAAAATATGCTCATCCAGTGTATTATTGGCATTCATTGTTCTGTTCACTTTTGTTTGTTGGCTTCTCCAATATGTATGTACTAAAACGCTACAAGCTTCTTCTACAAAATCAAAGTTCAATTTATGTACGTTTCAAAAATTAACACATCATTGACGCTGATGATGTGTCTAACAAACTAGCTGGTGAAATGTTCAACGCTGTGCAGTTGAGGCCACCCAGCTACCAGCTGTTACGTTTTGGCGCAAACCTATTTTTAGACTTTAGATTTAGATTTTTCAAAAATTTACTTTACAAAGTGAATGTGTCCCGGTCAAGTATAAAGATTTTATTTAGCATTCGTATAGACATTTTATTTTCATACGCTTCGCTGTCAAATTACCGGGAAAATGTTCATTTCGTTAGAACGAATCTCCGCTGAAAATATACATACTTCTATGCAGTCAAAATTATGGACTCTCATAAATTAAATTTTAAAGACTCCCTCGTGGGGAAATTAGATACAGATCTTGGTTTTATGGGATTTTTTTTGTGGCATGTGCTCAACAAATCACTTAGGAAATCTTTTAAGAAATTAACTGCATCAAATTTGATGTTATAAGTTTTGCCGGCTTCGAAGATTCTTCGGAGAACTATTGGCTCTAATTTGTCCATTTGGGTATTTTATTTTTGCTAAAAAAACCAAAACTTACTACTGGGGAAAGACTTTTGCTGTGAGAAGTGGTTTTATTGGTTAACTCTGGATAGCCGTAATATCGAAAATGATTTGTGTCAAACTTTCGTAGTTAAGGGATACATTAACGATGCATAGGATGAATTCTATTCGAACGATGATGGGCAAACAAACGATAAGTTAGTGTACACGTCAAACCTGTTTCTCATCCATCAACAGCATTTTTCATTATAACTGCCCAAGAAATACACACTCGCGCACGCCTTTGACTCCACCAGGGAATATAATTTAGTCCCGATTTCCTGGGGATAACGTTTTATCGATAGTTAATGCCCTATCCACCACAAGGGGCTAACAGGGACCAGAGAAAGAGAGAAACAATACTTCTGCAGTTATGCGATATTGGTGAAACGTGAAACCTTATTTTCGAGTATTTAAACGCGATAAACTGAATCATTTCAACTATCAAATTTTTGGCATGTGATTATCCCAGGCATCGAGGACAATTTGACAGCTCATACTCAATGGAAAATGTCTAAAAAATTCTCAGGAAAATTAGACGTCCTCAACATCTGTTTAATGAACTTGTAGAACGCTGCTATTCTGAGCGTAATTCTAAACTTGGTTAAGCTGTTCTATATCAAGGTCGAGTCCTTACCAAAATCAAAAATACAGTTTCGTTAGATCGAAAAAAGCACTCTCCCATAACGAAACGCTTCGACTCATTTATCTAAGCTCCTCTCTGTCTAATTGGTAGAATTGAGTCACCAAGTGAAATCGCCGCCGCACAGTGGGGCCAAAAACCCGAATTTCGGAAACAATTATAAAAACATTTTTAATGTATTTGGCCATTCTAAATCGAATGTTTCACGAAGATAGGATCAGCCGTTTTGAAGTTATTTCGATTTCAAGGGGAGAGGGAGATCATTTTTCATTTTTTCTTAATAATTTCAATAACTGACATATAATACAATTGACTTATTTTGATAAATTATACCCTAGACCAAAAAATATTTTTTTTTGACATTTACATTTGTTACTTTAACTCTGAAAGAAATGCTAGTTGAGCCAGGATAATTTAGGGGAATATTCTTAACAAAATGAAGGCGATTTTTGCCAACAATTTAGTTGCTCCGACCAAGGACACGTCTGATTCGCCTACTAGAACTTGTTCAAGTCGACAAGTCCATAGCTCCTCCCCGGGGGAAGGGAGGTGGTAAATTATGGCTGAACGTCAAAACAGTGTCCCTTTACACATACTCTCCACCAAAAACTAGTTCAATAGTATGAAAACTACGGCTATCTCCGGTTCAAAGTGATTCAACATATTTTACAGTAGATATTCAAAAATCGTATCTAAAACAGCCAACATAACATAACAAAATCGATCGTAAAAGTAGTCTGGGGTTCTATGGGGTTATGATTCTTACATATTAGTAATGTTGAGACTTTCTGGAATAATGTATAGCATAAACAGACCCTTGGAGGCACAACAGGTAGTTGTTAAAACTCAATGTGAAAAATCCAGTTCATTCAATTATTAAAATTAAATTAATTTTTTTTCCAAATTCTAAAATCATATTCATTATAACCTAAATATTGAAAATAAAATCATAAAACAAAGTTTTATGCGAATTTATAGTCAGCGTTTTCATTGAAACTTGATTATGGAAAAATGTGCTTAAACTGCAAAATCAATTCTCTACACTTTGAGAGCCGCTGATTTCTTACTGTGACAGATATCGCCCCGCAGGGGGGTCGGTGTCCTTGTGACACTAGCCAAGGAAGGCTGGATGTAGTGGGACAAAGATCTTTGGTGAGCTACGACACCACGGACCTAGTAGCGCAAGGGGGCCCCTGGTACAGTTGATACGCCATGGCGAGGATCTGTACAAAGACCATTCGGGCGGTAAGGTTCCCGTGCTCCTGAGTTATGTACGGGTGGCTCTTGGCGTGACCTACCTCCTCCCATAGATTACGGGAGGGAAGTCACTAAAGGCCAAGCACGATTATGGTGTCCTCTGGTGGGGGAGTGCATCGTATTGAAATCGTGTGAGCTTCGGAGTTGACGGCTTCGCATGACCCGAGTCCTGAAGGGGCTAGTTAGGGAGAACGGCCTTGGTGGTAAATGCCTACGCGCCTATATCTAACTAGTTTGTGGATTGATGACCACACTGCCCGAGTCGCATTGCTGACTAGTAAACTGAAGGGGCCACCTGGATGTGAAAAGCAGCGCTACGTGTCTACACAGGCTACACAGTCACAGGTCCAACGAGCCTGGGATGTGCATGTCTGAATTCGACGTAAGGCTTAACCAATAGGGGGCCGAAGGAGGATCACACCTGCTATAGGGAAGTCTATAGCGAATAGTGAACTACGGGGATGGGCGTGCCCAGGGGACCATGGTCCTTACCCATCAAGGCGTTGGCTTCGTAGTGGCTGGAGGTTGTTACCCAAGTCATCCAGCTAGTGATGCAACCCCGGGGTAGGGTTCCTGATGGTGTGTGCATGCGCCGGACGGAGAAATCCCCATCTGACAATAAGACCTTGTCAGTAAAAAGCCGAAGGTCCAAACATTTAGCGGGACCGGGAGATAAAGACCGAAAGGCTAGGTGCTCCCCTGACGGTATACCTCGTAGATGGTTTGCTTGTGACAGATATCGGTCCAAAATTTTTTGTAGAAAGATACTTCAAAATGTTTACTATGCGATAAATCACTCACAAAAGCTCTCAAATAGTATACATTTTTTGAATTTTTTCCTCTACTGCCGCACTGTGCGCGCCGCCGTCTCGTACTCGTACTTTGATGAGCTGGGTCACTTTTGGATCCCTAACATAAAGGCTTAGATCGGAGGAAGCGGTTCACGTTCAATGTTGAGGTCAACGTCTCCTATTTTGCATCGTAGTATTTTAGACCACTGTTTTCCAACAGGTGGTCCGTGAGAAACCCGTAGGTGGTCCGCAGGGAGACTCTGGAGACTTGTTACAAAAAAGTTATATTTCTTGTGACTACTTAAAGTCACATGCCGAACAGACGCTCTCATCAACATATAACAGGTTATCCAATATTACTTTGCTGCAAGTTCCGTCATTATGGGAAGGCGATGTGTTGGTCATCTTCGTTTTTATAGTCCAATTCCCAAACTTATTATCAAAATACGAACCCGTATGCAAAAATGCAAAAGGGTTTTCGCAGCTGGTGAGTGTTGGCGTGAACAAAACAATTTTTCTCTCTCCCCCCTCAACCTGGCAAATATGGAAAATCCTACAAGATGGTGCTAGCATAAAAATTCAAGTTCAACGACAATCGTTTGCGTCGGGAGTTTGTGGTCCGCAGACGTTCCTGAGTTGGGAACCACTGTTTTAGACCAACTATTGATCTAGAAAAGATTAAACTGATGAGCAGCCTCCCTGTCTCACAAGTTCATTCGTTAGTACTCCGACACCCAAACATTTTTTTAGACATTTTTATTTTTTACCCTTACCGTGATATCATCGGGAGCAGGGTTGCCCAAATTAATTTTTACAAGGACCACATTTTTTATTGAGAACAATGACAGGACAAAAATGCCGTAGGAAAGAATAAATCCTATTTTATAAATTGTATACAGGGTGTCCCGCATTGGGTGGTCAATACTGTACGCAACTTGTTTCAGCAAGAAAATTCCCAATACAATTGGAATTTTTTTACCATTACCTTGTTATCGCTCTTTTTGTGAAAGTTATCGAAAATCGTGACTTGTCACGCAAAATCGTAATTTGCAGCACTCCTGATGACTTAATTCAAGATTTAATTTCAGTTTCAGAAACTACATAAAAATTCACAAAAACTGAAACGTTTTTCCTGTTGCCAACATTATCGGCACTTTCAAGATACAGTTACTCAAACTTAACAGAAATTTTAAAATAGATTTTTCATCGAAAATTCAAACAGTAATTGCATAACGGTGCTTTATACGTACAACTCTGCAAAGTTAATAAAAGTTGCTTCAACATGTTGGCTTTCCAATGGTATATCACTTTTCTGATTTACATTGCAGAATTTTAGGTAAACACGCATTGAATGGTAAAAATCATGGCTTCAGTGGAATCGTCATCAATTTTCCCTTGACTCGAAAAAAGACATACAAAGGCAATTATAATTCGGGATAAAATCTCGCTACATTATTTTGACCTGAACTGTAAGATATTTATAATTTGGTACATTGTTTGGCAAATGCAACGGTACTTATAACGGTTAAAATTTAATATTTGCTATCTATGGCAGATAGACGGGTGCCCGCTCATAATGCGAAACCTATCAAAGAATATTTGGGAAACGAATTTCCCGGAAAGTGGATTGGCTGATTTAGGACAGTTGCGTGGCCTGCGAGAAGTCCCGCCCTTACTCCCCTAGATTTTTATTTATGGGGTAACTTAAAAAGCAATGTCTATTCCGAGCCGATTACCTCCGGGAACAGCTGCTGCAGCGAATTAATGATGCTTGTGACAACATTAAGGAAACCCCTCCTGAAATCCTTCGGGACGTTTCTTCCATGCGCCGAAGGTATCGAGTCTGCATACAAAATGGAGGAGGCCAATTCCAGCAGCATTATTCCAATTCATCAAACAGACTGCAGACCCATTTAATCATTAGTTAACATTTTTAGTTTATTGGCTCTTTCTCATATTCAAAACTTTATTTTCATAGAGTGAAAGGGTATATTAACTTTGTTTTTATTTAACAAATTTTCAAAATTGCGATAGTAAAATATAAAAAATAAATGAATAAATTTCAGTTTAAATAATTCGATAAGAAAATAATTACCTTGTTTTTTTATATCCAATATATACCATATATCCAGTGATATACCGTTGGAAAGCCAACATGTTGAAGCAACTTTTATCAACTTTCCAGAGTTGTACGTATAAAGCACCGTTATAAAATTACTGTTTGAATTTTCGATGAAAAATCTATTTTAAAATTTCTATTAAGTTTGAGTAACTGTATCTTGGAAGTGCCGATAATGTTGGCAACAGGAAAAACTTCAGTTTTTGTGAAATTTTATGTAGTTTCTGAAACTGAAATCAAATCTTGGATTAAGTCATCAGGAGTGCTGCAAATTACGATTTTGCGTGACAAGTCACGATTTTTGATGACTTTCACAAAAAGAGCGACAACAAGGTAACGGTAAAAAAAATTCGGATTGTATTGGTAATTTTCTTGCTGAAACAAGTTGCGCTATCAACACTTACAGTATTGACCACCCAATGCGGGACACCCTGTATATGACAATCAGGATTCGGGGTTTCAACGCTGCTGACAATGTGCACCAAGCTAAAATTCACTATATTGCACAAGTCAGATGAACTGCAGAGTCTATTTTCAATCTCTCTGATTCATTTATATTCAAAATATTATCAAATTAAAAAAAATCCTACCAAAAGCAGAGCCAGGAGAAGCGAGTTTTCTCTTTTGAGGTTACTCTCTTAAATCTTTTTCTCTGCAGTGCACACTCACCATCTTACAATCCATTTTTCACTTTCTGGCCGGATCTTAGCGTTTTCCAATCAACCAATGTGTCATTTTCCTGCTGAGCATTTTCCCGTTTTGGAAACGCTTTTGAGTGAGTTTTTCGTTTCAACAGAAAACCTTTCGGATTCCACTAATATTCCGCACACAATTAGTATACTACCCTAGGATGAACTCTACACTTCGTTTAGCTCAGCGGCTACTAGTTCACGGAGCTGATGTTAATTCGTTTTTTCATGGACTGACAAATGGATTCAGACATGAAATGTCAAATTTGATTTGACAATGATCATTGAAGAAAGAACTCCTGATTATAGGTATGTGCTAACACGAGTTATTTTACAAGACTTCTTTGGTCAAAACAGCGCCCTATAGTTTCCAGGAAATAGTTACAAACTTGTGCTTCTCACTACAGTTTAATAAATTAGCACGGGTGCAATATCCTTACCTCACTGACTAAGCTAAGGGAAGATAGGAACGGTTTCCGCGTTATCCGTCAATGAGGGACTCGGCCAAAAGTGTCTTCTAAATATCAACTCGTCCCACGTGTGGTTAGTTCGTTTTCGATCAATCACAATGAACCATAAAACCGTAAAAAATGCACTTAGAGCATTCCGGGGGGCCAGGACATTTTCAAATATATTTAATTGCAGCTCCTTTAGCGAATAGAAATGGTTTTTAAATATTAACGCTACCGAATTCATCAATTTTAGGTTTTATCATCTCAATCTTTCCCACAAATACTTCATAAGTTTGTAGTCCAGGAAAAGTTTAAACGTTGACCACATTTTCCCGAAAAACTTTTGTAAAACATTTATAAAGCTCTGTTTCTGCCAAATTTTGAGTCAAATTTAACTTTAATATGCTTAATCAGTATTTACAGTAATTATTTCCTCATCAAAGCTAGCGAAACATTAAGTAAACAATCGAGAAATTCATTTAATCTGTTTAGAAACATGCATAGTAACTTTCGTTAAATTCCAAAAAAGCTCTACATATCATATTTACAATTCAACCCAAACACAATCGTTTCAAGACATTTGACATGTCAACATGGACGCGATAGTTTCGAAACATTACTGAAAAAATTCGTAAACAACCGAGAAACATTGAAACATTTTTTTTTAAACACAATTCCGAAATTTGTTTTTTTTTTGCTAATAACCTTTTGCAGTGAATAAATTAATTAAAACCGTTGAAATTTAGCTAAAAATGTTCTGTTTCTATGTTTTTTGAGTTTATTGACATTCACACACACACAAACACCTACACTTGTCACAAAAGCTGTGTTTTAGCCGATTCTCCAAGGGAACATAACGTGTTGTTCGGAAAATAGCTAACATTTCCAGCGCATCCCTTATCTTAATGAGGACATACACTTACCGAAATATTAGACTTGGTCCTAGTTTCAACACTAACAAAACAAAATCCAAAACACTCGATATGACTCTTAACTTACGCGACTTGGGAATTTTCTCCATTCTCGTACTGAACCTATTTCAAATATAAGTCGCAAAGCAAAATATGCAAATCTCGGTGCATAACATATTTCATAATTATGACTGCGACCCTCACAAAGTGCATGTTTACTTGGAGACAAAAAAAAAAACAGAAAGACTCCACAAAGACCGTGCGCTTGAATGCAGATTTCAAAGAATGCATATCGTTGCAGATTTTTGTCATGAACACAAATGCTCTTTGCCGAGGTAGCAAAATCTCTGCATAAAAATGCATAAGCCGCAGAAAATTTGAGGGTGTTCCATGATAATTTTCTATTCATCAAGAAGACTATATCCAATTCATATTGCTGCGGCGAATTGAACCCAAATTCGCATTTTTGGCCTTCGTCGAGACCTTAAGAACTTTTGTGCGAGATAGATCTAATAAGATAACACAAATCGTATGTACTGCACAAAAACTTACTTGAACGCAATTTTAAACATTTTGGATTATTTTCCTGCTCCCAGCTGTTTGAGTCTGATTTTTGATTCGCTCTGGCTCTCGCACGGATGTCTTGGTCAATCTCACGTAGTTCTACACACCTGGGCAATATATAGAGTCACTATACCGCGCAGAAATACGACACGAACAAATCGCTGGCTCTTGCTTTCTTCGATTTTTTGGCACTCGGTCAAAATGTTGAACTCACTCACACGTCCCGAAATCCCTGATCTAGTGATCCACTTAAGTTTTTTTTTGCTGACAGTGACAGTCAAAATTTTGTGTGTTTTATAATGTCCTAGACATTAACCAAAAAAGTTGGGCACGCGGCACACGAGGATGAACATACAAATACAGTGCCAAAATTTTGAAATGCACGAAACGTAGTTTTAGCAACAGTCAAACAGTCTGCACATGCTCCTTGTTCGACGACAGACGAATCGGAGTTGGCACACGTCTTGCGCGGGATTTTTCGAATACGGAACCTAAACGTTGGGTTTACACGTAAGCGCGAGCTTTTTTTAGGGTGATGATTTCAAACGAATTTGTCGTTTCGTGTGTGTTTGATGAATATATTGCATATGCACACACACTCGATAGTTCCCGGCAAAATTCCAATTGAAATTTAATTTTAAATTTTCTTGTCGAAAAAAAAACGGATCAGAAAAATGCGCTCAATGCTGTACCAGAGTCAGCAGAAAACTAAATATAGTCTTGAACTCATTCATTTATAATTCTGGCGATTGTGTGAATCTTGTATGGTGTTCCACACTCGTCGCATATACTTATTTTTCCCTGGGTTTTAGAGGGTATATATCGGTGCCTCGGTGGTGCGGCAATAGCATGTGAGTTGAGTATGTTGTGCGCGCTCATTCATCGCATTAGTGCCGTAGAGGAGTCTCTAGATTGGCCAGAGTCGTCAAAATGTGCTTTTAAGCGAACGTAGCGCTCCCGCATGAGCTTCTATTGAGTGTATAATCTTACGGCCTTGTCGTAGCGCGGATTGGGTGTTGCAAATGTATGCGTTGATTTGTTGATGATTAACGCGGCTCGCGGCATACACTGGAGGTGGCAGTTGAGATAGGCCGCGGCGTGCTATCAGCGAAATATGATCGAAACCATATAGACACTCACAATTCATGAACAATATAATCAGAAGCTAGCGCGGCTTCTTAGCGCAAAGTCGCCCAGTTGTATCAAGAAGATACGCGGCAAGCCAAGAGGCTATCAATATTTCTTTTGATCATAAATCTCTGATCATGTGCTGGAGACGGCTATAAATGGTGCTCAAGAGGCGAACAATGAGCATATGGCTAAAAAACCCAATCCGCATTTCCCAGATAATCATGCAACTATTTCTGCCTAATCATGATGAGTTAAGTTGCAATTTAATTTCAGTTTGTATGCGAGACCCACGCACACAACTCCTGCAAGAGTCTTCCGATATTCTTATCTCGTTCGATTGGGGGCGATTTTTTAATATCTTTATCATTTTTGTGATAAGTACGCGACTACTCGAGTACAACCGTCTTATCTCTCCCTCTCTCTCTCTCAATATATAATGGATTTCGGACTAATATTAATCGATGATAAAGTCAAGGATTCGAAGGCCATCATGGCAGTCATATCATCAATTTTTTGATATTTTTCTTCTAATTTGTTTTTGCTTTACTGTTCGTGGTCACTAAATATAGGCATACTAGTCGCCTCTGAAGTGGGTGATAAGCAAAACCGATAACATGCCTGCTCAAAAATGTTTACGAGACTTGCAAAATTATGGTCAAATTAATTTATTTACAAATTAGGAATATTGGGAGTGTTAGTTTTGCGTTTATCTTGAGTGTGGAAAATTCGAACGATGTAGAGCGACGATTTGCACAAAAAAAAAAGATGTGTTAAAGGTCACTTTACGCACTTGATACTCGGTATCAGCTCAGTGATATACATGTATGATTTGATATGATTTGGGTGGTATTTATTGTGCAATGTACTCAAACACTCTGGTATGGCTCGTGCTATATGTACTCAGATCAATCTACATTACGGTCATTTATTTGTCTAAATCTGACTTAGATACGAAGCTTAGCTGGTTTGAAATAATAAATAATTGCAAGGAATCTAAATTATGAATATGACAAATATGATCCCGTAAGTTGGCTAGAATTGAACGTACCCAGATATAGGTTTGATGCATGCATGCATGTTGTGAAAATCACCAAAAAACTTTAAACTTAAACTCACTGGTTAATACTCATCAGACATCACTCATCAGACACATGAATGTAATTTTATTTGCATCTAGCTTCATTCAAAAGGCATTCATCAGAATGACTTAACTGACAAAATGACTGAATTTTTCGAGGTTTTCAATCCTTATTCGGCCTTTCGGGGTGGAGACCAATTCGGAATGGATAATCTTTGAAAATCCGCTAATGCTCCGATCTTCATAATTTTGTTCATTGTTAATTGTTTTGATGCTCACTATGCTAATCGGGGAAGATTCCATTCCGGTGATGCAATTTGTTCAAATCCGGGGATTCGTCCAGGAGATATAGACAAACGTATTGATATAATTTTAATCATTGTGAATTTTTCGCATGTTTCAATATTTATTCTGGGAATCAATTTTCTGAAATCCGGCAAATCGTTCAGGACATCAGAAAGAAAGATGTGAAAGAGAACTGTTCTTTTAATTTTGCTCGTTGTGAATTTGTTTGCGTATTTCAGTAGTTACTCTGCTATTAGTGGAGGAGATCAATTTGACGGGGAAATCTTTCAATAATCCGTTAAACTAGGCTGGAGCCTTGTGTAGACCAATCCGTCAACTTACTGAAATCTGGTAATTCATTCAAGACATACATAAAGAAGTATGCAAAAAAGAAGTGTTTTCATATTTGTGTCCATTGTGAATTTTTCATTTGTCTCAATAGTTTTTCTTTTTTTTTGGGTAGAGACCAATCCTGTGGAGCAAATTTACTAAAATATGCTAATATATTACAAAACTACACGCAGTAATAGGCGAAAAATAACCCATTGTGGATTTTTGCTCATTGTGTTTCAATAGTTATGCTGCTATTCCGACCAGAGCCTAATCCAACAAACTTAAAATCATGGAAATGGGTTAAGCCATTCTTGAGTTATAAGTGGTGTAACTAACACGACTTTCTTTTATACATTTACAAGCTGTGATAGCTCGCTTCGCTCGCTCTCCCATCTTGAGCTCGCTCCGCTCGCAAATTTACAAAACTAATTGTAAGTTTGAAAGATACTTAATTCGATATTCAAAGAGGAAGGAGGTGTAGACCAATCCGCTGGAATCGGTTGACTGAATTCGTTCAAGGAATACAGCAAGAAATATGCGAAATATGTAGGGTAGGTACTATGTGTAAAACAACAAACTCATTGTGAATGGTTGCTCATTGTGAATTTTCTGCTTATTTCAATGGTTATACTGCCATCCGGCCGGAGCCTTGTGTAGACCCATAAGGTGGGTCAAGGTCAACTTACTGAAATCCTGTAATTCGCTCAAGAAAGACAGAAAGAAGTATGTATGTATAAGAAAAAGAATTGTCTTCATAATTGTGCCCCATTGTGAATTTTTCATATGTCTCGATAGTTGTCCTGTTACTTTGGGTAGAGACCAATCTTGTGGAAGAAATTTACTGAAATCTGTTAAAGAAATACACGCAGAAATTGGTGAAAAGAACCCATTGGGAAATTTAGCTCATTCTGAATTTTTTGCATGTTTCAATAGCTATTATGCTATTCTGGCCAGAGCTTAATCCAACAAATTTAAAATCATGAAAATCTGTTCAGCCGTTTTCGAGTTATAAATGGTGTAACTAACACAACTTTATTTTATATATACAGGGTGTCCCGCATTAGGTGGTCAATACTGTATGGGTCGATAGCGCAACTTGTTTCAGCAAGAAAATTGCCAATACAATCGGAATTTTTTTTACCGTTACCTTGTTATCGCTCTTTTTGCAAAAGTCATCGAAAATCGTGACTTGACATGCAAAATGATAATCTGCAGCCCTCCTGATAACTTAATCCAAGATTTGATTTCAGTTTCAAAAACTACATAAAATTTTACAAAAACTGAAGTTTTTCCTGTTGTCAAGATTATCGCCACTTTCAAGATACAGTTACTCAAACTTAATAGAAATTTTAAAAAAGATTTTTCATCGAAAATTCAAACAGTAATTTCATAACGGTACTTTATACATACATCTCTGCAAAGTTGATAAAAGTTGCTTCAACATGTTGGCTTTCCATCGGTATATTACTTTTCATATTTACATTGCGGGATTTTGGAATTACACATATTGGATGTAAAAAACGAGGTAATAATTTTCTTATCGGATTATTCAAACTGAAATTTTATTCATTTATTTTTTATATTTTACTATCGCAATTTTAAAAAAATTGTTAAATAAAAATGAAAATAAAGTTTTGAATATGAGAAATAACCAATAAACTTTAATTTTACCATTCAATGCGTGTTTCCCTAAAATTCTGCAATGTAAATATAAAAAGAGATATATCGTTGGAAAGCCAACATGTTGAAGCAACTTTTATCAACTTTGCAGAGTTGTATGTATAATAGACTGGGAGATGGTTAACACTTTTATTTACTTGAAAGCTAAATGGTCGACGATACTCTTAATCGATAGTCCATTTGGTGGTAAAAAATAAATTGCAAGTCTTGCTGTCCAAATCGGTTGCGTTTTTGAGATTTTTTGACGTTAATGTGTCAAATTTATGGGTTCCATTTAACCGAAAGCTAAACGGCTGAACTATAAAGTCTCAAGCAGGACGGGATGAGTTAAAATCCACACTGCAAGACGAGCCAGGTGGTTGCGTTTTCAAAACAGACGCGTTCAAACATGTAAATTTTGTAAGTTCAATTTAACTGAAAGCTAAATGGATGAAGCTTTTTGAAAAAGTCTAAACTGGTCAAGGAGAGTAGGAATCTGGACCGAAAGACGACCTAGGTGGTTGCGTTTTCAAAACAGACGTTAGTCCAGTCATATTAGCATTTCAAATAGAAAAGTAGAGTAAGGCTAATTTTTGTTGTTTTTTAATCAGGGCTCCCAGAAATCTATAACTCATTTTGCTAAAAAAAAATGTTGATCGGAAAGGTCCCAAAAAGGATACTTTTTAATCCTTGACCGAAGGTCGGCATGCGGTGTATCATATCAAAGGGGACGCCGAGTACATTACATATCCGGTATTTGTTTCCTGTTTCTAGGACCCTCAACGGAATAAATCGATGGAAAATTATCGTATTTTTCGTGTACGTTTCCAAAGCCATACCCAAGTAACAATTTCATCCCTATATTACTTCGTAAAATATTCTCTTCTAACAATAATAGGGGCACTTTACAGGGTATAACCACTGAATAATACTCCAATTATGGTATTTGGCCCCGTTTTTTAATCCAATAGAACCTTATTGTAGCACTAAATTATGCTTCAAAAAAAGCGTACGTCATTTGATTTATATCATCAATTTCTGTCATTGAACGAATTTGCAAAAAAAAATTAAACACAAGATTTCCGCAGCTAGCATCGAACCCGTGTCTGTTGGTTGCCCATCCTACACGCTACCACTCAGCCAACCTCACATATAGTCAGCGTTACTCGTAAACATTACAAATGGTGAGTTGCTTCTATAGAAATGCTTGACAATTCTTTATCAAACCTTCTGCAATGCACCCTAAATCTATAGATTTATCAATAAAATAGAGTAAATTTCTGCGGCGAGATCACCTTAATTGGTTCCGAAGATAACAATTAGTGAGTAAGTGTGGGTTTCATGCAAGATTTCAAGGATTTCTATTGAAGAAATTATTAGACCACTTCATAAGTGTCAATTCATTAAGAAATCACAAAGTCCATCCTTCTATAAATCTACGGTGAACAATTTATGGGTGACCATACTATAAAAATGAAACCGACTGTGCTATAGAAGAATATGTGCATGTGAGTTAACTTAGAGAGGCTATTGCATGTGTGTGCTGTATCATCCAATAAACACAAGAGTGGAGTATTTAAAGGAGTATCTTTTTAGGTTAACGTTTAGAGAGAGTTTTATGGAAGTCTTATACCACCATCTTTAAATTTATTCCATAATGATGATTGAAGCTTTCCAGAAAATGCTTTAAGGATGTTTTATCGGATCAAAATATTTCTTTAACACACGATAAATTGATTTCGTGGTACTATATGATTGCTACAGTGTAAAGTGCTTCTTTAAAGCCAATGAATTGCTGCTTGGGTAGCTACGAGAATAATTCAAGTTGTCACTACTTTTCTCACTTTTCAGAATCTATAATATCAAAAGATTCTACGATTAAATTTGCTAAGAAAAAATTGATCGGAAAGCTCTGAAACATAAAAGGACACTAATTATAAACCTTGATCGAACGTGGGCATGCTGGGTGTCATATCAAAAAGGACATCAAGTGCATTGCATATCCGGTGTTCGTTTTCTGTTTCCAGGAAACTAAATGGAAAAATTCGGGCTTAACCTTCGGGCGGGCGCAATGCATCTGACAGATTAAGTGATCCGTTTTTGTTGCGCCAATTAGCGATATGAAAACGGAGTGAACTGAACTCACAGTAGCTTAATCTTTATCGATCAACTACCCAAAGCAGTTTTTAGTTTTTATCGACCATATGTCTGAAGGCCGGGAGGGATGAAATTATCTCTCAGATTGTGTTATTTTCTCTTTTTCTATGAAAATTTTCACTTTTTATACTCGTCACATTGCATTTTAACGTTGTGTTGAACTTTTTTACTGGAGAATGGTTCCATTCCGTGTTTTTGTTCACATTTTTGATACTGTGGAGTTGTTGGTGGTTTTTTAAATATTGAAACGATTTAAATCGGAATATTATGAGAAAATTGAAAATGTGAAGGGTATAAACATTTGAGAGCCAGTTTTCGCTTCTACAATTTCGTAGAACTGTTTCAAAAAGACAATTCAACAATAAATTAGAGTTTAAAATATGCAGAAATTCAGTGTTATCAATTTTTCTGTATTTAATCTGTCAGATGCATTGCGCCCGATCGTGTTAGGATTAGTATTGCGCCCGCTGGAAGGTTAAATAGAAAATGACGGATTTGAAAAGATACTGATACGGGAAACACGAAAATGTTCTCCATTGAGGGTCCTTGAAACAAGTAACAAACGCCGGATATGGAATGTACTCGACGTCCTCTTTGATATGACACCCCGCATGAGTTAAAAACACCCGATCCGCGTATTAAGGAAAACAACGGTAGTTTCTTGCTAGACTCTTTATTTCAGACTAACTTTACATTTTTTTCCTTAAACCTATTTATACTAATTCTTAAACTATGTACATAAAAACTATTTACCATACATTTATGTTGACTACATGATGATAAGATGTACAGGGTCATTAAAGTGTGTGTATATAATGCATGTACATTTCAACGCATTTTATCTTTTATTGCGACAGATGGTCACCATGTGATATTTATTAGTTTACAACGTAACTCGACCCTTTTCAAAAATTCCAAATCTTGTTTCTATGTTTACGAGGATATAAAACTATAAAATATATAACAATTTCCTGATAAGGATCTTCAAAATCCATTTGAATCCTTTTCAGAAAATTGTACTTGCGCAATGTTTTTGTTGCGCATGTAACTCGACCCCCCCGAGTTTGGATTTGGACTCCAAATCATATCATTTCCAATATTTGATTGCATTTCTAAGGAAGGGGTCTCAACAACAATACTAGTTTTTTGAATTTTACACTTTAATATTGCAAATAAAATAATTATTGTGATAAAAAATATTATTGTTATTGCCAACGAAGAATACGCGATTGTTTTGACTTGTTTGGGATTGACCTCTGTCAGCTGTCTTAAATTTATGAAATCATTTAATGTTATATTTTCTAAAATCGGCAACTCATGATTGTTTGTAGATATTTCAGGCAAAATTACTAATGGTTGGTAAAATGTCTTTATAGTATTACTAAATTCTTGATCATTAATGTTTATATTACAATTTTGAAAATGAATCAAATAGTAGCGTTTCTCTATTACTTCGTATTTTCTTTCATTACAATTATGTTTAAGCATTGCAGTCATATTTTCAACAATGATTACTCCTGTATTTATTTCCTCGATATTATTAACACCATACACTAAGGCAAATTTACATATACTTCGGTCTGCTAAACATTGATACAATTTACATTTACTTTTTTCAATATGATAATGGTACAATTTATTTCTTAGTCGAACGGCCTTTCCTTCAGGCACCTGTAGAATAAGATTCTCAGACGTCGGTATTCTTTTAATCAAATATGTAGACTGTGGCAACTCGAAATTTGGCAATCGCAGAACAAATAGAATTGTTTTTGTTGTACAAAACACATCTATTTTGAGGTGTTGAAGAACTGCTGAAGAGATATCTAAATTATTGATCTCCTTTCGTGTAAGGAAATTTCTAGACATAAGACCTAATTTTGCACTTTGTATATTATCGAGTATCTTCTCTATTTCATCTTGAAGATGCTCGATCTGTTGTAGAATTTGCAAGTTAACAATATTCTGTTCTACGTACGTCATGTTTCTCCCAATTTCATTAATCATTAAAGATAGCTGATCTGTTCTACCTGATATCAACTTAAGGTTGTCTTTTAAGACATTGTTAATCGAAACTTGGTCATTTACTGCCTGTATTAATTGTTTATTATTAGACTCAATAGCGTCTATATGACTCTGTATTTTCAATCTATCGTTTGTATCCATTGTTCCAAATAAAAACCTAGCAGTAGACCCCAAGAATGGAAATAATCCATTCTCATATATTGATCTACTTCTTCTTTTTCCCTCTCCTAACTTTTGCAAAATTGATATCTGCGCCGCAATGTCTTCCATTAAAGACAGGGCATGAGAAGTAAATGGCTCTGTTGTGCAAGAAGTAACTAATTTTGTTTGGCGTCTATATTCGTTGAAATATTCAGATATTGTAATGATATGATAAGATGAATTGTATGATGATATTATTGGTTCATTTTCTATGGTTATTAAAACATATCCTTTATCAGACGTTATTTCCTCTACGTTCATCATTGCTTTGCTTAATTTTATTAATAAAAGACTTATAGTTATTATTAAAGTATTTGATGGCATCCTGAACACTTGGAATTTCAGCGACTTCCTCATTAACCCAATTCTTAAACGCCTCTGCCTTTGAGAACTCTTTCCGCCCACGAAGATTCTTCAGTGTCCTCACTGCTTCTTTCCGAATAACTTCTGGAATAGAATAATGAAAATTTCGTCTTATTCTCTGTGGTTGAACGTCATTTGGAGGTTCTTTTGTATACTTTCTATATAATTTGATAAATCTTGGATGAATTTGATCTTTAGTATTATCTATATAATAATTTTCATTTACATGTCTTAACTTATAGCGCTCTGGTTTTCGTTTGTCACGATGCCTTTTATCAGGTTTATGCAAAACATATTGCTTTCCACTAATTTTTGGTTTATCTACACGATTTATGTTCGCCCTTGTATTTGCCTTATTTTTGAAACTAACAAGTTTCTCTCTAATTCGAGCTAAATTTTTTTCCCCGAAGAACACTTCTTCTGGTTTTCTGTGATGGCTAGAATGAATTGTGTTATTGTAAGTACCTACTGCTTTAAGCATTATTTCATTCAAATTTGTTGAATATTTTTCAAATCGTAATATTCTGATAATTTCACTTAATGTTCGATGCGCTGCATTTAAGTCTGCTATGCCATTATGATTATTAGGAATGGTGAATCGCATATTAATATTATTATGTATGCAATAATCTCGAATGTTACCACTATCAAAGTCAGTTTCCATTACAAGTCTGGTAGGTTGTTGAATTTTAGCAAATATTAGTTTAAGTGATGTCAAAATTGTACTCGAATTGGTATCCCTTAATTCCTCGTGAGCGATAAATTTAGAAAATCTATCGATAATCGTTAGATATGGCAGAGTTTCAACGTAAAATATGTCTGCTGCATATTCGTCTTTAGGCCTTTTTGGAATACTTAATTTTTCAAACTTGTATTTGGGTGCGGTTCTATCATATTTGTTAGCATTGCATGTGTGACAGTTATTAATAATTTCTTCAAGAATTTTTCGAGCATTTTTAAAATAAAAAGTTTTTTTAAATTTTTCAAAATTTTCCCATATTCCCCTATGTACTGATTCTTTATGTATGCGCACTAAAATTCGTCTACACTCATTTAAGTTTTGAATATCTTTAAGTCTTATAGAACACTTTATAAATCTATTTATTTCTCGAGCATTAAATATTTCACGAATTTGAGTTTGTAACATATTGTATATATGCATATCATTGGTTTCACTATATATACCAATTGTATGATTTGGTATTACATGTTTCTTAATGAAACCTCGTGTAAATTTCTGATTTTCTAATTGTTTTTGCGATATTTTCAAAATAATGTTATTATTAATAATATTCTTAACTCTTCTCGGATGTATTTTTGTAATTATTATTTGCGTTTTAAATTTGTTAACAGCATTTTCTTGCAATTGTATAAATGGTTTAACATTTTCAGCAGATGTGTGGTATGTCCCACATGTAGAAATTTCCATGCTGTTGGCATTGACTTCAACATTTTCTTCTTTGATA
Source organism: Microchrysa polita (assembly GCA_949715475.1). Taxonomy (NCBI): domain Eukaryota; kingdom Metazoa; phylum Arthropoda; class Insecta; order Diptera; family Stratiomyidae; genus Microchrysa; species Microchrysa polita. The sequence goes on from OX454419.1 coordinate 15,685,286, forward strand.
CGGCTAAGAAAATCGGCTACCTTATTCTGACATCCTTGTTTATAATTAATAACATAATTGTAATCATTCAATTGAATTCTCCATCGAAAAAGACGCGAATGACTATCCTTATGATGATCAAGCCATATTAATGGTTTGTGATCACTTAAAATTTTTATTTCTCTACCATAAATATAATGTCTAAAAACCTTACATGCCCATACGATTGCCAATAATTCCTTCTCTATTGTTGAATAGTTTACCTCTGCCTTATTAAGTGTTCTACTGATAAAACCGATTGGCTTATTCTTTTGACTTAATACAGCCCCAATTGCATAATTTGATGCATCAGTTGTTAATTCAAACGGTAATTTATAATCTGGGCATTTTAAAGTTGTATCTTCTGTAATAATAGTTTTCAATTTTTCAAAAGCCTTTTTGTACTCAAAATCATCGTAGTTCAGTTTAGCTCCCTTTTTCAGTGAGTTTGTAAGTGGTAAAGCAATTTTCGCATAATTCCTAATAAACTTCCTATAATACCCAGTGAATCCTAAGAATGATCGTATGCCTTCAATGGTTTTAGGTATCGATAAATTACGGATCTTTTCTAAATATTTTGGATCCGGCTTTACACCTTCTTTTGTAATAATGTGTCCCAAGTAACTAGTTTCATGAGAAAAAAACTTGCATTTTTCTATTTGAACTTTAAGATTATGCTCCCGTAATCTCTGAAGTACTTTCCTCGTATTATCTACTATTTCTTGTAACGAAGAACCAAAAATCAATACATCATCCAAATAAACAACACATATTTCCCCCAATAATCCTTGTAAAACTTCATTGATCATTCTTTGAAATGTCGCTGGAGCATTACACAATCCAAAGGGCATTCGTTTGAAATGATAGTGCCCAAATTGGGTAGAAAAACCTGTTTTATATTGATCTGCTTCATCAACTTCAATTTGATGAAATCCTTTTGCCAGATCTATCGTGGTAAAATATGTACAATTACCTAATTTTGATAAATTTACCTCCTGATTTGGAATAGGATACCTGTCTGGAATCGTTACCGAATTCAATTTCCTAAAGTCTATTACAAGTCTACATTTAGGTTTACCATCAGGGCCAGGTTTTTTGGGTACAACCCATAAAGGGGCATTGTATGGAGAGTTACTTTTTACAATTATGTCTTGTTGAAGCATTTCTTCAATTTGCTTAACTACTTCATTTTCGAAAATACTTGCAATTTTATATACCTTTGTGTGAATAGCTTCGTCCGTAGTTAAGTTGATGCTATGCTTGGCGTGAGTTGTGGCCGTAAGCTTATCTCCTTCTTTGTAACACACATCTTCGAAATCTTTCAATAGCTTCTCCATTTGTCTCGCCTCTTCATTATTTAGGTCTTTATATAGATGATCCCGAATCGCGACACTTTCGATATTTTGAATAAAATTAACATAGTCCGGATTAAAAATTTCCTCACTGAACGTGAACGGTATTAATTTATTGTTTATTAAAAGTCCTCTATTAGTTTTTATGGTTGCATCAAGGGATTTCAACACATCCATTCCCAATAGCACATCAAAGTTTATGTTTTTATTAGGGATCACAACACACTTTATAAGTTTTTCACTTAATTTTTTAAGTTTTATGTCAGTCGCTTTAGAACATTTATTCTCACTTGTAACAGTGTTTAATATCTTCGGGTTGATATCATAAATATTTTTAATTCCAGGAAATTTTCCGTCAATTAGTGTAGTTGTTGCTCCTGAGTCAACTAAAATCCTTGCTGTATGTCCGTTTATTTCGTCAAGTATTATGGGAAGTCTGTCTTTCGCTGATTCTGATGATGCTCCGAGGCAGGTATCCGAAAATTTTCGTCCATAACTTGTCGTAATTGATTAATTTCATTTTTCAATTCACTGTTCGCATTGATAAGATGTTGTATTACTTTCATATTCTCACTTAATTCCTCGAAATGGTTATCATCGACCTGTAGATTATTTGTGTCCATTCGAGATAACATAGTTTTATCACTACTAGTGATTTGTGTGCCATGATTTCTAGGATTAAAGTAATTGTCTCTTCTATGATAGTCATAACTTTTTCTCTGTTGCTGATGCTGAGGGGGTTGATAACGAGTATTGCTCGTATTTGAAAAATTTCGCGTGTATCCTATCATTCTAGGTTGGTTTTGGAATCTGCTACTGGTATATTTTATTCTCGCAGGCTGTATAACTTTTCCTCGTGGATGTTCTTCTCCATAACTGTATTGTCTTATATCATATCCTGTTGAATTTTGACGCCATTCATCCCTCATGTTCATTCTATCATCTTCATATTTGAAATTTCTTCGTTTACCTTCATTTGAGTATTGCTTCTCGGTGTTATTACCAGCAAACTCTGGTTGCTTTTTTAATTCAGCGAAAGCTTCATTCAATGTTTTGATGTCCCTTGTTATAAGTGCCCTGTGTCCAGGAGAAAGCTGGGCTTTAAAATTATTTAGGCCAATCACTTCATTAGTAGCCGGGGTAAATGTTTCGCCATTTTCCATCAATGACCTCGCATTCATTTTATCAACTATTTTAGCAAGTTTGTCATAATATTCATCTAAACTACGACAATTTGAGAGCCTTAAAGTAGCTGCTTCATTAATGAGTTCATAGTGAGTTTCTGTAACTCCAAAATTCAAATATAAAAGATTGGTAACATCTGACCATTTCATGGTATTACCAGCTTTACGAAGCACTTTGCTGGCTTTACCAATAAGTTTGTCCAATATCACTTGATATATTTCTTCCTTTTGTAAACTATCCAAATGATCTATTCTCAATAGAAACCGATTTATTTTTTCAACCCAGCCATACACATCAAATGGTTCATTATTACCGTCGAAATCAGGTAGCCTTATAGCTGTTCTATATAATTCATCATATGGAAACTGGACAGAAGGTGCAGCATTTGGTTCTTGTTTCGAAGTTCCAGGCGTTTGGTTTTCTTGACTTGAATTACCAATGACCATTTTCGTCAAATTCTTCGCAAGATCCTCCATTGTATAAATAAATGTATAGAAGTACTTCTACTTACTTTTTGAAGATTGGACTCAGGCAACCAATAAACTCGTATATCTCACACTATATTTTTTTAGATATTAGTCTTTATATCACTTAAGTTTAAGTCAATTAAAAAAAATACACAATGGTTGTTATACACTATGTTCCGATCGCACTTTTCACAAACTAATCGACCGTACTGTTTGCATTGCATCACTCGCGAATTAACTTTACTGAGTTCGCTGTTCGTCCGTAATTATGCCTCACCGATAGAGACTTTATAGGTTTCGTCTTACTGATTTTTAGTAAGACCCATAACTACGCGAACAATTTCGACTGCGCCAGTTAAAAACACCCGATCCGCGTATTAAGGAAAACAACGGTAGTTTCTTGCTAGACTCTTTATTTCAGACTAACTTTACATTTTTTTCCTTAAACCTATTTATACTAATTCTTAAACTATGTACATAAAAACTATTTACCATACATTTATGTTGACTACATGATGATAAGATGTACAGGGTCATTAAAGTGTGTGTATATAATGCATGTACATTTCAACGCATTTTATCTTTTATTGCGACAGATGGTCACCATGTGATATTTATTAGTTTACAACGTAACTCGACCCTTTTCAAAAATTCCAAATCTTGTTTCTATGTTTACGAGGATATAAAACTATAAAATATATAACAATTTCCTGATAAGGATCTTCAAAATCCATTTGAATCCTTTTCAGAAAATTGTACTTGCGCAATGTTTTTGTTGCGCATGTAACTCATGCCCACGTTCGAGGTGTTCGAGGTTCAAGGTGTGTAATTAGTGTCTTTTTATGTCCTTTTTCAGAGCTTTCCGATCAACTTTTCTTTTTAGCACATTTAATCGTAGAATCTTCAGCTATTATAGATTCTGAAAATTGAGAAAAGTAGTGACAACTTGAATTATTCTCGTAGCTATGGCTTTGGAAAGGTACACGGAAAACACGATAATTTTCCATTTGAGCTCGATTTATTCCGTTGAGGGTCCTAGTAACAGGAAACAAATACCAGATATGTAATATACTCAGCGTCCCCTTTGATATGATACCCCGCATGCCGAACTCCGGTAAAGGATTAAATAGTATCATTTTTTGGCCTTTTTGGGACCTTTCCGTTAAAAATTTTTTTTTGCAAAATGAGTTTTAGATTTCTCGGAGCCCATTGATTTAAAAACAACAAAAATCAGCCTTACTCAATTTTTTTCTATTTGAAATGCTAATATGACTGGACTAACGTCTGTTTTGAAAACGCAACCACCTAGGTCGTCTTTCGGTCCAGATTCCTACTCACCTTGACCAATTTAGACTTTTTCAAAAAGCTTCATCCATTTAGCTTTCAGTTAAATTGAACTTAAAAAATTTACATGTTTGAACGCGTCTGTTTTGAAAACGCAACCACCTGGCTCGTCTTGCAGTGTGGATTTTAACTCATCCCGTCCTGCTTGAGACTTTATAAAAAATTCAGCCGTTTAGCTTTCGGTTAAATGGAACCCATAAATTTGACACATTAACGTCAAAAAATCTCAAAAACGCAACCGATTTGGACAGCAAGACTTGCAATTTATTTTTTACCACTATCGATTAAGAGTATCGTCGACCATTTAGCTTTCAAGTAAATAAAAGTGTTAACCGTCTCCTAGACTATAAAGCACCGTTATGAAATTACTGTTTAAATTTTCGATGAAAAATTTATTTTAAAATTTCTATTAAGTTTGAGTAACTGTATCTTGAAAGTGGCGATAATGTTGGCAACATGAAAAACTTAAGTTTTTGTGCAATTTTATGTAGTTTCTGAAACTGAAATGAAATCTTGGATTAAGTCATCACGAGGGCTGCAAATTATGATTTTGCATGACAAGTCACGATTTTCGATGACTTTCACAAAAAGGGCGATAACAAGGTAACGGTAAAAAAAATTCCAATTGTATTGGTAATTTTCTTGCTGAAACAAGTTGTATATACTATCAACCCTTACAGTATTGACCACCTAATGCGGGACACCCTGTATATATATATATATATCTATATATAGATTTTGGGAATATTATACGAGGCTTAGAGAAAGCGGCATGATCGTCTTTTAAATAAATCATGAGAGTTCACGAAGTCGTACACCAAAACAAGGTACATATATACACATATGGACAAAAGAATAAGCACACCACTCTTCTGCTATGTGAACTACGTCAATCCTATCAAGACGTATTGATAAAAGTATAGGCGCAAATGAATTAGAATTATGTCATTGAGGGTCAAGGTCATTCAGGAGAGGGCGGAGTGGAACGTATGGATGAAAATAATCTGTCAGAAGGGTTAATAATTGCATCGACAGAAGGGTTAATAATTGCATCGACAATATTTTGACATTTGAAATAATTCGTGGAGTGTAGTGTAATAAATTTGGAGTCAAACACATATACATACATATGTATGAGTTGTGTGATCACGTAGCCACTCTGGACTACACACAATGCTTGCTATGGTTTCTCTAAGGATTTGGCTTATTGTGTGTTTTTTGCTTGTTTCTATAATTTCAAATGCACGGAAAAACTAGAATATCACTGGCAATGTTGAAGTGTCGCAAAATATAAATCGCGAATGTGGAGACTTCGAATGTCGTTGGTTCACTGTATAAGAGTTTTCTTGAAATTAGTTACAGAAATATGAACTGGAAGTAACTGTTATAATAACTAATTTAGACTCAGGATCAATTACAAGATGAAGCGGGGTCATAGAGCCACCGAAATAATTATAAGTTCATAAAAAGCTTCCAAAATCAATAAAAACAAATTAAATAGATCGACTACAAATTATTTATTTGGGAAATAATGCTTCTCATAGGTTATAAGACTAAAAAAATGTACATCCAGTTAAAGAAAATAGAAAACTTCTTAAATTTTAGTGCGAAATAATTATAAATTCATTTCGAAATATTGTTAGTTTAATTATTGTTTTTGCTTATAATTTTTAAAAATTGAACGATTTGATATAAATTAATATCATGTCGGTCCTCCATTGTTTCTAATTACCTGGAAAACTCATCTTGGGACTGAATTTTCCAGGTTTTCCAGGATATTTTGGTCAATTTCTTCCCACGCTTTGCGGATCGCTTCTTTGAGTTCCGATACGGTCTGATATTGTTTTCCATGGGCGTAAACCTTCCTAACAAGTATTCCCCATAAATTTTTTAATGGGGTTGAGGTCGGGGACACGGGCTGACCAATCTAAAACTGTAATGTTTTTCTCTTGGAACCATTCTGTTGTCGTTTGCGCCCGATGGAAACTGACATTATCCTGTTGGAAAATAAATTCCGGTCCAATTATTGACTCGGCATGTTCAATGAGCGATGTCTCTAATATCTCCACATAATCACTCACGGTCATTTTCGGTTTAACCCAGGCCAAAGGTAATTTCCCTGCAAATTAAAATGCACCCCAAATCATCACAAAGCCACCACCAAAGTCTCGGCTCATGGCAACTTCTTTTTCTCGTCCTAAATGGTGCCTATAATATTGAGCACCATCGGGCCATCCAGATTAAACTTCTTTTCGTCACTGAAAATAACGCTTTTTCACTTTTCGCCGAAATCCATATGTTGTTGGCCCTATTGAAGACGCATCGCCTTATGATATTGGGTCAAAGGTCTTTTTTTCTGCCTTATGATGAATTTGAGGTCCTTGCTGGAGTGTAGAATCTGCTGGACACGACGCACACTTACAGGTAGATTCATTTCGCTCCGGATTTCTGACGAGAACTTTTTTTCCTCAGTGGAATTTCGGACAATAAGTCTTTTTTTCTCTCGCAGCAACTGCTGGTCGCCGTCCACATCTTCGTTGTTTTCCATAATTTTCACGAAGCAGGAGGAAATAGTTGACGACACATGATGATTTGCAAGTTTTTTGTGCAATTTTGCGGTTTGAAAGGCCGCAATCCTTATACGCTATTATTGCACCTTGTTCTTCGACTGTAAGGGAAACGCCCCGTGGCATGTTGCCACAACAAAAAAAAACTGAAACAACCAGAAATTAAAAAAATGTCTTCGTTAAGTTTCGTTTAGATACTTCCGGTGCGAGAAATTGAAAAATAACGGGCGTGAATTTATAAATATTTCGCAACACTTAACGCACGATTCGGACACTATTGAGTCTTCAGTGAAACTGACGGCAATGATTTCTCCAAAGTAACATTTCTCCAAAGTAACATTTCGTATTTCGAACCGGAAGTTTGTAAACAACATAATTAAAATCCTTTTCGAAATTTATAACGGTCCAGGAATTATTAAAAGTTTCGCTTTTGGTAGAATTTGTGTGTGAACTCATATTTATTTTGGTGGCTGTATAGTGTTGTAAAGATATGGGAACATCGAGCTATCCACGACCCAAAGAAGACTTAAGGTATGTGTTCGTAAAGACGACTCATGAGATGATCGCTCAGCGATCGTAGTTTTATATCCAATTTCGAGTCGTATTTGCATATTTTTTGAATGGTGCTACATTCCTTTTGTCGACTATGACCTAAAGGAACATGTCTGTATAGAAAACATACGCATATAGTGATCAAAACCGACGTTTCAATTGCAATCGCTGAGCGATCATCCCATGAGTCGTCTCTACGAACACAAACCTTTAAGAATCTGAAAACAAGTGATTGAAGTCAGAGGAGCAGAATCACAGTAAATGCTTCCAAGGCAGAGTCTAATCAATATTAGTCTGCATTGAATTTGCGAAGTGCGACTTTACAAAGGAGAACTGGAGGAATTTTAGGCGCTATATCAGTTTCGTGAGTGTTCGACCAAAGTAGGGTCCCCTTTTTTACATACCCAAACTGGTGCTGTGTATTGTGATGCAGCTTGTAATGCTAGCGGCCGTATTTGCTTTAACGGTCAATTTAGTAGTTATGTATACCGATGACAACCTACATCACCATGACTGGATGACTGCCCATAATCATGCTGTCTGCTCATAATCATACTCATCCTTCTCCTTAATTGGCATATTTGAAACACCCAAAAATGTTTCTAAGTTGGCCATAAAAAAATCAATAATAATAGTACTGGTTGGTACTTACCCAAAAGTGGGCACAGATGTATATTTTCCACAATCCACACAAGTCTACCAAGCGGGCCAGGCGTAGTCCAATTTTCTTGCCGTTTTCTGGATAGACCGCCATTTAACGGGCTACATTTGTTAGTGCCTAAAAACCAAACCAAATGCCAAATTATTTTTTTGGTTTGTTTTCTTTGCGGGTTTGTATGCTAATATTAACCTACCATAATTTTTCCACCATAAAAAAAAAAATCCCGGTTAGAGGGTTAATTATTTCCTCTTCAATTAAGTAACAAAATACATATTTATGAATTTACTTTAAAAACTACTTGGCTACTTGGAATTGTGAATTGTATGTCATATGTGTATCAACATCTCCTTCCAAAATATATCTGATAAGACTATCCTGACTAGCCTAACTGAAAGAATCCAGCGCAGCGTGCCCTCTTAGAATGCTATTAATCTATGAATTTTGTATAGAAATTTAATTTCAGGCAATGATAGTGATAGCTGATGATGTTCAAAAGCCGACTATCCAAAGTTTAATAAAAGGATGTTGCGGCTTTCGATTTTTTCGAAACTTATTTATTTCCTTGTCATTTGAGATTCATCTTGGCAATTTTATCCTTCTCCGCGAAAATGCCCTTTTTCAATCTAAGGGCTGCATGACACAGTCATATTTCTATTTATATTTCTAGAGTCTTTTCGTAACTCTGAGAGAGTGAGGAACAGCCGGCGTTCACGTATTTTTTTTATCTTCGCTGTACAGTTACTTTGACATTCATTCTATCGTTCTGTCACTTGTTTATAATAAACAGAAGTTTTCATTGGAAACAATCGAGGTCAAAATCGGCGATAAGCGGCCACGGGAGCACTCTCCCAATGAACTCCTGCTACGGGACCGGATCAAGCTTCCTAGGCATCATCCAGACTCACTAATGACGTTCACTTCACGCAACAATCGTTTCCTTCCATTGGCAAACCAGCAAGACGATGCTGTCAACGACGACGTCGCAGCAGCCCCATTGGAAAAAAAGGTAAAAATACCGCCCATCGTCTTTCCAACTACAAACCGTAACACTATAATTGCTATAATGGAGAATCTTAAAATCTCGAATTTCAACATTCGGCTAACTAGTGATAATAAGAAAGTGTTCCTCAACGATATTGAGTCCTTTGATAAATTACGCTCTCATCTTGAAAGACTACATATCCAATTCTTTACCTACGGACGGGCCGACCAACGACCGCATAAGTTTATCCTCGATGGTTTATACGATATGGATTGCATGGATCTAAAAGAAATTCTGCTTGATGCTCATATCCTATCACCGCTTGACGTTAAAAAAATAAAGAATCGTCGACGTTCTGATGACATAGTGTCGTATGTTGTGTACTTTCCACGGGGTTCCATCAAATTAGCTGATTTGAAAAAAATCGAATTTGTGAACCACATCAAAGTTTATTGGAACTACAAACAGAAACGTTCACACCATCCAACTCAATGCAGAAACTGTCAAGCATTTGGCCATGGTACCTCTTTCTGCTTCCTACCTGCAAAGTGTCTATTCTGTGGCCAAGCACATAACAAGTCCACATGTGATAAAAAGGAATTATCCGATTTGGTATGTGCGAACTGCAACGGGAATCACGCTGCAAACGATGGCACTTGCCCCAAACGTCACGATTTTATTAATCATCGAGCCTGCATTGCTCAACGTCCGACTCGATTGCAGAGCCATGTAAAATCAGTACATAAGCCCCCGGTTCTGTCAAACTACCCAACTTTACCTGGTGGTACACATGGGAATGTCAGTTTCAACACCAGTAACCCGGCACACTCATACAGTTCAGTTACGCGTAATGGTCCCGTCAAGAATACTTCAGCCCATCCGAGCAATTCTCCGAATTTATTCTCGCCTAATGAGCTAATGGACATATTTAGCTCTATTATCAATAGACTCGCCAACTGCAAAACTCGTTTTGAGCAGTGCAATATTTTGATTGAAGTAGCGACTAAGCTTGTGTACAATTAAGAACGATATTAATTGCGCATTGTGGAACGCTCAGAGCCTTCGTAATAAATATTTGGAATCTTATAATTTCTTAATTGAGAATAATATTGACATATTCTGTATTGCGGAGTCCTGGCTTAGGGACAGTGACAATCTTTCGAATTCTAGCTATAATATTATACGAAATGATAGGAAGGGCACAATCGGAGGAGGCGTCTCGGTATTTATACGAAAGGGGATAAAGTATACTCCACTTAAAATATTTCCAACTAAGATTATTGAGAATGTTGCGGTCAAAATAGATGAAATTAATTTGACCATAATAGTTATTTATTTTAGCGGAACCAAATTGTCATCGCAAAGCTAAATAATTTCAAAGACGATCTTAAACTTCTTTTCAACTTAAGCTACCCTTTTATAATCTGTGGCGATTTTAACGCACGGCACCGTCATTGGAATTGTGCTAGATCCAATAAAGCAGGGCAAATTTTATTTGATCTACTTTCAACGCACACCGTATTTATCCATCCTCCCGATGGTCCCACTTGCTTCCCTCCTCGAGGTTATCCCTCAACGCTTGATCTTGTCATCAGCAACGGTCAACTCTCAGTATCTCAGCCTCTAGTTCTAAATGAACTATCCTCTAATCACCTTCCAGTCTCATTCTCTATTGGTAAAAGCATAGAAATATCTCACAATCTTTCATTCAATTACCAAAAAACATCATGGAAAAAATATCGCGAAGTGCTTAATCGAGAAATCAATCTTTCTAACAACGATTTGTCGAGGGTCATCAGCACTGACCATATAGATAATCTTCTTTTAAACTTCACCAACTTAATTCTGCTTGCTAGGGACTCAGCTACCCCTAAGACCACTCACTTACAATTTCCACCTCAAATAGATGATCCAACTAAAGCTCTTATTCGTCATAGGAACAAAATTCGTCGTCAGTGGCAAAGAACACGCTTGCCCGAACTAAGAGCTTTCACACAATTACTTAATACGCAAATACACTCAAATCTAATTAAACTTCGGAACGACCGTTGGAACTCGACGCTATCAACTCTGAATAAAGGAGCCCGCAATATGTGGAAATTGAGGAACCGGCTAAGCAACAAAAATCGCATGGTACCACCTCTTAAGATCTCTGATGGTAGCCTCGCCTTTTCAAACAAAGAAAAAGCGGACCTACTCGCGGGTCAATTCTATACGCATCATACACTTACCGATCATATCAACGACCCCATCACCACATCAATGGTAAATAACACCATATTGTCGCTCGCTGAAAGTCCCTCTGATCTCCCTGTAGCTAGCCTTTGCTCGCCTTCTGAATTACGAGCTATACTAAAGAAATTAAAACCTAAATCCTCAACAGGCATCGACGGAATCCCAAATATTCTATTAAAAAATTTACCTAGGAAAGCAATAGTTATGCTGGTATTTGTCTTCAATTCTTGCCTTAAACTCAGCTACTTTCCTTTGATTTGGAAAAACGCTTCAGTAATTCCTATTTTGAAATCAGGCAAAAATCCCAGTTTTGCAAATAACTACAGACCCATTAGCCTGCTTCCAAGCTTAAGTAAAATCTTTGAAAAAATACTTCTTTCACGCCTGCAACTAACTCTTCACGCAAACTCTACAATACCAATATGGCTTCAGACCTGGCCTTTCAACAGTTCACCAATTAAAAAGAGTTGTCAATCACATAAAAACAGGCTTTTCGGACAAAGAGTCCACAGGCCTGGTTGCCTTAGATATCGAGAAAGCCTTTGATACCGTTTGGCACGACGGACTGGTTCATAAACTGGTCAGATTTTCATTTCCAACCTACTTATGTAAATTAATCCAATCTTTCCTAGCAAACAGGAGCTTCCACGTGAAACTACACTGCCAGTCTTCCTCTTACAATATCCCGGCAAGCGTCCCGCAAGGCTCAGTGCTCAGCCCGACTTTATACAATATTTATATGTCTGATCTACCTCAATTAAACGACTGTAATATCGCTATGTACGCCGATGATACAGCAATTTTCGCCTCCAATACTGATCCAGACATTATCGTAAACAATCTTCAATGTCAACTAAGTAGGATAGAAAGCTTCTGCCGCAAGTGGAAAATCAAAATTAATAACGACAAAACCCAAGCAATTTTCTTTTCTAAAAGAAGGGCTAGACGGTTTTTTCCTCATCCTTATTTTAACGTCCTAGGATCATCAATTTCTTGGTCTACAGATATCAAATATTTAGGTCTGCATTTAGATTCTAAACTTACCTTTAAATCACATGTTGAAGTCACAAGCTCGAAAGTGTACAACAGCATTCGAGCTAACTATGCTTTTATCAATAGGAAATCTAAACTATCGATCTATAACAAACTTCTGATATACAAAATGGCAATGCAGCCCATTATACTGTATGGCTGCCCCATCTGGAATAGCTGCGCGATCACACACAAACGTAGTTTGCAAATATTACAAAATAAATGCTTAAAAATAATTTTCAATAAGCCCTTCTATTTTGCCACATCCACTCTACATTCTCTAGCAAATATGAAATATATTGCCGATATCTCTAATAAGCTAGAATCTAAATTTATCTCTCGGTGCTCGGCCTCAATAAACCCCCTGATTGCGTCTCTTACTATCTAGTCGGGATGATCAGTACTCTAGTTTGTAGTTTAGAATAATTATTTTTAAGTTAGTCTTAGTTTTTCTAAAACTCTATCAATAGGTTTTATGCTAATTTTTCCTATGAACAATTCGCCATAAAAATTCTAGAATTCAACTATGTTAAAATTTAACTAAAAACCCCGTTATAGTTGTACAGACCTAGTCTAAGCTCTAACCTTAATACCTCCTTCTTATTGTTCGAAAACCTAAATTTATCAATAAAGCTTTTAAATAAATAAATAATTTATATTTCTAGTCATATCAGCTCAAGCCTACTCGATTCATTCGGTTTAAATTTTTTCACGCGCACTGAACGAAATCGAGTAGGCTTAAGGATATGATATGATATGACTCGAAATATGAATAGAAATATGACTGTGTCATGGAGCCCTTAGCTTTTCTCGGCAAGCATTTAAAATCTTCCTCTTTAGAAAACTCTGTACTATGTCATGTTAAAGCTTGATGTATATTTTGGTAGCAATTTTAGTAACATTTACTGAGTACTTGTGAAGAGACTTGGACCAGAAACCAAAAAGTAGATAAATGGGCGTGTCGGTGGAATGTTCAAGACTAGGTAAACAGTAGATTTTGAATAAATTTAAAGAATGACCACAACTATTTTGCCATGGATACCACCACACCTCATCGAGGGCCCTATTGTACCTCCCCGCTTACTCAGCAAGACATCGTTCGCTTGTATTAGAGGGATTAGTCTGGACGTATAAGTGCTTTAGTAGGACGAGTAGCTTTAATGCAAGACTAATGGAGGCTCGCTCTCTGTCTACTTTAGTGACGAATGATCGTTTCATCGATTAAACTTCGCACAGTAAGTGATGTTCAGATGTGCGGAGAATATCCTAAAACCTTATACACATTTCTTATAATGACCGTTGAAATAAAATATTTGCCTATAATTTAGAAGCTCCAAGGAATTATGCATCTCGTTTCGCCATAATTCCCTATTAAAACGGTCAGGTCTGATGAAGTGGAAAGTTTAAAACTGAAAGCTGGCAAGCTCATGAATGCGGGGAAAATTAGAAAATATTTCCAATTAGTTAGTGAATTTCGTCTAGAGTGTCTGCTAAAAGTTAATATAAAAAATCAGTAATTATTGTGTTCTGCGTGTTTCCGCGGAGTCTTTACAAGGTTGCAACTGACTGGATGACGTAAACTTGGTTCAGTCTTCGGCTAAATGATGACACCGCTCAACTGCTGAACTTTTGAATATTTGAAACGCTAGCAGCGTTTTTACTACATCTACTATTTAAAAGCAAAAAAAAAAAGATCGACCCCAACTATTTTCACTTCATCTTGAACGGATAGGTTTCCAAGGAATCAAATTACTATTTAAACTAGGTCAAATCACCTTTATTTATATGACTACATACTCTGTACTCATAAAGAGACGAGAAGTGAATTCATTGAAGCGACAAATCAAATTACAGCTTGCGCTCATTCCAAACGTTTTCACGCCTCAACAATGTTACAACAAGATATCGACTAAGTATAGAACACGCAAGAACGACAATATTCTGTTTGTGGAATAAATTGTTCAGAGAATTGTTGTTGTTTGTTCTTGGCCCGCATACAGTTCTTATTTTATTCGTTGAACATGAGCTTATGTTGTATGTACTCGGTATAAGTCATTGAAATCAGAACAATAGATAAATTGAAAGTTCTTCCATTACAGCCCGATTATAGAATAAGTAATCTTTTCAATTCATCATCATGATGGTTAAATACCATTTGCGCCTTGTGGTCAATTATATTTTTTCCATATTATATGCATCTCCTATGTTTCGTGTTAAAATAGGGAAAATCGAGAAATAGTTCCCTTTAAACGGATGGCTCCCTAACTCTCCTAAGGTTGTGGCTGTAAACTTATGTAGTAACTGCGTGTGCTTTAGTCTAGTACAGATAGCTCAAAACCCAAAATCAAAAAAAAAAATTTGATGCTAATTTGTTTAATACACTGCTCAATATACGCAGTAAAAAGTTACACTAATTTGCGCCATGGGTTAAGGGGACTTATGTGAAGTTGGCCGGGTAAATCTTCCAATCACGTCGAAACGTTTGTGCCGGATGCGGAAACGTTTGTGCCGGATTGTGCCACCTTAATTTTCGTTTGTGCCTCGCTAATTATTTAATTATAGCATGTTGAAATTCAGAGTGTGAAGTTAGCCTGTAAGTGTAAAAATTTGCTCGGATGGGAATAAATTTGGTATCAATCGAAAGGAAATCGTTTGTGCCATTATTTGTGCGTTTGTGCCGTCTTAAAACGCAAGGACTCACGAGAAATAAAGGAAAAACCGACTGGTTTATGTCTTGTCAATGTTGTACACAAACCCATTTTGAACTTAGTCTGCAGAATGTGAAGTTAGCCTGTAATTTTCTGGGATAAGGATAAATTTGGTATCAATCGAAAGGAAATCGTTTGTGCCATCATTCCTGCGTTTGTGCCGCCTTAAAACGCAAGGACTCACGAGAAATAAATGAAAAACGGTACACAAGCCCATTGTGAACTATGTCTGCAAAATGTGAAGTTAGCCTGTAATTTGCTGGGATGGGAATAAATTTGGTATCAATCGAAAGGAAATCGTTTGTGCCATCATTCTTGCGTTTGTGCCGCCTTAAAACGCAAGGACTCCGGAGAAATAAAGGAAAAACCGACTGGTTTATGTCTCGAATAAGAGTGTACACAAACCCATTGTGAACTTTATCTCACATGTCGTTAAGCTCCATCCAGACTGGTTGCAATGACATTGCATCCAAACTGGCCGCCAATTGGTTGTCCGTCCATTTTTGATATGCAATACGGCAAAAGTGACAATTTTGCTGCAATCTTGCAAACTTTGTTTTGTGAAAAATTTAATAATTGTTAAATGGCCGAGTAATAATTCAAACGCGCAGATTCCGATTTTGATAATTAAATTTAAATAATCTCCAAAATTAAAGTTTGGGTATGTCATTTTCAGCCTTCATTTGGTTGCTAGTGTAGAAGATGCTAAGTTTAGATGAAATGTCGAATGTCAATCTGACGTCCACATCGTGTCATTACCGAGATCAATGCGTTGTTTTTTTCAAGTGGCACATCTACGTTTGCGAAAAATATAATGAAATGGAATTATTTTAATAACTAAAAGAACAATTGAAATGAGGAAACACAACTTTTATTTGGTCCGGCTTTAGACCTGGTCGTTCGACGGCAGATCAGCTTTTTACAGAAGAAGGAAGTTGGAAAATATCGACAATGCTGAAAACTCCAAGCCGTGGTTCAACCATACATATGTAATAAATGGTAGTCGCTTCGGACACTAAGATATCTTCTTCTTTATGGCACGATAGCCCGACGTCAGGCCTTGGCCGCCTGGATTGAAAACCTCCAATTGTCGCGGTCACGCGACCTTGTCCTCCAGTTCCGAAAGCCTAGCATCTGGTGGGCGTCCTCACATACAGAATGCTCCCATCGGGCTCTCGGTCGTCCACGCAATCTGGCTCCGTCTACTCGTTGCGCGTTCATCACCTTTTTGGGCATGCGATCGTCGGTCATCCTTTGTACATGTCCCGCCCATTGCAGTCGCTGCATTTTCACGATCTTCGACACCAGTAGCTCATCATACAGCTGATACAACTCAAGGTTGTGCCGGATGCGCCATTCACCTCGTTCACGAACGGCCCCGAAGATTCTTCGGATAACCTTTCGCTCGAATGTGTCCAACAGGTGTTCAGAGTTTTGGGTTAGGGTCCATGCCTCGCAGCCACAGCATAGCACAGGTCGGATGATGGTTTTATACAAGTGGAGCTTCGTGTTCCTGTGTACCAGCTTCGAATTCATAATTTGGAGGACCGCAAAGTAACACTTATTAGCTAGTTGTATCCGTCGCTTTATCTCATCTGTTTCCTTGGCGTCCTTTGACAAATTCCAACCCAGGTAAGTGAAGTTGTCTACATATTCTATATTGAGGTCCCCCACTGTGATGCTTGAATTTACTGGCGTTCTAGTTTTTGATTGCATCATGACCTTGGTTTCAGATTAGTTGATATGTAGCCCAACTTCTTTGGCGGCGTTATTGAGATTATGCAGAAGGCTTTCTGCATCACCCAATCTTCGAGACATGATGTTGATGTCGTCGGCGTAGGATACTAGTTGAGTCGATTTAATGAGTAGCGTTCCGCTGCTGTCCAAATTCATGGCTCGAATCACATACTCCAGAGCCAGGTTGAAGAGCGTCGGCGCCAGCCCGTCGCCTTGCTTGAGTCCAGTACGAGTTTCAAATAGGTCAGTGAGTCTGTTCTGAACTCTGACCTGCGAGACGGTATTAGTCATCGTCATCCTTATGAGTCGTACTAGCTTAGCCGGTATTCCAAAATGCAGCAAAATGTTGTACAGTACGCTTCGATCGATACTGTCGTATGCCTGCTTGAAGTCGACAAATATTTGGTATACGTCGATGTTGTATTCCCAGCACTTCTGCAGTAAAAGCTTCACTGTAAAAAGCTGATCTGCCTTCGAACGACCAGGTCTAAAGCCGGACCAAATAAAAGTTGTGTTTCCTCATTTCAATTGTTCTTTTAGTTATTAAAATAATTCCATTTCATTATATTTTTCGCAAACGTAGATGTGCCACTTGAAAAAAACAACGCATTGATCTCGGTAATGACACGATGTGGACGTCAGATTGACATTTGACATTTCATCTAAACTTAGCATCTTCTACACTAGCAACCAAATGAAGGCTGAAAATGACATACCCAAACTTCAATTTTGGAGATTATTTAAATTTAATTATCAAAATCGGAATCTGCGCGTTTGATTTATTAATCGGCCATTTAACAATTATTAAATTTTTCACAAAACAAAGTTTGCAAAATTGCAGCAAAATTGTCACTTTTGCCGTATTGCATATCAAAAATGGACGGACAACCAATTGGCGGCCAGTTTGGATGCAATGACAACAACCAGTCTGGATGGAGCTTAACGGCACGTGAGATAAAGTTCACAATGGGTTTGTGTACACTCTTATTCGAGACATAAACCAGTCGGTTTTTCCTTTATTTCTCCGGAGTCCTTGCGTTTTAAGGCGGCACAAACGCAGGAATGATGGCACAAACGATTTCCTTTCGATTGATACCAAATTTATTCCCATCCGAGCAAATTTTTACAATTACAGGCTAACTTCACACTCTGTTCACAATGGGCTTGTGTACGGTTTTTCCTTTATTTCTCGTGAGTCCTTGCGTTTTAAGGCGGCACAAACGCAGGAATGATGGCACAAACGATTTCCTTTCGATTGATACCAAATTTATTCTTATCCCAGAAAATTACAGGCTAACTTCACATTCTGCAGACTAAGTTCAAAATGGGTTTGTGTACAACATTGACAAGACATAAACCAGTCGGTTTTTCCTTTATTTCTCGTGAGTCCTTGCGTTTTAAGACGGCACAAACGCACAAATAATGGCACAAACGATTTCCTTTCGATTGATACCAAATTTATTCCCATCCGAGCAAATTTTTACACTTACAGGCTAACTTCACACTCTGAATTTCAACATGCTATAATTAAATAATTAGCGAGGCACAAACGAAAATTAAGGTGGCACAATCCGGCACAAACGTTTCCGCATCCGGCACAAACGTTTCGACGTGATTGGAAGATTTACCCGGCCAACTTCACATAAGTAGAGGGTTTGGCAAAGGGGTGATAATTCAGTTTTTTGCAAATATCTGGAAAGCTATGAGTCTGACCTTGAAATGTCCTGAGGACGAAACAAACTACATAAAATTGTCTGTGTAATGATATATAACACTCTAGAAAATTTCGCAGAAAATTATACCTTAGACCCAAAAGTATTATAGTGAATTTACATTTTTTCAGTTTAACGTAACTCTTGATAGACCTACCGTCATAAGATCTTGTCCATATAATGATAACAAAATTTTATTTGATTTGTACCAAAAATTGGAGTGCTCCGACCATTGACGCCCCCCCACTCCTCCTAACATATTTTAAAAGGCATGCCTGTAGCTTCTTTTTAAATTGAGCCAGGCAGATAAAATTTGGTGGGGTGCCTAGTCTAAACTCCATTATGCTCCCCACCAAAAAGTATTACCATCCGATCAAAACTAAGGGTACCCCCATACAAAGTGAACCAAATTTCTAACAAATTTCACATTTTTTCACTTCTAAATTCTATCTAAAATAGAAAAAAAAGTTATCTCTTAGAACGTCCTTATAACAGTTAACTGTAGTCTTGTGAATGTATGTTCAAAAGGTTGTACCAAGGCGTACGCTACAAGTATCAAAAAATTGGGTTTGAAGGTCAGTGATACCAGTTCTAAGGCTATTTGCGAATATTTCGAGCGACGTGTACTAGCAACCTTCAAACCCGATTTTTCGTATTTGTAAGGCACGCTCTGGTACAAACTTTTGGATATACATTCAACAGACTACAGTTAACTGTTATAAGGACGTTCTAAGTGATAACTTTTTTTTTCTATTTTAGATAGAGCTTAGAAGTGAAAAAAATTGAAATTTGTTAGAAATTTGGTTTATTTTGTATGGGGGGTACCCTTAGTTTTGATTGGATGGTAATTTTTGGTGGGGAGCATAATGGAGCTCAGACTAGGCACCTCACCAAATTTGATCTGCCTGGCTTAATTTAAAAAGAAGCTACAGGCATGCCTTTTTGAAAAATGTTAGGAGGAGTGAGGGGGGCGTCAATGGTCGGAACATTCCAATTTTTGGTAGAAATTGAATAAATTTTGTTAGCAATATATGGACAAGATCTTATGATCGAAAGTTTATTCTATCAAGAGTTACAGTGCGAAATGTAAAACTCAAAAAATGTAAATTCACTATAGTCACAGATAAGAAAAACTAGTAGTTATTAGTATGTGCTATAGTACTTTTGGGTCTAGGGTATAATTTTCTGAAGAATATGTCTAGAGTGTTAAAATTAAAGGTAATTTTATGTAGTTTGTTTTGTCACCAGCACATTTTAACGTCAGATTCATCGTTTTCCAGATATTTGCAAGAAACTAAATTTTCACCCCTTTGCCACCCCCTCCCCCCTTAACCCATGGCGCAAGCAAATTAGTGTAACTTTTTACTGCGTATATTAGGCAGTGTATTCAACAATTTGGCATCAAAAATTTCTTTTTTTTATGTTTAGGTTTGGGGCTATTTTGAACCAATTGGACTGCACTACTTGTAAGAGCGACTTAAATCTTGAAAATTTTGTATGAATGTTTCACCGAAAGCAACTCAATATAAATTTGTTACACATTTTAGATTTGTAGCAAATCGTACAAACTATCGTTTACGTTTATGCACCGTTTATGCTGTATAGTGGATAGATGCATTGTGTGTGTCGCATCTCTGGCGGAGTATATCGTTTACGTCTTTGAAATTCGGTAGATAAATATGCTTGCATACCGTACAGGGGTGTCAAACTCAAAACATGGCTCGGGCCAAATATCACTGTCTTCAATTTTAGGCGCAGGATATCAATTTCAAAAACGGCAATATATCTAATCATAGAATATATTTAATCATAGAATATTTATATTAAAATATGACAATAAATCAGAATAACTAACGACCTCAGCATTATATCCTTTAGAAATACCATCCTTTGAAAATGTTCTTCAAACAAATTAATAAACTTTAGACGAATTTGGTTGATAGATCAGTTACCATACTTTCTGAATTAATTTCCGCCAAATTTTTGATTGCTGAACATAACATTGTAGAACCTGTCATTAAAGATTGTGGCAGTTCAACCTTGCCAGTCAAAATTGTTAGGCTGACATAAATGAAGTTCGGATAGAAAGGAAGGTTTTTTTCTGGTGGGTGTGAAATAAACGCAGGTATCAGTAAAGCTCAATAGCAAAAAATATGTAATGGACTGAAGTTATTATGTTTACGAAATTCCACATCCAGATGATTTTCTCACCAAATACAAGTTTTCGGAGTCATTAAAGTTTGGCTTTCATTTCAAATAAATCTCAATCCAATGTTCTTCCATTACCTAAAAGACAAGACGCGAACACGACATTTAATGCAACAGTGACAGATAACTATAAGCCTAGTGAAAGCCAACAACTTTTTTCTGAACCGAATTTCGGGATCAAACAATTTCATAAAGGAACTTAATATTTTCCTTATGCCTTCTTTCTTCCTTTTAGACTTAAGTTTAACATCTCACATTTTTTAATTTTTACGCATTTGTGCTGATACCTGATTCAGAGTCTTGGACCTGGCCGCGGGCCGCACAAAACTGTTAGGAGGGCCGCATGCGGCCCGCGGGCCGTGAGTTTGACATGTCTGCGTAGACGAAACAGTATGCAACAATTAAAAATCTCAACTAGGTGTAGTGTATTTGACGTACGTTAAACAGTCGAGATCCGATAGCGGTCAATCAACTCACATTGGGTGGGGCTATGAAACGGAACAGTTGCGTATGTTTCACTAACATGTTTGTCATTCTGATCTCCTAACTGCCAACAATCTCCGGTATTTTTCCTTTGTCTGCCTTTGTGGAATATGTTCACGAAACAACCGGAGATTATTTCTGATCCGCAAAATGGCAATTAGGCGATCAGAATGGCAAAACGTGCTTGCGGAACTTACGCAACTGTTCCGTTTCATAACCCCACCTGTCTGAATGAATAACCCTACGTCATGGTCACCTTAAAATAATTGTCAATTTTGTTTGACACCTAATTGCTAGGGTTGTGCAAATTTGAAAGCTTTTCCGCGTTTTTATTAATGATGATGATGATGATAAACACGCGATATGACTTCAATTTAATTGATGCCTCCTACCATTTTTTATGTAACAATTAAATATGTATCTTATTTAATAATTTACAGTAAATTAGCAAATAGAAAATACAAATAATGCTGTAATAGCAATAATATGCGTTGCGGTTACGAGAAATAGAATTATAGAAGCATTCGCCAGGTTGGGAATATTAATTACAGTCAGCTTTGAAGAAAAACGTGTGCTTTTAAAACGTGATAATGAGGGGTAATTTTGTATCATTCGTTGTTTCTGACACGGGGAAGGTAAATCAGACATAAAGTACTTGTGGACATTAATATGAACATACAAGGTAATGGTTTATATTGCATGATTCGCAAGAAAATAATCATATTCTACATATCCGTTGGTTCTATAGGGTAACCAGACATCCCCCTTTACAAAATGTGCATTTTCACTATATGCCCCCTGTCTTCTATTGGTCAAAACTTTCCCATTATATTTCAGCTTACGAAACAATATATAATTTTTATAATTGAAAAATTGGATGAAATTTTTTTTTTTTAATTTTTGTCTCCCTTTTTTAACTTGACCATCTGGTCACCCTAGCTATATGTCAAATCGGCATAAAATCACACACTTCTCTTCGCTGACATCATCAACAAAATTCATTGCATGATCACAACAAAACTGGCCGTATCACTCCCCCACATTGGGGTTATCGCACACAAAAACGATCTATTACATTTTTAATTACTTAATGTTAGGTCATGATATGAAATTTCGTTTTTGGAAGTCTTGTCTCAAACTTGAGAATAAGATTCGTTTTATGAATGCCCAAAAAGTTGACCTCGCGCGTAGTTACAATCATTATCCGCCCATTACGCAAACTGTTTATTAAATTTGTAATTCTTTTGTAAACAAAGTTTTTATGAATGATACGGAAAATTCTTTGAGTGTTGGGAAATGAATTGTGTTGTGGTATTTTTAGAAATCGTGTTTTCTGCTAAATGACCCACTGATCTTCGTTTTTAAGACAATATGTGTGCCAAAAGTGCTTATTCGTATACTATCAAAACTAGGAAAAAATCCTCATACATAATCAAATTTAAAGTCAAATTCCGCAAAGTGATTATATCCCTACAAATACTGCTATCTTAGAACGCATGCGCAGTCTAAAATGCCACCTGTATAGGGTGCTATTTCTCGGCGTTTTTTCTTTGCAACTTTTGATTTGAGATATTTTGCCCAACCCTATCGCATCGCACATATCCTCTTTCCCCCAAATCCCCACCTAACTTTCCCCTATTATAAATTTTTTTATCGGTTTTATAAGTCAATTGATATGAACTTGTTTAGTTTGTACAGTATCAACCGGTCAAATATGAAATGCTACCCCTGTCACCGGTGTCGCGACATCGTTTGACGCTCGTGCAACGCAAAACTTTGGTGCTGGACTTGGACGAAACCCTGATACATTCACATCATGATGCGATGCCCCGAAACATGGTCAAGCCCGGCACACCGTACGATTTTACAGTCAAGGTGACAATCGATCGGCATCCGGTGCGATTTTTTGTACACAAGCGCCCGCATGTGGATTTTTTCCTCGATGTGGTAAGTACTCAGTCATTTATTCCATTTATGCACAGCTTCCGTTTAAGGAAACAGAGCTGACATTCTGTAAGGCGATATGTGAATGGCGACAGTCACTTCAACTGTTTTTGGTAATCTTTGTATGGAACGAAGGAATGAATGGAATGTGCATTTTCCTCGATAGACAGCCATTCCCGGTCCATTATATGTATTTCCAGATTGAGCGTTCGACGATACATAAAAAATTAAAGCTGTCGCCTATCGCTTGCCAGAATGCCAGCTCTGATTTTGATTGCTCAAAATAATGTTTTTTCATCTCGGAATTTTTTATTATACATAGTTATATTTATTTTAATTAAAACAATTCATCTAAAATATTTCTAAAAAATGCGCGTATACAATTTTTTAATAACTTTATTTCTCCTAGGTATCGAAATGGTACGATCTGGTAATCTTTACGGCCAGTATGGAAATTTATGGTGCTGCAGTTGCCGATAAATTGGACAATGGTAGAAATATTTTACGTAGACGTTACTATAGACAACACTGCACGCCCGATTATGGATCGTATACCAAAGATTTGTCAGCGATCTGTGGTGATTTGAATAGGGTAAGACCCGCAGTCATATACAGTACTCCTCTACAAAAGCCTATCCAGATACTCACTGATGCGATATTTGTTGCTCTTTTTTTTTGCAGATATTTATCTTAGATAATTCGCCCGGCGCTTATCGATGTTACCCGCAAAATGCGATACCAATCAAAAGTTGGTTCTCAGATCCAATGGATATTGCCCTGTTATCACTATTGCCGATGCTTGATGCACTCAGGTTCACGAATGATGTACGATCGGTGTTATCGCGCAATTTACAGCTACATGGTCAGTGGTAGCAGGTAAGACGGGGAAAAATGATAATAATGTAGTATAAGAGTTTGAGAGAGTCGTAATATAATTTAAAATATGGTTTGGACTGATCCATTTACTCCTGTTCACGGTGTGACTCGAACCCACGACCCTGTGCACCGAAGGTGTACGCACTAACCACTACACCAACCAGACTACGAATATGAAAATACAGTATGTTAATGCTGGCACAATAATATAATTTTGTCAGGACGAGTTTTAGCGATTTAATGATTTCCAGTGTACATATTTGAAGTCAGTCATAGTACATAGAGCCCCATCCCCAATTCAGCAAATTGGCTATGTAAACCGTGTTCAGCTAGACTTTCGAGTTATCTGCATCACGTTAATGAAAAAAATCGCCAAGAAGTAAAATTGTTTTAAATACTCGAGGTAACCATTTGAAGGTTTTCGATAAATGTATGCGAAATCTAAACTGCTACAAGTGCCAGTAGAAGTTTGCCTGGAAGTAATAATTCGAATCAAACAAAATGCCTGAGATGAAACCCACCATTTGACTACATTTTCCTCCAAAAAATAACTGGACGTATGTATGTGCATCAGTTTTCTCTCTCCTGAAGAGCAATGAAAATGCCCTCTGACTACCTTGCAAAGGAGCAGTCATCCCGCCGGCGCCATTTTCAACAAAGCAAAAAAGAATGGCACTCAAATTTCTCTAAGTTTTATCTGGTCGAGTGAGCCGGAGGGTGGAAAGATAAAACTTCACCACGTCTAGAAAATAAAAGAGTAACTCTGTTTTGGATTCCTAGCCGTAGGCTTGTTCCTAACACACGTAAAATTTTTTTAGTATCGGTTTTCGAAATTGGTGGTTTTCAGGTACCTTCTTTTACGATTATTTGTCATAGACCATTTAATTCAATGTCAAAGCTACAGGAATGCCGGCTAAGTCAATATACATTAAACAAAATGACCAGTTGGACCCAAATTCGAAGGGCTCTTAAAAGTCGAGCAGCTGGCTAAGCAGTACCGATAGAGGCACTGCGTCGTATGTGACCATGTGTGGAATACAGGCCTCTCAGAATATTCATTTGCGGAATTTAGAAGCATGCCTCTTTTTGTAATTTTAGGACCATATTCGCCCAGAATGTTATGCCTCTCGAAGCAGAAATGAATGGATTAAAATCTCCTGAGATGCTCAAGGATAGATATGATTTTTTTCAGGCACACCGCGTTAAAAATGGCTCATTGTTACAGTGATATCAGCTACTTTTTTTTAAACAATTGCTGAAATCTTCTTGCTACTTTCCGGTATGTAGTTCTGTCGAATTTTCACCCACTAAGGGTACAATCAAACGACGCGAAAACGGCTCGCAAGCTCGAGACATAAAAATGTATTGGCTTATATGGGAAGCTCGCGATGAGCGAGAGCAAGCGAGAGCCGTGTCACTGTCAAAACACGGCTGAATGTGCGGGTTGTGATGCACGATATGTGAAAACAGGTCCTGCTAGTCCAACACCACCACCCCCTTCCTCCCTCTGGAATTCTATCACATTCAAAAAATTACGTGTCTAGTTTCTTCTTCTTTTAGCGGTGAAGAAAGGCCTGCAACCGCTGTGCATATTTGTGGATCTGTTTGATGGTTCGACGTAGTCCTCACCGCTGCAGGTGCAATAGGGCCTAGGGCTTAGATAGTATCTTCTTCAATTTGCTTTAAGCTCAAACACATGTGCCGATGGGACTATTGCCGGTATTGTCCAGGGCGCGTAAGGAAATGAGTTTTATAGTGGTTCACAACACCATGTTTCCGGATGACCCATTTAGCTATATCAGGAATGAGGCAGGTGGTCTTACGGCAACTGCCTCTACGGGGCGGACCACACCCGTTTTGTTCTGCAAAATGGCCAAAAGCTGCCAATATGCCTTCCTGGCAAGAGCCCGGCAGGAGCCCTGAAGGTTCGATGCAGGAAGGTTGTGTTTGTCTGTGTATATGTGTGGGTACGATGTATGTGTTTTTTCGTCATATTGGGAGCATTACATCTCGGCGCGGCTGCTCTCAATTTTACTAATTCGCGCCGGTGTTGAAACAAATCCAGGCCCAGAGGTATGGATTTGTAGTGTCTGCAACCAACGTATCGGTTCGAATGCCAGATCAGTGCAGTGTAATTGCTGCAGGGAATGGGTTCACTTTAGGTGTTCAGGGTTACGAAGACAAGGTCAACACTCCTTAGCATATGTTGCGCCAGGTTGTATAAATTCCGGGCAACCCAGGGCTGCTCCCAGCCCACCTTCCCCACCACTGCCCCCTACACCGCCAAACAATATGATAAGGAATGCCAGACCCAGTCTTACGCCTGGCCCTCCTCCTCCAGCAGTCTTCACTGCACTATCTATATTACAGTTTAACTGTAATGGCATTCACCGAAAAATCGCTGAGATCACACACTTCTTGAGTTCCAACAGAATTCTCATCGCCGCCATCCAAGAGACGTTGCTTCACGCAAACTCGTCTCTAAGCGTCCATAGCGAATATGTTATACTGCGGAAAGATCGACCGGCCGCCACGGATGATTCTCACCCTGGAGGTGGACTTGCCTTCCTAATACACAAGTCCGTACATTACTGTGTATTAGATGTAGTTGCTGACGGTACGGCGGAAATTCAAGCCATCTCAGTTCCATCAGGGAGTACTAATATCGAAATTTTTAATATATATGTACCACCTCACTCTAGTTGCCCTTCTGGCTATCGTTTCGATATTGGTCCTCTCCTTTCCGGAGAGCACAGGGTCATCCTTGGCGACTTTAATGCGCACCATGAGCTCTGGCATTCGGACCTCAACAACAATGCCAGGGGTATAACTATCGCCGAATCACTTGACGCCTCAGAATTCTGTTCACTTAATGAAGACTCGCCGACTAGAGTCGTGGGCACTTGCAGTAGTTCTCCTGACATAACTATTGTCAGTGCCAGCCTAATTGCTGCTTCCCGATGGGAAGTACGTACTACCCTTAAATCAGATCACCTCCCAATCATTATAAAGATTGACAAACCAGCGAACATGACTAAGTCAGAGAAGCGAACGTTTGTCAATCACAAGAAAGCCGATTGGGATGGTTTCAAAGCTTACTCGTCGGCGAAGTTCATGGAGCTAACATCACCTATCACCATTCATGAGGCCGAGAAAAATATTAGGAACGTCATTACCACAGCCGCGGCACGTTTTATTCCGGCAGGACGTATCCCGAAAGTTCGGCCTAACTTTTCCACTAGTGCCGCCAGATTAGCCGATGAACGTGATCAGATCAGAAGCGCCCACCCTGATGATCCCAGAATTCAGGAGCTTAACTCCGAAATTGACCGACAAGTTAAAGACTATAGGAGGGCGAAATGGAATCAGCACCTCGATGAATGTAACCTCAATGAAGGTGTCAGCAAATTATGGTCTACCGTCCGCGCCCTTTCCAATCCTCGGAAAGAAAAGGGCAACAACGCCATTGAATTTGGCAACACTAAAACCTGCGATCCTCTTCAGTGTGCTAGCCTGTTCAATAAACAATTTATTGAACATCCCAAGTCTGACGGCCTCAAGCGCAAAATTAGAAGACGGATTCGCAGCCGGGTTGTTGACACCATACCATCTTTTACAGCGGACCAGGTTAAAAAAGTCATCGAGAATGCTAAAAACTCCAAGGCCCTCGGACCAGATGGCATTTCGATGACCATGTTGAAGCATCTCGACCTTCCAGCCATTGAGTATCTCACGGCCGCCTTTAACTTGTCGATGTCCACGCTTGCCATCCCTGAAATCTGGAAAACAGGTCGAATTGTTCCCTGTCTGAAGCCAGGGAAGAGCGCAAATCTCGGGGAATCCTACCGCCCCATTACGATACTTTCTCCTGTCGCAAAGACGCTGGAGGCCCTTATTCACCCCACTCTTGTTGCACATGCGAAGCTAGAACCTCACCAGCATGGCTTCAGGAAGATGCATAGTACCACCACTGCCCTCGATGCGATCACTACACGCATTCGTGATGGGCTAAATCAACGCAGTCGTTGTCACAGAACTGTTCTGGTGGCAATAGACCTATCAAGTGCATTCGATAAGGTCAATCATTCAGGCCCGTGCGCAGGGGGGGGTTTTGGGGGTTGAAACCCCCCCCCCCATTGGCAAATGTTGCCAGAATTTCTTATTAAATACTATTGTTCTCATAAGGCAAAAATTTAACTTCATAAAAATGTAAACTGGCGTTGTTAATTTATACCTTGCCAAAAGAATTTTCTCTCGCCGCTAGACACCATCCAGTTCCGGACAGTTCAAGCACATTCGTGGGAGAAACTCATAAGTGTTGGTATGCAATCCGAAAAGCGGTATTTTCCCTATACCGAACGTATTGTAATTCAAAGATAAATGTAACCGCGCGGCATGTGTTTTTGTAGTGTAGTGATAGTAGTGGGTGAACTATTGTAGGGCATTGCAGGGGATTTGTTGTTGATTGCGACATTTCAAGGCTCTAGCTGCCAAGGTTTAGAGGTTACATCCGTCAAAAGATGAGATTTTAAGATGAAAAAATCAGCCATTGTACTCTATTCCGATTCCTTTATCAACCTCTATAGGAAAATGCATACTAATGAAATGACTCAGCATGGGTTTTAGGTGGTTTTTTCCCAAATTTCATTAAAATCCATTTAAAACGGTGTTACAAGCCGTGCTCTGTGGCCATGATTGTTCGGTCACTACTCTGTGATATAGAGATTCATAGAGAGAGAGAGAGAGAGAGTTTCTAAACTCGTCATGACCCGCCGCAAATTTATTATTCAGAAGAAGATGATAAGAAACATTCTTATTGCGACTAATAAGTGGTATGGCTGACAACCGTATCACACTCCGAATTTTGTTGTCTTTGTAACGTTGACGATTACACATGCCACACGGTAGTCGTCAACGCACCATCCTCCACTAGGAGTTAGGGTAAATCAAGGTAGGTAAAAGCCTAGGGGAACGACATGGCATCCCTATCGTAACTATGAAGAAATCCTTATTCTCCTCGTGAAATATTGCCACCAGGTTTCGATAAGATTTATACCTAAGGCTCGTCCTTTGGTATTTGGTTTACTATAATTCGGTGACTCACCCCTCGCTCCGGTCAGATCTCACACTGTCAGTCTCGCATTAAGGTACGTGTTCGTAGAGGCGACTCTTGGGATGATCGCTCAGCGATCGTAGTTTTGCATCAAATTCCGAGCCATATTTGCATATTTTTGTAATGGTG
This sequence comes from Microchrysa polita, assembly GCA_949715475.1. Lineage (NCBI taxonomy): Eukaryota > Metazoa > Arthropoda > Insecta > Diptera > Stratiomyidae > Microchrysa > Microchrysa polita. Next base: position 15,714,591 of record OX454419.1, read on the forward strand.
TTACTTTCCATGTGTCGACCATAACATGTCTGTATAGAAAATATGCGCGTATAGTGGTCAGAACCGATGGTTTAACTGCGATCGCTGAGCGATCATCACATGGGTCGTCTCTACGAACACGTACCTTTAGAGAATTCGCCAATATTTTTGCGAAGCAGTGCTGTTGCGAAATAGGAAAAGACAAAGTGCAAGCGCAGCGAGCAGTGAGCTAATGGAAAGCAATTTGTTGGATTTGGATCTCTGGCTCGTCCATACATTTACTCAAATCCTATAGGTCGTCTGTTAACTAAGATCTCGCTGTCTGTCGGCCTTTTCACAATTCGCCAAAAAGTTGATACGTAGCGCTGCTTGGAAATAGGATGAAGCGAGCGCAACAAGCGGTGAGTTAATGTCAGGCAATTCGTAAGCTTTATATTTCTGACTCGTCCATACATATACTCAGACCCTGCACCTCGCCCTTTACTCCGCTCAGACCTTGCTTTATCTGTCTCGCTATTTAGTATTCGCGACGTAGTGCTGTTGCGGAACAAAGTAAGTCCAGCGAGCGGTAAGCCAACGGATGACAATTCGTAAAATTTAGACCTCTGGCTCGTCCTTAAGTTTACCTAAATCCTGTGCCTTGCCCTTCGCTTCATCCAGACCTCGCCATGCCTTTTGCGCTTTTCAGAATTCGCCTAAATTTGCGACGCAGTGATGGTGCTAAGAATGATAAGGTGAGGTGCAAGCGCGGCGATCGGTAAGCCAATGGACGCCATTTCGTGAAATTTAAACCTATGACTCGTCCGTATAACCTGTAGCTCAGAATACTCTGCGCGCTCACACTCTGTCTGTCGTGCATTAGAAAAACAGCCAACATGTTTGCGACATAGACCTCGGACCTGGAACCTATATATATTATGGTTGAATTAGATATCCCGCGTCAGCATCAGCATCGGCAGAGGCATCGGCATCAGCAGAAAAATTTCAATTTAGAACACACGCATTTGCCTTTGATGACCCACATTGACAGCAGCGGCAGAAGCATCGGCAGAAGCATTTTTCTGCTTCTGCCGCTGCTGTCATTGTGGGTCATCAAAGGCAAATGCGTGTGTTCTAAATTGAAATTTTTCTGCTGATGCCGATGCCTCTGCCGATGCTGATGCTGACGCATCCAATCTATTTCAACTATTACTCTGGATTTGCTTGACAACCGAATTCCGCTAGTTTGTGTACAGCATTGGGCTTTTGGGAGTCTGGTCACCTTATTATAGCCTGTATATTTTAAACTTTAAATATACCTTTCGATGAAAAATTTGAATATATAAGTTCAACCCCCCCCCTTCGATGATTCCTGCGCACGGGCCTGCAATCATTCAATGCTCCTAGCAAACCTGTTGAATATGCATCTTCCTGCACAAGAGATCCGTTGGATTGCCAATTATCTAGCTGGTCGGCACTCCTTCACCGAGTTTCGAGGCAAACGTTCTAAGCTTAGGAAAATCAAATTAGGTGTTCCACAGGGAGGGGTACTCTCCCCCACTCTGTTCAACATCTACATGTCCGGCCTTCCCACACCACCTGAAGGAATCGAGGTGATTTCCTATGCTGACGATTGCACCGTACTCGCCACAGGGAATGATAAGGATGAAATGCGCCTCCGAATTAATCGCTATCTAGGACGATAACAGGCATTTTTCCAAAGCCGAAACCTTACCATCTCTGCGTCCAAATCTTCTGCGACTTTTCTAACCACTTGGTGGGAGGACATCAGATGGGAGATGGATATACGTATTGGCAACAATTCTGTTCCTACTGTTAAAAACCCCAAAATTCTCGGGCTTCACCTAGAGAACATGATGACGTCTGCGAATCATGCAGCTTCAGTATGTGAAAAAATGCGCAGTAGGAACAACATCCTAAAAGCTCTAGCTGGTAGCACCTGGGGCAAAGATAAAGAAACCATGCTAGCCACTTATAAAGCGGTGGGTCGAGCGGCCGCTGATTATGCAGCCCCAGTTTGGACACATAGTCTATGTGACACAAACTGGTCCAAAGTTCAGGTCTGCCAAAATGCCGCTCTACGCATCGCGACAGGTTGCCTTCTGATGTCTGCCCAGGATCACTTACATCAGGAGACAAAATTGATGCCAATACGTGATCACAATCTCCTACTCTCTAAACAGTATCTTGTTGGTTGCTACCGTGAGGATCATCCCAATAATCATCTCATGGACCGAATTCCTCCACCACATGTCAGGCGTGGTTTACGAGACCTTGAGAGAGAGGTTCAGGGATACAAATGGGACCCTTACGATGAAGTTACATACCGAGCCGCCATTGCAGCGATCCACACTGAAGAAGTGAATCGGTCTATCGCGAGTTTAGGTGCGAATAGAGTCCTCTCAGAGCGCCCACCACCAATTTCGCCTGAGGAGATTAGGCTCCCGAGAGCCACCAGAGTAACACTAGCTCAACTTCGGTCGGGCTTTTGTTCACGCCTTAATTCGTACCTTTCTCGCATAAACCCGGACATCCAAAACATCTGTCCAAACTGCAATGGTACTCCTCATGATGTGGGCCATTTGTTTCAATGCCCCGCTGCGCCCACTGATCTTACCCCTATATCACTGTGGCAAACCCTATCGCAGCAGCTATGTTTTTGTCCTTAGACCTCACGGACACAAACATCGACGAACCATAAATCGTACCCACATAGATGCACAGAGGTTACACACCTTTCTGCACCGCTACAAGAAGAAGAAGAAGGAATGAGGCAGAATTACCATCGTGCAGTTACTGTTTCCATCCATTGCTGTTCCCTCGGTCTTTCTATCTTTCTCCGATTTGATAAGGCTTTCATTGTATTGCTGCCGACCACCATTCAATATACTTGCCTCATGTCAATGTCAATTGGAATCACTTCAGCGACCATGTAGGCAGTTTTGTCAGAGGTTGGCGGATACGCAGGCATGGAAAGTTCCGGGAAACTATGATCTCCAGCAGCGAGCCAACAACATACCCCTGTGGATTCCTCTATAAGCTACAAGCACTTCACTTGTCTTCTATTAAAGGACACGGTCTTGCTTGTTATCGAAGCAAGGTAACCAGGAACCTACATTCCTTCCAAAGCAGCGTGAATTTGTAGAAGTGATAGCGCTCCTGACATAATCGTTTCTATGAAACAGCAAGTACCGTTATAGAACGAATCTCCTATCATCTTAGTAACCGCCATAACTGCATCTACTGTAGACCCGCTCATTATCTAAATCCATACTGTTGACTGTATGACAAGCACGCATTTTCTTCCACTATCGATAACAGTCTATTGAAAATAATCCGCTCGAATATCTTTCCCATCGTATCGAGCAGGCAGATAAGCGGACATAAGTTTGGCTCTGCTGCCATATAGTATTCGGTTTAGGAAAGAGTACCAATTTCTAAATTTTCCAAGAAAGCTCCAAAGGCTCTGACAAACAATTGTTACTTTTAACTCTTTGATGGGGATTCCTTTCGGAGCCGGAGATTTCACATCCTCGTCAAAGCCCAGAAGCAGATTGTCGAAGCTTTACTTCCTAAAACTTCCTGTTCGTATAGAGGAAACAGAATACAACGGTATTTTTAATTAGCATCGCGCACTTTACGTTCTGTGTTTTTTCATCACCCTGTAAAACACCCTGCTTAAAACAGTTTTTTTTTCTTATCGCTCCAGGACCTGTACCTTTTTGTCCAGACCGAATAGACGTTGTGCTTTCGGACAGTTTTGCCGAAGACTTAATTTTGCAAAACGCCATTAGTTTCCCCTTCTTTTACTTAGAGACTTCGTCCAATGCATAGAGGCGTTTTGAGCTGTTGTCAAATTGTTCAAAACTTGTACATATCTGTTCCGCGGTTCCTAACAAGTAGAGGGGATACGCAAATCAAAATTGCTTGGTGGTCGCCTTGATTGTAAAGCTCACCACAACTGGCGTCAAAAAGCTGCTAACAAATGACAGATCAATAATGGATACCACATTTTCTAAAGGTGTTACCACTTACCCGTCGATATCTCAATCTTGAATAGTTCGAGCGAGCAGATCCTGTGCTGCCTGGTAGCATTAACTTCTTCCGATGTACAAAGAGCAGCTTAAACTACCCGCTGGATGCATGCAGTTCACTTCTTCGGTTTCTTTGCACAGAATGCATTTGTGCTCTCTCTCTCGCAGAGCGCCGCCCTATGGCTTGCATCTCCGCATTTAAGTTAGGTGCTCAATATGTAGTGCTTGCCAGTAAGGTTTTTAGCAAACTAACCGAATTTCAATCTGATAAAGTTCTTCCAACCAATTTTTATTTTCTCCACTCTTACCACCTTGTTCGCTATATCTGTGCACGCACTTATGGTACAATCAGGGTACCAACCTACGTCTTAGAGACTTAACTGCATCCGGTTGATCTCTAATAATAATTGCAGGAACGAAACACAGACCTCTTCAACCTCGTCAAGATCCTTGGACATGATAGACGAGAAATACCCTGGAGCTACAGAGGGAGAAGCGTAGACGCAAGTCTGCTACCCCGGGTGATGGCTGATTAGCCTAAATTGGCCCGATGAAGTAATATTGAAAGGTGATCTCGCATGGTCAAGCGATGACGAAAGAGGTGTTTAGGTTTAGTCGGTAAGAATCCGACATAACTGCATGCTGGCGGTCTCTGCTACACGGCAAAAAAGGCGAGAACCACCAGGAAACATAAAACATACATGCTCTGCCGCATCTCGGTTTTCTCTCTGCTGAAGAAGGGAAGGAATTTATTTGTCGGTTGGTCAAGCAGCAGCGACCTATTTCGAAAACCGGCGAGCCATGTGAGAGAAGTGAAGTTTTTGACCTAAAAGGGGCGAAAAGCAGTTCCTGATTTTTTCATAGAAGCTTATGTCGCTTCTTTCTGGTTCTTGGTAAACATTTTTAACTTAAATCGAGAAATGAATTCGAAAGAGAGTTGGCTTGTCACATTAGTAAGCTAGAGTAAAATTGGCAATTGGCAAGGCGATTAGGCGACAGTCACTTAAAGTTTTATTGGAATCATCTAATGCTGAATCTGGAAATCTAATAGACCTGAAATAGCTGCGTATCACCAAAAGTAGTTTATCATGGTCGATATGTAGAAATTTCACGTTCATGATGTATTTATTGATATCTTATATCAACAAAAAAATAAATTAACTCTCACCTATCGCCCTACAGAATTATATATAAGACGTGAGCTATAATTCTCAATAATTTGATAAAACATAGAAAATGGGTGTTGGCATCCCTTTTAGATTCCGGTTTCAAGAGGGACCCCTGTAAAGATGTGACAAACAGAGCCGCCATTGCAGCGATTCAGACTGAGGAAATGGATTCCGAGAGCCACCAGGACGACATTAGCTCAACTTCTGTCGAGTTTTTGTTCTTGCCTGAATTTATATAAAGGGTTATCCGTTTTCTCTTTCGAAAAGTAAACTTAAATTAAACACTGTAAATATTTGAATTTCGATGAAATTTTTATTTCATAATAAAGTTTGGATTATGCCATTATACGTGGAATATCTGACCTTTTGCGGGTACAACGGTTTCTCAGCGGTCACTCACTGCCCCAGATGCGATAATTTTGTTTGTTTACATAGCCACCGAGCGCAAAATGGGCCTCATCGCTAAAAAAAGATTTTCTTCGAAAAATCGGCATCGGTGACCTGCTTTTCTGAGTACTCACGACGCAATCTGTGATCAGCCGGCTTTAATACTTGCGTGAGCTGCACTTTATAAGGATGTGTAAGACACTAAGACTTTACTTTGATATATAATTATTAAATTTTTTTTTTAATGAACATGGCGTACTGGACATTTGTATGCATAAAATACGATACTCACCTGATCTATACCGCCTGATACCATCTGTAATGAGAAAAAGACAACCAATGAGCCTGCAGTTACATGCACTGAAGATACCAAGTTATTTGAAACGTAAACGAAATATAATTCAAAGATCTATGTTGGCCCGGCCAACAAACAGGAAGAAGAGGAGAGCGAAGGAGAACCACTTGTCGGCGTCGTCGTCTCAGCATCGGTCATCGGCTTCTCGTTATATCGGTTGATTCTGGCTCAGGTACCCAAACGGCAATGCGAGGTAGACGCAGGATGGATGTATCGGTTGATTCGGCTGCTTCTCCTTGGTTCAATCCCACTTCACTACCATCCTCATTCTTCTATATCCAGAAGTAAAGTCTTTCTACCTAAGGCACACAACTTCTGGCGAAAACATTATCATTAGGTATTCTATGGTAGAATACGGAGGGGGAAACCACAACCTCCTAGCTAATACAGAGGGGGATCAACTCCGGAACGGAGCACCGCGCCTCTACTCACATTTCAGAGAGGGGAACACCACAACCTCTCAAACACACAACACGAAGAGGGGAGACACCACAACCTCTTCAAACATTAACTCAACGAGGAGAGGGGAGACACCACAACCTCTCCAACACGTAAACTCTGTGCAAAGAGGGGGAACACCACACCCTCTCGAGTTTATCACAAGTAGAAAGGGAAGACACCACAACCTTTCTACGAACGTCAATTCAACATGAAGAGGGGAAACACCACAACCTCTCCAAAACGTAAACTCTGTGCAAAGAGGGGGAACACCACACCCTCTCGAGTTTATCACAAGTAGAGAGACACCACAACCTTTCTACAAACACAACGCTGGGAGCGGGACGACCACAAAACAACATTACTTTCCGGAAAGGGGGAAACCACAACCTTTCCATACAACACTCACTCAATACTGAATCTTAGAATACCTGTAGGTAATTTTCGATGCTGTACACACAGCAAAACCTAGTCCGCCATAAATCAGATCTCACACAATTAGCATAACAACAATACAAGCAACTACAAGCTCAGTGTACTCACCTACATACAACGTCTTTTCCTACCGACACCTTAGCAACAGCCAACAACCATCGAATGTGTCGTGATATCTTAAAATGGATTTTCTCGCGTCACACTTCACAAACACCCCGGAAAAACACTTGACGCGAACCACGCTCGTGTGGAATAAACCTAATTCTAAATGTCGATGATTAGTCGCGTAATTTGACCACGGGAATATAACAAAACCAAACCAGGAACATAAAAGCGCTTGACGTACCACTAGGAAAAAATGAGCGATTTTATTTTATTTTTCAATTGTCATTTAATTTCATGGCTTACTATGAAAATACAATCCTTCAAAAACACCAAGCATCCTACAGATGGAGATGAAGGACCAAATGCAAAATGCGCCACAATGTGCCGTAAGATAGGCCTAAATGCTGGGATCGGCGCGGAATCGAGAAATTCGGGTCTTCGGCCACACTCACAGCGGCGATGTTTTCGGTCGAACGAGCAAAACGATGATACACAGGTGTAAGAAATGTCCGTCACCGATCCAGTTTCTTCAAATTTTTTCACTACGCAATTGTGCCCTCATTAGGACGATTATGTCGACCATAATCGCGTAATGCACGAAACGTTTGGAATACACTGACATTTGGCAGATGTCGAATGGCAGGGCTTTAATTTCCGAAACACGAAATGGATAACCCTGTATATCTCGAATAAACGCGGACCATCAAGACATCGATGCGAACTCGGCAGGCGCGCGTCATTATAAGGACCATTTATTTTAATGCACAGTTCTGGTTCAATCTGCGGGAAAATTATATCGCAGTTGCAATATACTTCCCCTAGATATTACGGTCAAGAAACACCACGAACTCTAAAGCTGATTCACAAATATGCACAGGATTGCTCACGTTTTTCGGCACCCACTAAAATCAAATCGCACAGCGAGGACGTTTTGGGTCAACCGTCTGAGTACAATTTTTTTCTATTTACGCAGAAGGAAGGCAAGAAGTTCGCCCTTCACATCCCAGATCGGGAGGGCTAATGGCAACACGTGTATGGATCCTAGAAGCATCGCTTGGTTCACTGATGGCTCTAAGATCGATCACGGTGTAGGTGCTGGACCCAATACCAGGATCTCGGTTGCAATGAGCAAATGGCCTAGCGTCTTCCAAGCCGAAATTCATGCCATCAGAATCTGTGCCAGGGAGATCCTCGGATCACTGATAACCAGGCAGCAATTAAGGTGCTAGCTTCACACAAGTTTACCTCGGAAATGGTCAGCGAGTGCTTTGACCTCCTTCGCAACGTCTCCATCCGTAACTCTGTTTCAATCTTTTGGGTTCCGGGTCATAGAGGCGTTGAAGGTAATGAATACGCGGACGAATTAGCAAGGGGGGCTCAGCTTCTATACTCATCGGTCCTGAGCCCTTCTGAGGAATCAGCTGGAGAGCTGCTAGAGGCGTAATTGGTAACTGGTCTTCCGGTCTGAGGTGTAACTACTGGACATCGCACCCTGGCCTAAGAGTTTCAAAAGAGCTAGTGTGTCCCTTCAGCTATTCCGATATTAAGAGTCTGCGCAGAACCGAGCTTAGACTATTAATAGGCTTTCTTACGGATCATTTCGGGCTCCGATACCATCTCCATAAAATTGGTCTATCAAGGGAGACCCAATGTCGCCTTTGCCTGGAGGAAGACGAAATCTCCATTCATTTTTTATTGGAATGCCCGGCGATCGTCAGGTCCAGGAGATCAATCCTTGGGCGTGATTTACTAAGCACCATAATGATTAGGTCCTCCTCTCTGAAGGATCTTCTATCCTTTATTAAATTTGTTGACGACCTTCTGAATTAATCTAGATGACTGTGTAAAAGGTGGACTTTGATGTTCATGTTGCTGCCAAACCTATGAAAACTGTCCAATAGTTGCTCGACTACTGTCTCATAATTTGATGCAATATTGCCTAGAAAGTTGTTGACTATACTCTCAAATTCCAGCCATGCTGTCTTTTCAATTTCTTCTATTGATTCAATAAAATTTGTATCTCTAAGAAGCTGCCGAATCTGTGGACCGTCTTCTTCTTCTTGTAGCGGTGCAGAAAGGTGTGTAACCTCTGTGGATCTATGTGGGTACGATTTATGGTTCGTCAATGTTTGTGTCCGTGAGGTCTAAGGACAAAAACATAGCTACTGCGATAGGGTTTTCCCACAGTGATATAGGGGTAAGATCAGTGGGCGCAGCGGGGCATTGAAACAAATGGCCCACATCATGAGGAGTACCATTGCAGTTTGGACAGATGTTTTGGATGTCCGGGTTTATGCGAGAAAGGTACGAGTTGAGGCGTGAACAAAAGCCCGACCTAAGTTGAGCTAGTGTTACTCTGGTGGCTCTCGGGAGCCTAATCTCCTCAGGCGAAATTGGTGGTGGGCGCTCTGAGAGGACTCTATTCGCACCTAAGCTCGCGATAGACCGATTCACTTCTTCAGTGTGGATCGCTGCAATGGCGGCGCGGTATGTAACTTCATCGTAAGGGTCCCGTTTGTATCCCTGAACCTCTCTCTCAAGGTCTCGTAAACCACGCCTGACATGTCGTGGTGGAGGAATTCGGTCCATGAGATGATTATTGGGATGATCCTCACGGTAGCAACCAACAAGATACTGTTTAGAGAGTAGGAGATTGTGATCACGTATTGGCATCAATCTGTGGACCGTCAAATACACAAGCCTTTATCTTCTCGTATATGATGTTGTTGTTGTTGTAGTAGCGGCACAAATGGGGAAACATTTAGTAAAGTTGCACATTGTCATTCGAAGATGGTGGGCATTCCATCCTCGAGGTCAAGATTTAGGAAAAAAGTTGCTTCGATGGGTTGTGTCCATAACGCAAGTGGTGTGAGGTGCGTGGGAGCAGCTGAACAATCGAAAATATGGTCCACGTCATGTGGACTGGTTCCGCAGGCTGGGCAGGTGTTGGCGACTTCATTGTTTATTCGCGACAAATAGGAGTTTAGTCGCGGGCACCAGCCGGATCGAAGTTGAGCTAGGGTGGTACGAGTTGCTCTTGGTAGTGATTCTTCATCTGGAGATATGGCAGGAGGTTTGATGCCAAGTAGTTGTTCGTGAGACTTTGAGTAGCTTTATGAACTTCGGATGTGTGTAAGTCTGCAATGGCCGCCTTGTAGTCGGAGTCATCGAAAGGAACTTTTTTGTATCGCTGGACTTCACGCTCTTTGTCCCTGATTGAACGTCTGATACGACGTGGCGGTGGTGTTTTGTCCATGAGTGGGTTGTTCGGGTGGTTTGTTCGATAACATCCGACTAAATATTGCTTAGTGAGAAGTTCATTATGGCTCCTTAAAGTCATTAATTTTGTCTCCTGGTGTAGATGATCTTGTGAAGACATCTTAACACAGCCGGAGATGGTGCGTAGTGCTGTGTTTTGGCAGGTTTGAATGTGGCTCCAGTTTGTATTGCAGAGACCATTTGTCCACGTTGGTGCTGCGTAATTGACCAGGGGGCGACCAATCGCTTTATACGTAGCCAAGAGGGTTTCTTTGTCTGTGCCCCATGTACTTCCGGCAAGTGCTTTTAATATTTTATTCCTGCTCCTGAGTTTGGAACATATATTTTCAGCGTGGGTGTTGAATTTGCCGGAGTTGTCAAGCGTGACACCAAGGATTTTGGGAGTCCTGGTTGTTGGGATGATGTGGGTGTCAACGTAGATGGGCAGTTGTGTGTTGTATTCTTGGTTGAAGCTTGTGAATAATGTGGCGGAGGACTTGGGCGCAGATAGCTTCAGATTTTTACTGGCGAAGAAAGCGTTGAGAACCTGCAGGTATTCGTTGATTAGATCGCACATTTCGGGAATGTAGTTACCAGTTGCCATGATGGTGCAGTCGTCTGCGTATGAGATGATTTGTAATCCCGTTGGTGGTGTAGGTAATCCTGCCATGTAGAGGTTGAAAAGAGTGGGGGATAAGACTCCACCCTGGGGAACGCCTTGCTTGATTTTCCTGAGTTTAGACTTCCCGTTTCTAAACTCTGTGCAGGATTGACGACCGGCAAGGTAATTAGCGATCCATTTATGGATGTACGGTGGTGTTGTATTGCGGAGATCTGTTAGCAATAGAGTGTGGTTGACAGTGTCAAATGCTTTTGACAGATCGAGAGCAACCAGGACGGTACCCTTGCATGGTTTCGGTTGGTTGAGTCCATTAAATATGTTGGACGTGATCGTATCGAGGGCGGTGGTGGTGCTATGCATTTTACGAAAACCATGTTGATGATTTGCAAGCTGTATGTGCTCTAAAAGTTTCGGCAATACAAGTGCTTCCAGTATTTTGGCCACAGGAGACAGGAGCGTTATCGGACGGTATGACTCTGCTAGAGTGTGGTCTTTACCTGGTTTGGGTATTGGGTTTATGCGGCCTTTCTTCCATAACTCAGGAATGATGAATGATTTTAACGATAGATTCATCGTGGCAGTGATATAATCAATGGCCGGTGAATCTAGATGTTTCAGCATGATCATAGCAATGCCGTCAGGGCCGAACGCTTTGGAATAGTTGGCATTTTTGATTGCAAATCCTTACTTGGTTTGAGGTAATTCGAAGGTGTTGATCGGTGATGCTATTGCGGATAGCTCTTGTGATGGTGCGCTTGAGCCTATCTTTTTCAGGATGTTCGACGAATTGCTGATTAAATTTGTGTGCGCATTTGTCGTCGTTATTATAGGACTTATCACCGAACTTAATGGCTACCTTACCTTTGGGTTTTGTGGGGTTAGATAACGCACGTACCGTTTTCCAAAGGTTGCTTACACCGGATTTTATGTGGCAGGATTTTAAATGCTTGTTCCATTGTTGCCTTCTGTGGTCATTTACTTGCTGGGTTATCACATTATTTAAGTCGCTGATACGAGGATCACTGGGGTCTATTGCTCTGAATTCATCCCTCATTTTTGCCAATTCTACGGCACTTGATGGAAAATGTGGTCTCAAGATTGGTATGCGGCCGGAAGGAATGTGTCTATTAGCAGCATCTACGATAATCCGTCTCAGATTTTTTTCAGCGGTGCGTACGTCGGTGGGAATTTGTAAGGCAGAAAACATTTCGTTGGTATAGGCTTGAAAGCCGATCCAGTCTGCTTTGCTGAAATTTGTGTACGTTTTCTTCTCAGTGTACGCGAATTGGGACGGTTTGTCGATCGTGAGGACTATTGGCAGGTGGTCTGACGAGAAGGTGATGAAAGGCTCCCATGTGGTGTTGTTGATGAGCCCGGGACTGGCAATAGATATATCAGGGGAGCTCCTGCATGATCCTGTAACGCGTGTTGGTGAGTCATCGTTCATGGGACAGAAATCGGAGTCATCTATTTGGCTGGCGATGAGGTTGCCTCTGGTGTCGTTGTCGAGATTCGAATGCCATAGATCGTGATGTGCATTGAAATCACCAAGTATTAAGCGGTATTGTCCAGTGAGTAGTGGAGAAATGTTGGCCTGAAAACCAGTGGGACAACTTGAGGCTGGTGGTATATAGATATTTAGAATATCTATATCAACATTTCCCGCTTTGATGGAAATCGCTTGGAGTTCGGTGGTGTTATCGGCGGCGGTGATGTCAATTTCTGAGTAAGGCAACGTGTTATGGATCAAGAAAGCTAAGCCTCCACCTGCGCCGGTGGGTCGATCTTTTCGGATGATGTTAAAGCCTCCGTATGAGTTAAGCGGTGAGTCAGCTTTTAGCTTAGTTTCCTGAACCGCAGCGACTTTGATGTGATGTCTGTCCATGAAGTCAGTGAGCTCGATGACTTTGTGTTGAAGACCATTGCAGTTTATTTGGACAATCTTGGTGGTAGAGTAGTTCACAACTGGCTGTGGTGGTGCTGGTGTTAGGGTATGTCGTGGTGCATTGTGTTGGGTAGAAACTGTGGGGGTGACTGGTGATGGTTGTTGGCCCTGGTTATTGTGATGTTGGGAAGTCGATGATGACTGCTGTCCACTGATTCTGCAGTTTGGTGCTAGAAAGGTGTTAATTGTGGTTGTTGAACGTAGGTCTGAATTGTTTAGCCCAGAACAATTCTTAAAGTGGCACCATTCTCTGCAGCACGAGCAACGCACTGAGGTTGAACGTTGGAGTAGATCCTCATACCACATACGCAGCATGTCCAAGGACCAGGATTAATTTCGATGCCGGCACGTAGTAGTAGAATTTGGAGCAACTGGGCCGGCTCGGGTTGCTCCATTAGTATAAAAAAGGTGGTTGTGAGTGTGCAACTTTCTTGTTTCCCCGAATGTGTCGAGGGGGGTTTGCGGCTCTTGGCCATGCATAATTGCATGGGTGGTTCCGGGACATAGACCCGGCCGCGATAGGAACGTATATGATGTCGCAGGAAGTGCCGACAGAATATATTTACAACAATTTCCTTCTGTTGGTAAAGCTTTTACAAATTGTTTCATCAGGCCTAGTTTTATATGCAACGGCGGGAAAATGATTTTTTGTCGATCCACAAGCGGTTCATGAACAATATTCGGATCACCAGCCTTCAGATCAGATCTCGAGGGCCAATTCCTTTGTGTACAATGTTTATCGCGAGCTCTGCTTTCCCACATACACAAAAAGCACGGATATTTTGTATATGCACGTTACACACTTTTTAAGGGACCCACCATTTTTCCTGATTGCAAATTGGAGCTTTGAAGTAGGCAAGATATGTCTGGTGGACAAAGGGGCCTATTTTTGCACTCTGACTTAGAAATGTATAACTGCCACATACACAGCAAAATGAGTCCGGGTGTTGAGACATTTTGACGAGGGATAGTAGAGGCTTGCATTGCACAAATTAAGAGCACAATAATAGGGTAAGCTACTGAAGCAGAGGCTTTTAAAATCATTTTTTTCCATAAAAGAGCCTTAAAAATGGCCGAAGAAATTTACAACTTTTAACAAAAAATCCATTTAGGGACAAATTACTTTCTTTTATTGTTTTTAATTTGATTGTATACAGGTACTAGAAAGTCCTGTATAAGGATGCATCCCGCAGCTTTAAAAAAAAGTTGTTTTTTAAGGGGGCCTTTTGTAATTTTCCGTAAAATTAAAAAAAAAAACGGATATTTCAAAAACCTGACGTATAGGGGAAAAATGGATTGCACTTTTGGAATCAGCGAGGCCGTTTTACTATAAATTAGATGCAAAATTCAAGAAAACAGAAAAAAGTGTCAAAATTGTTCACCTGTGTTATCAAACATAAAAGTGCAATTACCTCGCTAAATATCGATGGCACAGGGTACAGGGGTCAAACTTTACACATTAAAAGCAGATATGAATGTTCTCAGGCCTCATCGAAGAGGTTATTATGTAGTGAACTAGGTTTCATTGTTTGACATGGGGAATGCTGCACATTTCCCCAATGATGTACGATAGGTCAAAATGGTGTACGTCTGGTCAGCTTATCCTAGGAATTTTTTGGCGACATCTTCTCTGAATTGATATCGCGACTATCATGTAGCGTAGTAATAACTGCTTTTTGCTTAATGTATTACGACTTAAACTAACGACAACTCTTTATTCTCTATCGTTTCAGAATAACAATCGTACATTTGGTGCTGTGACACATAAACGAATTTCGTTTTTATTTTCATGCTTAATTTAGAATCGTGTAAAATATATACATTACATATATTATATATATCTACAACATACATATAATGAGAGAAAAAAAAACAAACAAACAAATACTTTAATATATCATTACAATATATTATTTAAATTAAAAGAAAATAATTTTCCGTATATAAATTCTTCCTTCTTCAAAACACACACACATACACAGCATAAACACAAGAAATTACGAAAAAAAAAACAAAAACAAAATTGTTATACACACATACCGAGTATAAATAAAAGTAGTTCCGTTGATTATATTTGTATGATAAAATAAAAAGAAGAAGAAAAATATATAATATATATTGATAATAATTATTACTATAAATAAATAGAAAAATTGTAATAATTTAAAATAAATTACAAAAGCAAAAAAACAATATAGAGTATAAACACTAAGAAACTGCATCAGAGTCTGATTGAGCGTTGAGTGGGTGTATTTTTGCAATGTGAAAATAAGAGTAACAAACAAATAAATGCTAAAAATTATCAAAATTTCTTCAATGCTTTCTGAGGCGTTCTACTTTAATTGACTAATTTTTTTCAGTGTAAACAGCTAAAATCTTGTATAGCATTTTGAAATATGTAGTACAATTTGTTTTCTGCAATTATATTGAAAAACAAAAACTGCAGAGGGTTCTTAATGTCGATCCACTCTTTTCAGTCATCAGTCACAGTCATTTTGCATTCAAGTTGACAGATTGTCAGTTAATTAATTGACTGAAAATCTGTCAACTTGTATGCAAAATGACTTTGACTGATTTATTTGTATAAAAAAAAACTTATCCGGATACGCTTACATCTAACACTGATCATTGGAAACATTTTGACGCCCATCAAGCGCCCGAAATTGTAAGAATTGCAGTAAAAAAATAGTAACAAACTTCCTTGCATTATTTAGTAAGAATGACTTAACTCGGCATAACGGTAATTTTCAATGTTTTTCTACCATCAATAAAATAATTTTGCAAACAGAGTCTTATCCAATCAAGAGACTAATTGCTATTTTTTATTAGCAAAGTACAAACAAAATGTAATTTAAGGCAAAATAATGAATGATAAATGAAAGCAACAACAAAACATCAAGTTGTACTCCAATTTAATTAAGTTAAATAAATAAATAAGAAAGAATCCAGGTGAACGAATACAAGCAACAAATAAAAACCTAAATGAAGAGCAATCCTAATAAGGCAAGAACTTTACAAAAAAAAAAGGGTAATCCAAATATGCATCTTCTCGCTCAAAAGGGCCTTAAAACAAAATTCGTCTCCTCGTTATCCAGCCCTCGCGAAGACACAAAAATTGTAATGTAATTTTAGGATAATTCGTAGAATTTAGTTACGATAATAATAATTGTAATGGTAATGATAACTTGTTTGCTATGTAAAAAGATAAAACAAACAATAAACAAAACAAGAAATATTTTTAAATACAAACAAAACATGAAAAGTGTAGACAAAGAGACCAGTTACAGACAACACAATGATGAAATAGATTAGTAAAAGTGACGACAAACTTAACGATAGTCGTCGTTTGTATTCATTTCATTTCGATTTTGGGAAATTTTCGATTCATAAACAAATCATCACTGATCGGTTACACATTTAGATTAAGGATGCCAAATAATATGTCATCCTTTAACATAAAAATTATCAAAATCTAGCAGCTATTTGAAGAATCGAGATCCATCATTGAACGAAATGAATTCACAAATACATATTTATATAAAAACTAAAAATTAATTTAAATAATAAAAACAACCATCTATGTATAGTTAAGAGATTTAATAACTACGAGTAAGTTCAACTTAATTGTAAATATATATGATGAAATTGTATACATACATATTTCCTTTGATTTGTAAAATAATAAAATCCAACTTTATCCTTTTTTTGTTTTAGTGCTAATACGAGACGTATTACACACACATACAGAGAAATTTATTAATTATTTAGACAAAATAAAATTCGAAAAAGAAAGAAAGAGATGATAATGTATCTTGAGATATTTTTTTTTTGTTGTATTCACAACACTCACGGTCGATTGTACAATCATTATCTATGAAAATGATTGTTCTTTTTTTTTCATTTCTATGATGATTTCTTTTTTCTTACTTTCAGGAAAAAATAACGAGAGATTTGTTTTGTTTTATCTTTACGCCAATATATTGTTTGAAAAATTTTGTATCATTTGTTACGATTAATTTGTAGTAAAATGTCATGACTATGGAAAAAATTGAAAAAGAGATAAAAATAAATTTAAAAAAAAATATATCAAATGAATACAAATTTTTATAAGTGAATTTATGTAGAGTTTACATGAGTCCCAATTGTATAAAGAGAATCATTTTGTAGACCAAATCTTAATCAAATACGAATGGCGAACTGCGACTGTTTTCGCTCACTTTTGAAAACGATGTTAAAGAATCCCCCATATTAGCCAAATGTGCAATTTACAAGAAGATCGGTTTTTATATATTTGATAAATATATCCACAAGATAATCAAGACAAGATGCTTGGGATCCGTACTGGTAAGCATGCTGAAAACGTTGTTCCTACTGTTTCCAACCCCAAGATCCTTGGTGTCTATCTAGATACCATGATGAAGTCGAAAGATCACGTCGAGGACGTAGTCGACAGAATGCACAGTAGAAACAACGTCCTAAAGGCACTAACCGGGTTTTCCTGGGGCAAGGACAAAGAAACTATGTTGGTCACCTACATAGCGATAGGTAGGGCAATCCCTAGGTATGCAGCACCGGTGTGGTCACAAACCGTTTGTGACACAATAATAAATAAGATCCAGACATGCCAGAACTTTGCTCTACGTATCGCTACAGGTTGCCATCTCATGTCGGGGCATTCGGTAGCTCAGTGGCAGAGATGTTTATCTCTGAGTTGCCGGTGCGTGGGTTCGAATCCCACTGTGACCATGTATGTTTGTGTTGTCCATAAAATGCTCCTACGGCAGCCGGTTCTTCGATGTAAATCGTCCCGGAGCTACCCGTTGCTAAAAACGGCCAAGAGCTGCCAAGACCCCCTTCGATTCAAGAGAAAAAAATCTCTCGAATCGCTACAACAACAACAACATCTCATGTCGTCCCAGAATCATCTTCATCAAGAAACCAGCATGTTAACAGTGAATTATCACAATCACCTCCTGTCTTTACAATATCTTTTTGGTTGCTATCGAGAAGATCACCCAAACCATCATCTTATGGACAACACTCGCTCTCCACGATATGTCAGGAGTGGAATCAGAGATCTCGAGAGAGACGTCCAGAGATACAAACGGGTACCTCCCGATATATTCGATAACACAGCCATGCGGCCATCGCAGATATTCACACAACCGTTGTGAATCGGTCAATAGGGAGATTAGATCCGAATAGAGTCCTCTGAGTGCCCCCACCATCTATATCGCATGAGGAGACTAGGCTCCCGAGAGCCACAAGAGTGACACTAGCCCAGCTTAGGTCGAGTTTTTGTCCACGCCTCAATTCGTACCTATCTCGAATAGACCCGGACATCCAGAACATTTGTCCGAGCTGCGGTGGTACGCCACACGATGTGCACCCACTAACCTCACTCCGAGGGCATTATAGGACAACCCTATTGCAGCTGCTACGTTCTTGTCGCTTGAGACAATAGGCGAGAACGGCGACGAAACTTAGAGCACATCCACAGATATGTACAGCGACTCACACCCTTCTGCACCGCTACAACAACAACAAGATAGACAATAGAGGTTGGTTGGTTGGTAAAAGTGGTGGCAGAGGCTAGCCAAAAGACCAATTAGCGCATAAAGCGCCGTTTTGAAACCACAAACTCCGTCAAGTTGAACTTGGTGATGAATTTAGGAGTGAGAAGGTGCCTTCAACCAGCCAATGTTATTTAGGAAGTACAGCAGCTCCCCTAATTTCACATTTGCTGCATCCTCTAAGTTTCACAGAAAAGCCGTATCGAGCGTCCTATACCGAGTTCTGGCAAGACCCGGGCATTCACACAGAAAGTGAATCAGTTTTTCTCTCTCATCTACATTTCCGCAGCTGCGGCAATCCGCGTTGTAGAGAATGCCCAATCTGGCAGCGTGGAGCCCCATTGGCCAGTGCTCCGTGATAACAGCAGTAAGCTTGGCGATATCTACGCAGTTTAGTCAGAATTTCAGACGTTCTTTTCCAGTCGCAGGAGGGCCACATCTTTCTTGATATAACGCAAGTCCTCAGTTTTTGCCATTTGGAATTAGCAGCCATTGGAGACTCAAACACGCTCCGCATGAGAGCTGTCAAGAGTGGCATCCATTTTGGCTAGATCGTCAGCCATCTCATTACCCTCTATGTTCCTGTGTCCGGGTACCCAGCGTAGGGTGATTCTTTGTCGTTTGCCAAGGCTGGTGCGCTTCCTTACATACTTTAACAACCTTGGAGGTCATCTTCACCGATTGTAAAGCCATGATAGCAGCCTGACTATCTGAGCATATGACGATACTGAGACACTGAGAGCATGACAGGCCTTCATGATTTTCGGCATTTCGGCTTGAAAAATGCTGGCATGATCAGGAAGACGGTAATATTCAGAGATACTTAGTGATCCACAGAAGATTTCGACACCCACGCCCAGTGTTGCCAACTGGAAATTGAGAAAACGGCTAAATTTAGCCGGAAAACCGGCTATATTTTTTTCAAAAACGGCTAAAAATCCGGCTAAATAAATTTCAGCGATAAAAACGGCCAAAAAACTGGCTAAATCATACAAAACAGTCACATTACGAAAAAATATAGTAAACAACTGATTTTAATAATTTTATTTCTTTTCTGGACTACTACTACCCGTTAACTATGCTTTAGGCAGATTTTTTAGTTTTATTACATACATATATGCTCCAATCGCTGGCATTACAGTCAAAATTTACTTTGTTCGGAGTTAGATAGCTCAACTCGTCAAAATTGTTGTATACAGGTATAATTTCTCAGTCAAGTCCATAACCACATTAGGTTCAACATTTTCGAACATAAAATTCGTAAAAGGAACGTCCAAGGCGTAACTATGGGCATGGGCATGGTATGGATATCTTACCATCATCGTACCTCAACAATCTTATACATATTTTGATTAAAATTTAACAATTTTAAGCCCAAGACACATATCCAAATCATCATGACGATAATCCATAATGATGATGAAAGTTCGAAATTGGAGTGACACATATACTTTCGTCATTTACTTTTGTTTTTTCGCACAATTGCGATATTTTGATGAACATCTAGTTCAATAATTTGAGCACACACTTTTCTTACAGAATTTGAATAGAAATGTGTAAAGATTCTTAATAAATTTAATATTTTTATAAACATGCTTGTTCTTCAATTTTACAACATATGGCGTCCCCAGTCATTATTGAACAAATGATGGTCCTAATACGTAATTTGGAACTCGTGCTTATGATGATAAATTTGCGCCATTCAAAAATATGTATGTCAAGCTTGTTATGCATTTTCGAATTTGAGCCCTCCAAATTTCATTTTATTTTTCATAGTTACGAAATTGATGCTCCATTGTTGATGTTCCGAAATTACGAATTTCATGCTCCAATGATACGAAATTGATGTTCCAAAATTATGAGCTTGGCCGGGAAATGGTATAGATTTTTGATAAATTTGTTGCTATAAACCCAACAACAAAATGTAATGCTCTACGAAAATTTGTAGTTTCTATTAATCGTCAGAGGTTGTGCAAGTAGCTTGCCCAGTAAACTACAAAAAAATAGATTTAAGTGAGTACCTATATATTTAGAAGGACAATATCTATGAATCGCGCTAAAAGGTTTTCACCCTTGTACTTAATCTGGCATGATTACGTTATTTGTCGTAAAGAATTGACACTTTCAAAAATGGAAAAATGTTAAGGTACCCCCATGCTCAAAAAATTGCTCAGCAAAGAATTCCACGTAAGAAACTTCCAATTTTGCAAATTATTCGGCATATTTGTGGTTAGTAAATTACATGCTTAGACTAGGTACTAATATCGTCAGTTTACGTGAAACGCATTACCCTAAATTTATTGAAAAAAGGCGAGTCTCCGCGGCAAATTTTTCCCAGGAGACATGAAATTCAAGTTTTCCTCTAGGTGGACATAGTACATAGGTACTTAGCCAAATACACGATAATAAGTGTATGTAGAAATAATTTCACGGCGGCGATTAATTATTTTGTTTGTGAATATTGAAAAATTGATTCTAGTTTCAAAGTAAAAAAATAATAAAATTATTTTAGCCGGAAAAACGGCCGAAGAAAATCAATTCCGGCTAAAAATCCGGCCGGCCGGAATTATAAATTTCTTCCGGCTAAACAGCACGGTTTCCGGCTAAATTTGGCCGGAAAACGGCTAAATTGGCAACACTGCCCACGCCACAATCCATTTTAGACCCATCGGTGAAATATGTGATGTCAAAATCCTTGACCACCTCACTCTCTTTCCACTCATCTCTAGTTGGGAATCGGCATTAAAGTTGTTCCCAAAGCTTAGTTTGGGCACTTTGAAATCCGTTACAACGTTACGTACGTCTTGGGTGGAGCTGGTTTAGAATATTGCTTTAGCCGTATGGCCTAGCACTCCAGCAGCTTAACTCTTTAAGCCTGACTGCATTACATGCTGCCAGTTGGTTGATAAAAAGATCGATGGTTGGAAGATGCTGGATTACATTCAGCGTATCTCTCGGGCATGTTCGCATGTGATGCTAAGGTAGACCGATCTCTGCACTCTACCAAGTTTTATTACATTGTAGCCTTTACTGAGCGCTGGCCGCCAGAAGAGTGACCCATAAATTAGGATGGGTCGTACCACCGCCGTGTAAACCCAAAGTACCGTAAATGAAATATTAGAAAAACCAGCACCATGTTTGGCTTGAGACCCCATTTCTTCCTAAATACTGTCTTGCAGGTGCAAAAAGCAATACAGGCTTTTCTAACGCGCTCTTCAATGTTCAACCTCCAGTTGAAGTTTGAGTGCATAATAACATCCAAATACTTCGGGCTGGGAGATAATTGCAGATGATGTTCTTTTAATTTTGGGAGCGAGAAAGGCGGTATTTTCGTTTTTGTAGTAAACAGCAACAGTTTTGTCTTCCCCGGGTTTACGCCCATACCACTGCTTGTGACCCATTTGCTGACCAAACCAAGGGCTCTTTCCATGATCTGACTGATCACGGAGAGACGTATTCCTGATACTACAATCGCTATATCATCCGCATATGCAACCACCTTAAATCTCTCTATATCAAGCCTAGCTAAGATTTTGTTAATTACTACTAGCCACAGTAGTGGAGAGATGATACCACCCCTGTTCCCCTGCACACGAATTTAGTCAGATTACTGCTTCCTAAGTCACCATGGACTACTCTGGTCGTTAGTAGTGTCACTATCCACGACCCAAGCCCAGGCTCAACTCCTAAGTTGTCGAGGAAAGCGGATAATGTGTATTTTGTGTGTTCAAGGCTGTATTCGATGATACGGACAACCTCGTAGGGAGTTGTGTGCACTTTCACTTCACGTATGCGTGCTGTGACTTCGAAAGTGCTGAGTTCTCAAGACTTTGTCGGATGTATAAGTCTCTTAAGCGCTTTATAGTCTTGAGTACGAAGGAGGATAAACTAATCGGCCTGAAATCCTTCGCGGTCGCATGCCCTCGTTTGCCTTTTTTTTCGGTATGAAAACGACTCGACACGTTGCCACGACTGGGGGACGGGGTTGAGTAGCAGAAGGCTTCTAAAAAGTATCAGCAGCCGTGGAACTACCAGGATCATGCCCTCGTTTGGCTACTTTCGGTATGAAAACGACTCGACACGTCACCACGACTGGGGGACGTGGTTGAGTACCAGAAGGCTTCTGAAAAGTATCAGCAGCCGTGGAACTACCAGATCCTGCGTTTTCTGAAGCATAATCGGTAGTTTGCCATATGGTCCTGGAGATTTATAAGGGGAGAAGCTGTTGCCCAGGTAACCTTCTCCTCAGTGATAATGGAGAAAACGAAGTCACTCTGCCGTTCACCCCCACGCAATCGTGGACTCTGTGTGCAAGTGCTCTTGCACCCAGGGAAATGCGCATTCATCAGAAGCTCCAGAGATTCGCCAGTTGATTCTGCCCAAGTGCCATTCTCTCTTTTTATTAAGGACCGACACGACCCTGCTTTGAACAAAATCTATGATTCTAGCTGAGCCTTTGACGTTGTCCAATGATTGGCGGAGATGGTCCCATGTTTGGACCTTGGCGGATCTAACAGGTTTTTTGTAAATTGTTCAGGCAGTCCCTGTATTGCGGCCAGAACTTATGCTTGCTGCAAATGTTGAATACCTATATCCCGAGTAAGTTTCCGTAACACAGAAAGGTCCATGTTCCGCCAAGGAGGGAGAACTTTCTTACTCCTTTTCACTGGACACAAACCCTTGAACGCTACTTCCAAGGATTTTTCCAATGACTTTACTTCCTTGTCCAGCTCATCCACGGAACTGATCGTGGGATTTGGCGCAGTTGAGAGTTTTCAATAGACAATATAGAATAGAGACTGTCGAATTTGCTCCTTCGCACACCTATTGTATGAATGTCCAGCGATTCCACAAGGAAAATTTACCAACATGAACTGCTGAATCCTGTTTGTGAAAAATGACGTTTAAAAGTTCTTCTGGCCTACATCAGGATGATGAAGCGCCTTCTCGACAAATGGAATTTGACACAGTATACCATTTTACGATGCAGAGCTTGCCTTGAATTCTAACTTATTATTTCGTTGTGAAATTTTCCCGACTCCGACGTACCGAATTTGACCCCTCTTTCTCTCTTTTTAATGTACTTTGTAGATATCAGAAAGCAATCACTTTGCAGGCTTCTTTTATTTCTTGCTCATTTTAGCATGTCCTCGATAAGGTTTTCTTTCAGTTGCATTTCTTCGTGTTCCCATAATACGTAAGAAACCAAGTCAACTAGTGAATTAACTGTTCGTGCATGTGTTAAAAATACCGGCGTACAGAGGGCTGCGCCCGCAATACGAGGGTTTTTTAGAATTTTAATGCATAGTGAATATTTTTTGTACATATATTTTATAAGCAATAAATAAGAATTGTGCACAACATTAATGAAATACTTCCTGTAAATCTATTTTTGGATTGGTTTAACTAAAGGTGGATTTACATTTATTTAGATTTACTATTTACCCTGTTTGTATAAAAGTAAGGCAAATATACGCAGGCATTTTTCGATTTAAGATTTCTGATGGCCTTTGAGCAAAAAAAAACTCAGGCAAACGTAAGGATGGCTTGGCTTTATTATATGAACTGAATTATTAACTGTAAATCTACTGTTTTTTTAAACAAGGAAAATCAGCTTTCCTGTGAGTATTGAGCAAAGTATACTTTTGCAGCTATTCAGGGACACCCTGTTAACTTGATTCTACAAACTTCAAAAATATTTGTGGCAAACACTATTACCATTCTATGCATTTCCACCAAATTTCATGTTCATTGTTGCATCAAGTTAAAAGATATGCATTGAAGAAATGCTTGCATTTTGAAAGGTCCTAGCTAAATACTTACTTAGCTATATTTCCGGTTAGGTTGGATACAGTTATTCAAATGAAAATTCGTAGACATATCCCCTATTTAATATTCCAAAAACTCTTAGCAAAATTTTCATATTTGGAAACCTAAGAGGGGCTACACATGAACAAATTGAAATTTTCCAAATTTACTGTTATTTACTTTTCTTTAGCAAGTCAACAGTCTTAATATTTAACGTATATAAGGCCATGCTGACCAATCTTTGTGCAAAGTTTCATATCGATCCCTATAGCGGTTTAGAAAAGCGGAGGTCAAAGGGAAGTTTAACTTTGAACGCCAATAACTTGTTTACCGTTACTCGAGACTGGAAAATTTTAACTGATGTGAGATGTACTCGTTTAGATCTTTGATTTAAATACCCATACGCCAATCTCCGATAAAAACTAAAAAAGTCAAACGTTCGGGACACCCTGTTATCTTCTTCCTACCAACTTCTAAGTTATATGTGCCAAAGACTGTAACCATTCTACATGTTCCTACCAAATTTCATGACAATCGGTTGATCCGCTCGCGAGTTATTTAGTGAACAGACAGACGGACAAAACCGATTTCATAAGGGTTTAAAAAAAAAATTTCTGAAAAACCCTAAAACGGACGCACGCCCCACGGCGGAAATTCAAGCCATCTCAGTTCCATCAGGGAGCACTAATGTCGAAATTTTTAACGTGTATATTCCACCGCAATCTAGTTGCCGTTCTGGCTATCATTTCGATATTGGTCCTCTCCTTTCCGGAGAGCACAGGGTCATCCTAGGCATTCGGACCTCAACAACAATGCCAGGGGTATAACTATCGCCGAATCACTTGACGCCTCAGAATTCTGTTCACTCAATGAAGACTCGCCGACTAGAGTCGTTGGCACTTGCAGTAGTTCTCCTGACATAACTATTGTTAGTGCCAGCCTAATCGCTGCTTCTCGATGGGAAGTACGTACCACCCTCAAATCAGATCACCTCCCAATCATTATAAAAATTGACAAACCAGCGAACCTGACTAAGTCTGAGAAGCGAACGTTTGTCAATCACAAGAAAGCCGATTGGAACGTGATCAGATCAGAAGCGCTCACCCTGATGATCCCAGAATTCATGAGGTTAACTCCGAAATCGACCGACAAGTTAAAGACTATAGGAGGGCGAAATGGAATCAGCACCTCGATGAATGTAACCTCAATGAAGGCGTCAGCAAATTATGGTCTACTGTCCGCGCCCTTTTCAATCCTCGGAAAGAAAAGGGCAACAACGCCATTGAATTTGGCAACACAAAAACCTGCGATCCTCTTCAGTGTGCGGGCCTGTTCAATAAACAATTTATTGAACATCCCAAGTCTGACGGCCTCAAGCGCAAAATTAGAAGATGGATCCGCAGCCGGAATGTTGACACCATGCCATCATTTACCGCGGACCAGGTTAAAAAAGTCATCGAGAATGCTAAAAACTCCAAGGCCCTCGGACCAGATGGCATTTCGATGACCATGTTGAAACATCTCGACCTTCCAGCCATTGAGTATCTCACGGCCGCCTTTAACTTGTCGATGTTCACGCTTGCCATCCCTGAAATCTGGAAAACAGGTCGAATTGTTCCCTGTCTCAAGCCAGGGAAGAGCACAAACCTCGGGGAATCCTACCGCCCATTACGATACTTTCTCCTGACGCAAAGACGCTGGAGGCCCTTATTCACCCCACTCTTGTTGCACATGCGAAGCTAGAACCTCACCAGCATGGCTTCAGGAAAATGCATAGTACCACCACTGCCCTCGATGCGATCACTACACGCATTCGTGATGGGCTAAATCAACGCCGTCCTTGTCACAGAACCATTCTGGTGGCAATTGACCTATCAAATGCTTTTGATAAGGTCAATCATCGCACAAAATTTATGCGGATGGAAGACAGTTCGAAAACAGGGAAGGACTAATACCGGCAATCAAAGAGGCTTTTCAACAAGCCCCATTAGACTACTTAAAAATTTTGTACAATTCCTTGTCAAAGAGACTTTTTGAAGTCGTACGCAATGATGGAGGATATACGCATTATTAATAATAAAAAGATTTATAAAAAAAAAAGATTTAAAACATTTGTTTAACTACCAATTTTTGTAGGTGCGTCTATCCTATTGTCGCACTTGTAACAGTCGCAAAATGATAAACTTGAATTTGCCGTTTTGATTTGGTAAATTTTCAGTTCATTGTTGCTAGCTAACACGCAACATCACAAAAGAGAATTAAATATAGAATTTAATCGAAATATTCTCAACATTCAAACAATTACGTCGCATTTTTGAGTGCGTCTATCCTATTGTCGGGGAGTGTATATGATCAGCATGACTTGGGGAGTCGATTGGGCGATGTCCGTCTGTTGCGACGCGTTTTACGCTGCCAATTTAAAAGCTATGAAGCTGAAATTTTTCACAAATGCTTCTTTTTGTTGCAGGCAGTTTGTATGTTTGAATCGGTAAAATCGGACAATGGGGTCATAGGGCTGCCATACAAACACAACTCCCCAAATCAGTTTCCTCTAAGAAAAACTTTTTTATTTGTGTACTAATTTCAACCAAATTTCACACAAATGTGTTTCTATTGATAACACAAAACATATGTAAGAATGGATCAAATCGGACAATGGGGTCATGGTGCTGCCATACAAACCCAACCCCCATTTTGTTTTTTCTAAGAAACATTTTTTACACCAATTTAACAAAACCTTGAATTAATGTGACTTTATCAAAGCCACTAAAAAGGTCAAAACAAATGGAATCGTACTGTGGGGCCATGCTCCCGCATCCCCCGATAAAATTTTCTGAGTAAATATTTTTATTAGCCCTTTTATTCCGACCAAACCCCACACAAATATTATTTTGTCGACGCAACGGAACTTTTGTGAAGACAGAAGAAAACGCATGGGGGAAATACAAGTCGTAGGTGGTGCCGAGAATCTAAGGAATATCTCCAATCTATCTGCGATTGAATCGGGTAGTCGCAATGAAACAGCAAAGGCTTGAAATAATGCAAATCATCAGCCGCTGCTCTTGTTAAGATATATTGGCGCACTCACCTAACGTCTAAAAATGCTAAAATCTTGCTCAATTCAAGTATCTCTAAGTGTAGCTGTAAAAATGGTATTAATATCAAATTGACTCCAAAGATGGTGTTAACTTTATGGAGTTAAAAATCCTTTAACTTTAGTCGATGCTGTTTTTAAATTTTTTTTTAAATGCTGTCATTGTCCCCAGGGACGGTAACAGAATGTTTATTGTAAATAAATTGATGAAGCAAAATCAAATGTTCACCAATACATTTCATACAAATTACAAAATTTGAAAGAAGTTATAACATTGTTACAATCAAACCAACAACATTAATTTAATAATAAAATTATCAACAAAAGTTGCTTTTTTTTCTACACACAATGAACGTAATATTTACGTTTAATGGAAGAATGTACATAAGTAAAGTCGGGCGAAAACTATTGTAATACATTTATGTACTTTGAAATAGACGAGTGGTGTTTTATGCAAAAATGCATTACTATCAAATTATGTATAATTTAAATGTAAGATAACGATAAAACAGAAAAATAATGAAATTGCTAAATAAACGTTACAAAAGATGATTGTGAAGTGAGTTTCATTTTGTCCTCATCGATAGATAGCAAATTTGTTATCTGCGCATTCATCACCTAACTCGTAAACCTTTTGAGCTATTTTAACGTGAACCATTATTTTATCTATTTATTACCCCCGATAAGAATAAGAGAGGTTGGAAAATCAGCGTCCACCTTTCTCTTTCTCTAGTTATTCCCTTGAGAGGCAATCGTTCCCGGCAGAACATATGTAATCCATTTTCAATTTTCAGAGCCATACACCAGCGGTTTAAGGTACAAGGATCCACGGAGCATGACATTTATATAACTAGTGTATTCGAAAACTTTCCAATGTTCCATTACAGTGCTTACCTTTTGAACCCAGCATTTGATAATTGGAAAAGAAAATCCCTCATAGTCAAGCAGTTGATCATTCCAAAGCCAATTTGACATAAATAAATTTATGCTTTATTGAAGAAATCAGGAATTAAAAAAATAAAACATTTGCACATAAATATGGAGGTAAAAACAACAAAATATAGCATTCAGCGATAGGTACTCAATATAAGTAAACAAATATATAAATATACTCCTCAAAACAAAATAAGGGCCACTAATAATTTTCTGGTTATTTTTCTGTGGAAAAGGAAAATCATAGTTTTGTTGGTTTAATTTAATAAAACAATATGTTTTTCATTAAATATAATGCATTTTATTGAATTTTGACCAAAAGTTACATTTGTTTAGCATTTTTTCGGACTGCTTACTTTTTGCGGTCATGTCATCGTAACAATAACAATTAATTTGTATGTCTAATCTGTAAAAGAAAATTGATTCTTTGTTTTTTTAGTATCGAATATGGCCTCCACTTTTTGATATGCAGTATCGAAGGCTGGACGTAACGCTTTCAATAAGCCGATCGACGCTTTCTTTTGATAACTCGTCCCAACACATTTTTAGCAATTGAATCAGCTGTTGCTGATTGTGTATGTCCTCTACAGCGGTCCGCATCCGGTGTTTTAATTGATCCCAAAGATGTTATATCAGATGTAGGTCCGGACAGTTGGCAGACGACTCCATGACCTCAATATTGGCCTCCTCGAAAACAGACATTGTCGGCCGAGCAGTATGTGGTCGTGCATTATCCTGCATGAGGATAAAACCATCCACCGCCTGTTGTGAAAAAGGAATGATATGTGGCCTAACAATATAACTTTCGGACGTAATTGTCCCGTTATTTAGGGAAACAAGGTCAGTTTTGCCTTGCAAGCTAATTCCGGGCCAGACCATCACACTAGGACTCCCTTGCCTCTTAATTTAATTAATGCAAGGATCCAAAAAACCTTCTCCGGTTCTCCGTCAGACTCTTATGCGTCGGTCGTCACTAAAAAAATTTACTTTGGACTCATCCGAGAAGAGTACCTGGCGGCATTGTTGCATGCCCCATTGGATATGTCGACGAGCAAATCTTAAACGATTCGTACGATGCGTCCTGGTCAGTTGTGTTCTGGTAACACGTCTCCTTGACCGTTGTTGGTCTTCGTGCAAACGATTTCTGATTTTTTGAGGGCTAACAATGGTCCCAGTCGTCTTTAATAGCCTACTTTGTAGTCCACGAGCACTAATGGTACGATCCCGTCGCGCACAAAGTCTCACATATTGGTCTTCTGCGGGTGTGGTTATTCGAACTCGGCCTGAACCATGACGACGGGAGACACTTCCTGTCTCCTGGTAACGGTTCCAAAGATTTTGAATGGCTTTTCGCGAATACCCTAATTGCAGGGCAACAGAACGTTGCCAACGACCTTCCTCCCACATTTCTAAAGATCTGGGCGAATCATTTAAATTTAAATGGCACCGAATTGCTGGCATTTTGTGTTTTACAGATTCTCCTTATCTTTAAAAGTGCAACAACTAATGTTGCAGTTAAAGAACTTGGCGAAAACTTATTCTAAATCAAAATGAGAAATAAACAAAACTACCAAATGTATGACTTTTGACCCTAAAAGAACTGTTTAAGTCAGTTCCGTTAAAGCTAATGTTGCGGAATCATACTGTGATAACTCACACCATTATTCAGGTACAGAATGACATTTTTGAAATTAATTTTCACACTGAAAATTCGCCAAAAGACGTTGTTAAAGTCAACGGACATTAGTGGCCCTTATTTTGTTTTGAGCAGTATATATACTAATATTAAAAAAACACTATGTACACAATTTAATAAATATTTCTTATTTGTATTCTTATTCTTTACGCCTCTCTTTATCCAAAAATGCTTTAATTACTTTATCAAAAAAATCATCTTCTCTTCGCATTTGTATGAGAATCCTTTCGACAGCAATCAAAACAAGATCTGAAAGCCTTTGCTGAGATTGGCGATTCTTAAAAATGTATGGACACGTTTTAGAGTTGAAAACAACCTCTCGGCAGAAGCCACAGTGACTGGAAATGTTGTTAGTAATTTTGCTCAAATATGTATATACTTGTTTAAAACCATTCGCGACGTAAGGCCGATTTTGTAAATATTCTAGAATTTGATTCACATTTGCATTTCTAAACTGATCTGACGAAAACATTACTTTTTTTAAATTTATTCTATCAAAAATTTAATTGTGAATCTCAATAAGCGAGTCAAAGTTTTGGTATATTACGCTTTCAGGTCCCCAAGGGAAATTTTTCTTGTTCTTCTTATCGACACTAGCGACACTTATCTTACCGTCCGCCATACAGCGGACACATAGCGGAAAATATCGGAAACATCAAAATTAATGTCAAAATTTACCCTAATCCTTGCGAGCGAGTCATGAGGGCTAGATGTTTCTCTCAAAATTACTCTCTCATAAGGATTGACATGTACTCAATTCTTATCGCCTCTATTATTTTTACCTTAACGCTACTTATTACACACGAATTCGGATTCAACTTATCAACTTTTATTAATTTTTTCTCGAAATTTAACTTTTAGACCGCCTTGACTCCTTGTATGCCTTAAATTTTGGTCCCTCTTCCGCAGATAATGATTTTTCCTCATTCATATTAAAGTCAATATTTTACTCAAACAACCACAAAAAATTGGGGGTCCTACGTCTTTAATTGTGGAAGATAGACAAAAAAGAAATTGCATGTGCTATCCTGATGACAAATTTTAAATGGCTATTTGGTGTGTTCTTTTTCGAAAAACTATTATAAATCAATATTAAAAAATGTAAACACAATTCTTTTTGTGTTAATTAACTCAGAATTGAATAGACTATTAACAGTTATAATTTTGAAATTTTAGCTCTTTTAGTTTGGTTGCAAATAAGCCGAAACTATTTATGCGAAGGGGTGTGCTAATCTGATGACAAGCACTGTACAGTCTCTCTAAATATCCTTCGCAAATTTTGTATCGGATCTTTTGAACTTCTAGATATTTTCGGCGGTGGCTCATATTCTTCTGCAACTTTCGAATATAAATTTTCAAACTTTTGGGAAAAATCGTTTTCAGCCAGGATTTGAGAACTCATTACTGCTGCGCCATTGTAGCATTACCGACAATTAAATTTTCAAATTCTTTGGAAATATGAGAAGATATTGCTGTTGGCGTACGGTTAGCATTTATATCATAGAATCCGATAATAGAAGCTCTTGCTTTGCGAGATGAATCACTGTATCGATTAAACGTTTCAAAATATTCCGATTACGGTCAACTTTTTCGTTATGTAATCTAACCGATAATGCCGCCTGGTAATTTGGCATAAACTTTAATCTTTGGGATCCGAAGAAATCTAACTTAATTAATGACGAGATGTGTTTCCGAACTATCGTGCTTTACAGCTGAACCCGTCAAAATATTTAAATGCTAAGTTCGAATTTATTCACTGAAAAAATCATTTGCTTAAAACAAGAACAAAATACAATAAAAAACAGCCAAGGATTTTTTTCCTGATTTAAGATGTATTTTCTTGTTCCAAGAAAAGTTTTTGCTTAAAATAAAAAATATGTGTTATTTTAAGCAACAACTTTTCTTGGAACAAGAAAATACATCTTAAATCAGAAAAACTTTTCTTGGGACAAGAAAATACAACTTATATCAGGAAAAATTATTCCTTGGCTGTTTTTAATTGTATTTTTTCTTGTTTTAAGCAAATGATTTTGCTCAGTGTTCCAAACAGATTTCTCGTTCGCGAACAAAAGACACGGCCAACAAAATAATTTATTAATTTACAACTTCCGGTAAGCCAAATGTACTTTTCATATGTTTCAAAATTAAATTTCCGTGTAACGCTTTTTTGTTTACATTCAAAATAATTTTAAGTTTTGCCCACCCCGATTGAACGATTTCTCCATTCTTAGCGAATGAAAGCGTTGAAAATCCCGATGTTATTAAACGATCTGTCGCACAGCACAACTCCGACATAATTCGCACAGAAAACTACAAACTTTTCCCAAAAAAAAAATCCACTAAAAATCACCTGTAGTCAACTGATTTCTTCTGGAAAATGTAACTGATGTTTATATTTTCCTATCAACATGCATCTCACGTCTACTATCCATATTCAATCCACACGCAACATGTAAGTCAATCAACACCAATTCTGCTTGAGTGCGCTCATATAAATTCGCACATAAAACAAACAAAAAAAGATGGCCCATCATATGAACCGATTCATTCTCTATGAATCGGTTCATAGAGTCAACATGTTCCTGTTCTCACTGCATCATGCATAGGTACTTCATGTATGTACATGATAGTATGAAAGATACATTTGGCAAGATACACATGCAGGAAACAAGTTTGGTTCGATTATGTGTGGCATGGTTTTTGTCTTAGTTTTTAGATGTACATTCTTCGCGTCGTTTTCGGAAAAAATCGTCAGGAGAAAATGTTGTCTAAAATGATATTTGGTGATGTCGGTGATAATGAATCCGGAGTTTTTCCTAGTCAAGCAGTTTGGAATTGCTCATTATGAATGCACGTCGCTGACAAAAGGTGACATGAACTTGGTAGAATTTTGATTAAAACTCTTTTAAATTGGTTTCACGATAATATTTAATTATTATCAACTTTTCCCGTTACAATGATATTATTGATCGTACAATGTTTTCCTTATCCACAGATACACCTGCGTTGTTCAATATAATTATATCATTTCTCTCATACGTATTTCCATATTTCAACTTGTAATACTAATACAAACTAAAAAGACAAAAAACTGGCAAATAAAAGGAACAATTTGCATTAATTTCCAACCTACTTATAAATTATACCCCAGTACGAAGATATAAACCTCCATTAGAAAAAAAAATTAAATGTTTAACAAAAAACAAACTCCCTCACTTTTCTTCTCCAACTAGTAACATAAAATTTACAATTTACATTTTACCGAGCGTCGTCTGTTGTTATTCACTTCTGTTGTGAATCGTATTTACGTAAGCCTTAAATTTGTTTCATATTACATTTTAACACACATTTACATTATCTCTAGACTGCTATCACTATTTTTGGTAACAACTTCGGTTTCGGACGAGCCCGATCCTGAGCCAGCATCGTCATTTTTGTCCGGTTCACGTTCACAATTACGATGTGAAGTCAGCTGCCAAGCGGGTATCGATGGCGGAACAATGGGAAGCGGACTAGCAAATTGTTTTCTGAAAAGAAAAGAAAAGTTTTGTTTAATTTCGTTTATGGTAATGTGTTGCAACAGAACTAGACAAGATAGGGCATTTGCATCTTTTCAAATACATCAGACCATTCGACTTACCTATTTAATAATAATCCTTTAATAGCATCTAAATCGCTTTTAAAATTACTAAGTTCCTGATTGATATATTCTTGTTGCGCATTACGATAGATCTCATCGCGAATCTTCACCACTTCTTGATTCAATTCTTTGATTTGAGTTTCGACCTTTTGTTCCATCTTTTCGATACATTCTTCGACGGTCTTTCGTTTCTTGCGACCAAAGAGGAAGGGTTCAATGAATTTCTGTAGAAAATATAAATGAATGAATAATAATTGTTAATAAAAAAAATAATTATAAATGTGATATTATTGTAATATCTTAGATCTGACTAAAAAAAATCTACAAAATCAAACGATAGCTTGATTAGTAGAAAGAGATATATAAAAATATATAATAAATTTATCAATATTCTCAACTACCGTTGTAGTCCAAAGACGATACCGAACTTTATGTTTTTCATAACGAAATTGATACACCTTCTTCATCTTTTAGCGGTGCAGAAAGGTGCGAAACCTCTGTGAATCTATGTGGATACGAGTTATGGTTCGTCAATGTTTGTGTCCGTGAGGTCTAAGGACAGAAACATAGCTGCTGCGATAGGGTTTTCCCACAGCGATATAGGGGTAAGATCAGTGGACGCAGCGGGGCATTGAAACAAATGACCCACATCATGAGGAGTACCATCACAGTTTGGACAGATGTTTTGGATGTCCGGGTTTATGCGAGAAAGGTACGAATTAAGGCGTGAACATAAGCCAGACCGAAGTTGAGCTAGTGTTACTCTAGTGGCTCTCGGGAGCCTAATCTCCTCAGGCGAAATTGGTGGTGGGCGCTCTGAGAGGACTCTATTCGCACCTAAGCTCGCAATAGACCGATTCACTTCTTCAGTGTGGATCGCTGCGATGGCGGCTCTGTATGTAACTTCATCGTAAGGGTCCCGTTTGTATCCCTGAACCTCTCTCTCAAGGTATCGTAAACCATGCCTGACATGTCGTGGTGGAGGAATTCGGTCCATGAGATAATTATTGGGATGATCCTCACGATAGCAACCAACATGATACTGTTTTGAGAGTAGGAGATTGTGGTCACGTATTGGCATCAATTTTGTCTCCTGATGTAAGTGATCCTGGACAGACATCAGAAGGCTGTGCGTAGAGCGCCATTTTGGCAGACCTGCATTTTGGACCAATTTGTGTCACATAAACTATGTGTCCAAATTGGGGCTGCATAATCAGCGGCCACACGACCCACCGCTTTATAAGTAGCTAGCATGGTTTCTTTATCTTTGCCCCAGGTGCTACCAGCTAGAGCTTTTAGGATTTTATTCCTACTGCGCATTTTCTCCCAAAACGGATGCTGCGTGCTGCACAGACGTCATCATATTCTCTAGGTGAAGCCCGAGAATTTTGGGGTTTGGTACAGTAGGAATATAATTGTTGCCAATACGTTTATCAATCTCCCATCTTTTATCCTTCCACCAAGTGGTTAGAAAAGTCGCGGAAGATTTGGACGCAGAGATGGTGATGTTTCGGCTTTGGAAAAATGCGTGTAATGAAGATGATGTCCTAGATAGCGATTAATTTGGAGGCGCATTACATCCTTATCATTCCCTGTGCCGAGTACGGTGTAATCGTCAGCATAGGAAATTACCTCGATTTCTTCAGGTGGTATGGGAAGGCCAGACATGTAGATGTTGAACAGAGTGGGGGAGAGTTGATTTTCCTAAGCTTAGAACGTTTGCCACGAATCTCGGTGAAGGAGTGCCGACCAGCTAGATAGTTGGCAATCCAACGAATCTCTTGTGCATATTCAACAAGTTAGCGAGAAGCATTGAGTGATTGACCTTATCATATCATTTCATAGGTCAATTGCCACAAGAATGGTTCTGTGACAAGGACGACGTTGATTTAGCCCATCGCGAATGCGTGTAGTGATCGCATCGAGGGCAGTGGTGGTACTATGAATTTTCCTGAAGCCATGCTGGTGAGGTTCTAGCTTCGCATGTGCAACAAGAGTGGGGTGAATAAGGGCCTTCAGCGTCTTTGCGACAGTAGACAGTATCGTAATGGGGCGGTAGGATTCCCCGAGATTTGCGCTCTTCCCTGGCTTGACACAGGGAACAATCCGACCTGTTTTCCATATTTCAGGGATGGCAAGCGTGGATATCGACAAGTTAAAGGCAGCCGTGAGAAACTCAATGGCTGGAAGGTCGAGATGCTGCAGCATGGCCATCGATATGCCATCTGGTCCGAGGGCCTTGGAGTTTTTAGGATTCTCGATGACTTTTTTCGCCTGGTCCGCAGTAATCGATGGTATGGTGTCAACATTCCGTCTTCTAATTTTGCGTTTAAGGCCGTCACACTTGGGAAGTTCAATCAATTGTTTATTGAATAGGCTCGCGCACTGAAGAGGATCGCAAGTTTTTTTACTGCCAAATTCAATGGCGTTATTGCCCTTTCCTTTCCTAGGATTGGAAAGGGCGCTGATAGTTGACCATAATTTGCTGACATCTTCATTAAGGTTGCAGTCATCGAGGTGCTGATTCCATTTCGCCCTCCGATAGACTTTAACTTGTCGGTTGATTTCTGAGTTAAGCTCCTGAATTCTGGGATCATCAGGGTGAGCGCTCCTGATGTTATCACGTTCATCGGCTAATCTGGCGGCACTAGTAGGGAAGTTAGGACGAATTTTCGGGATACGTCCTGCTGGAATAAAACGTACCGCAGCCTTGGCAATGACGTTCCTAATATTTCTTTCGGCCTTATGTACATTGGTAGGTAATAGTAGCTCGATGAACTTCGCCGACGAGTGTGCTTTGAAACCGTCCCAATCGACTTTCTTGTGATTGACAAACGTTCACTTCTCAGACTTAGTCAGGTTCGCTGGTTTGTCAATTCTTATATAATGATTGGGAGACTGATCAGTCAGGAGAACTACTGCAAGTGCCCGTGACTCGAGTCGGCGAATCTTCGTTGATTGAACATAATGCTGAGGCTTCAAGTGATTCGGCGATAGTTATACCCCTGGCATTGTCGTTGAGGTCCGAATGCTAGAGCTCATGGTGCGCATTAAAGTCGCCAAGGATGACCTTGTGCTCTCCGGAAGGGAGAGGAAATGATAGCCAGAAGAGCAACTAGATTGCGGTGGTACATATACATTAAAAATTTCGATATTAGTACTCCCTGATGGCTTGTATTTCTGCCGTACCGTCAGCAACTACATCTAATACACAGTAATGTACGGACTTGTGTATTAGGAAGGCAAGTCCACCTCCAGGGTGAGGATCATCCGTGGCGGTCGGTCTATCTTTGCGCATTAGAGCATATTCGCTATGGACGCTAAGAGACGAGTTTGCATGGAGCAGCGTCTCCTGGATGGCGGCGATGAGAATTCTGTTGGCACTCAAGAAGTGTGTGATCTCAGGGATTTTACGGTGAATGCCATTACAGTTAAACTGCGATATGGATAGTGGAGTGAAACTCGCTGGAGGAGGAAGGCCAGGCGTAAGACTGAATCTGTAGGAGGCTGTGGAGAAGGTGGGCTGGGTGCGGCTCTAGGTTGCCCAGACTTTATACAACCTGCCGCGACATACGACAAGGAATGCTGATCCTGTCTTCGTAACCGCGAACACCTAAAGTGAACCCATTTCATACAGCAATTACACTGCACTGATCTGGCATTCGAACCGATTGGTTGCAGACACTAGAAATCCATACCCTTGTTTCAGCACAGGCGCGAATTGGTAAGATTGAGAGCAGCCGCGCCGAGATGTAATGCTCATAATATGACGAAAAAACACATATCTCGTATTCACACATATACACAGCCAAACACAACCTTCCTGCATTTAACCTTCAGGGCTCTTGCCAGGCAGGCATATTGGCAGCTTTTGGCCGTTTTGTAGAAAACAGGTGTGGTCCGCCCCGGAGAGGCAGTTGCCGTAGGACCACGTACAATTGGCCTGATTGGATATTACTTCTTCGTTGCCTTCTAATAACGCTGCCTGGTTTCGCGTTGCATCGTTCATCCTGAGTATCGGTTACCCTCTTTTGATTTGGTGGAAGAGAACTGTGAGCCAATTACGCCCGATATTTTTTATCTGATGCATTGCATCCATCAACTCTTCCCCTGAAAAATCTTCAATACCCGCGGTATTCAGATGAACATCTTCAAAAGCTGTTCGAGGAAATTCTTCATTTAGAAGTTCGTCAAAGTACAGATTGGTGTGTCGTCGATGAGCAGCGTTTCATGTCAGTCTTCAGCGTACCTGTATTTCTCGAGCGTCCCTTCTCCTTTGGCCGGCCAAGAAATATCTGTCTCAATAAAAAAGACTCTAAAGGTCAAACCAGTAGGCTGCGAATGCCTCATAACGGTCTTAGAAAAAGCATAGTAACCCATGCCATGCGTTAGTCCAGAATGGCCATCAGAAAATAAAAATGGCACCGTTTTCACACTATTGCAGTTCATAGTATGCGTGAAAATTTTATTCAAACGTCAATTTTTTGTTTACAATTGAGAATATAAAATCCGCGTAATATTTATTACTCTCTTAAAATGCCAACGTGATATTTAACCCTTCTGTTGGCATATATATCCAGACAGACCATTGGTACTATATCTTGATGAAAAATATCGTTCAACAATATTTTCCACCCTTTCCATATATATTTCAAAGGAACCGACCACAAATGCGATCAAACGTTCGGCGAAATGTAAACTATGTCTAAAGAAACGAAAAAACGGCGCATCATCGTAAGACATAGTATGTAAACTGCTTCAAGATCCAAAATTAAACATCTTCAAAAATTAAGATTGATTTCACAGAAAATTCAGCTACACCTTAGGCAGAATAGCTCGTAGGAGACGACAGAAGGGTTAATAATTGCATCGACAATATTTTGACTTTTGAATTATTTCGTGGAGTGTAGTGTAATAAATTTGGAGTCAAACACATATGGGTTGTGTGATCACATAGCCATTCTGGACTAACGCATGGCATGGGTTACTATGCTTTTTCTAAGATAACGGTAAACTCAGTTCCATATGTTGTTTTTGTAGCGGCACAAATGGAGAAGCTTTACAAATTTGATCACATATCATTCAAAAGTGTTGTTGGCATTACGTCCTCAAGGTCAAGGTTCAGGAAGAAGGCTGCTTCAATTGGTTGTAGCCATAATGTGAGTTGGTGTTAAGTGCGTGAAAATAGAAAATATGTGGACTGATTCCGCAGGCAGGGCAGATGTTTGCGATCTCATTAACTATGCGTGATAGATAAAGAAATTTAGTCGCAGATACCACCCGGATCGGAGTTGAGCCGGGTGGCTCTGGGAAGCTGGTTGTTTGGTGCCAAGTACCCGGTGAATTTTTGAGTGACTTTATTAACTTCTTGGGTATGGATACTAGCAATAGCCGCCTTGTAGTCACGAGTAACCGAGAGGAACTTTTTTTTACTCCTGGACTTCACGTTCTTTGTCTCTGATTGAGTGTCTGATGCTACGTGGAGGAGCTGTCTTATCCATGAGTTGGTTGTTTGATTCGGGTGATTTGTACCGTAGCATCCGTCTAAGTATTGCTTTGCAAGAAGTTCATTGTCACTCCTCACTTATCATTTTCGTCTCCTGATAAAGTTGGTTCTGAGAAGACATTAGAGCTGAGCCAATAACAGTGCGCAGTGCTGGGTTTTAACAGATTTCTTTATGTCTCCATTTGGTGTTGCACAGAGACTATTTGTTGACAACGGAACGACCAGTGGCTTAAGTTGCCAACAATGTTTCTTTATTCGTGCCCCATGTACTGCCGTCTAAGATGTTAAGGATTTTATTTCTGCTCCTAAGTTTAGCACAGATGTTGTCCACATGAGTGTTAAATATACCGGAGTTGTCTATGGTAACGCTTAGAGTTTTTGGATCACGTATTGTTGGTATTTCAACAGCGTAAGAAATTATTTCGAGTCCCTTTGGTGGTGTGGGAAGTCCTGATATGTAGAGGGATTCTCCGTTTCTAAACTTACGCTTTTGAAAGATCAAGACCCACGAGGATGGTGCGCTTGTAAGGCTTCGGCTGGTTATATCCGTTAAAGATCGTAATAACATCGAGAGTGGAGGTTGTACTATGCATCTTTCGGAAGCCGTGTGGATGATTCGCAAGTTTGTTATGCTCCAGGAGTGTTGGTAGCACTAGCGCGTAGAGTGTTTTTGGCCACAGGGGACAGAAGCGTTATGAGACGGTAGGACACTATGACTATGATCATGGCTATAGCGTCTGGGCTCAGTGCTTTGAAATTGTTGGCGTATTTCAAGGCAAGGTTTCTGTGGTCGTTCACATGCTCGGTTATCCCAGTTATCCTCGTATAGGAGAAGTTCATCCCTCACCTTAGCTAATTTGGTCGAGGAGGATAGAAAACGAGGTCTCAGGAGCGGGAAGCGGGCAGCTAGGATGCATACTTTGGCTGGAGTTAGGACAATCCATCTCAAATTCTTTTCAGCTAGTCGCACGTCACTTGGAGGCGGTAAAGCAGAAAAGGCTTCGCTAATGTGTCTTGAAAAATTGAGTACGTTTTCTTATCTACGTGTATTAGGGCGTAAGAATAATTGCCAGCTGGCCGGACGAAAAAGTGAGGAAGGGTTCCCATATGGTGTTATTGATGAGCCAATGACTGGCAATAGAAATGTCAGGCGAGCTAGAGCATTATCCTTCAACACGGGTTGTTGTGTCATCGTTTAATGGACAGAAGTCGGATTCATCCAATTGGCTGCCGATATGGTTCCCCTTGTGTTGGATTATGTTATAACTTCCGTAGTAGATGAGCGATGAATTGACATTTCATTTAAGGTGACCAGATTCCCGACGGCCCAATGCTGTACACATACTTGCGGAACTCGGATTTCAGGCAAATCCACAGCCATCCTCATACATACCTCATTTTGCCCGAGATTTCTTAAGCTGGTAGTGGCTTTCAAGGTAGTTTCATTGTGGAGTGGATTCCGAGGAAAACCTCCAGAGCGGTGGAAGAGTGGCTTATTCTGGATACAATATTTCTGAAGGAGAGTATGCATTCCTTCATGGTTATATTAATGATGCCATGCCGGTCCTCTGGACTCGCGAATTGTAACGGATTCGAAAAACATATATCACCAAATATGGACCGTGTACAAGTCTACCAAATTTCAAAATTCCGCTCAAAAATTTCCAAGTTATGGACAATTATCGATTAGAAAATAAAAAAGTGAGATTTGGACAGCTGTAAATTCCCAGTGCGGATAGTTATGACCTTCACTTGTAGGAAATGTGCGCCAAGTAGCTCTACACGTGTCCGAAATTTCAGAAATTCCGGTCGGTTCCCCCGGTATTGAAAATGACCGATCGAAGTGTTATTATCTCGCTAAATATCGTTCGTACATGTGTAAAACTTTACACCTTCATTCGCATCTTTCGAAGGCTGTATAGCTTCTAAACCTTGAAATTTTCAAGAAATATGAACATTTCGGTGCTCTACTAGTTTTCTAAATTTCAAAATTTTTTCCTTACGAATTTCCAAGTGATAAACAATTTTCAATTAGAAAACTCAAAATTGTAATTTGGGCATCTGTACTTTCCGAACGAAGATAGGTAGGATCGTTTAATTTGGAGGAAATGTGAGCGCCAAGGAGCACAGGTATCAAACTTTACACCTAAAAAGCAGACAAGACTGATCACAGGCCTCACTGAGGGGCTTTTTATGTAGTGAATTAGACTTTTTTGTGTGGCATGGGAAATGCTGTACATCTCCCAATGCTGTACGACAGGTCAAAATGCTGTACTGTACAGCAAAATGCCGTACGTCTGGTCAGCTTAATTTAATTTGATTTCCTGAACTGTTCAAATTTGGTTGTGGTGTCTTCTCATAAGATTTGTTAATTCGTCGACTTTTTTATGCAGACCATTGCAATTTATTTGGACTATCTGGATGGTGCAATAGTTGACAGTTGTGGTGGTTCTGGTGTTAGGTTATGTCCTGCTGTTTTGACTGTGACTGGTGATGGATGCTGACCCCGAATAGCTTGTTGTTGGGAAGTCGATGACGACTGTTCCTACTCTCTGGCAAATCAAAGATAAGAGTTTCGTCTCTACTCACTGAACTACCGAATGCGCATTGTCTGTAGATGAGTCATATCTAAGGCTGACCTGTTCCATGCTTAATAGGAACTCAGATTTTCTTGACTTTGCAAAACGAAGCTCCGTTCATTCTTCCTTCTCTCATCGTTCATTCGTTGTACATGCCCAGCTAATAGTAGTTACAGTTTGGCTCAAATTTTCTTCTTTATTACACGATAGCCCGACGCGACGACGGGTCTTGGCTGCCTTTATCGTTGACCACCAGTAATTGTCTCAGTCACGGGACCTTGTCCTTCAGTTTCGGAAGCCGAGCAACTGCTGGTGGTCTTCACCTACTAATTGCTCCCATGGAGCTCTCGGTTGCCCACACAATCTGACTCCGTCCACTCGTTGTGCGTTCATCAACTTCTTCGGTCTGCGATTGTCGTTCAGCCTTTGTACATGTTCCACCCATTGTGATGGTTGCACTTTCGCGATTTACGACACTTGTAGCTCATTGTGCAGTTAATACCAGTTGTGGCAAGTGACGCAAATCGGTGTAAAAAATGAACAGTCACAATAGCAGTCAACGACATTCTATTGTAGATTTCAGATAACAGCTTCCAAAACAGACGCGAGGGCAATAAACCACTCCATTTGTCTCATATTTGGCATCCAGACAGACACCATTTGACAAAGAACTTGCGAACAATACAGTGCCCCGGCAAATACGAGTGCGCGCGGTGGGGGACACAATTGTAACAAGGTGACGAGATAATGCGATGCGGAATTTGAGTCAATGTTTGGCCCATGCAAACGATTTCGAGATAACCTCTGAGTCTGCTGCTTAGGTAACAAATTTCCACTATGTAGCCACATACCTTATAGAAAAGATAAACCGCATACGCGATACCTCCCACCAGGGCAATTGACGTAAGCGTGTCCTTAATTCTCATCAACATCGACGGCCTGTGCTCCACTATTCGATATCCCGGACCCGGAGCATTAATGCCCATATTTATGACCGTACTATTAGGATCCTTGCTAAAAACCCCAGCACGTTCGCATGCCAGCTGTATCTCTTCCTCGGTGAGACCTTTGGACCGCAGGAAACTTTGTTTTTGCGGAAGCGAGCTACGCATGACACTGGGGTTGGTCAGGAAGTTGACGGCCGTGGTAATCTGAAACAGACAGAATTTGGGTTAAAATGAGGTCAATATTCCAGACAGGCAGTCGATTACTTACGAGAGCCTCACGAGGCATAATGCGTGGTGCCGGCGGTGCAGCGACATTCGATCCTCCACCGACACCGGCGGCCGTATCGCCTGTGTCCGTGTTAGACATGTCAATTCCAATGTTCACCTGAATTTTGTTACACTTGCACTAGACACCCGGCTGGACGTGCACCGAAATCTTCGTTTCAGTGCAAATAAAGAAGCTCAGTGTGTGTTCACCGCGATTATGAGCTGTGAATTCAGATTTCTTGTGTAAATATTTGCGAGACGAATGAAATGGAAGGAAAAATCGTGCGCTATCGCTCTCCCGGCTCCGGTCAAAGTTTCGTTTTTTGTTCAGTGAGCAGGTGACAGTTGACGTTTTTTTTTTGACATCTGTTTTGTAGTAGTTTTTCAGAGTAACGAACAGGGGTGGACTGGAGGGAATCTGGTGCAAACTTATTTTCGAAAGTAAAACTGTTCTCAAGGCCTGAATAGACCCCGGTCGTTACATCTTTTCCTTGGTGAAATGACTTTGAATTATGAATTATCGAAAAATAATACATAAAATGGCCGAGAAAAATTTTAGGACCATATTCGGATTGTAGCTTATGGAATTCCGATTCCCCATCATTTCCGACATATTCCACGACAGTAAGCATGCATTTTCATTGAAGAAATCGCAGCGGACAAAAATTTCATTTTCATTCTGCCCGATGTCTATGAAGGTAGTTTTTAGAATGTTTGCATAATTTAACATTTCACAAACGAATTGACTTTGAAAATTTTGTCGTGTTTTGTATTAGTTTTTGAGTGTACTAAACAGATAAACAAATAATTTGGTAAAGTAAAATGGTAATTTTGAAGATTTTCTTCAATTTCTTCTTTTGTCTGCAATTCTAGACAACTTTTCGTTTTCATAAATTTCATCCTCCACTCAACTCTAGTA
The DNA here is from genome assembly GCA_949715475.1 of Microchrysa polita. Classification (NCBI taxonomy): domain Eukaryota; kingdom Metazoa; phylum Arthropoda; class Insecta; order Diptera; family Stratiomyidae; genus Microchrysa; species Microchrysa polita. Next base: position 15,758,280 of record OX454419.1, read on the forward strand.
CAATTTCTTCGATTTGTCAACCAACGAAAAAAACTCTCCAAACTCACCACTCTCCGAGTCGTCGCAATTTTTTTTTACCAATCTCATCGCCATCAAGTGCAGCAACTTCGGTTCGGGAAAAAGTTTTTGACCGCTGCTGCTGGCCGCTCTACTGCTGTGTCCGCGTACGTTCTGTCTAATTGTTCGCCGTGTCTGAAAATATCCGCGAAATGAACTAAATGTCCGTCGTGTACGTTTACGATTCAGTTCAGGTAAGAAAAACGTCCACCATGGTGTAAAATTCGTTTGCGAAAAATTTCGCTGATGACAACCACCAAAGTGAGTGTGTGTGCCGAGTGCGAGAGAATCCAGTTAGGCGAATCCCGATACGTTGAGCCCCCGACGGACGAGTGTGTGCACGGTGTAGACTTCGCCTGTCAGATTCCATTTAGAATAGTCCTCCGCGGCCCAGTTTTGTGATTAATCGAAGATTATTGACCCAAGATGAAAGAAAACGAGTGAAATTGTCACCATTAATTAAGTAATTGACAATTTCCGCCTGCATTGACGCGACACTTTCACTGGAAGACGCGCGACAACGACGACAGTTTGGGTGAGTTGGTGCGACGATGGATGGCACGATCAGGGCAGGGGTGCTTCGCGACAATTTTTGTTGTCACCACAATACTTCTTGACCCCAAAAAGTGGATTTCAGTTGATTTTTCTTTGAATTGGGGAGGCTTTTCTATTCAGAGCACTTATCCATAATTGTGGGCGTTTTTTCGTCTTCGGGGGTGTATTCGCGCCCACTTTGTCCCTTCAAGTGTGATAAGATAAGCCACAGCAGATCGCGGTGCGGACCTAATTTGTAATCTGTCAGCCGGAGCCAGCCAGCTTTGGCTAATGCAATGAATCATAAATAAGAATGGCCAAGAAGACGGCTGTGGAATGTGATTAGCGACCAGTCGTGGCTTGAGAAGTTGATAAAAGAGCTCTGGGCAATGGGGCCAATCGTTTTTTTGCGGATGCACAAAAAGGCGTGAAAATGGGTGATATGATTGCGATTTTGCTTGAATTCGTACGCCTTCAAGGCGCCTGACTTTTGTGCTTTGTTGCGGAAGCGTTGAGATAGTGGAAAGAATGGAATTTCCGTAGAAGCAAGTTTTGATGGCTCAGTTCTTCAATTGCCGCTTTTTTTTCTTGAAAAGAATTGCGCCTCACCTAGGGAGGTGGGAAAGAATGTTTTGTAGATAATTTATAAAAACAACAACTACAGCACGACCAAAATCATGCAACTAAATTGCAATTTTATGGATTAGATATCACATACAGATCGCAGCAGTACAAGCGACCAAACTAAGAAAAAACTCACAGCTCCCACGGGAACTATAACATCTTAAGAATCGACATAGAAGCTTAACTAAAATGCAGGTGGCGGCCTTGTATTTCTTGTGTCCAACTCAGTGCCCCACAACTTCGTTAAAACCACGGAATAACAAGCGATATTCATCAACTCAGCAAATGCCAAAATGCTGCTCTACGCACAGCCACAGGTTGCCTCTTGATGTCTGCCCAGGATCACTTACATCAAGAGACAAAATTGATGCCAATACGTGACCACAATCTCCTACTGTCCAAACAATATCTTGTTGGTTGCTACCGTGAGAATCATCCCAACAACATTCTTATGGACCGAATTCCTCCACCACGACATGTCAGGCGTGATTTGCGAGACCTAGAGAGAGAGATCCCGGGATACAAGAGGGACCCTTACGACGATGATGCATACCGAGCTGCCATCGCTGAGATTCACACTGCAGAAGTGAGTCGGTCTATTGCGAGATTAGATGCGAATAGAGTCCTCTCAGTGCACCCTCCACCCATTTCGCCTGAGGAGATTAGGCTCCCGAGAGCCACCAGAGTGACATTAGCTCAACTTCGGTCGGGCTTTTGTTCACGCCTCAATTCGTACCTTTCTCGCATTAACCCGGACATTCAAACCATCTGTCCAAACTGCGCTGGCGCTCCACACGATGTGGGTCACTTGTTTCAATGCCCAGCTGCGCCCACTGACTTAACCCCTATCTCACTGTGGGGAAAACCCTATCGCAGCAGCTATGTTTTTGTCCCTTGACATCACGGACGAAAGCATCGACGAACCACAACTCGAATCCACATAGATGCACAGCGGTTTCACACCTTTCTGCACCGCTAAAAGAAGAAGAAGAAGAACTAAGCAAATATTGACTTCAAAACCTTTAACATTCAAAACCCGCCCGTATCCAGCTGTCTTTCAAGATACAGAGTCAATATTAGCCCCTTTCTTACCGGACGCTATCGCCTTCTACTCAGCGATTTCAACGCTCTTCATGAACTACGGCTCTCGAATCTGGACGACCATGCCAGGGCAATCATCGCTAATCAGTTGGTTGCATCCGATTTCTATCCCCTTAATGACGACAAACCAACACGCAACGCTGAGTGATGCACGAGTTCACCTGACAATTCCATCGCCAGCTCTGGAGTCATCAATGACATAATTTAAATTCCAGAGCTATCCATAACAGCACAACAGAGCAGCATCTTCATGTTACCACCAATGAAGTGATGCTTGCAATAAAAAACGCCAAAAATTCAAAAGCGTTCGGTCCGGACGGTATTGCCATAATCATCCTCGAAACACCTTGACTCACAGGCCATGGAGTATATCACTGCTACGATGAACTCATCCTAAAGATCTTTCGTCATACTTGAGTTATAGAAATAGGCCGCATCACCCCCATACCCAAACCAGTTGGAGAGTCATACCGTCCAATAACGCTTCTGTCTGATGTGGCCAAAGTACTTGAGGCGCTAGTGTTGCCGGAACTCCTAGAGCACATTCATCTTGCAAATCACCAACATAGTTTTCAGAAGATGCACAGTACCACCTCCGCTCTTGATGTTATCACATCCAACATCTTTAATAGACTCAACCAGCCGAAGCTATGCAAGCGCACCATCCTTGTAGCTCTAGATCTGTCAAAAGCGTTTGACACAGTCAATCATACGCTACTGCTCTGACTGATCTCCGTAACACCACTCCGCCTCACATACACAAAAGAATCGCAAATGCATTAAGTTTAGAAACGGGAAGTCTAAGCTCAGAAAAATTAGACAAAGCGTGGAGTTCTGTCTCCCACCCTTTTCAACTTCTACATGTCAGGACTTCCCACACCACCAATGGAACTTGAAATCATCTCCTACGCCGACGATTTTACCATCATGGCAACTGGCAACGACATTCCCGAAATGTGCGATCGCACAAACGATTACCTGCTTGTCTGCTGTAATTACTCGTCGGCGAAGTTCATCGAGCTACCATCACCTACCAACATTTATAAGGCCGAGAAAAATATTAGGAACGTCATTACCACAGCCGCGGCACGTTTTATTCCTGCAGGACGTATCCCGAAAGTTCGGCCTAACTTCCCCACTAGTGCCGCCAGATTAGCCGATGAACGTGATCAGATCACAAGCGCTCACCCTGATGATCCCAGAATTCAGGAGCTTAACTCCGAAATTGACCGACAAGTTAAAGACTATAGGAGGGCGAAATGGAATCAGCACCTCGATGAATGTAACCTCAATGAAGGTGTCAGCAAATTATGGTCTACCGTCCGTGCCCTTTCCAATCCTCGGAAAGAAAAGGGCAAAAACGCCATTGAATTTGGCAACACAAAAACCTCCGATCCTCTTCAGTGTGCGAGCCTGTTCAATAAAAAATTTATTGAACATCCCAAGTCTGACGGCCTCAAGCGCAAAATTAGAAGACGGATTCGCAGCCGGAATGTTGACACCATACCATCTTTTACAGCGGACCAGGTTAAAAAAGTCATCGAGAATGCTAAAAACTCCAAGGCCCTCGGACCAGATGGCATTTCGATGACCATGTTGAAACATCTCGACCTTCCAGCCATTGAGTATCTCACGGCCGCCTTTAACTTGTCGATGTCCACGCTTGCCATCCCTGAAATCTGGAAAACAGGTCGAATTGTTCCCTGTCTCAAGCCAGGGAAGAGCGCAAATCTCGGGGAATCCTACCGCCCCATTACGATACTTTCTCCTGTCGCAAAGACGCTGGAGGCCCTTATTCACCCCACTCTTTTTGCAAATGCGAAGCTAGAATCTCACCAGCATGGCTTCAGGAAGATGCATAGTACCACCACTGCCCTCGATGCGATCACTACACGCATTCGTGATGGGCTAAATCAACGCAGTCGTTGTCACAGAACCATTCTTGTGGCAATAGACCTATCAAATGCATTCGATAAGGTCAATCATTCAATGCTCTTAGCAAACTTGTTGAATATGCATCTTCCTGCACAAGAGATTCGTTGGATTGCCAATTATCTAGCTGGTCGGCACTCCTTCACCGAGTTTCGAGGCAAACGTTCTAAGCTTAGGAAGATCAAATTAGGTGTTCCACAGGGAGGGGTACTCTCCCCCACTCTGTTTAACATCTACATGTGCGGACTTCCCACACCACCTGAAGGAATCGAGGTGATTTCCTATGCTGACGATTGCACCGTACTCGCCACAGGGAACGATAAGGATGAAATGCGCCTCCGAATTAATCGCTATCTAGGACGATTACAGGCATTTTTCCAAAGCCGAAACCTCACCATCTCTGCGTCCAAATCCTCTGCGACTTTTCTAACCACTTGGTGGGAGGACATCAGATGGGAGATGGATATACGTATTGGCAACAATTCTGTTCCTACTGTTAAAACCCCCAAAATTCTCGGGCTTCACCTAGAGAACATGATGACGTCTGCGAATCATGCAGCTTCAGTCTGTGAAAAAATGCGCAGTAGGAACAACATCCTAAAAGCTCTAGCTGGCAGCACCTGGGGCAAAGATAAAGAAACCATGCTAGCTACTTATAAAGCGGTGGGTCGAGCGGCCGCTGATTATGCAGCCCCAGTTTGGACACACAGTCTATGTGACACAAACTGGTCCAAAGTTCAGGTCTGCCAAAATGCCGCTCTACGCATCGCGACAGGTTGCCTTCTGATGTCTGCCCAGGATCACTTACATCAGGAGACAAAATTGATGCCAATACGTGATCACAATCTCCTACTCTCAAAACAGTATCTTGTTGGTTGCTACCGTGAGGATCATCCCAATAATCATCTCATGGACCGAATTCCTCCACCACGACATGTCAGGCGTGGTTTACGAGACCTTGAGAGAGAGGTTCAGGGATACAAACGGGACCCTTACGATGAAGTTACATACCGAGCCGCCATTGCAGCGATCCACACTGAAGAAGTGAATCGGTCTATCGCGAGTTTAGGTGCGAATAGAGTCCTCTCAGAGCGCCCACCACCAATTTCGCCTGAGGAGATTAGGCTCCCGAGAGTCACTAGAGTAACACTAGCTCAACTTCGGTCGGGCTTTTGTTCACGCCTTAATTCGTACCTTTCTCGCATAAACCCGGACATCCAAAACATCTGTCCAAACTGCAATGGTACTCCTCATGATGTGGGCCACTTGTTTCAATGCTCCGCTGCGCCCACTGATCTTACCCCTATATCACTGTGGGAAAACCCTATCGCAGCAGCTATGTTTTTGTCCTTAGACCTCACGGACACAAACATTGACGAACCATAAATCGTACCCACATAGATGCACAGAGGTTACACACCTTTCTGCACCGCTACAAGAAGAAGAAGCTCCCTAGTCATGTATGGGTGACACAGCATGGCTGACTTTTTCCCTCTTCCTCCGAAAAGTCAGCCATACCAGCTAACACGACGCAGTGCTTCCTCGTAGGGGAGAAACACATTATAAGCGTACGTGTCCAGTCTCGGAGCTGGCGGCTTCGCATAACCCAAGCCACGAAGGGGCTAGTTAGGGAGAATGGCCTATGCGCCTATACCTAGCTGGTTTGTGGCTTGATGACCACACGGCCTGAGTCAAATTGCTGCTTAGTAAACGGACGGGGGCCAGACCAATGTGAACGGTAGCGCTACGAGTCTGCTTTAAGCAGACAAGTAGTAAACAGGCATAACGATCCTGCCGCTGGCAAGCCGAATTCGTTAGGTCTACCGAAAGGGGGCAAAAGGAGGATTACACCTGCTATTGAGAAATATTTAGCGAATAGTGTACCTCGGGGATGGGCGTGCCCAGGGGACCATGGTCCTTACCCATCTAGGCGTTGGACTCGAGGGGGTTTGTGGTGATAGACAAGCTAGAGTCGCATCCCAGAACACCCTTCCGGCTATCAGTCGGATAAATCTTGTCGTCCCACAAGGGAGGGAGGTTATGGCCATCAGGCTCAGAAACTCTCAATGACAAATGCGAGGTAGACGCAGAATGGATGTTACAAATCCTCGTGACACTGGCCCTTGGTGAGTTGCGTCACCAAGTACCTGAGCAGCGCAGGGAGGCCCCTGGTATCGTTGATACGCCATGGCGTCGATCTGTACAAAGACCTTCGGACGATGACGTTTCCGAGCTCCCTAGTCATGTATGGGTGACACAGCATGGCTGACTTTTTCCCTATTCCTTCGAAAAGTCAGCCATACCAGCTTACACGCGGCAGTGCTTCCTCGTAGGGGAGAAACACATCATAAGCGTACGTGTCCAGTCTCGGAGCTGGCGGCTTCGCATAACCCAAGCCACGAAGGGGCTAGTTAGGGAGAATGGCCTATGAGCCTATACCTAGCTGATTTGTGGATTGACGACCACACGGCCTGAGTCAAATTGCTGCCTAGTAAGTGGATGGGGCCACTCAAAAGCGAACGGTTCAGCGCTAGGAGTCTGCTTTAAGCAGACGAGTAGTAAACAGACATAACGATCCTGCGGCTGGCGAGTCGAATTCGTCAGGTCTACCGAAAGGGGGCCAAGGGAAGATCACACCTGCTATTGAGAAATCTTTAGCGAATAGTGTACCTCGGGGCTGGGCGTGCCCAGGGGACCATGGTCCTTACCCATATTGGCGTTTGTGTCGAGGGGGTTAGTGATGTTAGACCTGGTCACCCAGAACATTTGTCCGAGCTGCGTTGGTGCGCCTCACGATGTGGACCACCTGTTCCGATGCCCCGCTGTACCCACTAACCTCACTCCGAGGGCGTTATGGGACAACCCAATTGCAGCTGCTACGTTCTTGTCGCTTGTGACAATAGGCGAGAACGACGAAACTTTCTAAAACATATCTTGTACGAATCATCGGAAAAATTTGGTCCTTGTCAAAAATAGTGGCAGCCATACACGGGCCCAGATCGCGATGGAATTTTGTCTTTTCTCACGACTTCCCATTTAGCACGAGGCCAATCCTCGCTCGCCTTGCGAATGGCATGCTTAAACGTGGAGGTTGATCATACATTGGTGAACTTCATCAGTTCAATGTCTTGAAACCAGCCTCCATTATCGCACACCGGAGGCAGACAGGCAGGAAAAGAATTCCCTGAATGAGAATCCAGTATTCCATAGATAGGCACAATTTTAGTCGACAACAGCCAACTCAATCCACTCCCTCATCGCTTCAGTGTATGATGAGGCTGAACGATTAACGGGAGCAACCTTCTGCTGCTTCTCCCCGCACACGGTTTTCCACTGGAAGATTCGCAATCAGAGCCACAGACCATGCGATGGGTTCCTTTTGCTTGTTGGTCCTCTATGACTCCTTTATATTCAAGATATGTACTTACATAGTTACGGACTGAAAAAAGCATTGCTCGAACGTGCCTTTGACGGGGCAAGTTTGTCCTCCGGTTTGGTGGGTCTCAGTTACAATTTGCTAGAGCCCTTTGCGAGGAAGCTCTTGATTTATGATATGGGTAGATGACGAAACAGCTTCACTATTGTGCGAAGTAATTCTTTCGGTTGAACAGTGCTCTACGAGAGGATTCCTTGACGAGACTTCCTTGCAAACTCTCGCCAGACATCGAAGCTCTTGACGAGACTTCCTTGCAACTGGTAGTCCACGAAGGACGGCTCCCTACCGGGGCTCATATGAGATTATGCCGAAAAAAAGTAGAAAAGGAAAAAAACTATGCTTGCTGAGTGAGTGTGGGTTTATTTGGTGTTCTCGTGCACCCAATGCGTGCTGTAGTCAGTCTGCGCTTGCCATTTGAGAGTAACTAAGCCAATGACCATATCTTCCTTCCGGGAATGTCAGTTTTAAAATAAATAACAGGCGCGACAATCCAACATTGGACTAAGGCCGCAGGATGTGTTAGTGACATCCTATTTCCAAGATCTTATCTGCTTTTTGTTGAGGTAATGAGATCAGCATCACGCTCAGCCGTGTTATTTATCCCCATAAATGGGTACTCGTTTAACATCTGAGTGAGATCATAGTCCGTCACAAGCTCGTGAGTTCGAAAAACACCATGATCCACGGTGAGATTCGAACTCATAACCCTGTGCACCGAAGGTGCGCGCACTAACCGCTAGACCAGCCAGACTATAAATGTCAGTTTTATTCGAATTAAATTCGTAAAGGGATTCTCCACAAGGATGCCTGCCTCCCTTTGGAACCTTTCCCATAAGATCCGAATCTGGCTGGTCGACTTGGCTTACATCACAACCACCTCGAATGAAGCTCGGATTATGCGGAGCCATCAATTCCGAGGCTTTACCTGGTCGCTACGGCGCGGCGGCTTCCTCCCCACCAAGAAACACCTCGAAACGTTCTCAGCTTAACATGACTAACGATCAGACGGAAGAAGGGGAAACTCAGTCGGGTCGGTAAGCCATCATGCATGACTCGAGTGCATCAGGATCGTCAATTCCTGTAGGTCATGCTATGCTGGTCAGGTCCGTGGTGACGCATCAGTCTGTGACCTATGTGACACAGGTTCCCCGGTAGCACCAATGCATGGTGCAATGCGATAGCACTGTACCTCAGCAGTGGCGACCTGAATTTGCGGAAAAACAATCCTGCGAAAGCCCGATGACACTAAGGAATAGTTACAGTGGTGTGTGTGTGTCGATCTCGATTTTTCATGGCGTGCCGAACAAATTCTGGATGGGGCGTCTAAAATATTCGAAGCCCGTCCATCTCTTGCTGATTAATATGTGACCACTGTGACCATAGTGTACCTTTCTGAAGAAGGGCTCTCAACTCATGTACATTGTACACACATGCTCTGTGGCTGGTATGGTGAGGCGTGTTTTGCGCAGAGACTGTGGGCTAGATAATCGTGCAGTCCGTGTGATGTATGACTTCCTGTTTTTAGCGTGTGCTACTTTCGGCATATACATATATGGGTGGATCTGGATTCGTCTACTCGTGGAAGCCAGCTGCTTAACACAGTTCAGCGTTTTATAAGCTCTTGATATCGAGGTAGTTCGTAAAGGGAACTTACCTTCCATATCAGGCGAGGTTTACCCTTGTCGCACTCTGCGTTAGTGAATGGGGATAGTATATCCGGTAGTCCTTAAAGGCTTGTCACTAACCTCCTGGATGACTGTGTCCTGTCTAGATGGGGCTACCCGCGTTAGAGTTACATTTGAGTATCTAAGGAATGTCCGTGAGGCAGCTCGAAACCTTAACTTAGATTTTAATCCAAATTTTGGTTTCCTGGTAAACCGGTCATGATTCTCTGAACCAGAAACTCCGTCAGATTAACTTGGTTGACGAGCCTTCGTGCCCGTGTTGTGGCGAAGTTATTGAGGACTGGCTTCATGTTCTGGTTATCTGCCCAAGGTACCGGGATGTACGGGACCTATACCCTTTCGCTTTTTCCTAAATAATGGAGTCGCTGATGTCATGCAAAAAGCATTCAGACGTCGAACTCGGCAGGTACGTAATTGAGAGGCAAGAATAGCTATACTCTTGTCTAGCGTTGGCTTTTGTGATGTGTCCATTGTTTGATAGTAGGATGTAGCATGAGCAGGGAGGACCCCCACTGGACAACAGACATTGCGTCGATTCTCCGAATAGTTAGGCCACCTGTCCTATGTGGGTGTGCCAGTAGTAGTAGTTGTTACATTCGACACTAATTTTAAATTATGGAATGTAACTGGATTTAAATAAATAAATAAAAAGAAATAGTAGTGGCGACGTCACAAAATCAATCCCTTTTTCCTCGACGAGGACCAACTGGTAAATCTTCACCTGTCTGGACCTAACAGGGGATGGTGTCTCATGGGGCACTGGCTTTTGGTTGGTAGCGCCACTACGGACTTGAGCTGACACAGGAAGGCCCCTAGTATGGTCGATACGCTATGTCATAATGAAGGCAACAACAACAGTCAGCTCCTGATCGACTTCGCCAGCGGCAGTGATTCCCTGATAAAAGTCCGCAGGGTCGGGAGCTAAGACGACACTAGCTTAGGTACTCCCTAGACGATGGCACCGTGTAGATTTCGAGGTCTGCTTATACGTACGTCGATGCGGGAAGCATCGTTGAGCTTATATCTAGCCATAAGCTCAACGTGCTTCCCGCATCGACGTACTCGTAAGCAGACCTGGAAACCTGCACAGTGCCATCGTCTAGGGTGTACCAAAGCTAGCGTTTTCTTATCTCCAGGACCTGCGGACTTTTATCAGGGAATCACTGCCGCTCGCGAAGTCGATCAGGAGCTGATCGTTGTTGTTGCCTTCATTATGGTTCCCCTATGCCAGCTTTCGTCTTCGGTTTGGCGTTAAAATCTTTCAGTAGCAGCTTAACGTCGTTTGATGGAAGAGAGTCGAAAAGAGATTCCAGACATTTGTAGAGCTCTTACAGTTACCCTGGACGTTCACTGAGACGCCGATTGTCTCAAATCGATCTATCCACTCGTTGGATACCTAAGCAAACACTAAAGGGGGCGGGATCTACTCTAGGTAGCATCATAAAGTAACGAGGTCAGATCCCAGAATCAAGTCGATACTTATGTTCTCCCTGGCAAACCTGACAGTTCTGGTCTCCTAAGCTGATATAGTCTGCGCATGCTAATGTCTGATCTACTCAGTATGTGACTCGTAAAGAGGCAAGAGTGATCTTGTCCAGTGACACCTACTGTCTGTAATCGCAGAATCTCATTCTTTTGGCTCGACTCATTGAGCCTGCAGATTCATGTGCTGCTTCAATCCGGTATATCGAAGTTCCTTTCTAAGGGGAACCTTCACTGGAGCGTACATTTTGTCTCCCGCGATTAGTACTGCTCGACGAAGGTTTCGGTGTGATATCACTGTTAGAAGGGTACTATTAACACAACAGGATCATGGCTCCTGATTTGTGAATCTCAAACTTGGCCACTTTATCCATGCCCTCTGTATCTATTCTGTCCAAAGCGGTGAATTTGAAAACTGCTTCGGGAGTTTTTGCCTTGTTTTTTTTTCTGCTGTGGTTATTAATTGGGAAAGGGAAAATATGGGACTTGCTTTACCGCGGTAAAGCTGTTAACCGTGGAGAGCGTACGAAATCCGGTACCCATAGGATCTTTAATTTGTCGGATAAAATTCGCTCTTGAGCACCTTAACGGCCTGTTACTGCATCTCTAGACAGTCCTTCTAGACTGCTTGCCATCATCGCTATTCCATACATGTACGGTTCTCTAAAGTAACATTCTCTCTCGACACATGCGCAATCATTCCAATTGGTCGGATATCGTCATTTAGTATCCATTCGCAATCGCCAGATTGCGTGGACGACCCAGAGCTCGATGGGAGCGATCAGTAGGAGAGAACGCCGATTAGTTGCTGGGCTTTTGGAGGTCAACGATAAGGGCGTTCAAGGTCCGACGTCAGGCTATCGTGTCATAAGTGATTTCGCGCGCTTGCAATCCGAAAGCAACACTCCCGGTTCAATTTATTCGTGTGTTTTCTCATATATCTAATCCAAATTTTTATTTGGTTACAGATTAAGCGTACCGTGGACTATTTTTCCTGTTAATAATTGCACAAAAAGCATAAATAACAGGCAAAATGATTGGCGGCTTGTTTGTTTATAATCACAAGGGTGAAGTGCTCATTTCACGAGTCTATCGTGATGACATTGGCCGCAATGCAGTCGATGCATTTCGTGTCAACGTCATACACGCGAGACAGCAAGTACGATCACCCGTAACAAACATTGCTCGCACCAGCTTCTTTCATATTAAGGTAAGTAATCGCGGCAAATCCGCAAATTTTTTTTTATTGTTCAATTACGACACGACACAAATTGATTCCGTTTGCAGCGTGCAAACATCTGGCTGGCGGCCGTAACAAAGCAAAATGTAAACGCCGCAATGGTGTTTGAATTTCTCTTAAAAATCATCGAAGTCATGCAATCGTATTTCGGCAAAATCTCCGAAGAGAATATCAAGAATAATTTTGTTCTCATCTATGAGTTGTTGGACGGTAAGTAGCCACTGTGCAGTTTCCACTCACACGCTATTCGAGACACATTAATCGACGACACGTTTTACAGAAATTCTGGACTTTGGCTATCCACAAAACACGGATACCGGCGTCCTGAAAACATTCATCACCCAACAGGGTATCAAGTCCGCGACGAAAGAGGAACAAATGCAAATCACGTCTCAGGTGACCGGACAGATTGGCTGGCGACGTGAGGGAATCAAATATCGTCGCAACGAATTATTCCTTGATGTTCTCGAATATGTGAATTTGTTAATGAGTCCGCAGGGGCAAGTGTTATCGGCTCACGTGGCCGGCAAAGTTGTTATGAAGTCGTATCTTTCGGGTAAGACTGTTCTTCCTCTCAATTGTTCTAAAACTTACATAGTTGCTGTATGGGTAACTATCAAAGCCAAAAATAAAAACAGCCTATTCAAAAAATACACAATTGGCCCTATGAATACGCGTGCTTGATGCACACTGGGTTCGATTTCGGTGTTTGGTTGCAAGAGGATTCTTACGTTCGCATGATAAAGTGTTGGTGGGAGTTTTAGCAAGCGAACGTTCGTATTTGTAAATCGTTTTCTGTAGGCAAATCCTCCGAACAAACGCCCAAATCGAGCCTAGTGCGCATGAAGTGCGACCACATTGATTTCCATTCATACGGCCTAAGATCACAACGACTTTGGTGGTGTGCACGTCCACGCGCTTGCCAAGCTTATTGCTTTTTGATTTTTATTTCAATTCATCATCATCTAGATAGTAACCCATCCACTCATTTCGCGGGCAACTAATCACTATCATTATCCTCAAAACAAAATTTCACCAAGACACAATGCATATTTTGAGTTTATTTCCACCCCCCTCTCGCACAGGCATGCCCGAATGCAAATTCGGTATCAACGATAAAATCGTAATGGATGCCAAGGGTCGCGGTCCGACAACCACCTCCGAAACAGAAACATCGCGCTCGGGCAAACCTGTTGTTGTTATAGACGACTGCCAATTTCATCAGTGTGTAAAATTAAGTAAATTCGAAACGGAACATTCGATCAGCTTTATACCGCCGGACGGTGAATTTGAATTGATGCGCTATCGTACAACGAAAGATATTTCACTACCATTCCGCGTAATACCTCTGGTCCGCGAGGTCGGACGTACGAAAATGGAAGTTAAAGTTGTTCTCAAGTCGAATTTCAAGCCATCGTTGCTGGGGCAAAAGATCGAAGTGAAAATTCCCACACCGTTGAATACGTCCGGCGTGCAATTGATTTGTTTGAAGGGCAAGGCGAAATATAAGGCGTCAGAGAATGCGATTGTTTGGAAGTGAGTTTTTTCTCAATAGGACGGAGGAGACAGCTAACGGTTGTTCGATTTATTTGTTACAGGATTAAGAGAATGGCCGGCATGAAGGAGACTCAATTGTCGGCGGAGATTGAACTGCTTGAGACGGACACAAAGAAGAAATGGACACGTCCACCAATTTCGATGAACTTTGAAGTTCCGTTTGCACCATCTGGATTCAAGGTGAGTACAACTAAAAAGATAGCATTCGTCGGACTCCTGCGATCGCTGTACTGACTCCTATCCTTGTGAATAGTACTTAGTACTGTAAGGCTCTGTAGCTTCTAAAACTACTTCGACCCAACAAATATTTCTCCCTCTGCTAAACAGCATAAGCTATGCAATGTATAAATGCTTAAACCCAAATCTCCTGTTCATTTGAACAGACTAGACTGGCAAAAGTCTCCATTAATACCCACGCTCCAAACAAGGCTACGATATAATCCCGTAAAAAAAATATAACGGTAACATTCTCCAAAATGTAGTATGCATGCGACAAAATTCCACTAATTTCTCATTAAAACGTTTGACCCCATGAGTGCTACAAGGGTTCTAGCCGAACAAAAAAAAAATTTATCAAAATCTAGATAGCGATAAAGTTCATCTACCGAAGCCAAGCATCCATTACTGCGATGAAATCACACACTTATCCTTGCGAAAAAAGGAGCACATACTGTTTTGACATTTCCAAAACTACGCTTTATAGTAAAAGTGAACGGTGACAAATTTGTGAATTATGAGGCTCGACAAAAATGTCAGAAGCCGACGGAACCCCACCAAACCTTGTCTCTTTGTGATTGATAACGTTATACAGGGTGTCGTCGCCATAGAACGCGCACTTGTCTTTTATTTTGCATTCACCCTTTCGAGAGAAACGGACAATTTGAGCGCTTAGAGCTATCATTTCGATATTGGTCCTGTTTGGTGACGAAGGATTCTTTTCGGCGTTTTCAACGTAAAACATAAACTCTGTCATTCAGATGATGATGCCGATATGCACCACTGACCTTTGCAACAGGTTTCTTGACATAACTGCTGTAAGGGGTAGGTTTGTTAATTTTTGCTAGGGAACTTGTATCAGACGATCCTTTCATTTTTTTAAGTCAAGAAACTTGAAAACTGGCTAAGTCAGAACGGCACGACCTGTTGTCAACCAGTGTGAGACTTTCCAAATCTTATCGTTGGGTTGCGATTTTATCTCCTGGCACAAAAACGATGAAACCTCTTATCCAACCTACTTTTGTAACTTATGTTAAGCTAGATCTCTGTTACTGCTACGCCTATCGATTCTGCACACACCACCACATCACATGTGTCTGAGATGGTTCAAATCAGATACATATGCCCTCGTAGCTGGTGGAAATTGCCTGGTAAAATGATTTTCAAAGGTGTTCGGCAGGGCACGATTTTCTCTCTTATCTTGTTCTATATCTTTCTAGTATGCCAGCACCACCGAATAGAATTAAATTGATTGCCTCAACTTATGCCGCAGTACACATGATCCCAATCATTCCTATCGCGGCCGGGTCTTCGCCCCGGTACCACCCATGCATTTTATGCATGGCCAAGAGCCGCACACCCCCTCGACACATACAGGAAACAAAAGTTGCATCACATCATCAACATCTTTTTTACACTATCGGAGCAACCCATGCCGGCCCAGTTGCTCCAAATTCTACTTATACGCGCCGGCATCGAAATAAATCCTGGTCCATGGATGTGCTGCGTCTGTGGTAAGAGGATTTATTCTAACGTACAATCCTCAGTGCAGTGCTCATGCTGTATGGAATGGTGCCATTTCAAAAATTGTTCTGGGCTCAACAAGACGGATTTACGATCAACAACAACGATCAGCACCTTCATAGCACCAAATTGCAAAATCTGTGGCCAACAGTCTTCATCGACCTCACAACAACCCACTAATCAGGGCCAACAATCATCACCTGTCACCCCCACAGTCTCTGCACACCACACAGCACCACGACACACTCTTACACCAGCACCACCACTGCAAGTTGCAAACTACTCCACCACAAAGATAGTTCAACTAAATTGTAATGGTCTACAACATAAAATTGTTGAGATCACTGACTTTATGGACAGACATCACATACTAGTTGCTGCAATCCAGGAAACCAAACTAAATGCCGATTCATCGCTAAATTCTTACGGAGGCTTCAACATCATCCGACGCGATCGACCCACTGGCTCAGGAGGAGGTTTGGCTTTCCTGATACATAACTCACTGCCATATTCATTAATCGATATCGCTGCCGCCGATACCACAACAGAATTACAACCGATATCAATCAGGTCGGGAAATGTTGATATAGATATTCTCAATATCTATATACCACCAGCATCAAGTTGTCCCACTGGTTTCCAGGCCAACATTTCCCCCCTTCTCACCGGGCGATATCGCCTATTACTGGGCGATTTCAATGCTCACCATGATTTATGGCACTCAAACCTCAACAACGACACCAGAGGCAACCACATCGCAAACCAACTAGATGATTCCGATTTCTGTCCATTGAATGACGACTCACCAACCCGCATTGCAGGATCATGCAGAAGCTCGCCTGACATATCCATCGCCAGCCCTGGGCTCACAAACAGCATTACATGGGAACCGTTCATAACTTTCTCGTCAGACCATTTGCCTATCGTCCTCACGATTGATAAACCGTCTCAGTTTACGTACACTGAGAAGAAGACATACTCGAATTTCAGCAAAGCCGACTGGATTGGCTTCCAAACCTACACAAATGAAGCGTTTTCTGCCCTTCCAACCCCTACTGACGTACGTACTGCTGAAAAAAACCTGAGACGGATTATCCAGAATGCAGCCAAAAGATATATTCCAGCGGGCCGCATCCCAATCATGAGACCGCATTTCCCATCATCTGCTGCAGAACTGGCAAAAACGAGAGATGAACTCCGAACAGCAGACCCAAATGATCCTCGCATCGGCGATCTCAACAACATTATAACCCAGCAAGTCAACGACCACAGGAAACAGTTATGGAATTCGCATTTAAAAACATGCCACGTAAAATCCGGCGTAAGCAACCTTTGGAGAACGGTACGTGCACTATCAAACCCCACAAAACCCAAAGGTAAGGTAGCTATAAAATTCGGTGATAACACATACAACAACGACGACAAATGCGCTCACAAATTTAACCAACAATTCGTCGAACATCCCGAAAAAGATAAGCTCAAGCGCAAAATTACCAGAGCTATCCGAAACAGCACCACTGACCAACACCTCCAGGTTACCTCAAACGAAGTCAAGCTTGCAATCAAAAATGCGAAAAACTCTAAAGCGTACGGACTAGACGGTATTGCCATGACTATGCTCAAACACATCGACTCTCCGGCCATTGAGTATATCACTGCTACGATGAACCTGTCGCTGAAAACCTTCATCATACCCGAGCTATGGAAAAAAGGCCGTATCACCCCCATACCGAAGCCAGGCAAAGATCATACTCTAGCAGAATCATACCGTCCAATAACGCTACTGTCCCCCGTGGCCAAAATACTTGAGGCACTAGTGTTGCCTAAACTCCTGGAGCACGTCCAGCTTGCCAAACACCAACACGGTTTCCGGAAAATGCATAGCACTACAACCGCTATAGACAGGATCACCTCCAACATTTTCAATGGACTCAATCAGCCGAAACCCTGCAAGCGCACTATCCTCGTAGCTCTCGATTTGTCAAAAGCATTTGACACTGTTAACCACACAGTACTTTTGACAGACCTACGCAACACTACTCCTCCGTATATCCACAAATGGATCGCGAATTATCTTGCCGGTCGTCAATCCTGCACCGAGTTTAGGAATGGGAAGTCCAAACTCAGGAAAATTAAACAAGGCGTTCCACAGGGCGGAGTCTTATCTCCCACCCTCTTCAACCTTTACATGTCAGGACTGCCCACACCACCCACGGGACTCGAAATCATCTCTTATGCTGACGACTGTACCATCATGGCGACTGGCAACGACATTCCCGAAATGTGCGACCACATCAATGAATACCTGCTGACACTCAACGACTTCTTTGTGAGTAAAGGCTTGAAGCTCTCAGCACCAAAGTCCTCCGCCACCTTATTCACCAGCTTCAACCAGGAGTACAATATGCAACTCCCGATATCTATCGACACAAACGTCATCTCTACTATTCGGACTCCCAAGATCCTAGGTGTCACGATAGACAACTCCGGCAAATTTAACACACACGCTGATAACATCTGCTCTAAACTCAGGAGCAGAAACAAAATTCTTAAAGCTCTTGCCGGTAGTACTTGGGGCACCGATAAAGAAACACTTCTGACTACCTATAAAGCCATCGGTCGCCCTCTAGTCAATTATGCAGCACCGACGTGGTCAAATGGTCTCTGCAACACAAATTGGGGCCACATACAAATCTGCCAGAACACGGCACTTCGCACCATCACCGGCTGTGTTAAGATGTCCTCAGTGGATCATCTGCACCAGGAGACTAAGATGATGACTTTGAGAAACCACAACGAACTTCTTACCAAACAGTATCTAGTCGGATGCTATCGTACAAATCACCCGAACAATGAACTCATGGACAAAACACCACCGCCACGACGAATAAGACGCTCTATCAGGGACAAAGAGCGCGAAGTCCAGCGATACAAAAAGGTTCCCTTCGATAACTCCGACTACAAGGCGGCGATTGCAGACATACACACACAAGACGTTCGTAAAGCTACTCAAAGCCTCACAAATAATCGTGTACTTGGCACCAAACCTCCAGCCATATCTCCTGACGAAGAACAATTACCGAGAGCTACCCGTACCACCTTAGCTCAGCTCCGATCCGGTTGGTGTCCGCGACTAAATTCTTATTTATCGCGTATAAATAATGAAATTGCTAACACCTGCCCAGCCTGCGGAACCAGTCCACACGATGTAGACCACATTTTCGATTGTCCAGCTGCTCCCACGCAACTTACACCACTTGCGTTATGGTTACAACCAATCGAAGCAGCTTTTTTTCTAAACCTCGACCTCGAGGATGGAATGCCCACCATCTTCGAATAAATATGATGCAACAAATTAAACGTTTCCTGTCTGTGCCGCTAATACAACAACAACAACAATCCCAATCATAATCCGACAAAGACATGTGCCGGTTGCTGTCGATGGGATCATGTGAAAAGTTTATTTCATAAGCCAAATTTCTCCTCCTTCTCATCCTGAGTGGTTACAAACATATTGGCGGGGCCCTAACGATTTTACCGAGTCGTCTTTCGCAGCTCTCTCTGTGTATCGAAATATTCACGAAAATTAAATAATTTTTCCACTTGGCGTTTTGTTAAGGGCGGCCACACAAGAAGCGTCCGAATTATTTTTTTGGATTGTTCGATATGTCAAACTCCATATAAAAAACCGACAACTTGCACAGCTATCATTTTTCGTATATCGAGTTTCGCTGGATTTCGGGAGTCCATGGATTCCGTGTGTATAAGCCCAAAGATCCGCTCCGGAAACCTGATTATTTGGAAGTTTGATCGATCGAATCACTCTTTTGTTGCTATGTATTGATGGACACTTTTGGCGTATAATTGGGAGCCATAGAGAAAACCAAGTGGCGCTCATATTTTGTAAGCTCGGCAAGAAGTACAAATTTGTAATTTATTACTATCAAATAATCGTCAACGATTACCGTTATAATTTTAAATTCTCCAAAAACTGTCAATTTAAACGTTTGATTGCACATAGCTCTGTCTTTTGCGCGACCTTCATCAATGGGATCTTTTGGCATATTAATTTAAAACCGCAGAAGCTACGCATTTTAACTAGATGATCTCTCTGGTACGTGTTACCGTTATAACGATATTTACAAACTTTCCGAAAAATTTAGTTTCTTTTTGTTAATCCATGTGACGTTTATAGGCGTGCACGTTTCCGTAAGAAATATGGTCAATTTCTTAAAAACTACATTCGCATTTAATTTAAAATCAGAAAAAAAAAATTCCCGAACTTTACCGTTCTTCCTTATGGCACGATAGCCCGACGTCGGGCCTTGGCCGCCTGGATTGAAAACCTCCAATTGTCGCAGTCACGCGACCTTGTCCTCCAGTTCCGAAAGCCTAGCATCTGGTGGGCGCCCTCACATACAGAATGCATCCATCCGGCTCTCGGTCGTCCACGCAATCTGGCTCCGTCCACTCGTTGTGCGTTCATCACCTTTTTTGGCGTGCGATCGTCGTTCATCCTTTGTACATGTCCCGCCCATTGCAGTCGCTGCAATTTCACGATTTTCGGCACCTGTAACTCATCATACAGCTGATACAATTCAAGGTTGTACCGGATGCGCCATTCACCTCGTTCACGAACGGCCCCGAAGATTCTTCGGATAACCTTTCGCTCGAAAGGTTACTGAGATAATAATAGTCTTGCTCGATTTACCCCCCTGGCACAGTTAGGATAGAAAAGTGGGAACGATGAGAGACTTCTTTGACAGTTTCCTTAAACTCGCAAGAGAGTTTTTGCTACACATTTTACGGTGATCTCTCTGTAACGCCACTAACGGTACATCTATCGGTGCCATTTTGGGATAAACGTATGATTATCAATAAATCCACCTTTTCCCTCTAAAGCTGCACACACACGGTAGATCTGATTTCTGTCACAATCCAAGAAACTGAGTTCGAATAAATTAATTTTTTTTTATTCGGACTCTCCGTGTGTGTGCGTCCTAAAATTTCCGAAGTGAAATTCAAAGTTTACTGGTGTATAGCTGTCATAAACTGTAATCAATTAATCTTTGATAGAATTTAGTTGAAATTTTATAGATTTTGGTCACTCCAATAACGTTGTTGACGCACCAGTGTCAATGGGCCTCGTCCGAGATAGGATGTTTTTTTTAATAACATGGTTCGGCCCCCTACGAAAGAAATTACGGCGGCCGAAATTAAAATGATACGCATGTCAGTTGGTGTAACCAAAAGTAGCTTCATCCAAGGAAACCAATCACCGGAAACCTCGAAGACCGATAAATGGATTGGTAGTGCCATGGCAAAGGTGTTCGCCTGAGAACCCAGTCGAGAAGGTAATATCAATAGAAGTTCTAGTTGATGGACCCAAGACCAGAGGCAGATCGAAGAGTACGTGGATGTGTCAAATGAAAATTGGTCTCGGCGATGACAAGAGGAGCCTGTGCAAATAGGCTGAGATAATACCGCCAGGCGTTGTGCCTACAGCGCAGGCCGAGCCTCGCGACGCCATAAAATAAAATAAATAAATAAAAGGCGACAGTCCAACATGGACTAAGGCCGCAGATATGTTAGTGACATCGAATTTCCAAGATCTTAACTGCTTTTTGGTTGAGGTGTTCAGATCCACAGAACCCTCAGCAGTGTTATTCATCCCCATAAATGGGTATTCGTTTAACATCTCAGTGAGATCATAGTCCGTCACATGAGTTGTGAGTTCAAAAAACACCATAATCTGAACTCGTTCACGGTGAGATTGGAACCCATGATCCTGTGTACCGAAGGTACGCGCATTAACCAAACATCAGTCAGACAATATCGCGACGCTATGGGGATAAATAACGAGGCAAGGAAGAATAAGCTGTTACCACTAAATATCTTGGGCTTAAGTTCAGGAGGGTATAGCTTTAATTCCTTCTCTGGACAACCGATAGGAAAAGTTGAAAATCGCTGATGTATAATATATAACCGTATATAAACAAAGCCCGAGCATTCTTTTTCGGACAGACGCCTCTCTCTATCAAAACCAAATCTTCAGAAACACTAAACTCAGGATTTTCATGTGAAATTTTTAGTTCTGTATGGGTGTTCCATGTGCAACTTGCACATGGCCAGTAATATAACCAAACTGGAAACTTTCATCAATTATTGCCTACGGTGAATCCTTGTACCAACTGGCTTTATAGAGTAGACACCTAAATCAAAAGGCGGAAGCTTTCGATTGGAACTCGCAGGGAACTAACACAAGTAGTTGCAACATGTAAAACGATCTAGAAATACACAGAAAAGGTCTGTTGAGGTAAAGGTGAATCGTACGGCTGGCTAAAGGCGAAGAGGTCGAAGCAGTGAACAGGAAGAGGTCGAAATCTTCTTCCTTACCTCGTTATTTATACCGCTCCATGACTTCGCGTCACTCGGCGTGCGGTGTAGGCAATGTTTGCTTTTTCATTTGAAATAAAGTAGTAAGTGTAGTTAATGCCAAAGAAATCCTCGGCTGATAATGGAATTCAGGAGCTTAGCAATGCGCTTAGATGACTAGGCTACTATCCAACCTCAACAGAAATAAAGGAAATATAGCTTCGAAATTCGGTTATTAGCAGATGAGTAAGCCTCTTAATGCACGCGCACCCGAAGATAGAGGATAAGATCTGCAGCCGAACAGCTGATACCATACCAATGTACACCGAGGTTCATGTTAAAATCTCCAAGGCCTTGGACCTTATGGCATTTTGATGGTCATGCAGAAACATTTCGACCAGCCATTGAATACATCACAATCGCCTTTAACTCGTCTCTTTGGAAGATTGAGCGTATCGTTATCGGTATTACGCCGACCAATCTTATCGGCAAACTACGATTCTGTATCCTATCGCAAACGTTTATCCGACCTACTCTTGCCACTCCACTAGTGCTGTAGATCTACAGTCCTTCTTCTTTTAGCGGTACAGAAAGGTGTGAACTTACAATCCTCGATCGATCATAACGTGTGTCTGAGATTAAATCAACTATGTAGCGGGACTATCCATTAAAATGTCTCAAATGCTTCTAAAGCGGATGAAAATCCACTTACATGTTTGATAGATCGGGGTTCTCTCTCCCACCTTGTTTGACACGGTCGGACTAATAACACTTCCAGAGGGAATCCAACAATTGGTTTCCTCAGGTTATGCCAATAAATGATCACAATCATCTGCTATCAAAGCAGTGTGCCGGATGCTATCCAAAGGATAATCCAAATAGTTATCTCATGGATCGAATTTCCCCTCACGTCATATCAGATGTGAGCTTCGCGTGTCCGTTCACTGGATCCAGCCAGGGCGTCGTCATTTATCTCTGGTTCCTGTTAACCCCTTGTCTGGCAAAGGTATTGACTACGCCTACTTTCCACCTCGGTCTATCATGTGCCCGCGTCTATAGGTCAGACTACCTCTTGTTTAATCAAGCAGTCTCGCTATCAACCGATTTTCTCCATGTGTTTCTATGTCGTCCAACACGGCGTCTTGCATTGGCTCTTTGTGGGTTTCTATCTAGGACCTGTTTAGCAATACTTTTTGGACCGGAGATTATGACCTATCCATTGCCACTTTTGACAGAAGGGCCTATGCGATACAGGCCTGTGACATTGAGGAGATCATCATTCGAAATAGATATACATCAGCAATTTATTATTTGTCTTAAACGCTACCCAATCATTAATCGTAACGCTTGGGTTATAAAGTCACATCCCCTTCAGAAGCCTAGTTTGAACCTGCATCGCGGGTAGCCTGATGTGATCCCGTGGTCTGTTCGGAATGTCATTCGCTGGTATTAGCTCAATTTTTTTAGCCCTTCTAGGCGTTGCAACTATCCAAGATTTACTTTCTACAGAACTCGTCTTCACATCTTATCACCCCCGATATTTACTATACGGACCGCCCTTAGTTGCCTATGATATGAGCAAAGTCTTATCAGAAGTCAGAAATCAAATTTGTTGTCAAATTTATGCTGTGACCGTGTTCCACTGTAAGGGTTCTGACTCCTGCTGCTGCGAATTGGTAGGGCCGTCGTAGGGTGTCTCAACTTAATTTTTACGCAGACCCAATTGTTGTTTTGAAAAGCGATGTCGGACCAAACATTTTTTTGAATTTCAAATCGTGAATGGAGAGTTTGGCGGGAGCTGAATCAACAAAGCTATCCTTATAGTTACACTCGTTCCACCCAGTTTTTGTTTAACAGGTTCCTTCCGAGCAGCTGCATTCCAGCTTAATATTTTTACATCTCTCGTTTCGCGAACACTCTCTTCGACGTGAACCAACTGCATAGGGAAGGCCACACCATTCTACTCTCGCCACCACCAATGTAACCAGTGACGAGGCTGAATTTTCGAAAGCCTTCTCAAAAGTTGTAACCCAAAGCCTTTCGAAAATGTCCCAAGGGACGGAGCCAATGCCTCTAACACCATGCAGGTTACGCAGGAAGGTAGAGCTCCTCAATTAGCGAGCAACGACATGCGCTTGTTGTTGGTCAGTGCGGCAGTGACGGGTAGCATTTGGTTACTCGATATTTTTTATTGTATCCTCACGTCAGACAGCAGAGGAACGATATGCGCTGGGGTTTTTAGAAAATTTTTTTTTCAAAAAACCGTTCACTAAATAACTCGCGAACGGCTCAACCGATTGACATGAAATTTGGTAGGAATGTGTAGAATGGTTACAGTCACAAATGGCACAAATACCTTAGAAGTTGGTAGGAGGAAGATAACAGGGTGTCCCGAACGTTTGAAAAAAGTCGACTTTTTTAGTTTTTATCGCAGATTGACGTATGGGTATTTAAATCAAAGATCTAAACGAGTACATCTCATATCCGTTAAAATTTTCCAGTTTCGAGTAACGGTAAAAAAGTTATTGGCGTTTAAAGTTAAACTTCCTTTTCGACCTCCGTTTTTCTAAACCGTTATAGGGATCGATATGAAACTTTGCACAAAGATTGGTCAGTATGGTCTTATATACGTTAAATATTAAGACTGTTGACTTTTGCTAAGGAAAAGTAAATAACAGTAAATTTGTAAAATTTCAATTTGTTCGTGTGGTTTCCAAATATGAAATTACATAGGGAATATGTCTACGAATTTTCATTCGAATAATTGTATCCAAACCGGAAATATAGCCAAGTAAGTATTTAGTAAGGTCCTTTCACAATGCAAGGGAAGCCTCTTAAGCATTTCCTCAATGCATATCTTTTAACTTGATGAAACAATGAACATGAAATTTGGTGGAAATGCATAGAATGGTAATAGTGTTTGCCACAAATATTTTTGAAGTTTGTAGGACCAAGTAAACAGGGTGTCCCTGAAAAGCTGCAAAAGTATACTTGTTCAATACTCATAGGAAAGCTTGCGTGGGCTCTTATGTCAGGGGACACAATGGAATCATTTCATATAAGTTGCTTTTCCTTGATTAAACAAACAGTAACAGTAGATTTACAGCTAATAATTCATTTCATATATAAATCCAAGCTATCTTTACGCGTGCCTGAGTTTCTTTTTGCTCAAAGGCCATCAGAAATCTTAAATCGAAAAATGCCTGTAGATTTGCCTTGGAGTACTTTTATACAAACTGCGTAAATAGTAAATCTATTTTTGGATTAGTCTAATTAAAAGTGGAACAGAATGAAAGGCTAGCGCCTTTATTAGACCAATCCAAAAATAGATTTACAGGAAGCATTTCATTAATGATGTGCACAATTCTTATCTTTTGCTTATAAAATATATGTACAACAAATATTCACTATGCATCAAAATTCTAAAAAACCCTCGTATTGCGGGCGCATCCCTCTGTACGCCGGTATTTTTTTTTTTTTTTTTGCAATGTACTTGAACACAATATACTATGGACTATGGTTTATCTGTGCTAGGTCTTTATTCAAGTAAGGTCACTTACAGACTAAATTACATTAATACACTTACAACTAAATTAGTAAGACTAGTGTGTGTGCGGCTATATGTTCCTAATTTATGTTTATGTATAGAATCATACAACAGTGTCCGCTTTTGAATTTGGCGGAACTCCTGCAAATATTAATAATTTGAAGTAATGTGAATCATTAACATTTGCAAAAATAAGGAAAATCCGAAAACATGTATGGGCGAAAATCGGTTCGGTAAAATTTTGCTAAAGTGACCAGACGACCGCGGTTGTTGTTGTTGTAGCGGCGCAAGAGAGGGGTGGGGGAATTTGTATCATTATTCATAAATCGTAGGCATCCTCTCCTCAAGGTCAAGACCTAAGAAGATCGCAACTTCGATGGGGTTCTCCCATAGTGCGATAGGTGTAAGATGCGTAGGTGCGGCAGTGCAGTCAAATATATGATCCACGTTGTGTGGGCTGGCTCCACATGCTGGACAAATATTTCCAATGCTGTTGTCAATGCGTCACCATAACGAATTTAGTCTGGAGCAAAATCCAGAACGAAGCTGAGCCAAGGTGGTACGTGTGGCTCTAGGTAGTTGTTGTTCGTCGGCTGAGATGTCGGGTGGTCGAGCGCGAAGGACGCGGTTTATGGATAGCCTATTTGTGGCTTTGGTTATCTCGCTGGTGTGCAGTTGATTAAGGGCCGCCTTGTATATGTTGGAGTTGTCGAGAGGAACTCGTTTGAACCTTTGGACTTCCCTTTCCATGTCCCTTAACGAACGTCTTACATGACGTGGTGGTGGGGTTTTGTCCATGAGGTCATAATTTGGGTGTTGGCTTCGATAACAACCAACAAGATATTGCTTAGCCAGGAGATCATTGTGTGCCTTGAGGTCTAGCAGCTTAGTTCCTTGGTGCAGGTGGTCTTGAGATGACATGCGAACGCATCCAGTAATGGTACGCATGGCTGCATTTTGGCATGTTTGAATCCGTTTCCAGTTGGTTTTGCATAGGTTATTTGTCCATATCGGTGCTGCATAATTTACCACAGAACGACTGACGGCTTTGTAGGTGGTGAGTAAAGTCTCCTTATCTGTGCCCCATTTGCTGCCAGCAAGGGACTTCAAGAACTTGTTTCTGCCCTTCATTTTGTCACTAATGTTATCGGCATAAGTGTTGAATAGGCCGTGATTATCAATTGTGACGCCAAGAATTTTGGGTTGACGGATAGTGGGAACTTCAGTGTCATTTACTCTGATGTTAAGCCGTTGGTTGAATTCTCTGTTGTATGTGGTAAAGAGGGTGGCCGAAGATTTGGGTGCTGATAGCATTAGCTTCTTGTTGTTGAAGAAAAGGTTGAGCTCTTCCAAGTAACCGTTAATGAGATCGCACATGTCGGGAATGTCGTTGCCAGATGTCATTATGGTGCAGTCGTCAGCATAGGATACAATGTCGATTCCTTCAGGTGGGGTGGGAAGCCCTGACATGTATAGGTTGAACAAGGTGGAGGAAAGTACCCCGCCTTGTGGTACGCCTTGTTTTATCCTTCTTAGTTTAGATTTCCCATTTCTAAACTCGG
Organism: Microchrysa polita; assembly: GCA_949715475.1. Lineage (NCBI taxonomy): Eukaryota > Metazoa > Arthropoda > Insecta > Diptera > Stratiomyidae > Microchrysa > Microchrysa polita. The sequence continues at coordinate 15,785,152 of OX454419.1, forward strand.
TGCTGGATTGACGTCCGGCAAGGTATCGTGCACGCCCCGTAATGCTCTGGGGTTTTGGGAAATTTGGGAAACTACTAATTAATTTTTCGTTTCCATTTGTCAAGTATTCAAAAAAGACTTCTTTTCGATTTTTTTAAATTATTTGATTGTGTTCTCTCTTTTACAGGTTCGCTACTTGAAAGTCTTCGAACCCAAGCTCAACTATTCCGACCATGATGTCATCAAATGGGTCCGATACATTGGACGTAGTGGACTCTACGAGACACGTTGCTAATTTTCTATACAACAAGATCAGAACACCAACCATTCATCAGATAATGTAATACACAAAACGACCATTCTGTTTAAAATTCAACTGAAAAAAAGAAAGAAATAAAAGCAATCAGCTGTTTGGTGTGCACTATTGTAAACAATAGAAAAAATAAAACAATACACATAAAAAATACTATACAGTAAAAACAAAAAAAAACACAGAAACAAAAATCCCTTTTAACTTTAAATGTTGTCTCTTTATAATGTTTTTTTTCTTTGTATAATTTTTTTCATTATCTTTTTTGTTGTTATAAACATAATGTAAAGTGTCACGAGCATGGGCTCGACTATTTTGTAAGTTGAAGATCGCGTGTACTGGTTAAAAAATTGTTTAGTTATTGCACGTCCAAGAAAAGGACTAATGTCCATTCCGGACGAAGCGATTCTCTTATTGTTTGTTTTCCATTTTTTGTTTGCATATGATGTATAAATTTATTGTTTAATGCTAACAATGTACTCATCTTATAATAATAAAGGTATGATAAAAGTATATCGCTTTATACATATGCATTCGACATTAAATGACAAATTGTACGTTGTAAGATTGAAAATTAAAAACAAAAAAAAAATAAAAATAAAAAATTTACTTTGAAAACACGAGCAAAATGAAATTCTATCTTATTATTCCATGCAAATATTTTAAATAAATTTAATATGCAATACAGTGAATATGTTGCGGAAACATTAAAAGCAAAAAAAGAAATCCTTGATTAAGTCTTAACGTATTTATGCATGTAGATGCTATGCGTTACTAAAAACAAAATTATGAAACCAGTAAAACGAATTCCCAAAATATAAATTAAAATTGCGTTATACGAAACAAAAAGAAAATATAAAAAATGAATTATATATATTTAATAAATTTAAAGGACACACACCCGAGTTGCAGTAATCATGAAGTTGAATCTCAAATTGATATAATAATTGCATACATATATAAATAAATTAATGACTATATAGAAACAAAACATACGATTATTAAATTGATGAGGAGAATAAAATCTTTAGAAATAAATAAAATGTAGAGAAAAAGATACAGTAAAACTCCTGATTAGCTTGCAATACGAAAGAGTAAAAGAAGAAAATCGAACCTATGTAGAAAATTGAAAATTAATTAATTTATTGTTCAGGACACCCTCTGGTTCCTTACATCGTATGTAGTTGTAGTGTGTGAATATTAAAGTATTTCTGTATTTCCCCCTTCCCTATAAAACTGCTGCTCTTATTCTGAACTATTTATTTAATGCATATATAGATGTTGTAGCTGATAAATTTATCGTTTACCTTTCTTGTTTCCCAAAAACAATCGCTTTATGATGGACTCCGAGTCCACCGGTCTTCAATCAATATTGTATAAAAAAATAAAATAAAAATGTATTCTCTCTGGACGGATTAAAGTGAAACAAGGAAGGCGAATGTGTATTAAATTTATCAATAGTGCGCATAGAAAACAGAACGTTACACATTATAAAAAAAAAACACAGAAACAATTTTAATGCAAAACTCCGAGAAGTGCTTGATACCGAATTTACTACAAAACTACACGAAAAACACACACTTATCTGACGTCATATACTTGATTTTTTCTTTCAACCACCACAACAAACAACAACAAACTCTTACTACTATTATGATCTATAAACTACACTACTTCTTTAATGTAATTATATATATAATTATTACGAGTATATTATATACATATAAATCTATGACAGAAATGATTTATTCATGCATTATGAAATAAGTTGGATCGTGAACGAAAGTGAAGAATCATATGAATATATTATATACATACATATATAGTTGAATTGAAAGTAAATAGGAGCAAAGGAACATAAAAATGATGAAACATGTATAGTAATCATAAAACGTAATAAAAATTCATTCCTGTTTCCCCTGACTTTTTTTTAAACTGTATTTTTTTATTTGTGTTGTGAACATATAGCGGAACGTCGAATTCAAGTTGCCCGATGAAACGAACAGTATCGAGTCAAATGTCCGATATTAGCCGAAAACAAATCTGGATTTTGTCACAAAAAAAAAAAAAAATGCCAAAAATTCTAAGACTCCATCTAAGTATCCTAAAATTATTATTATCCTCCTCCTTCACATTCGAAGAAACTCAAGTATAAATAAATTATGAAAAGAAAGGAGAGACAGTGCTGCACTGAACATTGTAGGTAGACAAGTATCCGCGACTTCTCTCTTCCACCTTAACCGCTCCTTTTAGGGCAGTGGTTCCCAACCTTCTTCAATCCGTTCCCCTTTGCGAGGTGTGAAGAGTCTGACGCCCCCATTCGCTTAGCTTTGTTCATTTTTGACTGAGAACTTAGAATCACCTAAGGCAGGATTCACACTACAAACAGGATTTATTAAATCCTCGATTTGATTTACAATTAGTACTGCAATTTGAATAATGCAAGTACATTCTACGATGCCTTTTTGAATTTAGTGATTAATTTGAATCTACACCAGAATTTGCTGGTATTACGAATGTCCATTATGTATTCGTTATTTTCATTTAATAATGATTTATTTGCTGAAGAAACGCACATACACTGAGACTGACTGACTGTCAGACACGATAGGCAAATAAAGTCCAGAGATATAATATAGACAGAGTGAGTGTTCCAACGGTATTTGGTATGTATAGCACGCATTTAGTGAAGTTGCTAGTCTTCAATAAATAAACAATAACAAATTAAAATAATGAATACATAATGAATATAAATTTAAAAGTAAATTTCCCTTAATTATTATCATTAGTTTGTAAAATATATCCATAACGTGAAACACTCCGGCTGGACACAATATCCAACGACAACTTCTTTCCGGCAAAAATAGGATAGTCATGAACAATGAACATAAAAAAAACAGAAAGCGCATTGGGGTCATACATTTCTTAAAGGCGCAACAACTATTGGAACCAACGTTAGTCGAGTGAGATCTAAAAGCACGCGCAGAAGGTCTATCGAGATTGGGTGATGCGACACGGTGAGTAAAAAGTACTCGCGTAACACGTATGGTAATGCCGCTTAACGAAACATGGATTAATGGGGAGGAGCTTCGGACCCTATGATCACCATGTGCGAAAACGAGAGAAGATAAAAGTTGTCTGTGTTACATCCTGCTTCGCACACGAAAAGATACGATTTCTTTTTGGTGCATTTGTCGTTCTTTTGGAATATCCCCTGGGTATCTGAACGTAAAGTACGCGGTTGCAATTCGGATATGTGTTGTAGGTTTCGTATAAATTGTTGAATCGGGGTCGTGGCTTGCACCAAACTGCATAAAGTGGACTATGGGTAGCTGAAGGATGCATTGTGCGGAAGAGAACTCGAGAAACAGTGTTTTGCGCATGATGTGATGCGTGCTTGAGAGTTGGTAGTGTGTGTATTATTGTTGGTAGGTTTGAGATGATGGTCGCTCGTACAATAGACGGCAATTTGCTTCGTCGCGACTTGCGCAACAGCAGTGGACTATATGTAGTTTAGGGCGACTGGGCGGAAGAGAAAATTTACATTCTCAAGTGTATTCCGCGTGTGTCGTCGTTTTTAAAATTTCAGTAAGCATTAACACATTTGCCATAGAAAATTAACTATGAAAAGCGACGTAAAACTAAAAATCCTTGCCAACATCATGCGCAAAACACTTTTTCTCGAGCTCTCTTCCGCACCATGCATCCACAGCTACCCATAGTCCACTTTATGCACTGTGGTGCAAGCCACGACCCCGATTCAACAATTTATACGAAACCTACAACACATATCCGAATTGCAAGCGTACATTACGTATGCATGCATACATGCGCGAAACACCTTGAACACACCTTTAACCATGACCAAGGGGATATTCCAAAAGAACGACAAATGCACGAAAATGATATCGTATCTTTTCGTGTGCGAAGTGGGGATGTAACACAGACAACTTTTATCTTCTCCTCTCTTTTTCGCACATGGTGATCATAGGGTCCGAAACCCATCCCCATTACCCCATGTTTCGGCAAGCGGCATTACTCGACGTGTTACGCGAGTACTTTTTACTCATCGTGTCGCATCACCCATTGAGAGTCATTTTATAGGCAAACCGTAGTTCAAGCTGAAGGTGAAGGATTGCTCGACTAGAGCTTTAAACAAACTAGAGGAAAAGATACAACTAATTCAGAGATAGCTAAGCTTATAACTCGTATGTTTCGTTTTTGAATTTCAACTTCATTTTTGAACTCAAGGTCATAACTTCGCCACTCTTACACACTCATGGTGGTCATGGTCCTTGTTCAAAAGTTGTAAATTTATGATATGGCATCAAAATGTGTTTTAAAGATGCAAATTCTTTGCGATGCTTTGACTGCATATAGAAACCTAAAATGCCAAGTGTAGTCTAAAAAAAAATGGCATATTTGGTCGGCAAAAATCCTACATCGTTTTTTTTTTTTTAATTATGGTTGGGGATGGTCCCGAGATTATGGCATTAAAAGTCCCAACCGATTGAGGATTCGCAACCTTTAAAAAAGGGGGAAAAGTTATGGAACTTTTAAAAGAGGTCTAAAATGAAAATATTCTAATTTCTTTTCTAGTCTAAAGGTATGTACTGAGTTCACCGATCGAAAAACTTGCATATATGTCTCCCGTGAAAACGGTGCCGTGGAGACTTGCTTTTTATTCACTAAATGTAAGATAAATGTTCACTCGCGTTCTGATTGTTTGTCGATGATATCTTTTCATTGTGAAATAAAGTGCAACTGCATTATTTTCGCCGGCGAAATGTCGAAAACCGGTGTGGAGACTTTCATGTGAAGTGAGTACCACCAAGCGAATTCGATTTCACGATCATCAAAATTTTGACAGTATTTGCATGGATTTCACGTGAACTGACGATGTTAGTACCTACTTTAACGCCGAAATATTCAGTTAAACTCTAATGTGTTATATATCATTGCAAAGATAATTTTATGTAGTTTTTTCGTCCTCAGACCATTTTTCTGCATCTCTTACCGTTTTTGAGATAATCCCAAAAAAAAAACAAAAAATGCCCCCTTTCCCCCTTTTTTAAGGTTGCGGACCCCCAATCGGTTAGGACGTTTTATGTTATCATCTGGGGACTTCCCCAACCATAATAAAAAACAATTTTTCGATGTAGGATTTTTGCCGTTCGATGGCCATATTTTGGCCCAATTTACTTAGACTAAGTGAAAGTTACCCCAATTTTACTTCCAAAAATCGAGTTTTTTGCTCAGTAATGTGGTAATTAGGCTCTTCTTAAAAATAAGTAAAGCCAATGACGGGCGCGCCTTAATTTTGCAATTGAAAATTTTATTCCTCTTCTCTTCACTAGAATTAAGGACTGTAATTGGGTCTGCTTGTGTTTCGTGTCAGGCGAACCTAAATGGAGCGGCTGTTCAGGCTTGCCAACTCTAGCTAATAGTAAGTAGATCTACTTACTTTTTCGCATTGCTACTTACCTAGTTACTGGTCACTTAATCAGCGCCCGCTCTAGGACTTACGCCGCCCCGGGCAAGAGGACAAATTGCCGCCCTTTAAGTACTGTACCAAACAGATTGATCTAGATATCCCTACTATCTAGATCAGTGGTTCCCAATCTTTTTCAGTTCTTGTGAGGTCTACTGATGCCAAGAAAATAGGTGTGAAAAAATTGGCGTTGGCAAGGAATGCTTTTAATTTTATAGGTTTATATTTCAGGATCTATTTTCGCATTTTAAATTGTTTGAAAATTTAGTTGTTAATTCAGCCGATATTTTGTAACTACTGGAAATTTTTAGAAGTACATATTATTAAACTAACCATAGGGGTTAGGATTACCCCTGGTTAGTTTCGGAAGAAGTTCGAGTCAGAATTGTTGTTGTTGACTACTATAATTCATAAACGGCACCAACCTTAGAGTTGTGCTCGCATCCCCCTTCCCTAGTCGTCGCGCCTCCTTATGGGGGTGCGCCCCCAGCTTGGGAATCACTGATCTGGATGTATAGAATGGCTGTTGTAGAATCGATACAAAGAGGTTTTTCCTTTTGAAGCAAGTGCTTGTACTCATGGTTGTTGCTCCAAAACAATTTACTTAGTGAAACCAGCTAACTTAAGAACATTGTTTTAAAAAACAACACAAAAATTCATGATGGCATTAGGATTCAAACCACCCTTCAACTATCATTCATACTTTTAAGCGCACCACCACGCACCACAGTTCAGCAAGGCTTTATAGAGTTTGTTTGAAGTTTTAAAATGTTGACGCTTGATGTAAGAAATCGAGAATGCATGCGAAATTTCGTTTTCCAGTAAAATACTCAATACTTTTTTAGAAAACTCTGCCCTCAAAAATTGTGCTCGTTTTCATTACTAACGCTCTGCAGTTGTTTTCCATAAATTCCATAAAAACTTCAATTAACCGGATTGCTTTATGCTTTTCAATGTGCATGTCTTATTTTCATAAATGCGTCATCTCGAGAATTTTTAAAGAGAATAAGGTCAGAGGTAGTTAAATCGGCTGATAGCCAAATTCCGATAGTATCATGTCCAAACACAAATTAGGGAGCTCTGGCAATGTGTTCTCTGGTTCGATCCCTCATCATATGCTAAAATTCAAACCACCTTGTTCGTAGTTTGCCCTCCAATGCTAGATGAATCAATGCAATGGGAGCCAACTTAAGTAATCGATTCATGCGAAGGTTTGGCGAATTGAAGTTGAATTGCAAAATGCGCGAAGTGTCGATGGAAATTTTAGAAAACAACTCCAAACAATTATTGTGAATAACATTTCTCACAGAGGAGTATGTTTTAGACGCCTTAATGTTTTCAGCGTTTATTCGACTCCCTATTTCTCATTTCATATCAATTTCTTCGGGAGTCCAATATTTATTTAGTGGACTTGCTCTCCTGTTACTGAATATACCAAACAAAAACTTTAGATATCATCTTGCGGAAATCAAATCGCATATAAATGAAAAAATAATGAATTTCGTGCTATAATTTCGTTCTCAGAAAATTAGGCAAAAATTAGGGTTCATGCAAAGTCCTTAATTCTGGTGAAAAGAAGATGAAATGAATGTTAAATCGGAGGACGAAATTTACACATACAAGTAATTCTTCAGTTAGTATGATTTTTTTTCCAAAGAATAACTTAGTCAGCGCATAACTGAGCGAATAGTCCCACTTTGCTTTTCGAAAGTAGGGCGGGTGCTAGCATCACAAAAGTATTGCGTATAGCATTTTAGGATTCTAAATGCAGCACTTCGTATCAATGGTGGGCTCTTCATAGCTTCGCAAGTAATATGCATCTTCAAAACACAACTTAAACCTTTATATCTTTATTTTATTTCATCTCTAGAAAGGGAACCGCGGCCTTTCCACTTAATCGAAGTTGATATTGTTTTTTTTTTTCGGCTTTTTTTATTTTTTTTTTTCAATTGCTGGCCAAAAAGCCGCCCATTAAATTTGGCCCCCCGGGCGACCGCCCGGCTTGCCCCCCCCCCTTAGAGCGGGCGCTGCACTTAATTCTACTTACTTCTGATGAAAATTTTGAATCTTCCCACTAGTACGAGAAGCGCAATACCCCGGCCCGCTGGCAATGCAGATTTTCTACTTCCTCACTTTGTATGTAGATGGTTTTACAAATTTAAAAAAATCGGCGCCAAATGCCCTTATTCTATTATTATTTCGCTTTTACAGCAAGGAGTGTCCTCCAATTACTATTGTGGAGAATATTGTATGAAGTATTAAAGTGTTAAAATTGTTAGTTGGGTTTGGTAGTATATGGTTTTCCTTTTCCACACTTTTTTAGGATTCTGCAACATGAAACGTTGCAGCGCGATAATTGCTTTAGTAGATTGCATTAATATAAGCTGACCAGACGTACAGCATTTTGCTATACAGTATAGCATTTTGACCTGTCGTACATAGCATTAGTAAATGTACATCATTCCCAATGCCACGCAAAGAATCCTAATAACATCTTCGGTAAGGCCTGTGATTAGTCAAGATAATTGCACTTTCATTTGGCAAACGTTAATTTTCGATAATTCAGGTGGTCGGTCTTTCTGAAATTTAACGCACTTGTAGAGCTACTTGCTGCTCACATTTCCTCCATATTTTAAAGCCCTACCTATTTGCATTCGACAGTTACAGCTGCCCAAATCGCACTTTTGTCTTTTCTAATCGAAAATTTGGCAAACTTGTGGAGCACCGCACTGCCCATATTTGGCGAAAATTTCAATCATCTAGCTGACTAGACTCCTGTACGATCGATATTTAGCAAGATAGTCGCGCTTTTATGTTTGGCAATCATTCATTCATTCATTCTCGATAACTCGGGAAGACTTTGACCGATCTTTCCGAATTGGCATTTTGTAGTTTGTAGAGCTACTGGCGCTCACATTTCCTCCAAATTTCAAGGTTCCGTTGATCAGAACATTTTTTTTAATGCCGTACAATCTATAAAGAAAACCTCTGCACTAAACGATCGTGAAAATATGGGGTTGACTCCTAGCACGGCACAAACATTTCCGTACATCAAATAAACGACTGCATGATTTCTGTCTGAGGGTCTCGGATTAGCAGAGACAGGGAAAAAGTCATCATCATCCGCACAATGCTGCTGAGGCTGCAGTCTCAAACACTGAAATTCAAAATTTGGAAAAGCACTGAGTATCATTTAACGTTAAAATGTATCAAACGTCATTCTAATCCTAAGGTTTTGAGATTTGTAACATATTTTCTAACAAAATGGGTCAATTCCGAGCTCATGGTGTTGAACAGATTTTGGTCTAGGTCTTTGTAAACGAGATCTTGGATACACTTAAGGTTTGTGTTCGTAGAGACGACTCACAAGATGATCACTGAGCTGTCGTAGCTAGGCGATGCTTGCTATGTGACTATCGACTACGGGTGTTTTCCTACAAGCGACTACAGCGACCACGACCATGACTTATGTATTCCATCGTTATCTTACTCCCGCTCCCTGAAAACCATTCCAAACAACGCATCGGCCGGCCATCACTCAGCCAATCAGCATGTGCACGGATGATTTCTATATACAGATACGCCTCGCCACTCAACCGAATGTCTACGAAACGAATACGACCATTGCACGATTTTTATATACACCGTGTGTAGCACCCCAAGCAGCCGCTCCCCGAAGCCCACAAGCAAGTGGCTTGCACCACGGTCACCACACAGAGAAGCTGCATGCACGACAATAATCGCGCGACTCTTTTCTATATACATCCACAAGAGCCACAGTCGTCATTCATTCGGATATGTACGAGCATTGCACGAAATTTTATGTGCAACGCGCGTAGCACCCCAAGCAGACGCTCCCCGAAAGCCAACAAACAAGTGGCTTGCACCACGGTCACCACTCATCGAGGCAGCATGTACAACAATAAGCGCGATCGTCGCGACGATAATTTCATTCTACACATGCCACACGACCGTCGCCTGACAAGCTCAACGACTATCGTTTGGAGGAACACAGCTCCATATAAAATATATGCAAGCAGTACTCAATTCCAGTCGTCAGGCGACAATCACTCAGTGATCGTCGTATGAGTCGTGTCTACGAACACAAACCTTTACTCTCTTATTGCTTGTTATAACTTTGAGTGTTAAAACATGCATTTGTTCTTCACATGCTGATGAAGTTTTATCAATGAGGACACTGTGAACCTTTGGGCTTCTTTATGGGTCCTGTTTAGTATCAAGAGAACATAGTTCTCCCAAGGTACATTACGTATTTCCTAGAATATCGGCTACTATTCTTCCTGAATTCTGTTTACGAAGATAGATAGGTGCTCCCCTGACGGTAAACCTCGTAGATGGTAAAATCACTTATGAAAGGAGGGACAGTATGTAAAAAAAAAATAAATAACAGGCGCGACAATCCAACATTGGACTAAGGCCGTAGGATGTGTTAGTGACATCCTATTTCCAAGATCTTATCTGCTTTTTTGTTGAGGTAATGAGATCAGCATCACGCTCAGCAGTGTTATTTATCCCCATAAATGGGTACTCGTTTAACATCTGAGTGAGATCATAGTCCGTCACAAGCTCGTGAGTTCGAAAAACACCATGGAACACGGTGAGATTCGAACTTATGACCCTGTGCACTGAAGGTGCGCGCACTAACCGCTAGACCAGCCAGACTACCCAGTATGTGGTCGTTTTTAATATACAAGGTTATTGGTGGTAGCCACGCTACTTTTGGAATTTTGAGCTGAAATTTTACACATAATTCTAACGTCTGGAAAAAATGAATTCTATACCTACATACATACATACATATATGTTTTATAAATTTGGTGTTGGGGGCGTTTTTGGTGCTTTACTACCCATTTTCCATACATATTTCACAATTTTGGTCTGCCATTTTGTTTTTTTTTTGTCATCAGTGTATGTTTCACGATCATGCAAAAAATGAGAAGGAATGAAATAGTTACAGCTTACTCCAATTTTTGACCCCTTAAATTTCGTTTGCCAGCCCTTTAGCCCCACAGACTGAGTGTCAGACAATCATTTTCGTGCATCTCTAAAGGTTTGTGTTCGTAGAGACGACTCACACGATGGTAACTGAGCTATCGTAGCTATAGGCGATGCTTGCTATGTGACTATCGATTAGGGGTGTTTTCCTACAAGCGACTACAGCGACCATGACTTATGTATTTCATTGTTATCTTACTCCCGCTCCCTGAAAACCATTCCAAACAACACACCGGCCTGTCACCACTCAGCCAATCAGCATGCGCACGGATGATTTCTATATACAGATACGCTCGCCACTCAACCGAATGCACACGAAACGAATGCGTTGCACGATTTTTATATACACCGTGCGTAGCACCCCAAGAAGCCGCTCCCCGAAGCCTACAAACAAGTGGCTTGCACCACGGTCACCACACAGAGAAGCTGCATGCATGACAATAATCGCGACTCCTTTCTATATACATCCACAGTCGTCACTCATCCGGATATGTACGAGCATTGCACGAAATTTTATGTCCAATGCGCGTAGCACCCCGAACAGCCGCTCCCCGAAGCCTACATACAAGTGGCTTGCATCGAGGCAGCATGTGCAAAAATGAGCGCGATCGTCGCGACGATAATTTTACTGTACACATGCCACACGACCGTCGCCTGACAAGCTCAACGACTATCGTTTGGAGGAACGCAGCTTCATATAAAAAATATGCAAGCAGTACTCAATTCCAGTCGTCAGGCGACAATCACTCAGTGATCGTCGTATGAGTCGTGTCTACGAACACAAACCTTAAAGGTATAGATACGACTCATGCGATGATCGCTTAGCGATCGTAGTTCAGGAACCAATTCTGAAGCCTATTTGCATATTCTTTCAATCAGACTACACTCCGACTACTACCCAAAACACCCGCGACCAGCCTGGTCCCTTAGGTGTGACTACAATGGGTGAGGTTATAAAACACAACGTTCGCGTAACGTTTCGCGTTTTCCGAAACGTTTCCTATTGTGTTCTGTAAACGCATAGATCCGGATCAGACTTGGTGTTCCCATCGCCATCTCTCGGAAAGTGACAAATGTGACAATTGACACATCACAGCTGATACGTTTTGCTCGAAAATTAAAATTTCCAGTTTTAAACGAGATGCAGATACATTTTATTTTGATTATAAATAGTTTAATAAATAAATGAGGGCGGAAATGCACGGTTCGACGGCAGATTGTAAATTTCTGCCAATCAATCAAGCTATGCCTCGCAAGGGGGCGCTTAGAGGATCTGTTTGTAGGGAGAAGTTTCTGATCCGTAACGGCCGGTTGATTTGAAACGTTGCGCGAAACGTTGCGCAACGTTGTGTTTTATAACCTCACCCGATGATTAACTATATGCATATTGCATAGGCCTACACTGAAAAAAATGGTTTAGACTTTTTATATAAAGTGAAGTAGTTGACTTAAATTTAGATAGTTTTACCAAAGAAATAGCTGATTTCTCTAATCTTCGTAGATGAAAATACTATTAAATTCGTTCATTTAACCACGCAAGATTAGAAGAAAAAGTTTAGTCATTTCTTCCACAAAAGTTGTTGATTGTACTATTCAAATATAAAATTTAACTACAAACAATCGTTCTTTTTTCTTCAACACAATTTAGCTATCCAACATTTAACAATTTATAGATAATGAATAGCTGTCTTTACAAATGAATTAATTGAATTTGCAAATATAGTAGATGTTTCAACTAATGACGAATAGAAAAATTATCCATATCTTCGTAGCTGTTTCAACTACATAGAATCATAAGCTGAAAATCAACGCGAACTTTAGATGAATTCGACTATTTCTTTAGATAACCATTCTAATTTTTTTTCTCTGTGTATAGCTACGAGCTACGAAAAGGAAGAATGATAAGTCAAGTAAATCCAGCGATCTGCAGAATTGACATGGGTCGAGGATTTCGTTGAATGTGTTGTTATGTCCCCATCCATCCGATCTTGACAAAAACAAACATGTATCCATACTCCAGCGAGTTGCGGCATCTTTAATCCTTTGACCCATTTTCAAGATATTGATCTAGAAATTAGTTATAGGACCGATGAGGCATATTCTGTCTAAATTCTCATGTTTCAGTAATCGATTAGAAAGAGATATTTTGCGATCCATTTGAAAACTCACGGAGACCCCCAGGACATTTCGACCCACCAGTTGGGAAACTATGACCTAAAGGAGCATATCTGAATAAAAAAAACCCATATAGTGCTCAGATTCGGTTGTCTAACTACGATCGTCTTGAGGCTGAGCGATCGACCAGTGGAGGATTTACCAGTAGGCTGAGTAGGCTTGAGCCTAGGGCGGTAGATTACAGGGGGCGGCAAATTCCGGGAAAATATTTTCTAGGTTGTTCTCACTGCCGTGGAAGATTGTAGGATGTAGCACTTATCATCGTTATACGGTTTAGAAACAGGCAAAGCGTATTTTGACCCTCAGAGAGATATAAACATGAAAAGGCATTTGTCGCCATTGTCTAAGAGCGTCAAACACAAGGTAAATATTGGAGGCCATTTAAGCTTAAATTCAAAATCAAGCTCCTTCCTGTTTTTTCACATGCCTTGCTTTGCCCAATCTTTAAACAACATTAGCTGCTTTGGCTGTTTATCAGAAAAAAAAAGTTATTCTGAGAAGCAGTCATTAGCTTTCTTCCGAAAAATTATTCTACTCATCTTGTAATTAAGACGATCGAGTTTTAAGCATGAAAAGGGCATCAGCACCAATTCAGCTTAATCTCTTAGGGCAGAAGTCAGTATACATTTTTAGAAATTTTTAAATTGCTGTAAATCTGTCTCTTTGATGTGACTTTCATATTTAAAGCCGGGAATTCAACACTGAACTCAAATTTTAAAGTTATGATATTCCTATTGATAGTGTTTTTTTTTTTCAAACAAATTTTACTATCGGCTCTGCCAATTTTCCCCAACCAATACATGACAAACATTCGCCACCGCACATAATATAAGACAAATCAAGCGATTTTAATTTTTTTATTATAAAATATTCCTCTTAACCAGTCGCTCCAATTTGTTTAGTTCAACCTCCCCTGTAAAGTCTTCTGTGCCTGGCGCTCTCGAGAAAATGTTGTCCATAAACCAAATAAATGTGTTTTCTTTCGTTGTCAGTTCGGCCATCAATATGGCTTCAGTCAAACCTCGAGAAACATAATTGTCATTACTGTAGTGACCACGCAACTGTTTTACCAAGGATCATTGTATCCAAAAAGACTATAGCTGGTTGGTGCGGTTTATATAAGAAGCGCGAGCTTAGGCATAAATTTCAATCAGCCGTATCAAGTGCTTTTTTATTACGGCCTAAAATATTCTTAGCGGTGTTCATCGAACAGATTTGGTTACAGCTTTTTTATCAAAGGCTATAAAATGTTTGGCCGATGTGTCGCAACAACGGATTACCTCCAGGTTATTTCGAAAGAATTTTTATTCAAAATGGTGGCCTAGAAGCAAATCATAATTCATAAACGGCATCTATATTTGAGCTTTCCACAGTTTGGGATTCACGGCTTTAAACCGATTCTCCAAGCAAAATTTTTTTGCATAAGCTTTACACTGTGATAAATCCTAAGGAATGTTCAGGACCCACGATGCGGAAAGCTCGAAGATGACACGTATTTAAATGCAAAGTGTAAACTGAAAATAATTGGAGGTGAATAAAGCATAATTATATCCGAATATTCACTATCGACCAAAAGTATAAAGGTAGGGTTGCAGTAGGGGCGGCAATTTGTGAATAGCCTACTGGCGGAAAATTGGTAAATCGACACATGAGTCGTCTATGCGAAAACAAAACTTAATCAAGTACTTTCCCCCGTAATACGTATTCCACCATGTGAGTAAATACTTATTGCGAATAACTCGTACTGCAGCCGTAGGTATACCTTGGGTATACCTATTAATGACGAGCTAAACAACGTTGCAGTTTCTTGAAGATAGAATTGGTGTTTTTCGACTTTTTTAAATCAAAATACCTGTTAAATATGGATACTGGATCCTGAAGGAAATATCCGGAGTCTGGACTTTAAAGCAGTCCTTTACAACGAAAAAATCGAAAGTTTTTCCTTTGATTTATAGTTTCGTGACAACAAAAAAATTTTATCCGATAAATTCTATCGTATACTGTCTACCATTCTCATCAATCAAAGAATATCATAAAAGCTCTTTAGAACTAGAACAGAATAAAATTCTGTGCGTTCGCCGTCACACAGAATAATATGCGTGCGTATCGTACTGTACCGTGCAACACACAATTTCCCACACAGAATTCAGAATATTTTCCGATTGCTTCGCCTATGTTTACGTTTACCAGCGCCTGGAAGAAGCTTTTCTTCCACCCATCATCATCTATCACTCGCCGTACCACACAATTTGAGCGAATTCCACACGGTCGGAGCTCGGTGGTGCGTTCCCAAGGAATATCGGTAAATGTGCGAAAAATCTTTTTTTGTTAGTCGTCCTCTCGCGTGCTCACCTTACGCCAGCTTGTTCGTGGACCTCCGCCAACAGTTCGACTAGCACAAAGTCAGAACACATAGTCCTGACTGCTGTCCGTAATTGGGAAAATTTTTCTTTTGGCTATCGGAAAACCGCGCTAGTCACCAACGGAAAGACAATTACCGCGAAAAACGTCCATAGACCCAATTCGATCATTTTCTCTTATGACGAAAAGTACAAAAATGTGAAAAATTTGCTATTCGAGTGTGCCTAGAAAATAGTTTTTCTTTTCATTTTTTTATTGTGTGATTCGGATTTTCGCGGCTCCCTCCGAGTTAGTGAGAGAGTGTTTCTGTGTATTCGCATGTAATTTTCCCGCGAGTGAGAGAAAAGAGGAAGAAAGTGGCTGAAAAGTGTGGATCGTAAGAATATTGCCTGTGAGAAAGATTTCCTTCGACTTTTCATCTCTGAGCTTGTCGTTTGCCGAATGTTCAGTGAGAGGGGGTGGCAAAGTGCTGGTGGAACGGGAGTTGTTGTGGGTGGGTGCGATTGCACGCCCGTCGTATGCACGTGAATTTTGTCAGTGAAAATATCTCTCGTTCTTGTCTCGCGAAGTGTGTGAAGTTTTAATTCAGATACATATTTGCCTGTGAGTGGCGCGTGTAGTGTGGGAGCGCCTAGAAATTTTCTCGCTCGCTGATTGCTTCGCGGAATTCCTGTGATTTTGATTTTCTCAATCGACAACGTGTGTGCACGTGCATTGCATTGAGGAGCTGTTCGGGCAGCATGTTTTCATCGTCGTCGTGTCGGCTGGCAGCTGATTTGTGAGCGAGCAGTGAGTGTGACGAACAACAACAACAACATCAGCTGTCCTGGAGGCTGGAGCATTTGGGGGTGAGTGTATTTTCCTGTATTACGTCACGTGTCTCGTGCCAGGCTCGCTGCGGTCCATCTGGCGCAAACTGCATGCTCCACGTTGGGTATTTTCTGTTTGCTCTTTGACCGTGCCGTGGGAGCACCTGGCACTTTGCATTGTTTTCCCTAGTATCAAGATTTGTGAGTTAATTGTTTGGCAAGTAGGTGAGAAAATTGGTAAATTGAGCAAATCCAGCAAATCGATAAAATCGCAAAGCATGCTGTGTAGGATTAAAGGAAGAAGTCAGCAGTAGTATGATGTATGTATGTATGTTGATGAATGGTTACCGTTATGGGTATGCTAACAAAATGAAACAAAAATAAAAATATGTATGTAATGTAAAATTGCAAAAATTACAAGAAACCACAAAAACACTGTTTACTTTAAAAAAATAGGCAGTGGCTGAAATTTAGTGAAAACTTAGGGAACTATGTACTTGTTTCAGGAAAATTAGCCTTTTACCTCGAAAAAATTGGTAAAGCTGAATTTTTGCATGGGCCTTCCTTTTGAGGTTCTTAACAAAATTTCAGAGTCCCTGTATAGATGCTGGCGTGCTACAGAGAGCCAACAACTAGAAAAACAGAGTTTTCTGAAAATCTCGATAACGGTAACATGTACATACTGAAAAGTGGTGTTCGACAAACTTATAGCACTTGCAAGACCCTCATCGATTTGCGCTCCCTTAACGGTGCCAATTAAGTTAATGTATAATGTTGGTTTTGAAAAAGATTTTATGAGAAATATGTATACAGGGTGTCCCATTCATGGTGGAGAATATTTTATTAGTAGGTAGTGTGGCTCATTTGTGGAAAAATAATGTACAACGGGACCCCTCTATTTTTAATCGTTACAATGTTATAGTATTTTTCGTAAAATTGCCCGACTTGCCGATCTAAATCAAAATTTCCCACACCACCAAACATTTCATCCGGGATATGACTTCACTTTCCGAAACTACATAAAATTTCCAATAAAACGACACTTACGAAATTGCTCGTATCTTCCGAGATAAACCCGTTCAAACTTTAAATAAATTTGAAAATCGGGTTTTCATTAAAAAATTAAATGATAAAAATTGATGAAAACCGATTTTTAAATTTCGTTTTGAACGGGTATATCTCGGAAGATACGAGCAACGTAACGGTTAAAAATAGAGGGGTCCCGCTGTACATTAATTTTTGCCCAAATGAGCCACACAACCTACCATTAACATATCCTCCACCATGAATGTATAAGTGCATATGTATATAACACCCCGTCAGTGGCGGATTTACCCATTTGCCGCCAGTAGGTTTTTAACGTATTGCCGCCTCTACTGAAACCCTACTTATTGTCGGGAAAAAATTACGCTTTATTTACCAATTTTTCAATTTTCAATTCACACTTTATACTTAAATACGTATGATCTTCGAGCTTTCCGCTTCGTGGGTCCTGAGCATTCTTCAATATTCATCACAGAGTGTAAATAAAAAAAAATGCAGAGCGTAAAGCTTATGCAATAAATTTTCTGCTTAGAGTGCTCGGTTTAAAGTGGTGAATCCTTAACTTTCCTAAGGCTCAAGTATTGATGCAGCTTATGAATTATGGTTTGCTTATAGGCCACCATTTTGAATCAAAATTATTTCAAAATCCCCCGGAGGAAATCCGTTGTTGCAATACATCGGCCAAACATTTTAAATTCTTTGATTAAAAAGAAAAGCTCTAACTAAATCTATTTGATAAACACCGCTAAAAATATTGAGCCGAAAAAAAATCAAAAATCACTTGATATTGCTGATTTAAATTGATGCCTAAGCTCGCGCTTCTTATATAAACGGCATCAGTCAGCTTGTTATTTTAGGATATAATTATCCTTGGTAGAGCACTTGCGGATTGTGTTCGCTCCAGTATTGGCAATTATGTTTCTCGAGGTATCACTGAAGCCAAGGTGATGGCCGAACTAACGACGAAAAAAAAACATATTTTTGGTTTTTGGTCAAAATTTTCTCGGGGAGCGCAAGGCTTAAAATACTTCACAAGGGAATATGAACTGGAGCAAATTTAAAGCGACTGGTGAAAAGGAATATCTTATAATAAAAAAATGAAAAGAAACTTGATTTATCTCTATATTATGTGGCGATTGTGTGTCCTGCATTGGTTGTGGACAATTGGAAAAATCGATAGTGAAATTTGGTTGAGCAAAACCACCATCAATCGGAATGGCAGAACTCCAAAATTTGATTTCATTTTCAGTTTTGAAATATTGTAGCATCCAGGCTAAATCATCAATAAAATTGACCATTCAGTCTGTATTCTCTAGGCATGGCTAGTCGGCAACTACAGTGCTGCCAATGTATCAAATATCAAAGTCGCATCCAAGATACAGATACATATATCAATTAAAGATAAATTTAAAAGTGAAAAGTCTATTCTTCTTCCCTAAGACATTCAGCTGAATTGATTGCGATGCCTTTTTTAATGCTTAAAACTCCTCTGAAACTTGATTTTTTGATTGCGAGATAAATCGGAAGGAGTATGGGATCATCGGATTATTTTTTTTGATTTGACATGTGGAACGTACGCAAATGCAATTTTCCGTACAAGCTGTCATGACAATCATGTGTTCTCAGTTGCTGATTTTTTGACATAAACCTATGGTCGTTCTTCATGCTGTGGTTGTGGCGGTCTTTCTCCATCAAAGTAGCAATGGATGTCCATCTTCCATCGCCAAAAATGGTATAATTTTTCCTATTTTGTGTTGTGTCTTGTGGACCGTGAGACTGTCTCATTTCAGATTACCCGATAAATTATTGCCTAGTGTACTTATGTGCTGTACGGGCGGCAGAGAAATCAACAGGTTTGTGACGCCCTTAATATGTCGAACTGACAAAAAGCCGAACCAGCAAATGTTGTTCAAAGGTTGAGCATAGCAAGTAATGAAAAAGCACTGGAAGGATCTTGGTTTCGAATTTAAGCTTAAATGGTCTTCAATATTTACCCTCAGTGTTTTACGCTCTTAGACACTGGCAACAAATGACTTTTCATGTTGATATCTAACTGAGAGTGAAAATACGCCTCGCCTATTCCCAAAGTCCTCCACGGCAGTGTGAACAACCTTAAACATATTTTGCTGGATTTTGCCGCCCTAGGCTCAAGCCTACTCAGCCTACTGGTAAATCCGCCTACTGTGGTCCTACTGGCAACCATTGCATATTGCATTTTTATACGCAAGGACAGAGAAGGCGCCAGGAATGATTCTCACCCTGGAGGTGGACTTGTCTTCCTAATACACAGGTGCGTACATTACAGTGTATTAGATGTAGTTTCAGACGGTACGGCGGAATTGCAAGCCATCTCAGTTTCATCAGGGAGCACCAATATTGAAATTTTTAATATCTACATACCACCACATTCTAGTTGTACAAACTACCATTTCAATATTGGTCCTCTTCATAATGGAGAGCACAGGATCATTCTTGGCGACTTCAATGCCCATCATGAACTCTGGCATTCCGCGCTTCACAACGATACCAGGGGTCAAGCTATCGCCGAATCTCTGGACGCATCAGATTTCTGTACCCTCAATGAAAACTCGCCAACCCGTGATGCAAACGATTGTATTAGCTCCCCTGACAGTTCAATTGTCAGCGCCAGCCTAATTAGTGAGACCTCCTGGGAAACACGTACTGGTCTTCCCTCTGACCACCTCCCAATCATAGTCAGAATTGATAAATCAGCTGACCTGACCAAGTGAGAGAAGCGAACGTTTGTCAATCATAAAAAAGCAGATTGGGAAGGTTTCAAAACATTCACGTCATCAAAGTTCTTCGCGCTTCCACCTCCCACCAATATACATAAGGCCGAACGGAACATTAGGAGCGTCATTACCAAAGCTGCGGCACGGTTCATCCCTGCAGGGCGCATTCCAAAGGTTCGCGCAAATTTCCCAACAAGTGCCGCAAGGTTAGCCGATGAACGTGACAACATTAGGCGCGCTAATCCTGGTGACCCCTGAATTCGGGAGCTCAATATTCAAATACAGCGACAAGTTAAAGACTACAACAAGGCCAAATGGAACGAGCACCTCAATGACTGTAACCTTAATGAAGGTGCTAGTAAGTTATGGTCAACTGTCCGTGCATTTTCGAACCCCACAAAAGATAAGGGCAATATAGCCATAACCTTCGGCAAAAAAGAAACAAGCAATCCTCTTCAGTGTGCGAGCCAGTTCAATAAGCAATTTATTGAACATCCCAAGTCCGATGGCCTCAAGCGCAAAATTAGAAGACGGACTCGCAGCCGAAATGTTGACTCTGTACCAATTTACACCCCGGACCAGGTTAAAACATTCATTGAGAATGCAAAAAACTCTAAGGCCCTTGGACCTGATGGCATTTCAATGGTCATGCTCAAACATCTTCACCTTCCTGCCATTGAGTAACTCACGGCAGTCTTTAACTTGTCAATGTCTACGCTTGCCATCCCCGACATCTGGAAACAAGGTCGCATAGTCCCATGCCTTAAACCAGGAAAAAGTGCCAAACTAGGAACTTCCTACAGACCGATTACGATTCTGTCACCTGTAGCAAAGACGCTGGAAGCCCTCATCCACCCCACTCTCGTTTCACATGCGAAGCTAGAACCCCATCAGCACGGATTCAGACGCATGCACAGTACGACCACCGCTCTGGACGCGATCACTACACGTGTAAGAGACGGACTAAACCATAGTACACCATGCCATTAAACCATCATGGTGGCGATTGAGCTATCAAATGCGTTTGATAAGGCCAATCACTCCATGCTTCTGGCAAACCTCCCCAATATGCATGTTCCGACACAAGAGATAAGATGGATTGCCAACTATTTAGCTGGTAGGCAATCCTTCACCGAGTTTCGAGGCAGTCGTTCCAAACTTAGAAAGATCAAATTAGGTGTTCCTCAAGGTGGGGTTCTCTCTCCCACCTTGTTTAACATCTACATGGCCGGTCTCCCAACACCTCCGGAAGGCATTGAAGTTATTTCTTATGCCGATGACTGCACTGTACTCGACACGGGAGCGGATAGGGATGTCATGCGCGAAGATATCAATAGATATTTAGCGCGACTAGAAGCCTTTTTCCATAGCAGAAACCTAACCATCTCAGCGTCCAAATCGTCTGCGACCTTCCTTACCACCTGGTCAGGTGATTGTAGGTGGCCGGTTGGGGTACGTATTGGCAACAAACCAGTTCCTGCTGTTGCAAATCCAAAAATTCTCGGGCTTCACTTTGAGAAAATGATGACTTCAGCTCATCACGCGGAAGCGGTATGTGAAAAGATGCGCAGTAGGAACAAAATTCTTAAAGCACTGGCTGGTAGCACCTGGGGCAAAGATAAAGAGACTATGCTAGCCACTTACAAAGCGGTGGGTCGAGCAGCGGTTGATTTTGCGGCGCCAGTTTGGTCGGATCATCCTAATCGTAACCTAATGGACAAAACTCCCCCTCCACGCAACATCAAACGTGGCCTTCGTGACCTTGAGAGAGAGGTCCAGGGTTACAAAAGGGATCCTTTCGATGAAGATTCATCCCGGGCTGCCATTGCAATGATTCACACTGAGGAAGTGAGTAGGTCTATTGCGAGTTTAGGTACGAACAGAGTCCTCTCAGCGCTCCCACCACCTATTTCGCCTGAGGAGATTAGGCTCCCGAGAGCCACCAGAGTGACTTTAGCCCAACTTCGGTCAGGCTTCTGCTCACGCCTCAATTCGTATATATCTCGCATAGACCCAAATATACAAAACGTATGCCCAAATTGCGCTGGCACGCCACATGATGTAGCTCATTTGTTTCAATGCCCAGCTGCACCAACTAATCTCACCCCCCTCTCACTATGGGAAAACCCCATTGCAGCTGCCACGTTTTTGTCCCTGGAGATTACGAACGAAAACGACGACGAACTATAAAACGAGTCCATATAGATACACAGCGGTTCACACCTTTCTGTACCGCTAAAAGAAAAAGAAGAAGAAGAGTGTTTCTTCATTCCTATTCATTACTTTATTCTGTACAGACAACCATTACGGACATTCTATGAAGTCGCGATGCACAGTTAGAGAATCACTCATCCAACCGATTGTTTTATATTTTCGACTGTCATTTTCTAAATATTTAGTAAAAATACTCACATAACGGTTCTACGAAATTTGACCGTCGTATACATACATTCCCAATAGGATAGTTCTACTGGGGAAAAATGGCTGTAAGTCGGAAATTGATAACGGTATTTTCTTCAATCTTAGGGACAATATTTTCATTAGCCTGCTTGCTTTTTCAATAGCACATTGTCTCAAAACAGAAGTCCCGTTAGGATTTCTTACGAGAATTCTTAAAAACAGTACACGGGTGAAAGTCATTATGTTAGTTCCAGAGGAAATAAAACACCAAATAGGTAATGGTATAAAAAGATAATTTTATTCTAGAAAATGTGGCTAGTTATGAGCAGAACTCTTTATACCCTTCGCTCGTAGAGTCAACGAAGGGTATATTACCTTTGTCATGAAGTTTGTAACGCATTGAAGGAAGCATCTCCGACCATATAATAAGTATACATATATGATCAGCATAACATGGGGAGTCGACTGGGCGATGTCCGTCTGTCTGTCTGTCCGTCTGTCCATCTGTTGCTACGCGTTTTACTCGGCCAATTTAAAAGCTATGAAGCTGAAAATTTGCACAAATGCTTCTTTTTGCTGCAAGCAGTTTGCATGTTTGAATCGGTAAAATCGGACCATGGGGTCATGGGGCTGCCATACAAACCTAATCCCCCAAATTAGGTTCTTCTAAAAAAAAACTTTTTTATTTGTGCACCGATTTCAACCAAATTCCACACAAATGTATTTCTATTGATGACACACAACATATGTGAGAATCAATCAAATCGGACCATGGGGTCATGGGGCTGCCATACAAACCCAACCCCCCAAATTAGGTTCTTCTGAGAAAAACTTTTTTGTTTGTGCATCGATTTCAACCAAATTTTACACAAAAGTTTTTCTCTTGATGACACAAAACATATCTAAGAATTGATCAAAGTGGATAATGGGGTCATGGGGCTGCCATACAAACCTAACTCCCCAAATTAGGTTCTTCTAAGAAAAACTTTTTTATTTGTGCACCAATTTCAACAAAATTACACACAAACGTGTTTCTCTTGATGACACAAAATATATCTAAGAATTGATCAAATCTGACCATGGGGTCATGGGGTGCCCATACAAACCCAACCCCCATTTTGGTTCTTCTAAGAAACATTTTTTGCACCATTTTCACAAACCAAAGCAACAAAAAAGTTAAAAACGAATGGAATCGTACTGTGTAGTCATGCTCCCTCAACCCCAATAAAATTTTCCGAGTAAATATATATTTTTATTTGCCCACTTATTGCAACCAAGCCCAAAACTTTTGTCAAGACGGAAGAAAAAGAATGAGGAGGGGATTAAATACAAGTCATAGGTACGCCCGAAAAAAATGTTAGCCCAAGGAGAGTGAAGGGTATCCAAATTTCGGCCGCGCCCGAAATTAGCCTCGGCCTCCGGGGGTTGGCGAGCGTAGCGAGCAGGGTGCGTAGCCCCTTAGTTTTTAAGTATTTTAACCTCAAAAAGTCAATCTGGG
This sequence comes from Microchrysa polita, assembly GCA_949715475.1. Classification (NCBI taxonomy): domain Eukaryota; kingdom Metazoa; phylum Arthropoda; class Insecta; order Diptera; family Stratiomyidae; genus Microchrysa; species Microchrysa polita. The sequence continues at coordinate 15,808,988 of OX454419.1, forward strand.
ATAGAAATGCATAAGTTTTGAAGGTAATTTCAGTTGTTCCCGTCCCAAGCTCTCAATATTGCTTGCAAAAGCTCTTCAATGTTGTTTAACTGTCGTCTAACGGTATAGATCTTCTTTGTCATCTACCTCCAAACATTTTTGGTGATATTTAGATCTGGGAAGAATCGTGGTCATTGCATAACGTTAATGGACTGGACCCGAAGCCAATCTAACAGCCTTGCTTTATAAATGAGGGCATTATCTTGTTGAAATCTTATAAGGATTGCATGGAAAATGTCGGTAATTGCTTCTGAAAATCTTTATAACGGTAACATTTATTGAAAAGGGGCGTCATTTGGTAGCTCTTGTCATTGAGAAAAAAACAGAATCATAAATAATGCTAACATATAACGATTAGCTTTACTGAAAAGTTTTGTCGAAAAATTACAAACTTAAAGATTCAAATGATGTAAGAAAAACTAAAGCTTAAGTTTAGTAAAAAGACAAACAGCACTGCTCTAGGTCACCCATTTACCATGTTTTCTTCAAACATTTGCAATGATTAACTAAAAAAACATCCTCGCATCGAATTATTCTTATCACATATCCATTACGAGGTATAAAATCACCACCTCGTAATAAATATTCTCTCCTCACCTGCACCAGGACGAACGAGAACAAGCGAAAAAAAGTATGACATCCTAATGAATTTGCCACTCAACGTCAAATAGACTGGAAAAAAATTACCTTTATCATCCTCTCGATCTGCTACAATTGTCATCTGATAGTGCACCTCATTTTTCTTCGCGTCTTCTAGTCCCTGTAGTCCATCCATACGCGAAATGTATGAATGGGACGGGAAAATACACATTTATTTTACCAGAAACCACCCAACTCTCCCACATTCACCACCCCCATTCCCTTGCACGTTCGTTATCAATAAAACGTGGATGGAAACATGAAAATTATTATGCGAGTACATTACTCTTCTTCAGCACAGCACCCCCAAATAAAACGTGCCCGAGTATATGGAGCGCGGAGAGAACTCTCAATATTTTTATCAATATTCTCGGTTTGATGTCATATAGCAGGAAAATGCGTGTGTGCTCTCTCTCAGCATTCTCTCTCTCGAGTAATTGGAGCAAATATGTAAAACATCCTATACACAGCTAAAAAGGACTCCGGGGGAAAATGTTCGTGTGGATGATGAAAATTCGACTATGAAAAGTCATTCATACTGAGAATTGTGATCCACAAAATTTTCCCTCCCCCTTTCTTTCTCTATGAGTAGGAATTTTCCGATTTTTCACAACATAGTGTATGGGGATACATGCGGAAGATGCTCAGCTGAATATTTTGTTTTGTGTATGTGGATAACGTTTGGAGCATACATACGCTGGGGAAAGGGAAATTCTCTGCTTGCTCTCTCTCGCTGTTGAGCGTTTGCACAGGAAAAGTCATACATATCGGGAAAATTGTCTTGGCACACATTCGCAGGGTGTGTAGTGTGTTTTTCATCGAGCATATTATAGTTTTTCGTCATACACGACTGATTAATGGATTTTTTCCTTATTATTTCTGTGCCGGAAATTTTCCGAGCTTTGTTTTGAGTGATTTTCCGTTGTTTGTGCGGCTTTCGGTTTGATTGGAGAAACAAGTGCCGCGGTAGGAAACCCTAACTTTTCCGAATTTTTGCCTTCTGACATTTTATGCCTTGACGGATAGTGGTGCTGCCGCGCGTATACACAAAGCCGGGGGGTGCAGTGTGTGTGTGTGTGTGTGTGGGAAAATTGTATGCGTGTTTTTCCTTCGGCAAGCGTATATTGAGCGTGCTCTGGCTCCCATACCGTTTTGTGTGACTTTCTGTGTTCGGCGTGCGGAGGGGGGATATATATGGAAAATTGTTCCAAAGTGTTGGTTAGGTTTTGTATACAAATCCTTTAAGTGTGTATGCGCTCCGTCCGTGGAAAGCAAAGAGCTTATATACTGTACCGAGCCGAGCCGAACTTTTTTTATTGTCAGTACACTCTAGCTTGCTACCGTGTTTCTCTCATCATTCGTTATAAAGCGAACCCCCTCTGGTTAATTTCTGGTAGGTTTCATAGTCGTAGTCGTCGTCTTTTCGGGTTTCTCGGGCTTCTGGCTGATGTTTTGGCCTTTTTTTTAATTCACCACCGCACCTCAGCGACGAGTTATCATCCTTGTAGCTCGTTGTTTGTCTAATGAGGGAAAAAATGCCAAGCAAATTACGGACGTTACAGTAAATTTGGTAGAGGTGACAAAGAAAGACTAAAAATAAAAGGATAACACACACACCGCGGGCTGTTTTTTTCTGCTGTAGTGGAGAAATTCTCACGAGGTGAAGAATGTCCAGTAGAGCCTAGCCAGGATATTTCGTCGCAGTACTTGTCGGTGTTCTCAGTGTGCGGGGAGTGAAGCCAGGATGAAAACACAAAACATCATGGTGCCATAGTGCGTGTTTTTTCCTCGTAGGCCAACCGTAATCATTGGAATGTGTTTTTAGTGATTCCGGCCTTTTTTCAGTCAGTCAGTTTCCTTGCCTTTTTGGCTGGCTTTATCAGTGATTTCTATAAATCGTTGTAGGCCTTAGCATACTCTCTGAATGTTGCGGTGACGTCTGACGTGTATGTTTAAATTGTGATTTACAGTTCTCTCTCTCGCAACGTTAAAAGTGCAGTGTATCAATGGTGCTCGTTGAATTACTTAGTGACTTATAACGAAGCCATTTTCGCGTTTAACGGTGAAATCCTTTAAAATTTGTAGATAATAAGTGTTTTTATCCTCGTCTCCTTCTTTGCGTTTTTCTTCTCTCTCTCGCGCGCGCTCTCTTTCTACATATTTGCCTATTAAATTTCGTGTTGGTGCTCTCAAGTGTTTCTTTTCTAAATCTTCTTAAAATATATATCTATATAAAATCTCTCTATACGTATATAAGTATAACGGTAAAAACGTAGTTGTTAAAGTTTTTTCTCTCGTGCTATATCTCGGGCATAATATAAGCGCAAAGGCAAATTTTCGGTGCAGTAAGGTTTGACCTACTATCTTCGTTGTGAAGAAGCCATGTGCTCCATGTTCGTATTGCTGCGCTCTTGAGAATCCATGTGCTAAAATTGTGTCGTTGTTTTGTCGGTTGGTTGTTGGTATATTTTCCCTGTACGAAGAAGCCAAGAACGAACGAGCTGAGACATCAGCAGTAGCGTATACACAGCCGGGTAAGTTTTTGACATTCTAAACGTCCGTTGTACATATAAGTTTCTTTCTCTACTCTACATTATGTACATAAATATGTACTTGAGTGCAGGCAGAATTATATTGATGACTAGCCAAGTAGAAGAATATTGCGCTAATTAAATTTACGGGAGTAATTACATTTAGTTCGTCCAAGACCAGAAGAGAGAAGAATATCATCGGCACTCCGTTGCTAAATAAATGACTGGACTGCCTCGGGTTTTTAGTTCAAACTACGTATACACTTTTTTTTCGCTGTGTTTTGTCTCACTAATGATCCGAGTTATCTGTTTTTACGGTTTCATGGTTTTGTGACCGAACGAGAGACTCTCGACATACACGTACGGAGAGAGCATAGGCGAGCAAGTGGTGAGGTTGGGTTGATTGCTCCGGAGTGCGAGACGAGGCAAACATTCATATATGCCGGGACATATGTTGGCCCCGTAGTTGCTACATCATATCATTGCCCCAGTTCGCAGAAAGCATGGATTTGGTCGGTCGGTTCGGTCGACAAAACGTCACAATTGACCTCGTGTCGGGATATGTTCAGAAATTTTTCATCAGAGTGTTTGTATGTGTATGTCCTACACCAATACAATAACATTAGTCGCGCTGTGTTCTCCGGAGTAGTATGGTATGGTATACTCGCCTAGGACACGTGCACAACTCTCTGTGTGTACCTTCCATATATACCTTAAGCCTTATCGGTTTACATTTATCCTTTTCATATGGTCCTATTACACTTGGCCGTGAGAAGGGATGGGAGTCGTGGTGCTCCCTCTGTCATCCTTTTTGAATTACTGCCATGCCGTAGTGTGCGCGATTATATATAGGTATAGGCGAGCTGAAAACTGTAAGACTTACATAGAACAGTTTTCAATTTGAATTTTGAACCAGCTGAGAGTGCCTGTCACAAATCACGGGTGTACATCCTCGGCACATGTATGCATAACGGGCACCCTTATTGACAAGCTCATCACATTTCCTTACTGCGGCTTGACTCTCCGCAGCCTCAGTTTTCTCTCATACAATAATTTTGGAATAGAGCGATTATGTTGTCATACCATACACCGCACTGATAAGCTCATCATATAATCCTTTAGCTAGTCCTTGCTTGCTAGGACGTCCGTCGTTGTATTTATGATGATGTAGTTCTCCGCATGTCCTTCTCGGTCATATCTGTCCTTTTATATATCAGAAGCCTCAGAGCAGCTGTATTACAATTTAAACAGCCTCCCTTCCCGCCTGGCCGAGAGTTTGTGTCCTCTAGCTCTGCTGTGATTATATCAATTGAAATTTCACTTTGTATAATTCAGAATAAACGTAAATATTTAATAGGTCGTCCCCGTATACTACATGTGTTTGCTATGATGATGGCTTATACTTATAGAGAGAAAAAGGACACAATCCGACACGCGTGAATGGGTCCTTTCCGTGTATACTCTTTTATAAGGACTTGGAAGCTAGCTGGCGTTGTTGTTAGATTTTCCCACATTAAAATGTGTGTTAAGTCAAGGTCCTAGTGCGGTGGCGTTGGTATGATGGTGTGTATTGATACTCTGCCTAGGGAAATTGTGTTTTCTCTGTAGTGTGATGACAAAGGAACGTGAGTTGACATAGAATATTTTATCCAGTAGTTGTTAATTGGAAAACTATAATGTAGAAACGAGTGTATTGACAGGTTGTGCGATGATTTTGTTTAGATAGGATCGAAAAAGGAGAGGGAGGGCAGTTTTGATTTTTCAATATTACTTGTTAAGGTTAGGATTGAAATGGAATGTCAGTGCGCGGTATTTAGGTCATGTGGAGAAAACTAGGAGTAATAACCAGGCAAATGGGAGATTGAAACATCAGCTGAGACTAAAAGGTATTGATATGAACAATACTCGCCTGTAAGATTCAGTAAACTGAAGAATTGATTTAAACTTTTACCCGAAAATCCATGCGCGTCAAATACTCAATAGTTACGCTGAAGGAACCTAATGTCAACCTTTTTAAAATGCCTATAGGTTCCGTAGCTTGCCTAGAGCATTTCTTTAACAGTACTCTTGAGACAAGGAAAAAGGATTCGCTTGCTATTGTTCAGTTCTTTGCCCCTTATCTATTCACTCTGAAACGCGGAACTCATGCCTGACGCTAAATTATACTCTTGTACGAGTAACACACATAAGATATTCTTCATCTAATTATTCACGCCCATATTGCCTATAGTGCACCTCTACGCGAAGAGAGACCATTTTGTTTCAAAGAAAACCTTTCACTGCATCAGGAAGTATGCGTCTACCGCGCTGCCATAAGGGAATAGAGCCATATCGATAATACCTCCCTCCTTTGCGGAAATGGCTGTTTATCGGACTTAATGTCGAAAAGGGATTCCCCACCAGATCCGAGGCTTTACACGATCGCTTTCAACGGAATCCTCTCCAGCAAGAAAACGTATCAATCCTACTAGGATTTTTGCTGTACTGTTCGGGTTACAACTCACAAAAAATGGCCATGCGACACAGACTTCTCAGCGGGACTTCCACTGGATCAGTCATCCTGCGTCTACCTCGCATTCGTCATTAGAAGTGCCTGAGCCTAATGGCCATAACCTCCCTCCCTTGCGGGACGACGAGATTTATCCGACTAATAGCCGGAAGGGTGTTCTCCGCCGGGATGCCTCGCTTTGGAACCCCACCTTGGGATGCGACTCTAGCTGGCCGGCTTGTCTAACAACCACAACCCCCTCGAGTCCAACGCCTAGATGGGTAGAGACCATGGTCCCTTGGGCACGCCCATCCCCGAGGTACACTATTCGCTAAAGATTTCTCAATAGCAGGTGTGATCCTCCTTTGGCCCTCTTTCGGTTAGACCTAACGAATTCGGCATGCCTCCGCAGGATCGTTAAACCTGTTTACTATTCGTCGGCTTAAAGCAGACTCGTAGCGCTACCGTTCACATTGGTCTGGCCCCCATCCGTTTACTAAGCAGCGATTTGATTCGGGCCGTGTGGTCATCAATCCACAAACCAGCTAGGTATAGGCGCAAAGGCCATTCTCCCTAACTAGCCCCTTCGAGGCTTGGGTTATGCGAAGCCGCCAACTCCGAGACTGGACACGTACGCTTATATGTGGTTTCTCCCCTACGAGGAAGCACTGCGTCGTGTAAGCTTGTATGGCTGACTTTTTGAAGGAATAGGGAAAAAGTCAAGCCATGCTGTGTTACCCATACATGACGAGCTCGGGGGCTCAGGACCGTCACCTCCCGAAGGTCTTTGTACAGATCCACGCCATGGCGTATCAACCATACTAGGGGCCTCCCCGCGCTGCTCGGGTCCGTGGTGTCGCAACGCACCAAATATGTGTGTCACATGAACACACTCCCCCTGCGGGACTTCCACTGGATCAGTATTAATCCTGAAATTCTTAGTGCCCTCCAGTAAATCTCATCGGAATCTTCTGACGGATAAAGCTGGGTCATGGTTTGAAAACGCCGCCTCTCCTTCTTTGCTATTGGTAGCACCATCAAAGTGACATTTTTAGATTGAGTGTATCCAGTTTTGAGCAGCAAATGTGAGGAACAATTTAAAAAATAAAAAGAAGATAAAACCCAATATTCGTAAGGTATTACATATAAACAAATTACCTTTAAAGGGTAATGTGGATAGCCAGCACCGCAGGACCCTCCTGATGGCGAAACTTCAAAAGTAGAATATAACAAACTGCAATTGATCTTGACGCTGTTGTGGACAGAAGCTTGGTGTCCGAACAATAGAAGGACAGACCAGTTCTTTATATTGTTGCAAACCGAGATGATCTCTTCAGTTCTCCAAACAAGTCTTGAACTCTCCAAGTTGAATTTGCAAACCTTGTCTGACAAGTTGGTTCATCTGCTCTTTCGTTTCCATCAAAACAACATCAAACAACTGGCAAACCAATTTGTATTTAACTTTGCTAGAGTGTGTTGATTTTTCTCTCGTTATCACAATCCCGTTTGAATTGAAACTTTAAAAACCCGCTTTGTAGCTTACTTGATTGAGTCGCACTCTACGATGCTAGTAATCTAGAGGTCCGGATATCGAATCTCGGCGTGGTCCAAAATTTCCGTACATATGCGGATAGGAAATATGTAGTGCTTGCAACATTATATACACTCCGAAATGAATGTAACGTTGACTCGAAATTGCCTATAAACGGCTGAGTTAACGCACCATGGCCCCACATTGGCTATGGGGTACTGAGAAGAAGAAGAAAAAACTTACACTTTCGGGGGTGGGGTTTCTGTGGCAGAGATCATGGCCAAGCCCCAAATTTTTTTGTAAACATAATAATCGTAGCCAAGAATGTTGTCGATCACCGAGTTCACGGTCTTGTCCTTTTTTGTCGGCATTACTACCACACGTCTGCCTCCCGAAAATCTTTTGTTCTTCCCTCGGTTCTTGAGTCAAATGTGACTCATAGACGTGAACGGAGAGGAACCCAGTGAACGTGTTAAAAGTCAACTTATGGAGGTTCTGCTGTATTTTGTTTTTAATTCCACTGAGATTCAGAGCTTGATTCATACGGGACTTGCTCATACAATTGTTTAGGATTTCATATAATTGAAACTCCCCATTTGCAGAACTAACACCAATTCTCAAAATGAAAAAAATTGACTAGAAACTGAGTTAAAAAAATTAGAGCAATTTTGCTCTTAATTATCACAGATCGGTCATTCGATCAAGTACAAGAAGGCACCTGAAGAGATGTACGCCACTTGTGCAAACAATCGGCTTGCGCCCCAGCAAGAACTTTCATTGTCACGATTGTTACAGTTTTGGTGAAATTTGTGAAAATGTTACGCATGTCAGTTGGTGTAACCAAAAGGGACCACATCAAGAGTAGCTACATCCGAGGCAGCTTGTCCATAGACCAACCAATCACCGAAAAGCTCGAAGACCGACGAATGGATTGGTATTGCCATGTTCAAAGGCGTCCGCCTGAGAACCCCGCAAAGAGAGCGATATCAATGGAAGTTCCACTTGATGGACCCAAGGCCAGAGGCAGTCCGAAGAACACCTGGCTGTGTCAAATGAAAAAGCAACAACAACGCATTGGTCTCGGCGATGACACGATCCAAGATAGAGCTGCCTGTAGAAATATGCTGAGAAATTATCGCCAAAACGGGCGATGTGCCTACACCGCAGGTCGAGCAACGCGGAACCATGGAGCGGTATAAAGAACGAGGCAAGGAAGAAGAAGAAAAGTTACAGTTTTGGTGACATGTTCACTTGTCTGACCAGTTTTCTTCTACATTATCCCACTTACACTGTCTGTCATTCAAAAATATGTACATACTGATACAAATACACACATATTTGAGTCACATGTGACTCATAGACTTGAAACGGAAGGAACTTCATGGATACGTGTGCCTCATAAGACACAGTGACGTGTTAATGACTCAACACTAACGCTAAAATTTAGAGAATGGTTTGATTATTGACATAAAAATATTTCCAGAACATTGATACAGACCCTGAGTTCTGAGTTCATTTACTTGCTCTTTTTCTAATTGAATCAAATTTTGAAAAACAAATTAACAAATATGACGAAAATCAAATCTAGGATAATGAATATTCTGGAGAGATCCGAGAACTCCTGACAGGTATCGGGCTTGGAGACCAAAAGCCGTCTCAGTTCCTGCGCGCCATGCAATTACAAGGCGGAACAAAAATTTCTGAAAACGTTTTGCCTTCACTGGGGTTGCAAAGGCTTCCACCGAATGTCCAAACCATCCTCACGATTGACGAAATCTCCGACTTCTCGCGGCTCGCCGAAATGGCCGACCGTCTAATGGAAGTGAGCGATAACCAGTATATCCGCGATCGCCACCTCGACACCCGACCCCATCGAGTCTGTGAAAGGTGAGATTCTAGAAATCCGAAGCGCCCTGTCGCGTCTTGAAAGGAACCGCGACAACAGCCACGTCCGCAGTCGCAACCGCAGCCGCCTCGTTCGAATTCGCGCGCAGAATTTTCGCGTAATCCTGCAAACGGGTTGTGTTATTTTCACGCGAAATTTGGATCTGCCGCTCGAAAGTGCAGAACGCCGTGCACGTGGGAATCACGCCCACACAAGTCGGAAAACTAGAAGCATCGTTGTTTGGTCAGGCGGATGTTAACGATGCCCGTATACAGACAGGTGTCTGTATACAGACAGGCGTCGTACGACCGAGCAACGGGATATCGGTTCCTAGTTGACACTGGTGCGAATATATCAGAACAGGGAATTCTCGTCACACCCAAAAACAGAGCGCGTCCAACTTTAAATTATTTGCCGCGAACAGAACCCCGATCAGCACCTACGGCTACCGTGTATTAGATGTTAGCTTAGGACTTAGGCGTTCATACAGGTGGAGATTTTGCGAGGCTGACGTATCGCAACCGATTCTTGGCGCAGACTTTCTGCGATGCGAACGCGATACAGACAGGTTTCTGTATACAGACAGGCGTCGTACGACCGAGCAACGGGATATCGGTTCCTAGTTGACACTGGTGCAAATATATCAGTGATTTTCTGTTCTCGTCACACCCAAAAACAGAGCGCGTCCAACTTTAAATTATTATTTGCGGCGAACGGAACCCCGATCAGCACCTACGGCTACCGTGTATTAGATGTTAGCTTAGGACTTAGGCGTTCATACAGGTGGAGATTTTCCGAGGCTGACGTATCGCAACCGATTCTTGGCGCAGACTTTCTGCGATGCTACGCACTAATCGTAGACATTAAAAACAATCGCCTTATTGACCCAAAAACGAAACTGGTCACAGAAGGTCAGCAAGCCTCCACGATTTCTGACTCCATATCCACCGTCACAAATAATTGCAAGTTCCGACACCTGTTCGAAGAATTCCCCGAAATTACCAAGCCGTCGTGCCAGAGGGAAGCAAACGTCACAATGTCAAACACAACATCGTAACCATACCTCCCGTCGCAGAACGACCGCGACGCCTGACACCCGAAAAGCTGCTACATCTTGCCCCCAAAAAGGACGGGTCATGGAGACCGTGTGGCGATTTTCGCCGCCTGAACGCGATAACAGCCCCAGACCGCTATCCGATGAGACACATTCAGGATATAGTTTCCGGATTGGCTGGCAAGCGCATTTTTTCAAAAATCAACCTCCTTCGCGCCTTTCACCAGATTCCCATCGCGGAGGCAGACATTCCCAAAACCGCCGTCATCACGCCGTTTGGGCTATTTGAATTTGCCGTGATGACGTTCGGCCTTCGGAACGCAGCCCAGACGTTCCAGCGGTTTATGGACGAAGTCCTAAGAGGTCTCGATTGCGTTTGTTACATAGACGATATTCTGGTAGCGTCCGAGTCGCCTGAACAGCACGTTGAGCACCTGCGAACAATTTTCCGCCTACTTAGCGATTACGGAATCGTCATCAACTTATCGAAGTGCATCTTTGGCGTGGAAGAAATCGAGTTTCTTGCCCATCAAATCAGCGCTCATGGAATTCGACCACCACTATCCTACGTCGAAGCCATCAGAAACTTCAAACGTCCGACAATTGTAAAGGAATTGTGACGTTTCCTGGGAGTTTTGAATTATTACCGACGTTTCGTTCCTGACGTTGCTAATCTACAAGCCCCACTACACGATTGCTTGCGCCATTGCAGAAAGGGAGATAACACACCTATTCAATGGACGCAGCCTACCGAACAGGCGGCAATCAACGCTTGCAGAGACATCCTAGCGAATGCCACTTTGCTTGTCCACTATCAGCCGAATCGACCTCTTGCACTATCGACAGACGCTTCCAATGTTGCAGTCGGATCCTTTTTGGAACAACTCCAACGTGATCAATGGCTACCAATTGCCTACTTTCAACGAAAGCTATCAACAGTGGAACAAGCCTATTCCACCTATGATCGCGAACTCTTGGCGATTTATGCGTCATCTCTTGGAAGGTATCAACTTCGTGATAAAAACCGATCACAAGCCGCTAGTGTTTGCGTTTTCGCAGAAATCGGACAAGGCCTGTCCTCGCCGCCAGAGACATTTGAACTTTAACTCGCAATTGTCTACCGAAATTGTCCACGTACCCGGAGATACCAATATACAGTTGCCGACACACTTTCCCGTCTAGACGCCATTTCATTCCCGATGGTTGTCGAAACAGACGAATTGGTCAACGAGCACAAACGTGACAACGAACTACGTCAGCTTCTTTCGGACATAAGCCGTTCTTCCTTGCAGTTGCAGCCTGTCAACGTAGGAAGCGGAAAAATTCTTTTCTGCGACAAATCGACATCGACTATTCGACCGTTCGTTCCTGAATCCTTAAGGAAGCGAATTTTTGACACATTCCATAGCAAGTCACATCCTGGCTATCCGTGGAACATTGCGAGCTTTGCAAAAGAAATTCTGTTGGCCCGACACATGCGAAAGTTTTGGGCCTGCAAGTGCATCTTCATCGGCAGAGCAGACGTTCCTCCAGTAGCCAGTATTAATTCCAGACCACCATCTAAGACGGAATTAAAGCGCTATGGACGCCGGTAAGGCCCCGGGGATAGATGGAATTCCGGTCGAACTATTTAAAGCGGATTCGAATGCTACAGCGGATATTCTACTTCCCCTCATTAGAGAGTGTTGGGAAACCGAAACCGAAACGAATGGAAAAAGGGCGTAATTATTAAAATTCCCAAGAAGGGTAACCTTAAGGATTGTAATAATTGGCGCGGTATTTGCCTACTTCCAGCTGTATCCAAGCTGATGGCTAAAATTATTTTGAACCGGATCAAGGATGAAGTTGATCGCACTTTAAGCAATGAACAGGCTGGCTTTCGTGAGGGTTTTTCATGTAGCGACCATATGAACACCCTCCGAATTATTATTGAGCAATCCGCCGAATGGAGATCCACATTACACCTCATGTTCATTGATTTCGAGAAGGCGTTCGATAGTGTTGATCGGGAGTATATCTGGAGAGCTCTTCGTAGGAGATACCAGATAAAATAATTTCCATCATCAAGGAATCTTATCAGGGAGCCCAATGTCACGTTTTGAACAAGGGTAAGCTTTCAGATCCTTTTGAGGTGCACAGTGGAGTGAGACAAGGTTGCATTTTATCACCTATTCTTTTCCTCATAGCCATTAACGATGTACTAGTGAGCGCGCTTCAAAACCAGAGGAAAGGTATCAGATGGAAAATGTTTGATTACCTGCAACACCTGGACTATGCTGACGATATTTGTCTGCTTTCAAATAAAAAGGAGGATGTAGCTCAAATGGCCGATGCTCTGCATTGCGAAAGTCGTAATGCTGGGCTCAAGATAAACGCTGCCAAGACCAAGTACTTGAGCTGCCATCCTGGGGGACAAAGTGGAATTTGTGTTTCGGGCCAGGCAGTCGAAAAAGTTGACGAATTCTGCTACCTCGGAAGCATAGTCACAGCAGATGGCGGCGCTGATGTACAATCGCGTATCAATAAGGCTAGGGCAATCCTTCTTCACTTTGACTCCTTTCTGGCAAAATAGCAACATTTCCAGGCGCACCAAAATCTGAATCTTCAATTCTATTGTAATATCTGTGCTTTTTTATGGCTGTTCAACTTGGAAGATGACCAACGAGATAACAACTAAGCTGCAAACTTTCGTAAACCAGTGCCTACGGCGCATCCTACAAATCCGCTGGCCGAAGATTATTTCCAATGATGATCTCTTGAGTATCACAGGCCTGGATTGGATTGCCACTTCTGTTAAAAGGCGAAAGTGGCAATGGATAGGTCATACTCTCCGAAGAGGGCCAACAAATATTGCAAAGCAGGCCCTAGATTGGAACCCTCAGGGAGCCAATGCTAGACGCCGTGTTGGACGACCAAGAAACACGTGGAGAAGATCGGTTAATAGCGAGGCTGCTTCAATAAACAAACAGTGGTCAGACCTAAAGACGATGGCACAGAACAGAACGAGGTGGAAAGTAGGCGTAGTTGATGCCCTATGCCCCACAAGGGGTTAACAGGAACCAGAGAGAGAGAGTCAAATCCAATAGTATCAATTCACTATTAACTGCAATTGTTGGTTGAATAAGGTTGGAGCATTGAGCCCTTCCAAGTTGTGTTTGCGACTGAAGGCTATTAGTGTTGTTTTGGCGGGATAGACCGATAGGCCTACCCTCCTGCACCAATCCTCCACTTGGGTTCTAACCTTGTTGCATGAGTTAAGTTGAGAACCCCTGGAAATTTTCCCCTTATCAGGATGCTGATGTCATCGGCATATCCTTGGGTATAGAAGCCAGTGTTATTTAGCTGGACTAGGCTGTCGACTACAAGGTTCCACAGGAGGGGTGAAAGGATACCCCCCTGAGGGCATCCTTTGAGGACAGTACCACCATCTCTCGTATGCTGTTCGATTACTGCGTCGCGTTGCTTGGTCTGTGGTGTCGTCACGTCGCGTCGGTCAAGTCATCTTCCTCTTTGACAGTAACTTCGTAGTTTATTTCTGTTGACAAAAGCCTCTGCAATTAAATCTCATATCACTATAAGGCTCGATTAACCAAACTGTGACGAATTCTTGCCTTATGAAAGCTACTAAACCTACGACCGAATCTTCATAAATATTACTTCATCATAATACTATCATAATTTCCCCTACGAACCCAAATTGATATTGTTATGTTTTACACAAATTCTACATCGAACCTTCCACCAAATGACAAGCTGCCAAAAATAAGGTGGAAACAAAAAAAAACTTTGTCCTACTCACTAGATTTATCGCAACAAGTTTCATCCTCATCAATTTACACCGAGTGTTTCTCATTTTCTCTCTCAATCGTTTTGTCACCCCCAAAGAAAAACTTCAACACATTCTGAAATGTTTGCTGTCATCAATATTATGCTTCCACGTGTCGTGTATTTCAAGAGTACGTCGTACGTACACACACGACACATATCATCTGTCGTGTCAGATCAGACCTCGGTACTTGTCAGTGTCGATAGATTTTCAACCCCCCCGACAGCAAAAACACTGACACAACATTTACCAAAATCAACTTTACTCTCGATTTACACGAATATCGTTTGCACCATTCCATCAGACCCGCTGTGTACGAGTATTTTGCTGTGACGCTAATTTGATGAGTCACATGTGATGGCACACAGTAGAAAGGACGAGTGCAAATTTACACATTTACCAAAAAACCCGGCGATATCATCGATGAAAAAAAAATGTTGCAAAAGAAAAACGAGCCTTAACGATTCACGAAATTGCATCCTTTTAGTCAAAATGACAGGAAAACGAATAAAAATGGAAGAAACGTGGAAGACAAATAGATTCAACCATTCTACCCCCCCCCCCCCCCGTTCCTCCAATATCCTTGAAGAAAAATTACCCAAGGTGAAGTTGAAATATCAGCAGCCAGCACTGGGGGGAAAAAGCTAGCGGAAGCCAGCTGAGTATGTCATCGGGAGTCACATACAAGTGAATGTTGCGTGTATGTCGCGGCAAAGGACGATTTCACGGGAGTTTTGGAAGCGTGTGATGAAACTTACAAACAAGGAGCCGGGTGGCAGTTAGTATAGTAAAACGGTAAAAATAATTTCTTCGGTTTTGTATATACATACATACATATCTCGATATTGATTTGTCAACTGTTGCTGGAACAATTTTAGGCAGGAGGCGGATGTTGATGATACGGTTAGGTTTTTTTTGGGTTTTATTCGAATTGTCGAAACAGTTAACCCGAAATGTCTTCTATTGTGTATATTGTCAGCAATAAGCAGCCGAATATAGCGGTGAATCGTATTCGAAAAATTAGAAGGACCCGTAGGCAATAAAACGGCAAAAGTTTGGAGATGGAGATCCCCCGTGGGAATTGAACTGAATTTGGAAATACCACGCCATAGTTATGGTCTTTTGGTATCAAGTCGGAAAATCGTTTCAAACTTTTTGTCGTACTTTTATGACAGCACTGAATACACAAGTTATAACTTTTTTATGATTTTCTTGTTCTTACAGAAGTACGCGGTGGCAGTTTTCCCCCGGTTTGTTTTTGAAAGATATACACGAGTTGAACAGTTTAGGGAATTCAAAAGAGAGAGAGAGTTTTCTCGAGTTGTTTTTATGTGGGTTGAGGTTAAATCCTTGAAATATGTTTTAAAGATTGATACAATTTGGTTTATGATATTGTGTTGATATTACGGTGTTATTTTCGTATTTGTCTTGTCGTATCCTTGTCAATTCGAAGTCATGTGTGAAGCAACACATGAAACTGGAATTTATATTTAGAACTAAAAAGGATTCCTCTGAAATATTTATTTCTTAATTTTTTCCTGGTCACGTATCAACGAGCTGACAAATCACCATTAAAGCCGTCATCCAATATCTTCCGAAAAAAATTCTAATTTATTCCCAACGTACACGCGCGCGTCATCCAAACTGATTACATCCTTTTCCATTTCCATCGTGCATATCTAATTGTAATTCATAGCAACGACGGCAACTGCTGTCGATGTCTCCTTGAATCAAATCACCGCAAATCGAATGTCAAACTAGGCTGAAACTGAAAATCTATTCGGTGCCGCTTTCTTCTCGTCGTCCCGCAATCTAATCACGGCGGAAAACGGAAAATGTCGATTGGAATCCTCATCACAGGATCCGGAACGAAGAGAAATGTTTTTTTTTTCTGTTTGTATACAAACATTTAGGCTACTGTGTCACGAGTTGTTCTCATCTCTCTCAACCGCATATATCGACGTTGTCACGTCAGGACATTTTTTGTTTGTTTTGGATGACTGCGATTTATCAAAGTTTTGTTTTTCCTGTTCGTCATTTCTTGTTCCAATAGAGTCTTCGTGCCCCGATATATTGATAGGAAACGGAAACTTTATGTAACTTCCATATTATACACAATATTGGAACGATACCAACATCAAACCAGCCGCAGGTGAAATTTTAAGGATATGAGTTATGAGAATCTTGTTGACGTGTCGTACCGTATCTGTATACTCCCGGCGGAAACGCGGGACATACTGATTTTATTATCCTATGGCACGTGGCTATTAGACGAACAAGCCGGCAACCGTCTTAAATTACGGACGAACTGGGAGAAAGTTTTCTTAGAGAAATTCCGATTTGCTGTTTCGGTTATAGAGGTAGCTCCTTGTTGGTTGGTAGGTAATTGGCCGGGAGAAAACATTAACCTGAAATTACTTGGGGGCTGATGGCAACATGTTTGTGGCTCGGTTCCACTGATGGTGGTTTCGCGTTCACTCTATGTACGAACGTGAGCGAAAGTAATGATGACTGAATGACGGGGTGATCACGTGACTAGGACATGCCAAGTGTTGTTATTTCTTCAATTGTTGTTAATAATAGAGCGTCGAAGGAAAAATTATACCAAATGGGATTATATGTCATAATTTAAGGTTTAGCTTTTGTTGAATGGGTATTAGGAGAATTATACATTACAGTTTAAGAGTAATTGAGGATTTTTGGCTTGTAATGTGCATAGTAATTTGTCAAAAATATGGCATACTGATTCCTTTTGTGCAGTGGTCGTAAAACGGCAAAATTAATTCTGATGAAAACATTAGGAACAAATCGAGCCACCTTGGTAGTTTCGGCATTGAGAAAAGCTTGAAGAGGTTATGTAACCTGGGCCTCTCTTCGTCGTCAATATAGCCCTCAATTTAACTTCAATCATGGGCCGACAAAAGTAACCTACGATAATGGCTCGAATTTATAATCCGGAATTTTGTAATAAAAAAGGTCTTCCTCACACTGTATGCATTTTTGTCACCTCTCCGGGAAGCTTTCGGATGCCTTTTTCGTGAAAATCTTGCGGCTTTTCTAATTGTGGAAGTTTTGACTTATCGTTCCATTCTATACACACCCCAGTTGCTCACATTTCATTGAGGGAAAAAAGTTTCGTCCCAATCGGGACTCGAACCTTCGACCTTCATGTCACAAGGCCAGCGCTCAACCTACTGAGCTATAGACGCTTAGAGGTCTCAATGCAAATATTCTAATGTGACATTTCCGAAATTGAACAACTCGATATTTCTCCCGCAAGGGGGTGTTCTCCTCCAACAGACAAAGTTCCGTGTAGTTTTAATAGAGCTGGTAAGTTGTCATGCCGAAATACTACGGACATGTACCGCAGTTGGTGTATAGAGTGGAACTACAAGTCAAGATTTTCGCAATTAGTTAAAACTCGCATCCACAAAGTTGGGAACCAGAACTAATACAATAATTGTAAATCCAAAATTGGTTTTTCAATGGAGCTCACACGCATTTTAGCACAGTTTTTTCATGTTTTTTATACAACCACCCATAAGATGGTAAAGGGTAAATGACTTTGCTTATATTATATAGGTATACAGGGTGTCCCGCATTAGGTGGTCAATACTGTAAGGGTTGATAGCACAACTTGTTTCAGCAAGAAAGCTACCAATACAATCGGAATATTTTTTACCGTTACCTTGTTATCGCTCTTTTTGTGAAAGTCATCGAAAATTGTGACTTGTCATGCAAAATCATAATTTGCAGCCTCCCTGATGACCTAATCCAAGATTTGATTTCAGTTTCAGAAACTACATAAAATTTCACAAAACCTGAAGTTTTTCCTGTTGCCAACATTATCGCCACTTTTAAGATACAGTTACTCAAACTTAATAGAAATTTTAAAATAGATTTCGAAAATTCAAACAGTAATTTCATAACGGTGCTTTATACGTACAACTCTGCAAAGTTGATAAAAGTTGCTTCAACATGTTGGCTTTCCAACGGTATATCACTTTTCATATTTACATTGCGGGATTTCGGAATTACACATATTGGATGTAAAAAAAAACGTGGTAATTCTTTTCTTATCGGATTATTCAAACTGAATTTTTTTTTATTTTTTTTTCATATTTTACTATTGCAATTTTGATAGCGCTAACAATGTAACGTTAAAAAAAAATTCCGATTGTATTGGTAATTTTCTTGCTGAAATAAGTTGTGCTATCAACCCTTAAAGTATTGACCACCTAATGCGGGACACCCTGTATATTATAAGCAAAGTCATTTAAGGTGTATTGGAATTATATTTTAAAATCTATATAAAAAAAATAGAGTTTATTGTTTTTGTCACGCCAATATTATGTAACACCACAAAGGAGCCTCCGAAGGTATGGCAAAGTATATATATAAATTATCAGGGTCGGTCCCTGATTCGAATAAGCCATGTCTGTCTGTCCGTGTGTCTGTCTGTTCGCAAGATAACTCCCGAAATGATGAAGCTAGCGTTTTGGATTTTGGTCAGATGTTTGTTTTGATAAAATGGGCCAAATCGGACCAAAGGTTCCCCTACCTATCATAGAAATTACCCCTCCTTGATATTTTAATTCGGCCATAACTTTCGATACAATATCACTATAGACTTGAAATTTTGATCAATGCCTAATTCGGACATATACTTTAGGTTGATGGAAGGTGGAGTAGGTTCTGCTACCCCCTACCCCTACCTCCCCTTCAAAGTTATATTCAGCCAGATGAACGCAGATCGTGTTGTGTTTGCATGTCGTGAGTGTTTTTGCCGCGCTGATTGAACGAGTATTTACCCGAGAAAACAGGAAAGGTCCGGTTACTCATACATTTTATCCAATAAATAAGCTTAAATCATTCTATAGCCAGTGAAAACGACCATGCTACAAGTATGCTTAAAGCTTAAATTATGGATCTCATCTCTGCATTTGTTCCCTGCTCCATTCCTGGGTCCCGCAAAGACCCAGTTGGGTTTACTTCCGTAATCCTCAATGTTCTTCGTAAAAAGAACCGTTGCCGCTTAAACGCTATAAGCGCACTGAACGAAAACAATAGTACCATTGACTATTTTCCATATTAACCTAACTATTTTACCCCATGATTCTCAGCCTATCATGTCATAGTCAGTACAACTATGAAACCTAGTTGATTTTTCACTTGTTTGCAAAAAAAAATAAAAAAAAATTTCGCGAGCGCGCAGAGGGCGAACGCTGGGTTGGTGAGCGTAGCGAGCAGGGGGCGAAAACCTACATAGTAGCTTATAAATCATATAACTCATTGACCTCTTCTATATTTTATTAACCTCTAAATTGCATAATAAATTACCTATACCTACAGTGGGACTCGATCCCGAGACCCTATGATTTGGAGCAGTGCCGGATTAAGACCCTTTGGGGCCTCTAGGCATAAAATAATTGAGGGCCTTTTTTATGAACTGTCTTAAAATAAAACCCTTAAATTAAAATGTAAGAAAGACTTTCGTAAATAAAATAGTTTACGAAATAAGAAAAATATATTTTATTTCGCAAAAATTTTAAAGTACAGTGAAACACGATGCACGATGTTTTCGTGCGCTTATGCGTGTTGTGCACTTATCAGTGTTCCGTACAAAGTTTGCAATTTACGTAACATAAATGATAACTATATTGATATTAAGTGACTTCTTGTCACTTTTTAGCTTTGCCGAATTAGAAAAATAATTAACTACTAACAAAATTACAATTTTGCCTTTTTACGTAACTTAAGTGCATGGATGAAGCTTAGATTTTTCCGGGACACATTTTTTTACCTCAGTGTATCCCATTTACCCAATTAAACAAAAATCTTATCAAAAAGCGCGTATGTAAATTGTTTTACCAGCCTCGTTAGTATGATCCTAGACATACCCATTTGAAATCATCACAATTACACTTGTTCCTAAAATCACTTACTACTGGGATAGCCAAGGAGGTTACACTCTTAAATTTGTCAAGCAAAAAAGTTCTACTGCAATGATAATGATACATGTTTGGTTGTGTCAGCCTAGAGAAAAAACATTAAATTTCATTTTTGATATCCAAAGGGATACCATATTTTGAACCCCACCATTTTTTTTTAAATCAATCAAAATGTAAGTTTTATTTTAATCCAATTTAAACCATGGATTCGGTATGTATGACCTTAAGCTAACATTGAGTTTGAGCTCGCTGCAAAAACAAAAAACTTAAACCACAAAAAAATTATTGAAAATTATACCTCTCAACTTAATCTTCTTATATGTACATGATTTCTCTGTCACGCATTAACTCGAAAACCGCTGGATTGATTTGTATGATTCTTTTCTTGTTTAATCCATATTACGCTAGAGAAGGTTTAAAGACTGAGACAATTTCGAAAATCTCAATGAAAGTGACGGTAAATCCAAATTCCAATTAGTTTGAGAGTCACCTGTCGCAATCACTCACTGCTTCGTTTTAATAACTTTTTGCGATTATAATTGTTAATTTTTGCACTAAATACAAACATAGCATGTGAAAACCAGTCCCTGGATCGATAAGAAACAACGGTGACAACCCTTGCTTAGATCAACAACATCCAACGAATTTTTAACAAATGGCAACAAAAACAACAACCTCAATGGAAACCTTTCATGAATTCCGCAATCAAATTGAATCAATTGATTAGCTTTTGAAGGTTTTTGGGGCTTCTACACTTAAGTTTTTCACTGTTTCGTCCTTAACTGAAAATTGTATTTCGTATCTTGTAGGGATATGAGGCCGACGTATTTCAAGTTTTGGCTTCTGAATGAAGATTTTCAAATTTAACATTTTTCAGTTGTACCTTTTCTGGGACCACATTTCCGAATTTGGTTTGAATTTGACATCTATATCATACAGTTGTCGTAAAACTATTTCACATTCAGGTACATACCCAATTTTACCTAAAATCAGAATACAACTTGCTATACAATTGGAACGAAAATTTTTACTATTCTCAAGGTGGCAATTCAGAAAGAAGAAAATTATGCCACTATGTAGATCTATCACTTGAAGGGTATCATACCTTCGGTTTAGCTTGTTTCACTTTCCTTTGTCGTTGCGAGAGCTTATCAAAGAAAAAACAAAAATATAAAATCACGTGGGGTCAGTGTGCGGGGCCTCCGTGAGTGCGAGGCCTCTAGGCACGTGCCTTATGTGCCTTAAGGATAATCCGGCACTGATTTGGAGACCAACGCCCTACCTACTGGACCAACCAGACTCTATGAGTGATGAAGTTTGTAATTTATACCATACATTGTGACACATCGCATAAAAGAAATAGCAAAGCTAATATCCAAAAAACAACTATGCCGTAGTTGTTTTCACAAACGATAATTTAATTGGTTGAAAGAACGATTTCATAGTACAAATCTACCATTTTCATGGTAAATTTGAAATAGTAGTATTAACTTGGTTGCATAGTTAATGTTATAATAAGTTTTATCTGAGTGCGCTTTCGAAACTCAGGTGACCTTATTCTGTTTCGGAAATTCCGTACGGAAGCCAAAATGCTAATCGCAGAAGCTAGGAGTGCATACTTGTTTAGTATTGAAGAGTCCATCCAACGCCGCGAGAGTAAGATGTTTTGGACATATGTGCGGAATCTTCGCTCAACCCAGTCTCGGCAACTGCCACAGACTTTCAACCGATCTGCGAGCTCTTTGCTACTTACTTTTCCTCCGTATACTCACCTTCCTCTTCCGAACCCTTCTCGTTTCCCAATGATCCTTCACATTTTTAATTTCCTACCATTTCCCCTGACCGGGTTAACATACTCCTCAGTAAACTAAAACCCGAAGGTGGAGCGGGAACCGACGGCCTACCAAATATGTTTCTTAAAAAGATTTGCCAAACCTTATCGTTACCGCTCTGAATTTTATTTAACAAAAGCCTGCAGGCGGGCACATTTCCATCTGTCTAGAAAACTGCTTTAATTCTTCCTGTCCCTGAAGGCACCGACGATCTTTCTTCTGCAACAAATTATAGACCTATTTCAGTGCTTCCGTCTTGTGCTAAAGTCTTTGAAAAAATCGACAATGACTTTTTGATAATAAATTTTGGGCATTTAATATCCCCCTGTCAACATGGTTTCCAAAAACACAGCTCGACCACGACGAACTTACTCGAGATCACACATTTTGTTGCCAAAATGTTTGATCGCCACCAAGATGTTGACGTAGTTTATACAGATTTTTCGAAGGCAGTTGACGCCATATGCCTTCACAGACTTCTGTCCAAACTCATAGCTTCGCTCAACTTTACCTCACTTACCTTACCTTACTTTTTTTTTTTATAAATGATCTACCTCGAATCCCAGATTGCCGTAGCCTGCTTTTTGCTGGTGACCTTAAGTGTTACCTTCCGGTTACTTCTATTACTGATTGTCTACAGCTACAATCTGCACTTAATTCATTTTCATCCTGGTGCCACCTAAACGGCCTCCGGCTAAACTTGTCTAAATGCTATTATATATTTTGTCTTAAGCCTTCTCCTTTGCTTTTCCCCTAGACTATTAATAATAATGTGTCTATTAAAAGGGTGGATTTATTTGATGATTTAGGGGGAAAATTCGATAGCAAATTGAATTTTAGTGGTCACTACGAGAACATCGTGAATCGGGCATCCAAACTTGCTGGTTTTGTGCTACGCAGTTCTTCCCAATTCCATTACACTTTGTCATAAATTTGGCATATCTAATGCTAAAAACCCCGATCGTCTACTTTTCCTCAATTTGCGTACATTGAAAGCGCGAGGAATACTTTTAGATGAATGCTTTCTTTGTCAACTTTGCCATGGACTTATTGACTCCAACTTAGCGGAAGGTATTAGGTATTAGAACTCGGAATCGCCCATCGCGTAATTTATCCATTTTTGATCCACCATTTGCTAGGTTGGAAATCGACTTTAACTCGCCTTTACTCAGGATGATGAGAGTACATGATGAACTCCAGTTTGGTCCTCTTACAATCAATTTTAATGCCTTTCGTAGAATCGTACTCCAACGGCTTGTATCTTACGATAATGTAAATTTTTCCTAATTTTACCTTCGTTTGAAATAATTTACCTACTTTTACATTTTTACTATTCTCTTGAATTAACTTTTTACATTTACATTATACAAATATTGGTATTTTCTGTGTATGTACGAGTAATCGACACAAAACCTGAAAAAGTTAGGTACTAACAGGTGCTAAAAGAACTTGAAAAGACCGGTACTGAACAGGTGACAAAAAAACGAGACCGAGGCTAATTTCGGTCGCGGCCGAAATTTTGATACCCTTCGCTCGCCTCGGGCTAAAAGTTTGTTCGGGCGTACCTATGACTTGTATTCACTCCTCCCCGTTTCCATGCTTTTCCACATAAGTGCCGTGGCGAAAATTTATTTCGGGAAGCGGGGGACGTGGGTTTCTAAGAAGAACCAAAAGAGGGAGGGGGGGTTGTACGGTAGCCCTATGAACGGATGGCCTTTCCAGCAATTTTTACGTATGCTTGTGGCATCAATTAAAACACATTTCTATAAGATTTGGTTGAAATTGGTGGACAAATAAAAAAGTTTTTCTTCGAAGAACCTAATTTGGGGGTTGGGTTTGACTCCATGGACCGATTTAATTCATTTTTGCATATGTTTTGTAACATCAATAAAAATACATTTCCATGAGGTTTGGTTGATTTTTTTTTCCAAATAAAAAAGTAGTTTTTAAAAGAACCTAATGTTGGGGGTTAAGTTTGTATGGCAGCCCCACGACCCCATAGTCCCATTTCATTTATTTTGACGTTTGTTATGTGGCATCAATAGAAATATAATTTTCTGAGGTTTGACTGAAATTGGTGTGGAAAAAAAAATTTGATTTGGGGGGCTAGGTTTGTATGATAGCCCCATGACCACATAGTCCGACTCCATGTTTTCATACAAAAATGTTTTTTGTCATCAATAGAAACACATTTGTGTGAAGTTTGGTTTAAATTGGTGTATATAAAAAAAAAAATTCTTAAAAGAACTTAATGTGGGGAGCTAGGTTTGTATGACAGCCCCATGACCCCATGGTCCGATTTAGTCCATTTTTACATATATATCACTAGAAACACATTTGTGCGAAATTGAATTGAAATCGATGAGAAAATAAAAAAGTTTTCCTTAGAAGAACCTAATTTGGGGTACTAGGTTTGTATGACAGCCCCACGACCCCATTGTCCGATTTGGTCGATTTTTACATATGTTGTGTGTCAGCAATGAGAACACATTTCTGTGAAATTTGATTGAAATTGGTACATAAATAAAAAAGTTTTTCTAAGAAGAACCTAATTTTGGGGGCTAGGTGTGTATGGCAGTCCCACGACCCCCTTGTCGGATTTTAGCGATTCAAACATACTGCAACAAAAAAAAAGCATTTGTGCAGCTCCATAGCTTTTAAACTGGCCGAGCAAAACACGTCGCAACAAACGGACAGACAGACGGACATTCTCCAATCGACTCAGCTCGTCACGCTGATCATGTATATACATATTTTATATGGTCGGAGATGCTTCCTTCAATGCGTTACAAACTTCATGACAAAGTTAATATACCATTTTCGCTTAATAAGCGAAGGGTATAAAAACTAAAAAAGACCGGTTCCGAACAGGCGCTAGAAAACCTGAAAAAAAAACAGTACTGAACAGATGCTGAAAGAAAAACCGGTACTGAACAGGAGCTGAAAAACCTGAAAAAAAAAATCGGAACAGGCTCATGGTTGAAACAACCGAGATATCGAGATAATGGTAGCGGTGTTAATTGTACCGGTGTTAGGAACAGGTGGTAGAAAATGTTTCGATTAACGAACGAAATTTCGGATAACGAACAAAGGAAATGGTGAAAATTCATATTTTAGTGTAAAACTTAGACTTTAGACAAATCTTCATTTTACAAGAGTTTAACTCTTTATCCAATAAATAAATGCAATAGCGTGTAGTTTTGTGATCAGGAAAGAGCCATTGTCTGTGAAATAATTAACGAACGTTTTGGATAACGAACATAATTTCGGAACGCAATGTTTTCCCGCTAACCGAGGGTCAACTGTACGCACATTATTATTTATATTATATACTACTCAAAACAAAATAAGGGCCACTAATGTCCGTTGACTTTAGCAACGTCTTTTGGCGAATTTTTAGTGTGATAATTAATTTCAAAAATGCCATTCTGTACCTGAATGTGATGTGAGTTATCACAGTATGATTCGTCAACATTAGCTTTAACGAAACTGGCTTAAAGAGGTTTTTTTAGGGTCACGAGTCAGGCATTGGGAAGTTTTGTTTATTTCTCATTTTGATTTAGAATTAGTTTTCGCCAAGTTCTTTAACTGCAACATTAGTTATTGCACTTTTAAAGATCTATAAAATACCAAATGCCAGCAATTCGGCGCCATTTAAATTTAAGTGCTTCGTCCAGCGCCTTAGAACTGTTGGAGGAAGGTCGTCCGCAACGTTCTGTGGCCCTGCAATTAGGGTATTCGCGAAGAGTCGTTCGAAATCTTTGGAACCGTTACCAGGAGACAGGAAGTGTCTCCCGTCGCCATGGTTCAGGCCGAGTTCGAATAACCAGCCCCGCAGAAGACCGATATGTGAGACTTTGTCCGCGACGGGATCGTACCACTACTGCTCGTCGACTGCAAAGCAGGCTATTAAGGACGACTGGGACCATTGTTAGCGCCCAAACAATCAGAAATGGTTTGCACGAAGACCAACAACGGTCAAGGAGACCTGTTACCAGAATACAACTGACCAGGACGCATCGTACGAATCGTTTAAGATTTGCTCGTCGACATATCCAATGGGACATGCAACAATGGCGCAAGGTGCTCTTCTCGGATAAGTGCAAAGTAAAATTTTTTAGTGACGGCCGACGCATAAGAGTCTGGCGGAGAACCGGAGAAGCATTTTTGGATCCTTGAGTTAATGAAATTCAGAGGCAAGGCGGTCCCAGTATGATGGTTTGGGCTGGAACTAGCTTGCAAGGCAAAACTGACCTTCTTATCCTTAATAACGGGACAATTACGTTCGAAAGTTATATTGAAAGGATTATTAGGCCACATATCATTCCTTTTTCACAACAGGCGTTGGATGGTTTTATCCTCATGTAGGATAATACACGCGGACCACATACTGACCGGCCGACAATGTCTGCTTTCGAGGAGGTCAATATTGAGGTCATGGAGTCGCCTGCCAACACTCCGGACCTAAATCCGATAGAACGTCCTTGGGATCAATTGAAACATCGGATGCAGACAGCTGAAGGGGAAATACACAATCAGCAACATCTGATTCAATTGCTAAAAATGTGTTGGGACGAGATATCAAAAGAAAGCGTCGATCGGCTTTTTGAAAGCGTTCCGTACAGGCTTCGAGACTGCATTTCAGAAAGTGGAGGCCATACTCGATACTAAAAAAGCAATGAATCAATTTTTTTTACAGATTAGACGTACAAATTAATTTTTATTGTTACGGTAACATGAACGCAAAAAGTTCAATAAAATTCATTTTATTTAATGAAAAACATATTGTTTTATTAAATTAGACCAACAAAACTATGATTTTCCTTTTCCACAGAAAAATAATCAAAAAATTATTAGTGGCCCTTATTTTGTTTTGAGCAGTATATATAGAATTCGAGTTCACTAAACCCCCCCTTCCACCGGTCATTCTTTTCCAGATATTTACAAAATCGGAAGTTTGTTCTCTTTCGCACCCTCCTGAACACGACGCGCAAATAAGTGCAACTTTTTACGGCGTAATAGTGAGCAGAGTATTCAACAATTTGGCAATGCTCAATGCTGCAACTTTGTACTGCGGGCGTAGGAAAAATTGGGGCAATGAACACGAAATTCCAAAATTAATAGATAATTCAAATTAACTACTCAGCAACATAAAAATCGACAGTATTGCGAAAGATAAATTCAAATGGGATTGCGATCTGTTAATTGGTATAAAATCGTTCAAATAAAGTGTGTGTAAAGTGGAATTGTGGCTGGATACTCAAACCAATGAAATAGCCAAAAAGTATTAAATCATACCAGTCCCAAACACTGAATTCTCTACGCCACTGCTCACTGTTAACACAAGCAAATGGTCCCCTTAATTTTCAGTTATTTCATTTCCTTGGTTTTCTTCTTCATTGATGAACAATCAAAATATTTCTACGATTTTGTATGCTTGTAGATAAACAAAAAAACAAGATTGGGATTGGCTGTAACTTCGGTACACCGATAAGTAGGCACCTGTTATTTGGGCAAAAAGTCATTTCAAACATTTTTAGAAAGATAAACCAAAATTGAAGGACAATAATTTTCGATATTATTGTTTGTAGAGGGGTCAAATATTCAAAACAATTTTTGGGTAAAACATAGTTGTTGTTTGAGCCCGGTCATGCCTCTCCCAATAGTGCATGACGCGCTGCATTAGAAGAGGCATCTGATGATAAATGCGGAGCGCCATGCACTGTTGGTTGAAACCGGCTCGATATGCACACTGTGTGCCGCACATTTGCGAAGATTGCAATTTTTGGGGTGACGGCTCTAACGCCCGAACGTTGAAATTTTTAGCAAATGTAATTGCTACGTACAAGTTTGCAAAATTTTATAAATATCTGCTCAAAAATTTCCATGTTAGCTCAACTCCTTACAACTTTTCTACCATAATAACTATAGGTACGGAAATTTCGCAAATAAAAAACAGGAATTTCGCATAAACCAATTTTGGAAATTAGAAATTTCGCTGAAATTCGCATTAAAACATAGTTTTGTACATTTTGTTGCTGTGAAAATTTATTAAACTAGAGAAGTTCTAGAGAATCACATTGAAACGAAAGTCACGATCACATTTTATTCACAAACTATGCTGTGAAAAATCTAGATCTCGCTACGCTCGCGTTGTTCACTTCACGAACAACTTATTTATAACCTAAGTAATTTCGATAATTAATAATTAAAAATGAAAATCATTCCTCCATATGACCAAAAATCGTTTAAGGTTTTTCACAAAAATTTTACAAAATACAAAATTAAATAAAATTATAGCAACTGAGTAACGCAAAATTTATAGATAAAGGAAGTACGGCTTTATGCTAACCTAGATTATTTCGATAAATATAATGAAAAATAAAAATTGTTATTCCATATGAACAAAATGCGTTTAATAAAGCTTGCCCAATAAATAAGAATATAACAACTTTAATAATAAATGAAAATATGTATAACTAATGAATGCGATAATTCGAAAATTTCGAAAGTAAAAGCTCTTATTCGGCTTGTTTATGTTATTGACATAAGATACATCATTCAAAGCTTTTAACGGTTTTACTCAATGTCACGTTCCCAAAAAACAAATCACACACACATACACATCGAATGTGTGTACAGGGTACGGGGAAAACAGTGTCAGATTCCTTTAGGTTTTGAAAGCAAAAATATTTATGAAAAATTATTCAAAATGCAGCGGGAGAATTCGCCTCTTTTGTCCATCTAACGTTAATTCATAAATTCAAATACCCATCTCGCCTTATTATAAACTCTTTTGCGAATAATGTTCTTGCTTAACCTCTAAGCAATCAAATTACATACATTCAAATCAATTGTTTAAATGTAGACTAACACTGGCTGGATACCACTTCCTTGTTAAGAATATCCTTGTTCCCATTCAAAGTAGTCAAATTGTGTCCAAATGACTCATAAATAGTCAACCGTGTACGCTTCAACATGCCGCGCCAAACCCATAAAACCTAACTATGTATTACGTTTTTGTAGTCCTTTCCTCACCTTAAAGGACTCTTTATGTATTCTAAAGACATTAACTTCAATAAAAAAAAGATCTACTGCTTCATTATTTCCAGTAATATGACACCCATCTCCAAATGTTATGTAGATTTCCTTACAACGTCCTTGTAAGAATTCAAACTGTTTTAAAAGGACTTAAACTGCGGGCAAATTTATTTGCATACGCTTTTGCATCTCCAGTCATATGACACCCATATTACTTAGATACCATTTGGTTGCTAAAAATATCCTTTATATCAGTGATTCCCAAACTGTGGGGCGCGCCCTCCTGGGGAGGCGTGATGGCTTGGGAAGGGGGCGTGAGTACTTCTTATATATCGCTGTAACAATAAATCTATTTTTATACTCTGACCAAACGACCGCTGAAAACAATTAAGACCGAAAACACTTGAAATGACGTCTAGGCTCGTGCTGAAATAATTTTCTCTTTATTTTTCAGAACACCTTCAGATTGTGGCAGCTCCTGTAATAGTACTTCTTTACTTATCGACGAATCGTTGAGCCAACAAAATTTAATCAAAAAATAAGTCTGGTCACTATTTTGGCGAGAGTCGAGCTTCCGACGGAAATCATGATGCGTACTTTTCAAAATTGTCCAAAAGTTCCAAAACTTGGGCTTCACTAATCATTGTGGTTTTCCATGCATGATTGAGATATTATTGAACAATTTTGTGGGACTTGATCATAATTTATATTACAGAAAAATTAGTCTGGACTTCTGCCCAAGATCAGTGTGTAATTGCTCAAATTTATGATCATCTCATCATGAATCATGTGTTTGTATTTTGACAGCTTTCAGAAGTTAACATTAACCGCAGAAAGCAAATATTAAAGTCCGCAACCTGGCACGTAGTGAACTATATTCTAATGGCGGAAATACAAAAATGTCCCCACTCATTTCCTGTTTTTGGCCAAAATTTTCTCGGGTGGCGCCAGTCTCAGCAAACTTTGCAAAGGGGGGCGCGGACTGAAAAAGATTGGGAACCACTGCTTTATATCCTAAAGGAACAATTGTGAAAGGATAAAAATTTCTTCAATTTTATTAGAGTATATTGATATCTTCTTCACTATAAATCCAAACATATAGATTTCTATACATTTTGGACTTCTTTTCACTTTATGATTGGAAGTGTCCTTTTGTCATATCCACACTTGCAGCAGGACCTATTGATAACGGGGTGGTATAAAAATGTCATACACATGCCTCAAATAAGCTGCACACCTAATTTAGTCAAAATCGAACCACGGGAAATGCGTGTTTAAGCTAAATTCGAAAAGACTTAAGCGAGTAAATAAAATTTTAGGCTTAACGGAATTTACCTTATTTTTAAGTCGAAAATGGAGAACTGAGGTATCCTATGTTCGTTTCTCTCACAGATGTAGCGATTGGAAAAAATAATTTTTCCGTCCAGTAGTTTTTGAGCCAAACCGTTACAAACATTCCCATATAAGCAATTTTATATAATTAGAATAGGTTTAAAAATAAGCAAAAAAATTACTAAGAAGTAGTGTGGCTGACGACTGAATCAGTTCAGTTGTCGAGAAATGTTTTTGACAATACACACACACGCACACAGACGGTTAACTCGAATCCATTTTTTTGGATTTGTCGATTAGATTTAAAATGTGGGGATTATGAATTTGTGGATTTGTTTTTTTTTTTGATAATGTATGTATGACAAAGAATAAAAATCTGATTCCTGTGGCGTTGACCACTTTTCGTTCTGTACACGATCGATCTGGATGACGTATCAGTTCACAACAGTTTAATCAACTCTACGCTGAGCTGGAAGTGGTGAAACTTTCGTAAGTACACCAACTACAATGAGGAGGGTACATGCGACGAACGAACATCAAATGGCCAAGAAATAAACGCACTTCCATTGGATGCAGTGAGATTGCGAGGACGACCAAGAGCTCGTTGCGAATGCTCAATTCGAGCGGACGCCGAGCGTATTAGTACAGTATTTAAAGACACAAAACGGCCGTTTACTTAAAAAAAATATGTAATATCTGAAATTTACTGGAGATGTTAAGGGTTATGTCTTTTATCTAAAACTGAGTTTTCGTATTCGTGGGGGTGGGGGAAGTTTGAGTATATTGCCTACTTATAGGCGAATTTTGCATTTTTCGTTAATATCATTCTTACTGTTGACCCTACAGTAAAGTGATGTATAGGAGTTTTGTTTCTAATCAAATTATCTATCCTACCGTACCTACATTAATTTCATCGGTCAAATAGTTCCGTTATAGTGACAAGTTAAAGGTCAAAATAGTACCAATAATGGGAATATTTTGCTTAAATAAAACATGTAATGACTAAAATTCGGTCGTTAAGGGATGCGTGATAAATCCATATCTGAAGTTGCGTATATATCAGGGGTAGTTTTAGTAAATTGCCTACTTATAGGCTAAATGTACTTTTTTGCTTGAGAAGAGTTATTTCGTGTGCCTGTAAAACTGGTTGTGGAAAAGCATGGGGGTGTCGGAAAGCAGGATTAAAGTGCTCTCCAATTTGTATGGTTTGTTGTGGAAACGCGTGTAGCAATATATGTACCTGACTTTTCTACTCTTACCGAAAACGACGACTTCCTCCATAACGATGGGCCTTTTTCATCGAACCCAGAAGAATACGAAGATGGTCACAAGCAATAATGAATCCGGAAGAGAGGAAGTAAATCAATCTAAGAAACCAAAATTGAGGTAGTCATATATTTCTGTTGTTGCATCAATAAAACTCCAGTGACTATATGCGAAGAAATTAATTTTTTTTGGAACGATCGCACGACTGCGCTAATCGGTCTTGCTTGATTTTGGTCTCGTTTAAGAGATAATAATTCAATCAGCAAGAACACACATTTATACAACTTGATATAACGAAGTACTTAGCAATCACTAAATACGCATTTAAATAGGCAATTTACCCCAACTTCCTCCATCCCCACTAATACGAAAACTCCGTTTTAGACAAAAGATTCGTTTCTTAACATCTACATCAAATTTGAGCCATCACGTTTTTTTTTAAGAAAATATCCATTTATTGTAATGTTTTGATCCTACAACGGGTTTACTTGACCTATGATATTGATTAAGGTACCGGTGAATAGATTACATTGGAAAGAAAACCTCTACCATTTTAATTTAGGGTCAACAATAAGAATGGTATTAAGCAAAAACGCAAATTTAACCTATAAGTAATCAATTTACTATAAAAATCGGCTCCCATAAATACGAAAACTCAGATATAGCTTTAGGACGTATCCCTAACATCTCCACCAAATTTCAGTCGTTACATGTTTTACGTAAGCAAAATATTCTCATTATTAGTGTTTCGAGTCGTCCCGAAACGATGTTTGGCGGTCTCATGTCGTCGCTAGTGGCCACATCATATCGACCAGCAATTAGAAAGGAATTCACAAAGCATCACATTCACTTTGAATTGGAAATCGATAAAACTTATCTGATGATGTCCTTCCGTCTATCGCATGCCGCTATTGTCCAGAATTATGCATCACATCGCTCTCTACTGCCAGTACACCGCCAACACACCATCGTGATCTCCAAATGCGTCCCGGCAAAGATCATCGTCGCTATCACCGTGTTCGTCCTTGTCATTTCGTTACGAAAGTTCCTGAAAAGTAAAAACCGAAAACACAAAGTATCACGCACAATCTGAATTATATAACCGAATACTTATCTGAGGATTACGTTCGCCTCCCTTTTGATCCACCTATTGTCGTCGTCAGCATCATCATCGTCCTACTAATAGGACATCGTCAACGCCGATCCTTGGCATCATCAGCCACATCCGATTTCATCTGAAATATCACATAATAGTAGATCATTAATAATTTGAATTGAAACAATTAACTCTACATTTACTTACCTTTTCTATTCTGTATGTTTACATTTATTTTGTCAATAACCAGCTGATGTTATGTATATAAACTGACCTACATTTATCATAAACGCGAACCATTTCGTTAAATTGGTCATTTTAGATATTTCGTAAAGTCCGTGGATATTAGTCAGTACACCATTATAATGGTAAATTTGGATATTAAATAATGTAGCATGCGAGATATTTTTAAACATGTATTGGAGCGTAATTTTAATGCACTTTTGGCTATGGAGCATTTTTTTTGTATAGAGAAAATCGATGATCTGTACGACTTGAGTAGTGTTAGCTGTACTCATCGAGGCATACAGTTAACGCGAGTCAAAAAGGGACCAAAGGTGCATTAGAGCTTGGCAGTCAACCTTTAGCTCGCAAACTACGTGGTTCAATTCGCTTTACTTCTCGCTATCTTTCCAATTGTAACATATATTTTGATCACAACCCGCGCAACGCCCCTTTGAAATTTCTTTGATTTGCCGACTACGAACTGTCTGTTTTGAATATGTAAATGTTGTACATTTTAATGAATAGAGTAATAAAATCATTCTTCCGAGTTTTAATTTTATTCCGCACAATTAGTGCTATTTTACCCTTTAACCGGTCATTAAAAACGGAACTACGATATTTGGCCTACGATATTGACTTAGGTACCGTTGAATAGACAATTCGATTAGAAACAAAACTTATACACATCACTTTACTGTACGAACAACAGTAAGAATGATATTAAGGAAAAAACGCACAATTCCCCTATAAGTAGGCAAATTACAATAACTTCCCCCACTCCCACAAATACGATAACTCAGATTTAGACTTAGGGCACGTTGCTTAACATCTCCACCAAATTTCAGCCATTACGTATTTTTTTAAGTAAAATATACCCGATTACTGTACTATATTGCCTAGCTAAGAAGAAAAGGCCACCATGTGAACAATAAAGCCGGCCACGATCCGACTTGGATGATAATTTTGTTTTTGAGGCTTTTTGTGATCGGGTATTTAAAGATTACGGATTATTGTTTTGTAGACTTTGAACTAGGGGCTTCGGTTTGGACTTTTTTGTGCGTTGAAACTTCGTAATTATCCCCAAACCGAAGATTATCATTTATGATTTAAGAAACAAGGGTACGATTACGCGTTCTTTACTATTTCCGCCATGTTTTTGGTAGCAAGTACGCACTCCTATAGTTATATCTCAACCTTCCTTAGACTACACCTGGAAATTCGAAATATCATACATTTGGAGTCATCCAGTCAGAAAAACTCATTTTGACATTTCTGTTGATCTTCTTACTATATGTGGCTGCAAATCTTATCATCTAAACCGACAAATATTTAAAAAAAATCACCTTAAATGCTTTTACGTCTTACTCTAAGCAGATAGTGACGAAAAAACTTGACCAATAAGCTGACATTTAGGTATTAGCGGGTTTCTTAGTCATATATGTCAAAATCATATAATCCGCATGCCAAAAATGTCTGCGGATATAGTATGACAACAAACCACCCCATGTCAAATATGAAACAAATCCCCTTCAAAACCACAATATCTCAGCTCCTAGAAGATGAGCTCATTATATACTTCTATAAAAAAAAATCAATATAGAACATCCTTCCCAAAACTATATTCACATCACTCAAGCGGTTGGTCGAACAAAAAAAGAAAAGTCTTCAACAACCTACAAAATTCTCAATAGCATTCAAAGTCAGATCTAACCTTCCAACATCCTTTCAGTTCTCACACAGTTTTTTCGTCGTTTCATTCAACCAAAAAATTACGATGACTTGGCCCTGACTATATACGAGTAGCAGGCTCCGAACTACGAGTATAAAGTGGTTGAGCAAAAGTAGTGCAGAACGAACGGGTGGGCCAGCCCAGAAGACCAACTTTTCAATGACAATTACCTGAGGGGGTGTCCATACCATCCATACCGTGAGCGAGTGAGCGAAAAAAAATTATAGGTCAGCGCCAGAACATTCAACGTTTCATGTGTCCGTACTTGAACGATATAGGCGCTGAAGTACATACTCTCCTTCAGGTTTTTTTTTTCGGGGATAGACACTAGAGTTCTACTACGCTAGTGGCTAGTTGAGTGTATACAGTATGGATACACATTGTGCCGTAATCCATAGCCATAGTAGTACCTACTCATAGACAAATAAAAACGAGGCTAATTTCGGGCGCGGCCGAAATTTGAATACCCTTCACTCTCCTCGGGCTAAAATTTTTTTGGGGCAAACCTATGACTTGTATTTAATCCTTCCCCATTCTTTTCCTTCTGTTTTCGCATAATATTTGATATTGACAAATTCTGGGGCGTCGATAAAACAATATTTGTGTGAGGTTTTGTTGGAATAAGTGGTAAAATAAAAAAAAATATCTCAGAAAACTTTATTGGGGGGATGCGGGAGCATGGCCCCATAGTACGATTCCATTTGTTTTACTTTTTTTTTTGTTTTGATAAAGACGCATTGAGTTTTTTTTTAAATTGGTGTAGAAAAAATGTTTCTTAGAAGATCCAAAATGGGGAGGTTGGGCTTGTATGGTAGCCCCATGACTCCATAGTCCGATTATTTATGGCATTAATTGAAGTGCAGTTTTACGAGTTTTGGTTGAAAGTGGTGCACAAATAAAAAAGTTGTTCTTAGAAGAACTCAATTTAGGGGGTTGGCTTTGTATGATAGCCCCATGACCCCATCGTCCGATTCCATTTATTTTTACACATGTTTTGTGGCATCAAATGAAATGCACTTTTATGAGGTTTGATTGAAATTGGTGGACAAATAAAAAAGTTTTTCTTAGAACAACTCAATTTGGGGGCTGGGTTTGTATGACAGCCCCATGACCCCACAGTCTGATTCCATTTATTCTTACATATATTTTGTGGCATCCATAGAAACACATTTGTGTGAAATTTGGTTCAAATTGGTGCACAAATGAAAAAGTTTTTCTTAGAAGAACCTAATTTGGGGGTTAGGTTTGTATGGCAGCCCCATGACTCCATGGTCCGATTTGATCTATTCTTACATATGTTTTGTGTTATCAATAGAAACACATTTGTGTGAAATTTCGTTGAAATTAGTAAACACATGAAAAAGTTATTCTTAGAAAAACCAAATTGGGGGGGTTAGGTTTGTATGGCAGCCCCATGACCCCACGGTCCGATTTTAGCGATTCAAACATACAAACTGCCTGCAATAAAAAGAAACATGTGTGCAAAATTTCAGCTCGATAGCTTTTAAACTGGCCGAGTAAAACGCGTAGCAACAGACGGACAGACGGACAGACGGACAGACAGACAGACGGACATCGCCCAATCGACTCAGCTCGTCATGCTGATCATATATGTATACTTATTATATGGTCGGAGATGCTTCCTTCAATGCGTTACAAACTTCATGACAAAGTTAATATACCCTTTACTCTACGAGTGAAGGGTATAAAAAGAAAATCGGATGACTGCTTTCCATGCTGTTAATTTTCCGGTTGTTGAGCTTCGTATTTTTCGTAGGTCCTTGATTAGGGCTCTGTGCGCCACAGTGCCCACAGTGTCGCCTATCATCAAAGTAAATAAATTTTTTGTATTGCCGATTGTTTGGACACTATATAGGAGGTCTGTTCGTCCAGCTGTACGAGTATGGTGAGAGCATAGAGAGTGATTTTGAGCAGTCGATTGATGACGTGTGGGAGCTGTGCAATTGAGAACAGGTGATGTGATGAAATGAATTTTAGAATTTAATTTTTTTTTCAGACAAATAAGTGATTAATAGTTACATAAGTTTCTGGATACTGAGATTTGGTTTGCCACATTTCTTTGCTTGTATTTTTCTGTCTTCATTAAATTTACTAAGAAAAAATTAACGCTTCGCTTAGGGCGAAGTAGTCTGGTTGATGTACTGGTTAGTGCGCTCGCCCTTGAAGCACAAGTTCGCGGATTTGAATCCGACTATAGGCGGATTCAGTTTATGATGGTTTTCAAATTCGAGGCTTATGTGACGGACTATGATCGCACTCAAATGTTAAATGAGTATCCATTTATAGGTAACTCGACGAACTCAACGTCTGTAACACCAACACATGTACGGCTTTGGTTCAATGTTGCATGTCGTGACAGTTTTTTTTTGTATTTAAAATTAGGGTGAAGCCATACTTTCGGCTCTTCAGCGACCTAAGCCATATGTCAGATTAGCACCACCCACCACGTCCAATCAGGTGGTTTTCAAGAGGGTGTATTCTTTCTCTCTTTCTTTTACCTTCTCTTGATCTCTCTATCTTTCTGTGATTCTCTCTCTCCTTAGACAACCAATCATAATGATTGAACGCATGGATTTCTCTTGGTGGTCTGCTCATAAGGGGGTAGTTGATATGTCTCATACCGCCAGGAAGTGCAGGGAGTACTCCCTCCCCTCTCCGCAAGGGCCGCTGGGAACTTCACCTCTGTGAGGGCCGATTTTTCTGTGGTTCTTCATTCAGACAAGGTTCATCTGGTCCAGCCAATCATAGTTCATTGTGTGTTTCAGCGAATCGAGAACCGCGGAACAACTGCTATACATTCGTGTCAAAGACTGAATTTAAAATATTTTTTTGGATATAGCTATATATGCTTATCGCAAAGTCTCCACTCCTTAACGCCAGCTTTCGAAGGAACATTTTCCCCAATTCCGGGAAAAAAACCGCTTTCACCAAAAAACAAGGACTGCAGAGGTCTTCAAACGTGATGCCGAACCAAGATACAGCACGTCAGCGGCTTGCAGACTCAGGGTACCTGGTGGCCTCAGTGTGAATAGGAGTCGCCGCAAGAGAGCTTCGGTGACATCAAATGCCTCTCCGCAAGCAGCAGTCGGTATGAGCAGGAGCACCCATACACAGGCAGCTGAACAACACGCGACTGAGATGTACTCCCGGCGGCAGGCAGCAGGCCCTTCTAGACCAGCTGTCACTCGTCTGGCATCAACCAGCAACCTCATATGTGCGGGTAGCTACCGCTATACGTCTCATAGAGGGGCGTTGATTATCTCACAGATACAATCTGTTGTCCTTTAGAGAACCGTCCATTAAAGTCCACCGTGGCAGGCATGGACGTAAAATCCCGGGGTTCTCCCCAATTCAATTTAATCTGTGAGGGTCACAATAATGGCATCAAGTTACCAAGCCTACTAAGACACTATTGTCGACAATATTGCCAGCAATCCGCCTACCACCGCTTTCCCGTTACCGGCTCGAATTCGTAATCTTCGACTGTGGCAACCCTACTCTAAACCGATGCTGCGCACTGCTACCGTGGACGAAGCCACGAGTGATTACCTTTAATTTCAGAATAGTGTCCAACGAAATCTGCACCACTAGTGAAGGCAACCACAATCTGGTTGTGACATCTGCCCGCTTGCCCGGCGACTCGGAGATACCAGCGCGGGAGCTAAAAAAATTGTCCTTCCACTGTGAAGCGAATGGGAAGGGCTTTTTGCTGGGCCAATGCTCAATCAGTCAGATGTCTGACAGCCAGTATGGGCTTCGTGCTGGCAGATGTACTGATTTATGCGTGGTTCTTTATCAGGGAGTCAGTATCCCGCGACTCGCGTTAATCGGAAGGCTCCAACCTAGGCCCATTCGTTTCGAACCTTTTATGGATGACCTGCTTAAGTATCTCGCCCGGCTGTGCAAGTGCTGCGCCTATGCCGTTGTTTTACTCATCGGGTAACTCGCGTTTCGCATTCTGGGCGTCCAGAATCGTAATATATGGACGTTTTGCATCAATGAGGATCACAGATGGGAGTTGAAGTCTCGTCCTCTAGGACTGTGACGATGTTGCTAAAGAGCAGCTTTAACCACAGTCCCCCTCCAGTGGTAAGGATGGGGGAGGTTTGATTCAAGCACGAGGCGGTCCAGGTCAAGTACTTCGGCTAGCTATGATGGCGAGGATGAACTTTAGGTTCCACTTCACAAGTGTCACCGAAAATTTTGTATATATGCAGGGTCCGCCAATAGGGACGCTCGATCTTTGACAGCTCATGGCGGCCATGTTGTTCGTGGTAGAGTTATCAAACCTAGTTGTTATTATTCAGTGTATCTTCACAAATCACCATGAACCAATTCAGCCGCGAGCAACATGTGCAAATCCTTAAAACTTATTACGAAAATCATTCATCGGTTCGAGCAACGTTCCGCGCGTAAACGGCGAACGATACAGATCCATGATAACGAACTTTTTCTGGCATGAAATCGACAATATGGATATGTGGATTCAGCAGGACGGCGCTACGAGCCACACAGCGCGCGCCACAATGGATCTTCTGCACGAAGAATGGTTATCTCGCGCGGAGGCGACATCAACTGGCCATCGAGATCGTGCGATTTAACCCCACTAGACTATTTCTTGTGGGGTTTTCTTAAATCGCAGGTCTACGCAAACCAACCACAAAACACTGATGACCTCAAAGTCAACATACGCCACGCCATCGATGAAATACAGCCCGATTTGTGCGCCAGAGTCATTGAAAATTGGACTTCTCGTATGCGCGCCACCAAGCGAAGCCGAGGTGGCCACTTGAACGATGTTATTTTCCATACATAATGCCTTCGAATACTCTTTCAAACAAAAAATTAATTTCATTTATACCTCTCACACAACTTGCTTTATTTCATTTTAAAGTTCGAGCGCGCTTATTGGCGGACCCTATATATGTATGTGGTTGATACGTGTCGGTAGGAAAGATTGAGGTCTTGGCGAGAAATCGCTGGCCTCATAGAGGAGTGTGTCCTGTCTAAATGACAATCTACCATTTGGCAATTTAGTGAGAGGAAATGCTGACTTAGACTTCAATCTAAGTCTAGGATTCCTCATCATTGGCCATGGATGGCTTAAAGCATGTATTCATACGCCCAATTTACCTGATGATACTTTGTGTCCCATGTGCGACTAACTCGGCACGCATGTAATATGCCATTGCCCGGCGTACGCGGATATCCGGAATCTTGACGCATTCGGCGTCACTATCGAGAATCGTTCTCTGAATGTCTCTCGCTGTCTCTTTAGACGTGAATATGTCCTGCCTCTAAATGCCTTCGCTAAGGTGACGTTTAGTCGCCGCTACAGGTGCTTGCATCCGGATGTTGTACAATAGTCCAGCTGGCGATGTCATTGTTTAGGTTGGGTACTACTGTTTGGCCTTATTTGGGCTTCACGCCGGTACGAGCCGACAGGACCCCCAAAGACATTACGTTGATACCAGTGGGATCTTCGGGAAATGATTTTCCCGCTCTACCCGAATAGTAAGGCCACCAGTCCTACGCGGGTGTGCAAGGCGCCCACACTGCAGTGGTGGAAGGCCAATGCGAGTCCGAAGCAGAGGTCCCATATCTGTTAGCACGGGGTTTCTAGATACCAGCCAAGGGGCATCGATTGGCGGCAATTTCCCTATCCGACACAAAGATGTAGGCCAGCATGAGGGAAGTATCGTGCGGGCTGGGGTTTCACAGCGGCGTGGAGTTGCGCTACAACCGGGTGCCGGGACCCATAGAACGGTAGAGGTAGAAGAAAAGCATCGCATCAAGCAGTATGTTAACGCCAAGCCTTATCACTTGCTTACCTTTTAAGGGCGCTGATTGACGTTACAAAATCAATTTGTTTGCCTATTCGAGGCTGTCCGGTAAACCTTTACGGTAGGAAAAGACATTAAACCCCCTTCATTAATTTATTGCCAATGCACATCACGTACTATTAGCCAGCACAGACGTCACCAGAAGAGGATAATATTTTCTGGAACTAATAATTTCTCTGGGACTCAACAAGGGATGTCAGCCTACTTTGTAACTTGAGAAAAAGTCCTGGATCTTACTCTGTGCAGTAGCTTAACAGCGAAAGGGACTCGTCAGCGAATGGTTCAGTCTCCAGAAACTCATCGACGATACCACCGGGGCTATTGTGTCCTCCCACGAAGAAAACTTACTGTGGAAGGTAAGAAAGTAAAAGAATTGTGTTTCGTGGTCGGACAAGGAGCTAGCATGTCTCAGAAAATGGGTGAGACAGCTGTTCAACAGGGTCAAACGCAACGGGGACGGATACCTGTAACGCTGCACTCTCATGGAATGCAACAAAGGGACGAGAGATTCCAAAAGGCGTAGCAATGTCAACTAACAGCCAAGTTGCAATTAAAACGGCGCAACTCGAAACTCGGCTATGTACGCCCGGGAAACCTCTAACAGGTAGGCTCCCCTTATATTCTTACTCTCTCGTCGATACCTTGTCACTCGGGGATCGAAGGCAACGAGTAGACAGACGAGCTAGTGAGAAGATCGTTTGGCAGCCCTTTCTTTGGCTCCGAAACCACACTGTTGCATTCCACTCTGCAAATGCTGAAATATGATAAGTGAGTGGGGAAAGAGCGAAAGCGATCTCACACAGGAAAACTTTTCGAGGGTTCCGGCAGGCCAAGCTTTTTGTTGTCTATTCACCCTATGCTATGCTATGTGCCGCCTCTAATGTTTCGGCATTGCGTATTTTTTATGTACAAGAGAATATTGCATTCCTTAGCATACGCCAGCTTAATTGATTTGTTGGATGAAGTCGGTTAAATGAGTTAATATAAACCTTACGTTAGAGCAATGCCACAATAGACAACCGGTCGCGGTGCCTATGGCATCCACTAGCCTAAGGTCTCCTCTAATCTAATCTAATCTAATCTAATGTATTTCTCGAGTCGCTACCGCTTCGCCCCCTGATCCCATAATATTTCATCGCACTCGATCCTCAACAAATACCTAAGCTATTCGAAACTCCACCACAAAACACTGTGCCAGTAAATACGTGAGCAAAACATTTAAAAAGGACTATAAACATATTCATGACCCAGCAACAGCCCTTGAACTCAATCCTATTCATAGACGATTACCAAATCAAGCTTGTTTAACCAAAAACACCGGGAACTGAAAAAAGTCAAAAATTACATTATACTAAGGCAAATAATAGAATCACACGAGTGACTATTGTTCCACATCCCTAAAAGGAAGGCACCACATTTAATAACGCACAATACGAGAAAATCCCTTCATGAAACCACCAGTACGTTTCACGTCACCCTCAAAATCTTGCTCATTTGCATAGGCTCGTGCTCGTTCTTATCGCAATCTCCTTGCGTAAATTACAAACAAAAGCATCGGAATTCACGCGTATACAATTCACATTCTCTCTCCCAAACCCTATCTGAAGAAAAGGCAAAACAACCAGCACACCTTAATCTGCTTATTTAAATCTTTCATCCCCGGAACTGAAATCACACGCAGAGTTGGCTCTCTATGCTTTCTATAAGATTCTAAATAGCTACCGGATTTTAAGGGTATTCGAAAATATGCCATATACATACCTTTATACAGAGAGGACGAAAAAAAGGCAAGCCGGTAAAACCGTTTACCCGAATAAACACCCCCGAACAAACCAGCTTCCATCCATATTTAGGAAATTTTCGAAATTTTCCATTTCCGAAGCACGCGACCCTTCTTGCCATATCGGGTCAGTTTTTCTGCCCTTGCTGACATACCTCGTACACAGTCGTCGTAACCGGCTTTATTGTTCGGGTAGAAGAAGACGAAGACGTTGAAGTCCGTTTCCGACCCAAAGCGTAGAAAAATATGTAATCCTTGACAGCCCAACCGACACCGACCCCCTTCATCCTACTAAACCGACCGGTCGTCCGCCCACACAGTCACTATCATCCCGGGTATCCTCTCGGGAAGTATTAAGTGTCCGGAAC
This sequence comes from Microchrysa polita, assembly GCA_949715475.1. Classification (NCBI taxonomy): domain Eukaryota; kingdom Metazoa; phylum Arthropoda; class Insecta; order Diptera; family Stratiomyidae; genus Microchrysa; species Microchrysa polita. Next base: position 15,851,465 of record OX454419.1, read on the forward strand.
AGATTAAACAGGTGGAAGAAGATGTCATGCCGATGCCAGAGATTGGAAAAGTTGAATTGAAAATTTCGTCCCTGCCATCTCGTCAGGAACTATAAGGATTGAAGTAAGATTTCCTTCTGTCATTTCAAACAGGACACATAAAACCCTCAAACTCTTCGGGATGGAAATTGCTATTCTTACGCCCCTCTACCCCTCACAACACAAAAAAAAAGTGAAAATTCGCGCTCGCACCTTAACATCAAAGCCGGTCAATTTGAAGATATTTCCCTGGAATGGGGGGAAAAATGTCTGCCCGAAATTCTATTTGGAAAAATCATACACGCGAATAACTTTGCTCCCACACAGAAAAAATATTGTTGTCAGCAAATATTTTCACACGGGAATCCTCGAGGTGTGTTGTCCTGCTGTCGTGCGATATGATTCAACCGGATTTGTCCGCCCGGAGCTTACCTTTCGTCGTCGTTGCAGCACGACGAAAAATTTCGCCTCTCGTAAAAATATTTGAGAAGCGACAAGTCACCTATTCACACGATACGCGGCATGGTAGCATCTCATCACACAAAAGCAGCTTCCATCCTCATCCTGTGCTCAACCGGGAGTTAGGATATCCTTTCATATCCCCGAGTTCTTTTTTGCGAATCATCACGATTATAGCACACTCGACCCATAAGGATATTTTCAAGTAGACGAACGGTGTTCGCATATCCTATCTTGGCGTGCTATTCGGCAGGTCCCCACATCCACACGTGTGCAAATGACATACACTCATAAAGTGTTGGAGCGTTGATGATGGTTGAAAAGGATCATTGGAAATCATTGGGGCTCATGTACAGCACTAGTGCGAATACGTGGTTATTCATATGAATGGGCCCTTGTTCGGGAATGTAGAATTTGAAGTTTGTAAGGTAGTGGTAGGGTTGAGTGAAATGATTTTGAATTGATAGTTGAGGCTAAGGTTCGAGATGGCGGCCCAGTTATATAACTGTAATACTAATAAATTTTTATAATTAAAGGAATATATCAATAATCTATAAACATAGTTCTCTTTTATGTATTATTGAATTAAATTATTGTCCATTTCATAAAAACCGAAACCTTGAGTTGTCTTCTGGTGCTTAAAGGAACCAAATAAATTCAATCCTATTAATGAGGCCCCCTTAGATCAATCCACGTAGATATACTAGGTAGCTAGCTGGCTAACTCAGTCGATTTTCATCAATTTAGGTGTCTTCGTTTTACCTTTTTTTTCTAATTTTAGGCAATATCAGCATTCAGTAGTTAATTATCTTGCACAGGTATCATGATAATCTCTTTTAGAGAACTTTTTATGAGTCAATCAAATTTATTTAAATCAATAACAGTCTTAATGGAAACTCATACCTAACAACCATTACCTCTAATTTATTTTTCCCATCCCTACACAGAAACTTTCTTATCCGTCCATCACTGAGAAAAACACCTTGAAACGGCTGAAATTTAATGAACTCGCACGTAAAGAATTTGATCCTATAATGCGCCTTTCTTATACATTTTCTTCCTTCCTTCCTGTGCTTTGCTTTTTCTAAAGTGGACTCTCGGATAATTATTTTTTAAATTGATTTTTTTTCTCTCTCTCTCTCTCATAAGAAACTTTTTCAACTTTTTCCACAAAAGCGCTCATTTTAAGATAAAATTCGATGATTCACTTTCTGTCGATTAATTAAAAATATTGATTGCCTCAAGAAAGATCTACCAATGTACGCGGACGTGACTCTACGTGTGGAAGTCGCGGTTGGGGACTACGTATAACAAAATGAGGTGAAAGTAAGACGCCTTTATCGGTTTTCGATAAAAGATTATTATGATTGTGATGAAAAAAATATATTGGATCAAAAGGTGACCCGGAAAGTGTTAAGATGGTGACGAAGGTCGGATATATGAGAGTAAAGTTAACATCGACACGTCATTTTTATGATAAGGGATCGCAAATGGATTATTTATTAGAAATGAAATGTTATGGGATACCACCACTACTCGCTCTAATAAAAATGTGTATTATACGAATATTTAGCAATATGATGTATTGAATAAGCTGATGGCATTTATTCTGTAATATAATAATTCGAACGCTCATCTGGCTGTATAACGTCTCTTATAATTTGAACTTTTCAACGAAATAACTTCCTCTAAATAATTTGAACAAGTTTTGATTTGAGCTTTTCTAGTATATAGCTCGGGGAATCACTCTTCATCATCATCAATGTGGCCGTGGCGATACCCCGACGCGTCAGTTTCGGAAGCCCAGCAGCTGGCGGGCGTCTTCACCTACAAAATTCTCCCAGCGAGTTCTCGGTCGTCCACGCAACCTCGCTCCGTCAATTTGTTGTGCGTTCATCACCTTCTATGGCAATTGTCCATTCGATGTACATGCACCGCCCATTGCAAACGTTTTAGCTTTACGATTTTCGATACTTCCAGCTCATCGTACAATTGATACAACTCGGGGTTGTACCGGATGCGCCATTGATCTTGCTCGCGAACGGCTCCGAAAATTCGCCGAGCTGATAATGTTATCATCCTTGTCCATACATAGGCTTGTCCTGGGCTGATAACCATTCTTGAATGTGTTGATTAGTTTGTACGCCTGTCTAGATTGTTCTTATTGGCTAATCTTTGGTTTATTTGTTGCAACTACTTGTCAAAATGTTCGCGTTTCTTACATCTACACGGTTTTAAATTTTTACAGCTTTCAGAGTAGGCAATTGGTTGCCAACTTTAAGAGTTGTAAATTTACAACACGCATTTAAAATTACATCAATATATTTAACCCATTTCCAACAAAGATTTAATTTTAAATTCATAGAGGGAAACAAGTCCCATACCCATGTGTAAAATTAAATTTTTTATTTAAAATTAAGTTAACGTTAACTCAGCCGTTTATAGGCAATTTCGAGTCAACGTTACAATGCATATAATTTCGGAGTGTATATAATGTTGCAAGCACTATATATTTCCTATCCTCACATGTTCGAAAATTTTGGACCACGCCGAGATTCGATCTACGGACCTCTAGATTACTAGCATCGTAGAGTGGCGACTCAACCAAGTGCGCCACACAGCGTAGCAGAATACCATCGACAAGATTTACGAAATGTAAAAATGAAATGATGAAAAATTACATTCATTTGATTTAATTTTACATTAAATGATGAAAAATCACAAATCACTTGATTTAATTTTACATTTTTTGTTGGTAAAATTACAGTAGCAATGTGATTTCACAATATTTTATTTAAAATTTAATAGTTTTCATTTATTTTAACCTTTTGCTAAAGAAATGTGTAAGATTAAATTTCAAATTTTTTTTTAGCTTTTTTTTTATAGTAATTTTTACTACACTTTGTGTGGGAAATTCAATAAACTTTTTACTGTGTAATTAACTTATTAGATACTCGCCGAAGTTCTTTGTATCTTTCTTTCTTGGCCCGGGATGAGCGCTGTGTGTATTGGCGATAGGCTTCATTTTTCGCCTCAATCAAGGCCCTGCATTCGTCGTCGAAGCAGTCTGTTCATCTACGGCGGCCATTATAATCCACGACTTCTTCTGCAACTCCTTTGATGTCTTTGAGCTCCTCCCAGAACTCACGAATGCCCAAATTGTTAAATGTTATCAAGCATGGGCGACAGTTTTTCCTCAAGGGCGGTAGTGTACGCAGCCACTGTGGCATCATTGATCAAATTTTCAACCTCGAAGATCTTGGCAGGGTTGATTCTCGTTAGGTACACCGAAGAGATTCTGCACCTGTAGGTCGTCTTCACCAAATAGTGATCGGAGTCGCAGTTGGCTGCTCGATAGGATCGGACGTCTAAGACATTCGAGGCCCATCTCTTGCTGATAGTACTTGTTAGATCTGGTTCACGGTGTGTTCATCTGGAGATTTCCAGGTCTGCTTATAGATGCGTCGATGAGGAACATGTAGAGCCTATGACTAGATTTCTGCCGTTGTTGTTGCCTTCATCGTGGAGGCTGTGACCTCCAGTAGTTCTCCTGTGCCAGCTGTTTCCTATTTTGGCGTTGAAGTTTCGTAGCAGTAGCTTGACGTTGTTTGATGGAAGTGAGTCGAAGAGTGTTTCTAGGTGTTTGTAGAAATCGTCCATAATCGCGTCTTCTTTTACTTCTCTAGGGGCATGCGCATTGATGAGCCAGCGATTAGCGGAACGGGTCTTGATACGGATCGCACATAGTCGCTCGCTTATGGGTTTGAAGCCGATAAAGTGTTCCTTGAGCTGCTTACCCACGATGAAAGCTACTACAAACTCCTTGTTGCCCTCCTCTTTACCACTCGTAAAATTAGTGTGCGAATTGCGGTCGCTAATCTCGCTTTTGAGCCATTTAGTTTCCTGGATTGCAACTATGCTCAGCTTGTATTTTTCTACCTGATCCAGGAGAGCCCTTGGGGTCCCCGGTCTATTCAGGGAGCGTACATTCCAGAATCCGAAACAGTAAACAGTTTTTCGTTTGAAGGGTCGTCGTTATTTTTTATCCATCCAATCCGAGGCTTTTATTAGGATGAGTTGTCGGCACATCACTAAACCATGATAGGGTTTAATCGTTGAGTAAAGGCCATCATAGGCATGCCTGGAGGATGCTGCTTTGGTGGTTGAATTAAACGTTTTCTGTCAGCTATCACGTTAAGTAACCTGAGACGCTGCAGATATAAATACAGTACTCAAGCGCAGCGGTGCTTCTTCCGGTTTTTAAGTGGCCCAAGAAATGGTGGTGTCTTCATTCGGCCAGTCGATATTTTGATCCGATTCCGCACTTGTCGATGTACTTGATTCATTCTCTCTTTCAGGTTGTTTACATGTTCGGTGGCGGTTCGGGGCACGGTTTGAGGACTACCGAATTGAATGTCAGCCGGCAGCCGGATGGTATTCCCAAATAGAATCAGGAATGGTGTTTCGCCAGTCGTCTTATGCTCTGCTACTCACCCAATCGTACCCTTGGTCTAATGAAACTAAGCCGAAACAGGGTTAGGATTATTTGCTGGCTCCTTACGGGGCACTGCCGTTTAAACGGTCATTTAAAGCGCTTGCGCATTGTTACCGACGCCAGTTGTCGCTTCTGTGAAGCTGATGACGAAACTGCCTCTCACATCCTGTGTGAGTGTGAAAGGCTAGCAAGGCGCCGTTTGGAATGCTTCGGTATCGCTTTTCCCTTGGAAGAGGATATCGCCACTATAAATATTGCGCAGCTGAATCGATTTATCGAAGTCAGTCGGTTGGATGAGTTCATCTAACTCATAGTAGGGGCAATGGCACAATAGACCACGGGTCGCAGTGCCTCGGGCAACCCTGTTGGCTGTGCCCTCCCTAAATCTAATCTAATCTAATCTATGTTCTGCAGAACGATATGCCAGGAGAAATAGAGGGATTCGTTTATCCCAGTCACTTTGGTTTTCCCTCACCACCTTGGCCAAATGTTCTTTCAGTGTTTTATTGAACCATTCGACCATACCATCTGACTGTGGGTGAAGTGGTGTCGTCCTTGTTTTGTGTATCCCCAGTGACGAGCAGACTTCCGCGAACACTTGTGATTCGAAATTTCGCCCTTGATCCGAGTGAAGTTCTCGTGGCACTCCATATCGACTCACCCATTCCAACACGATTCGGTCCGCAACAGTTCTAGCCTCCTGTTTCGGTATTGGATACACTTCCGGCCACTTGCTGTGAAATCGTCGATAACAACCAATGTGTAGCGGTTTCCTTTATCAGTCACGCGAAACGGTCCTGCAATGTCCACACCTATTCGTTCGAATGGGAATCCGACGTTGTATACGTTTGCATCCTTGATCTTGGTTTTCGCTTTGGTTCCTTGACAGCAGCACAAGTAGTTCAACCACGGATCCATTTCTCGACGGCGCGGCGTTCTTGCATGCAGCCAATAAAATCGTTCTCAAACTTTCTCCAAGGTCATGTTCACACCAAGGTGTCCTCCAGAAGCTCCTCCATGTATTTCAACTAGTACCTCCGTAACTTTTGACTGTGGTAGAACAATCTGCTTTCGGCAGGAGGATCCGTCGGTGGTTTCCCATCTCCTTTTCAGAAGACCATTCTCCAATTGCATGGACGCCCATTGCGCCCAATAACTTTTCACCGTTTCGTTATGATCTGCTATATCGTGCCAGGTTGGTATGCTACCACGTGTTTTCCACTTGAGGATAGGTGCGATATTTTCGTCAGCCTTCTGTGCATCGATAAGCTCCTGTAGTGACCATCCTTGGTTTTCATCGACTTGCAAAGTCTTGACATCCGCGGTCTCCACCTTGTCTTCCAAACGGTTACAATGCTTGCAGCCAACTGGACATGCTCGGCGGGACAATGCGTGGGCATTAGTGTGTATCCTACCTCTCCTGTGAATTATCTCATAGTCATACGACTGAAGGCGTTCTATCCATCTTGCGACTTGTCCCTCTGGGCTTCGAAAGTTCAGTAGCCATCATAACGCTCCATGATCCGTACGAATAATGAACTTTTGACCGTATAGGTACTTGTTTATATATTTCGATCACAGCCAGCAGTTCTTTTCTTGTTACACAGTAATTTCGTTCGCTTTTTGATAAAACTCTACTGTGGAAGGACAAAACTCTTTCTTCTCCATCGATCTCCTGTGAAAGGACCATTCCTATTCCTGTATCGCTCGCATCCGTATCCAATATGAACGAGCCTGCCCGCTTGCGGGTATTCCAATACGGGAGCTTACTTTTCAGCGTCTCGACCGCCTGTTGACACTGCTCGTCCCACTTAAAGTGACGGTTTTTCTCCGTCAGTTGGTGCAAGCATTTTGCAATGTTGGTAAAGTCTTTCACGAATCGGCGATAATACGTGGCTAGACCCAAGAAACTTCGCAGCTGGCGTTTGTATGTGTTTGTATGTGTGAACCTTTCTTAGTACTCAGCTTAAGATTCGCTGCTCGTAGTCTTTCGAATACCTCTCTCAAGTTCTTCAGATGGTCCTCGAAGTTCTTATAAATAACAGGCGCGACAATCCAGCATTGGACTAAGGCCGCAGGATATGTTAGTGACATCCTTTTTCCAAGATCTTATCTGCTTTTTGTTGAGGTAATGAGATCAGCATCACGCTCAACAGTGTTATTTATCCCCATAAATGGGTACTCGTTTAACATCTGAGTGAGATCATAGTCCGTCACAAGCTCGTGATTTCGAAAAACACCATGGATGACGGTGAAATTCGAACTCATGACCCTGTGCACCGAAGGTGCGCGCACTAACCGCTAGACCAGCCAGACTACGAAGTTCTTGCCAATGACAATAATGTCGTCGAGATATACCAAGCAAGTTTGCCAACTGAGTCCTCGTAGAACGTGTTCCATGGCCAAATGGCATTTTCACGAACTGCCAAAGTCCTGATCCGATAGAGAAGGCCCTCTTTTGTCGGTCACGTGGGGCCGTGATGAGCCGCATGATTGTCGGGCGCCAGCAAGCATCACACCAGACAACATTCGCCGCGTAGAACAACTCATTTCGGAGGACCGTAGGATGAATGTTCGAGACAATTCGGCTGAACTCGGCACTATCATTGGTAGTGTAGAGTCTCTCATCCACGAACACCTTCAATATCGCCAAATAACGGCGCGATGGATTCTCAAACTGTTGAACTTCTCGAGGCTTACGCGCGTCTTACGCTCGATACAATATCGGAATTGGGGTGGGAGGTACTGGAGCACTCCCCATGAATGTTCTCCAATTTTCGAGTTGAGCTGATCAATTCGTGTTGCCTGTTCTCCAAAGCGTTGTTCCAATTTTTTCTCGACCGACTGGAACTGTTTGGTTATGTCTTCCGACTGCACGCTCAGTTTTGATTCGAGAGCATCTATCTTCACAAGCTTATTGACTATTTTTTCGAGCTTGTTGTCCATGTTTGCGGTCATATTTTGCAGTACGGCTATGACGGACGCCAACCGGCGCTGCTCACAGCTTTCTCTCTTTTCCTCGACAGCTCCGTCGTCGTCACTGACATACACCAAATTAGGCTTCTCACAGCTATCTTTCTTCTCCTCAACAGTTCCGCCGTTGTCACTAGTGGTGAACACGTAGTTATCCAGATCATCTCCCTCTCGTTGAAGCAAGTCCCGAAGTCGCAACCGTAGCTGATCCTTATTGCCCGTTGTCGGTACAGCATTACGTCGTCGTCACTGACCTACACCAAATTAGGCTGCTCACAGCTATCTTTCTTCTCCTCAACAGTTCCGCCGTTGTCACTAGTGGTGAACACGTAGTTATCCAGATCATGTCCCTCTAGTTGAAGCAAGTCCCGAAGTCGCAACCGTAGCTGATCCTTATTGCCCGTTGTCGATACAGCACGGGCGCCGAGCTCAATTTTCAGCTGACCTTCTTTCTTCTTCTTCCTTGCCTCGTTCTTTATACCGCTCCATGGTTTCGCGTTGCTCGACTTGTGGTGTAGGCACGCAGCTCCTTGACCGTTAGGTCGTTAATGTACCGCGCCATACTTTGATCCCACTTCTGATACCAATTTGTTGTAGGCTCGGGGGGTTCTTCTTTACTTGCTTCTCGCTTCGCTCGTTCTCCAATCCTCGCCTCCTGGCGCTCAAAGCTAAACTTCCATTCCCTTCTCCTGGTCGTTTTCTGTTTTCCTTATATACTCAATACTCCAATCAACGGGGAGATTTTACCTTGCAAAAATTGGAGATGTCTCAAATTTTTGATATGTTATAAAGACAGGTGGGGTAAGTTAAAATCCAAGTTTGCGTCACTTTCCCACCTGTGCTCCCGCCGCTATCTTGAAAAAAAAAACATCTAAAGTCGGCTCTTTTATCAGTTTGCGGTCTATAACTTTTTTCCAGTCCATTTGAGCACGAAATGTGCCGAGACAATCTTGTAGAGCACAATAAATTTCATCTGACAAGTTTTACTCTACAATCCAAATTGGCAGAGTTACAGCGCAAAGAAAATGCTAAAAATTATAGAATGCGTTTTTGTGAATTTTAAATTGGCATGATTTTTGATATTTTCTCCATTTTCTTGGCGCTATAACTCTGTAAATTTTGATTGTAGAGTGCAACATCTTAGATTTAGTTTGTAGGAAATTTTGTCCTCTACAAAATTGTCTCGGCAGATTTTGTGCTCAAATGGACTGTAAAGATGTTACAGGCCAAAAACTGATGAAATTGGCCCGATTTTAGATGTTTTTTTCGTGATAGCGGCGGGAGCACAGGGGGGAAAGTGACCCAAACTTGGATTCTAACATACCTCACCTGTCTTTATAACATATCAAAAATTTGAGACATCCCCAATTTTTGCACGCTAACCCCTATTATTTCGTCTCTATTGATTGGAGTACAAGGAAATTCAATGAGAGTGCGAATCACAAATGCATACATCATGCAAACACACGAATACACAGTTTACTGTGATTCGACGTCTCTAACAATATATACTTAGTCTGAAATGTTACCTTCAATGCTTTACAAATCAAAAGAAATGAACGAAACAACAAATATATTTTTCTTGTGCTAATACGTAGTGCAAAAGCTGATAACGTTTAATGACCGCTTCAACTTCCAACTTCTGTCTACACTGCCAACAAGTTTGATAGGATCTGTTGAAGTTGAATATCGTACGTGTGAACAGCCTTCCAACTTGTGAAAAGTTGGTAGGAAAAGTTGGATCAAAATATTTGGATGCCGTCCGAACGCGCCTTGTGTAACAGTCCCAATTGACTGACTTTGACTTTGACCCATCATTCACAACGTTATATTTCCGTTTCGTAAGTCGTAATAAAAGTAGAAAATACTAAACAGGGACAATTTATCAGTTCCATGATGAATCTGAATCTAACTCAAATATTATAAAATCGGACTTAATTCACTATTCAGTAGTGACACGTCATGGGGCGAGTTTCACGTTCCACACAGACAAAATCTATTCTCTCCTTACATCTAAATATTAGATCCCTGCTGCTACTCTTTACTCCAGGCGTTTGGTATAATCAGAGTGCATGCCAGGCATTGTCTGAGATTATTTTAGAAATCGTTAGGGGCTTAGTCTAAAGCTTAAATTTAAGTTTGCACCACTTTGAAAATTTTCTAACGGTACTTATCAGGGTTTTTGTCTTGTTTGGGTTTTTTGTGTATATCTCCGCTTGTGATGGCTGGACTTTCAAAAAAAAAGACACCAAATTGTTCGGTATAAAATCCCCTTCATCTTTTGTATACTGACTGTTCATCTCAAATCAGTAGATAAAATGCTACAGCGTGTCAAAGTGGAAAAACTCGTTTTGGTAATCAGTTTTTTGCAAATAAGTCGATAACGGAGAATTTTCACGCAATAATAGCTGTAATAGTTGACTCGTAGCTTATTGAATTCCCTACAATCCAGAAAAAAAACTTAATCGATACGATCATCCACAACCGAGATATGCCCAAGAGAAAGCCAACGATCTGAGATAGCAATACATTCTAGGGTATGTACCAACAGGCCTGTTCGGTACCGAGATTTCAGTACAGGGTTTCGTTTTTTTTCAATACCCGGTACCACAAGCGGTTTTCCTGACTCAGGGTTTTTTTTTCAGTACCGACGGTTTTTTTAACCATAAGCCGGTTTTTTTTGGGTACCGGGTTAAAAACCGACTCAGGTTTTTTTTCAGTACCGAGGGTTTTTTAACCATAAGCCGGTTTTTTTGAGTACCGGGTTAAAAACCGGTACCAAAAAACCTGAAAAAAACGGCTCATGGTTGAAATGAATCGTTATTTTTAACTCGGTACCAAAAAACCGGAATATCGGTACTTTAGAATATCGGGTCCGGTACCAAGTGAACACCGGTTTTGTACCAGCATCCCGGTTTTTGGAACAGGCCTATGTACCAACATTCAGTTGGGCTTTACTTGGCGGCCAGTTGTCTTTCACTGCAGATAGAGAGAGATATGTTCATTACGCGACACGCTTGCGAACAGTGACTCCATTAGCGGTACTTTTTGTAAATGAAAGTCAATTTTACAAACATCGGTTTTTTTTTCGAAATAGTTTTGTTTGTTTGTTTAGTTTCGCCATGAGTTTTTGTTTCGTTTGTGCAAAATCCTTAAACGACGGTGACGTTGTTGAAGTGAAAAAACTAGGTATCCGTACATTGATTGAGAGATGCATTGAACGTGGTCATAGGGAGCATGAAGAAATTTTGAGAAATGTGAATAGTGTTCTAATGCATCAATCATGTCGGAAAATTCAATAATTCAACAGTCAGCTGAATTTATTTTTGACGAGACCACCTTCAGAGGTATGAAGCAGGAACAATGTTGGCCAATTAAAGAAAAAAGAAACGATTCGTTGATACACTGCAAAATTATTTAAGGAATCATGGCTTCTTAGTATCCCAGGCTGTAGAGGATGCGGATACACAATTTGTTCGGCTTTACGCATGACGCCCGAGTTTGACCCAATTTTCATCGTTGGAGAAGACGTTGATCTGCTATGGTTATATTGTCAGGTATTTGATATCATGTCTAGAACGTCTATTTTAAAAAATGGAGCGAGGCTACGAAAATACAATTTTGTATTCATCAACAGGTTTCAAACACCAAACTTTTTCAGAGCATATACTTTTTCTTCACGCCTTCACAGGGTGTGATACGATTTCGGCCGTTTTTAGATATGGGAAGAGTAGGCTTCTCTCATTTTTAAAGAAGAAGGAGCATACTCTCGTTTTACAATCGCTCCAGGTTTTTAAAGCAGAGTGCTCAGATGCAAACACTATATGCACTATCGGAAAGAATGTTTTGATTGCCTTGTACGGAGGTACACGTAACGACACATCACTAAGCGATTTCCGCTTCAAAAATTTTCCGCTTTTTTTATAAGAACGAAAATTAAAGCGGATCTTGCTGCTTTGCCTCCCACCGAATCAGCCGCTGATCATCATTCCTTACGAACGTACCACCAAATACAGACATGGCTCGGCAAGGTTTTAAAACCAGAAACTTGCGCTGGAAGCGAACCCAGGTGGTATGGAGCCTGTGATGATTTCGGGAGAAATCATCCCTTCATACCTCTTAAATATTATTTCGTGCTCTTGTAATAAAAACTGTGGGACAGCATGTGGTTGTAGGAAGGCCGGGCTCGCATGTACCAATATCTGTAGATCTTGTTGTGGGAAAATATGCTCAAATGTCGCAGTCATAACTGAAGACATAAATGATGAAGATTGCTACATGAAGATTGCCACAACCAAGTAGATATGTATATCATATTCTGGATTCTACTGAAGAAGATAATAAAAACGTACCCTCATCACTAAATAAGCCATCCAAAATAAAAAGAAAGTAAATTACTTTATCCCATTGGTGAACTGCCAGATTTTCGGGAAACCTTCAAATTCAATTCAATTCAATTTCCGCTACTGTATTACAAATACAAATAGATACAAATTTCGAAGCCTACAGGGGTGGCTCAAATAAAGAGCGCAACTCACCATCCTAACTGCATCTGCAACAAATTATACCTATAGGTAGGCATGTTGGTACCGAGATTTCAGTACCGGGTTTCGGTTTTTTTCAATACCCGGTACCACAAGCGGTTTCCCTGACTCAGATTTTTTTTTTAATACCGACGGTTTTTTTTTAACCATAAGCCGGTTTTTTGAGTACCGGGTTAAAAACCTCAGTTTTTTTTAAGTACCGACGGTTTTTTTAACCATAGGCCGATTTTTTTGAGTACCGGGTTAAAAACCGGTACCAAAAAACCTGAAAAAACCCGGCTCATGGTTGAAGTGAATCGTTCTTTTTAACTCGGTACCAAAAAACCGACTCGTCGGTCGGTTTTTTTAACTCGGTGCCAAAAAAAAACGGGATATTGGTACTTTAGAATATCGGGTCAGGTACCAAGTGAACACCGGTTTTGTACCGGGATCCCGGTTTTTGGAACAGGCCTACCTATAGGTAAGTATGTACATATAACGCATAGTTACTTCGGAATGTACACCTTTCGGGTATATCTCGGTTGCGGCTGATCGTAGCGACTTCATTTTTTTCTCGATTGTAGGGAATCGATTAAGGTACAAGTCCATTCTTATTAATTTTTGCGCGAAAATTCACTGTTATCGACTTATTTGCAAAAAACTGATTTGTAAAACTGTTTTTTCAACTTTGACACGCTGGCGCTGTAGCATTTTATCTACTGATTTGAGATGAACTGTCAGTATACAAAAGATGAAGGCAATTTTATACCGAACAATTTAGTGTCTTTCTTTTGATAGTCGAACCATCAGGAGCGGAGATATACACAAAAACCCAAACGAGACAAAAACCTTCATAAGTACCGTTAGACAATTTTTCAACTGATGCAAACTTAAATTTAAGCTTTCTGGCTAATACCCTATCGTTTTCTAAAATAATCTCAGACACTGCCTGGCATGCACTCTGAAACCCGATTTCACGACCGATCGCCTGAAGTAATTGCTGGCCTGTCCTGACCATCGAAATATATTGGGTACATTCATTTGGTGTGTATTTGCTTTGTAAAAAAAAATAAAAACAATGGTCAAAAATCATTAAATAGCGCCAACTGACATTGATTAGCAATACTCATAGGCTACGTCTACATCTGTATGTTTTTCATCTTCAAGTTTCGTTTCCTCTTTCAGCATTGAACTTGTCATTGATTGCATCAAGTAAACAGAAGAGATGAATGCCACATTTGTTAATCTTTTCATTCGTCGTAAGATATTTGACGCGACTTGTTTCAGAACGCTTAAATAATTACTTCTTTTGTTAAAATTATGAAAAGATTGTGTGTTTTGTATAAGCATGAGTATCTATATTCCGCAAGACTAGCGTTCATTTTTCAACTTCGAAATTAAATGTTAGCACATCTTGCATTTATCCAATCGTTAAATGAAAACACCCTTTTCTCAAGTCGCAGACACACAATCGCCGATAAATTGGACTTAACAATCCTCGTACACAGCAGTCAGACCTGCTCCACTTTCCATCATCTTCAAGGATATGTTACAATTAGACATTCATCCAAATTTCAGGTCGCTGGCGATATTTTGTCGAAATTTATGGCCGAATTAAAATATCAAGGAGGGGAAATTTGTATGGGAGGTAGGAGAACTGTTGGTCCGATATCTTTATTTCTCTACTGTCTTAGTTTATTAACTTGTGAATTTCCATTGTACTGGCTATAAATTAAAAAAGAAAATGTTTCCCGAAAAAATCCCTAATAAATTAAAGGCCACCCAACTAGAAAATGTTCGTCTTTGTATTTTAGAATAAATTATTATGAAAAAGATACATTCTTCCTGAGGAAAAAGATCATCATAAAGTGGGGAAAATCTCATCGACATCAGTTTGTAAAATTACAAGATTATTAATCAAATCAAGATTTCGCGAAACAAATTGATTCGATTCGGAGCCCGGTAAATTTGTCAAATTACGACATTTATTACTGTATGCAATAACAACAACTTTATTTATTATGTGTATTCATATATAAATGTACATAAGTGAGCTATGCCACATACGTATAATATTTTCACATATGTATGTTTCTTTTGTTGGCAACAACAACCTGTTTGGGTGTCTGCTGACATATTTTCCCCTATATTGAAAAATCGGATACATCCATCGAAACGACGGACATTTTTTTCATATCCATATTTTTGACATACAGCAGGTGCGCCCTGGGAGACAATTTGGCGCATATACTCATATTTACGAGTTTGTCTGTAATTTTTCTTTTATGTTTTCCTGATTTTCCGAAATCACGATACACAAGGAGAACCAAAAGAAGAAAATAAGTTTTAGATGGATGGATTGAAAGCTTTCGATATTTTTATGATGGTATATGCGAATATTGTTGGTATGTAGCTACATATTACCCTGAAGAATATTCTGCTGAATTATTCTGTCTCCTTATTCGAAAAAAAAGTCTGCAATATGGTTGTGATGTGCGAATATACGCGATGTCATCACGTGGTACAAAGTGTTGAGTATACGTCTATTAAATGAATCGAGTAATATACACGGGAGCGGAAAATATAAAATTTAGTGGATTTTTATACACTCGTAAAAATAAACAGAAGAAATGATCATCAATATAAAAGTTTTTGGATGGTTTTGTATTGAAAGATGCCATCAATTTCCATATAGATGTCGTGTGGATTTATTTAATTTAAATTAATTGACATGATAAATTGTCGTTTATTAGAGAGTTTTAGCAAGTCGTAAAAACGGGTGTGGTGTACGAGTCGGCATGATACGTATTCAAGGTGATGATAAAGTTATAAATTGCATCGAGTTCTTCTGACTATCCTAGGTATCCTAGGATACGCCGACAAAGAAATATTTCAATTTATATTGAACGTTTTTAGCGTTTATACGGCTTACTAAAACTCTCTATTATTTTATTTTCCGAAAATTTTGAGTTTATTTGGAAAATTTAGATTGAAATGAAGTGATTTATTGAGATTTTTTAAATGCATTAATTTGGTGTTAAATTAAATAAGAATTCATGAATTGTGAAATCTGGATAGTACTCGACCAGTAATAGTTCTGCGCCACCCGTTCATAAATCGGAAAAGATCCTATAATCTACGGCAGTCATTTCGTCGTGACATCTCGCCATTATATCGGGGCATGCACATGCTCCGACTTCCCGTTTTCATATTTCCCTGAGTAATGGCTTCCTTCCACAGCACCCCATCACTCACCCGCCAATCGGAATGCTTATCAGGGTATATCTTCGCATTTTCTGTCCTACGGTTATACTAACCCTGACATCTCCACAGCATGTTCAACTCTAGGTGCTGACCTCGATGGTGATGCCTCTACGATGCATACATGCGATAATCTGTTACCACGTTGAACTCCATCGCCTCTATGTACAGTATTAGCTTCTCAACTGCCCAGACCACCGCTTAACACTTCCTTTCAGTAGTGTTCAGCTCCTTAGATAAGGTTCTGTTGAGGTAACCGACTATACTTTGTCGCCTTCGGTATTAGTCTGAGGCAGTAGCGCGCCCACACCGCCATTTGAAGCATCTGCCTCGACTAAGAATGGCAGACTGTAATCTGGACAAGTAAGAATAGGCGCGATAGATAACTTCTCGTTCGCTCGAATAAATGCGAGATCACATTCCTCGGTACATATGAACCGTTTTTTTAACAGGTTCATCATCATCATTAATGACGAAAAATCCGGAATAAACCCCTGCCTCGTTGCTGGTGCGTAGTGAAGTCGAAACGACATTCTAATGACTGTGATTGTCGAGAAATTTTTTGGACTCCGCAGCCATAGGGAACAGTACGCTGACTTAGTGTCTGTCTTAAGGTACGTTGTGCTAGACGCGGCCGCACGACTGCGACTCGCTCATTCCATATAAAAACTCGTTTCTCTCTGATTTTGAAAACGAGTTTTTATATGGAATGAGCGAGTCGCAGTCGTGCGGCCGCATCTAGCACAACGTACCTTTATGCCGACCCCAGACTGTCCGGGGTATGCCAAACTGCACGGTGGATGGATGAATGTCCATCCATTAGGCACTATAGTGGGTTGGGCTAGTTACGTCCAATACTTGCTACCAATCTCCACGACACTGTAATTCCGATTGTAATTAAATTTTGTTGAATATCATGAAATGCTATGTAACACCCTGTATTGTATTTGCCATTTGAATTTATATTGCCACCCGGTCCGCATATTTTTTTTACGTCAACGATAATGGCAGAGGACAAGCGCCACCACAGTAGAGGAGAGAACTACTCGATGGTGGTCGCGTTCGCAATAACACGTGAAAACCAAAAAAGAAACCGGTGAACGGGGGATCGGCCTCTTTCTTCTTTTTTTGGCAGGATCGAGGAAGGTTCGCCCTGAGCGACAAAGGTGGTACGGATCGTCATACGGCCGGAAAAGATTCGGAGTCATCGTGCGTTATGAGCCACAATTCCGCGAATCGGACTGGGAGTATTCGAAGCCGCCTTGCATTTACGAGCCGAATTCCGCGAATCGGACTGGAAGTACTCGAAGCCGCCTCGCATTTACGAGCCCGAATTTTGCGAATACTGGAAGTCGCCTTACGTTTTGCGAGCCCCAATCCCCACATTCGAAGTCGTCCTTCACCATAAGAGCCACAATTCCTGCGATTAGCGCTGGGAACAGTTGGAAGTCGCCTCGCGTTCACGAGCCACAATTCCCGCGAAACGTACTGGAAATATTGAAGTCGTCCTCCACCCTACGAGCCACGAGTCCTGCATAATCATCGAAAAGCCGAACTCTACAATTGGGGCCCCCAACGTCCGACCGGGTGTGGCAAAAGGTACCTATATAATTTGAGATCGAAATACAAGACCTGTACATTTTTTTCTTAATTAACCGTCTTTTATTTGTGAAGGAAGTGGAGTTTTAATGTGTTCGCGCCATTTAATTTAACAGTTCTAAGTGCGGTAATCGTGATGTGGTCATCCAGCAGTTTACCCGTTGCGTCGCGTGGAGTATATCCGTGGGCCGTGGCGGCATTTTCTCGTTTCTGGCCGCGGTGTACAAGAATTAGAAACGAGTGGCTCCCACGCCCGTCTCCGTTGAGCCGGCCCACCTTCGGATATTCTCCCCGTGCCGCAACGTAGCCGACTTGAACCCGCTATATGAGTAACTCGTAACATACTGCAGCCTGTTAGCTTATTGTATTCCCCATTAGAGCGAAAGAGCTTCATGTTATCAGCTCTGACCTTCGTAAAAGGAAGAAAGTTATTCAGGTGTACTTTGAACACTCCCATTTCAATGTTCTGAGCCCCAACGAAGGTTTATCTCCAGCTCATAAAAGCAGGGCACTCGAAAATAACGTGCGAGGCTGATTCCTCGTCTTCGTTACAGAGGCGGCATAGTGGGTCTTGTGTGTAGATCCCGATTGTCAGCAGTTGTTTTCGCAGAATGCAGTGACCGGTTATGAGGCCTGTAACAGCCCGGAGGTTATTTTTGCTGAGGGTTAGGAGTTCGGCACTGCTTGTGTGCCAGTTGGCTTCTAGCATACGCTTGCTGTGTCTGAGGCCTTCAGCTAGTCTCCATTGATTTTGGAATTTTTCTTCAGTCCACTGTTTTGCAAAAGTCTTAGCAGTAGATTTGCTAATTCCGATTGCAAGTTCAGGACCAGTGAAGGGTAGTTCGGAACCATCTATTGCGAGGGCATTCACTTTCACGTTGCCTTCGATCCCTTTATGTCCTTTTACCCATTTCAAGGTTCCATTGTTTCGATTCGCTAGGTTTTTGAGGCCCAAACCAATTTAGAGGTTATTTTGGGACTTGCAATAGCCTTTATGGCAGCTTGACTGTCGGAGAAAATATAGATGGTCTTGTTTGTATATATATATATATATATATATCTACTATATAAATATAAGTCGGGTTTTCCTCCCTGACGCTATAACTCCAGAACGCACGAACCGATTTGGATGATTATATATATATATATACAAACCTAGTCAAAAGTATTTACACAAAGTGCATTTTTGTGCATGCTTCAAAAACGGCGGCTTCTGCAGAGAGTATGGGGAGATGAAATGCAAAAAAGCTTTTGGTTTCGCAAAGTTTAGCATATGCGAAGCCAAATGAAAGAAGAATTTAAAAAATAACTGTTCTTGTTCTAAAAATAGACGCAAATGAACTGATGCTTATCAGTTGTCAAAAGTATTTACACACGATTTCTTTGCGTCAAAAGTATTTTCACAACGGACGTTTGCCATTAATATTTGGTTTGCAGTGACAAGTGCAGGTTCGTTTATTCTAATAATTGTAATCCATTTACAGATAATTTGATTTAATCATTTAACTAATTACAGTTATTTGATAAAATGCCGAAAACAAAGGAGTTAACCGTTGAGCGCCGAGCTGAAATTGTTACTAGGTTTAAGACCGGTACCTCCGCAGTCGAAATAGCTGAATTGTATCAAATCTCACGAAAAACTGTGTACAACTTAGTAAAAAAGTGCGATACAGTTGGAAGCTTGGAAAATCAAAAAAGATCAGGCCGAAAACCTGTGTTGGACCAAAGACAATGCAGGCACATACTAGGAGTTGTAGCAAATAATCCAAGTGCAAGTCCTGTCCAAATTGCCGCACAGTCAAAAAAAATAATTGGCAATCAAATTAGTGATGCTACACTGCGACGCAGGCTAAAGGAAGCTGATTTTAATACCTATGTTGTCCGTAAACTGATTGACATCACACCAACCAACCAGACGAAACGTCTTAAATTTGCGTTGGAATACATAAAGAAGCCACTTGACTTCTGGTTCAACATTTTATGGACAGATGAGGCTGCATTTCAGTACCAGGGGTCATATAGCAAGCATTTTATGCATTTACAAAAAAAAAAACGAAAGCAAAGCAAAGCCAATCAATAGGTTTGGTGACGGCACAGTCATGTTCTGGGGATGCCTTTCCTACTATGGCTTCGGAGACCGGGTACCGATAGAAGGGACATTAAACCAGATCGAATACCTCCATATCATAAATAACCATGATTTCACATCAGGAAACATACTTTTTTCAACGTGTGACTGGATTCTGCAGCAGGATAATGCTCCATGCCATAAGGGTAGGATACCCACCAAATTTTTGAATGATCTTAATCAGGCGGTTCTTCCTTGGCCCCCGCAAAGCCCTGATCTAAATATTATCGAAAACGTTTGGGCTTTTATTAAAAACCAGAGGACCATTGATAAAGATAGAAAACGCGAGGGAGCCATTGCTGAAATTGAGGAAATTTGGTCCAAATTGACCTTAGAATTTGCACAGTTGTGTGATGACCTAGGGGTTGGGAGATACTACAGTTGTTGGTTTTAGTATAAATTCCTGCCCCTGTCCCTTCGTCTGTCTTCGACCCATCTGTGTACCACACTATATGAATTGTTAGATGGTTGTCATTCCATTTACTCCAGTCTTCCCCGACTATAGAGGTTTAGATGCTAGAGTCGAAGGTATACTTGGCCGTATAATCGCTGCCCATGATTTCTGTAATCCGACAGTGTCCTACCTTTAGTGGTGTCCACATATTGGCTGAATTCAAATTGTAAGACAAAACCGGACGGGTAAACTTGCAAGACAAGAACCATCGTTCTTACAATCTGAATTGCACAATGCTTGTCTGCTGGCCACTACAAAAGCTCTCGCCGGGTGTTTGTTTGTGCTAATAAACGGACGGCGAGAGCTTTTGTAGTGGCCAGCAGACAAGCATTGTGCAATTCAGATTGTAAGAACGATGGTTCTTGTCTTGCAAGTTTACCCGTCCGGTTTTGTCTTACAATGTGAATTCTCCCATTCGATGCTTGTAGTCTGTACGCTGCCATTCTTGCCTCTTCTGTGATTATAAGGTCTAGTGGTGACAGCGACAGGTCACCGCGCTTGGCGCCGGTTATGCTGAAGCTGGTTTTTGCTTGGTTTGAGTCGTCCACCAGACTATCGAGCCATAGGTCAGACGGGGTTTGACCACGGCTTTGTAAATCCAGTGTATCTTTCGTGGTTTTAACACCGACGTTTTCCCTATTGCTCTTTTGGTTTCATATATAGAGTCTCTTTGTAATTGTGTTTTGCAGCTGCTTGTTTCACGTGAGCCTGTTGTTCGAGGGTGACTCCCAGATATTTTACCTCACTGGTAAACTGCAACTGTTCATTAAATAAGGTTGGAGCATTCAGTCCTTCCTAATTGTGTTTGCCACGCTCTGTGGCTCACTTGGTTGAATCGCACTCCACGATGCTAGTAATCTAGAGGTCCGGAGATCTAATCTCGGCATGGTCCAGGAAATATATAGTGCTTGCAACATTATATACACTCCTCTATATGCAATGTAACGTTGACTCAAAGTAGCCTATAAACGGCTGAGTGAACGCACCATGCTCCACAAGGGGTTACGGTACAGAGAAGAAGAAGAAAGAATTGTGTTTGCGACTGAAGGTTATTAGTGTTGTTTTGGGGGTATTGACCGATCGGCCTACCCTCCTGCACCAATCCTCCACTGAAGTTAGAGCTTATTGCATATGTTCGGAAAGAACCTCTGGAAATTTTCCCTTTATCAGGATGCTGATATCATCGGCATATCCTCCACAGAAGGAGTGATAGAATACCCCCCTTTGGGCATCCATTGAGAACAGCTGTAAACATGGTTTCACCGAAAAGGTTTGCTTGTACTTGTCGTTCCTGAAGCATTGATGTTGTCCACCGACATAGGGTGTGTTGGACTCCATGACTCAAGGTGCCGTGTACAAGAGATTTAAAGGAAGAATTGTCGAAAGCCCCCTCTTTGTCCAAGAGGCCTCGAGCCCTATTTCTTTGCTTTCTAGTGTGGCCACAATCTTCGCAACTAAGTGGTGTAGTACTGATTCACACGGTTTCCCTGTCTGATAAGCATGTAGGTTTGGATGCAAGGGGAAAAGCGACAGTCACCCGTCCCTGATATGTTTATCGATGAGCTTTTTCAATGACTTGAGAAGAAAGGAGGTTAGACTTATTGGCCTATACAATTTTGCTAGGGTCACGCCCTGGCTTTGCCAGAGATGCTGCTTTTACCTGCTTCCAAGTGATGGGAATATATCCTAAGGCTATACTGGCTCTAAATAGTTTTAGTAAATGTGGAGCCAGTGTGGATAGACACCGTCTGGCCCTGGTGATTTGTAAGGTTACCGCCCATTCCACCCTATTATAAGTTACTCTTTGGTTCGCGAGCGACCAGTCGTTTTTGTTTGCCCTGAAATGCAGGGAGTTGCCATTCAACTGATGTATGCGTCCCGTTCTCATAATGGATCCAGATATACAGAAATGGATAACGACTTCCAGGGTTTCCCTACCTGTTTTTGTTTGGTTTCCGCCGGAGCTTTTAACCGTTCCGATGGGGTTTTTTGGATCTCTGGGCAGAATATTCTGGAGTCTCGTTCCTTCATGTAGATCTTCGATCTCTTCGCTGAACTTCTCCAAAGGAGGGAGAGACGGTATGTGTAGTGCAAGTCTCTTCGAAGGAGGTCTTTATTGCGGTTTGCAGTTTATCCGCCACAGCCTCCCCCACAGTGTAGCTCTAATATATCGGGGAATTTATGTCAGATTGGTGGACAGACGCTCCCTGTAGAGGTCCCAGTCCGTATTTCTCGGATTACGATAAAATTCGATTGGCTTATCAATTTTGTCGTCGTGTTGTTACCCTTATTTAGAATTAAGCCTCAATTGCAATACTCCGTTCCGTTCCATTCCGTCAACCATCCAATCCGTTCCGTTTTGTCCAAATATTAGTGCAAAGCACAATGCTCCGTCCCGTTCTGGCAGTTGTCATACGTTTTCTCGGAGTTTCTTGAAATGTTGGAATTGTTTTTTCATTTATACTTACTGTACCTAATGTGCAGCTTCGATGTACTACTCGTCATCCATATTCATATCCGTTTGTTATGCTCCTGAACTGTCATTTTCCATAAAGTGAGGTTATGTGATCCGTAAAAGTTGAATTTTGGTCAACTCTTCCGATCCGTTCCGTTCGGTTACAACTATTGTGTGCGCTTACATGCCCAGTCCATAAGGTCTACTTTTGACAACTGAACGGAACGGAGTATTGCGATTGAGGCTTTATTTATAAAATCATAAAGATACTCACCCCTTTTATTCAGGTCAGAGCTACTCCACTCTGTATGGTGTGCATTTGCGTCCGCTCCGTTGATGAGCTGCGGCGTATGTGTTCCGCTCCTATTAAGCAGTTCCTTCAGGAGGACTATATCCAAACCCTCGGCTGTAATCAGACGGCCTAGTTCTGCGGTTGCGGCTTTACTATGCTGAAGGTTGCTCTGCACTACCTTCAGCATCATGAGGCCGCTTTGATATTGACTTAAAGGTTATCTAGTGTAGACCCCGCCCTGTGGCGCGGGTCAAGAATAGTGCCGACGTGTCGTAAGAGGCGACTAAAGGGACAGGAGAGAATAAAACTCTCCTGAGTTTCGAACATATCTCTACAATTGTGCGCGCAGCGACTCTGTTGTGTGCGCTCAAGGGTTCAGATATGTACGAAACTTAACAAAAAATTGACCCCTGTGGACTTTGGGGTAAGAATTATGCCACAGCGTTCCCGGATTGTCGTAAAAGGCGACTTGAGGGATAGGGTACGTAGGCTTGTAACCTGCGTACTTGAAACTTTCTTTACACTCGAAACATTAATCGAGCCTCGGATACCTCGGACTGACTCACCGGCAACGACTTTTGGCTATAAACAACGGACCACGATTGGGTTTTGGAACGTTCGAACGATGTGGGGCGAGTGCAACAACATGAGGGTTACTGAAGTCGAACGGGAAATGACCACGTATAACATCGCTATATTAGGACTGAGCGAAACAAGATGGTTCGGATCAGGAGCGACTTTATCACCAAGCTTTCATACTGATTTATTGTACTCTGGAAATGATGACCAAAATGCTCCTCGGCAGGCAGGAGTCGGAATCCTCTTGACTAGGGATGCACGTCGATCCCTTATCGATTGGAAACCAGTTTCCGACCGTATTATCACCGCCCGATTAAAATCCAGAGTACGAAATATCACGATAATTCAGTGTTACGCACCGACCGAACCAGCTGATCAAGCTGACAAAGACGTTTTCTACCAAAGACTTGGCGACACCTTTGATAGGGCTCCCAGAGGTGACATTAAGATCATAATGGGGGATCTCAATGCTAAAGTCGGGACAAATAACCAAGGTTTCGAACACCTTATGGGAAATCATGGGTTAGGCGACAGAAACCAGAATGGCGAGATGTTTATAGAGTTGTGTAACTCTCGTCAGCTCGTCATTGAACACAAAGATTGCCACTTAACAACCTGGACCTCTCCGAATGGCAGAACTGAGAACCAGATTGACCATATTGCTGTTTCCAAAACGTGGAGAAACTGTGTCCTGGACGTTAGGGCGAAACGTGGTGCTGATATTGGCAGTGACCACCATCTTGTCATCGCAAAAATGCGCTTACGAACGGCAGCAATCCAGCGTCCTAACCGTGCAAATATTTGCCCTAGATATAATGTGCAGAAGCTCAAACTTCCATCAACCAAGCGTGCGTTCTCCACCGCTTTGCGCGAAAAAGCTAATGCACCACCACTAAATGAGAATCGGACAATTGACGATAGATGGAAAGTCGCTAAGGACTCATTTATTTCGTGTGGCGAAGAAATTTTAGGACGATTGGATCGCGGTAGGAGACCATTTATTAGCGACTCCACTTGGTCTCTTATCTCAGCACGCAAGAGAGTTAAAGAGCAGATTAAATCAGCTGCTGACGATTCAGCTAAGGAACGATACAGAGCTGAATACCGTTCGCTCCAAAAAGGCGTTCAAAGGAGTGTTAGGCGTGATAAGCGCAATAATATCAACGTGCTTGCGAAGGAGGCAGAGGATGCGGCTACCCGCGGTGACAGTGGAACACTCTTCAAGCTTATCAAGCCATTAACTGGCAGATCTTTACTAACGGAACATCCTGTGAAAGATAAGGAAAGTGTTCTGCTCGTTACCGAAGAACAACAGCTGCAAAGATGGAGAGAACACTTTTTAGGGGTCCTTAATAACACCTTCGGGCCTGCAAGTGCATCTTCATTGCCAGCAGAAGACTTCCCTCGAATAGACTGCATTAGTTCTGGTCCACCATCCAAACAGGAGCTAATAGACGCTATTAAATCAATGGACGCCGGTAAAGCCCCTGGGATTGATGGAATTCCGTCTGAATTCTTGAAAGCGGATATTATAGCTTCAGTGGATATTCTCCTTCCCTTAATCCAAGAGTGTTGGGAAACCGAAACTCTTCCCAGTGAGTGGAAAAAGGGCGTAATTATTAAGATTCCGAAGAAAGGTGACCTGAAGAATTGCAATAATTGGCGTGGGATCTGCCTACTTCCTGCTGTTTCCAAGCTGATGGCTAAGATTGTTTTAGGACGAATCAAGGACAAAATCGATGACACATTGAATGATGAACAAGCTGGCTTTCGCGAAGGGTTTTCCTGTAGCGACCACATTAACACCCTCCGTATTATCATTGAGCAATCCGCGGAATGGAGATCCCCATTACATCTCATCTTCATCGATTTTGAGAAAGCCTTCGATAGCGTTGATCGTCTCTACCTCTGGAATGCCTTACGGAGACGAAATATCCCAGATAAGATAATCTCCATCATCAAGGAATCCTACAATGGAGCCCAATGTCACGTCCTGCATAAGGGTAAGCTTTCGGATCCTTTTGAGGTGCACAGTGGAGTGAGGCAAGGCTGTATTTTGTCACCTATTCTCTTCCTTGTTGCCATTAGTGATGTACTCGGCTCCGCATTCCAATTACATGGTAACAAAGGTATCAGATGGAAATTGTTCGATCACCTTCAACATCTTGACTACGCTGACGACATTTGCCTTCTATCAACAAACACGGATGATGTCGCTCAAATGAGAGAAGCTCTAAATTGCGCGAGTCGTAATGCGGGGCTGAAAATCAATGCTGCCAAGACTAAGTTCTTGAGCACATATCCAGGTGGGCAAAGCGAAATTTGTATTTCAGGACAGGCAGTCGAAAAAGTTGATGAATTTTGCTATCTCGGAAGTGTAGTTACAGCAGATGGTGGACCGGATGCTGATGTAAAATCACGGGTTAGCAAGGCTAGGGCGGCTTTCTTCAATTTGACTCCTTTCTGGCTAAAGAACAATATTTCCAGACGCACCAAAATACGTGTCTTCAATTCTAATGTGAAATCCATTCTGCTATATGGCTGTTCAACCTGGAAGGTGACTAAAGAGATCACTGATAAGTTGCAAACTTTTGTTAATCAGTGTCTACGGCGCATCCTAAATATTCGTTGGCCGGAGATAATTTCGAACGAGGATCTCCTTACTATAACTGGCCAGGAAAGGATAGACACTTCGATCAAAAGACTTAAGTGGCAATGGATAGGTCACACCTTGAGAAGAGGGCCCAAAAACGTCGCAAAAAAGGCTCTTAACTGAAATCCACAGGACTCCGGAGCAAGACGCCGTGTTGGGCGGCCAAGGAACACATGGAGAAGATCGGTAACTAGCGAAGCGAAAACGCTAAATCTTACATGGTTGCAGCTAGCGCCGTTGGCGCAAAACAGAACGAGGTGGAGAGTAGGCGTGGTTAATGCCCTATGCCCCACAAGGGGTTGACAGGAACTAGAGAGAGAGAGAGAGAGAGTGTAGAACAAAGTAAGTAAAGTCCTGAAGTCAACACACAACATTCGACTTAATTTTTCACAAAAAGAATCGGAGACGCCCATGGACTTCCCTATCTATATGAATTTGGACTCTGATAATGTATTTACCTGTTTTGTGAAAAAAGTGAACTCTCAAATATTCCCATTTCATTACTTGCTGAAACTATTCCAAAAGTCAATAACCTTCTGACCACAAATGGGCTAAGACTTAACTCAAACACATTTAAAGTTAACTAAAAGCCTCGTCTTCCGTCAATATATGAAAATTAAATTGCCAAAATCATCCATACAGGCATTAAATCCATATATCCTTTCCCATGTAGGCTGCATGCTCTTTCGTTTCCGCAAATGGATCAGCACACACACGTTGTACCCGAGTTCCGACTTTCTATGGACTTTTCTTGGTCCATTTTCAATCGGCTTTTATGATCCTTGTGCACACATAATGTACAGCATCCTCTCTTATCCCTTTCTCATGGACGGACTTTTGTGCTTAAGACGATTTCGAAATTTCAATACGATTTCATAAGTTTTCAGAATACATTTTGATAAAATCTCATCGACAACACCATCGCATCTGTGAGATCAAGAGTCCATTGAAAACCGCAGAAGGCCAAGATTTCTATGCAAACACCAGTACGAGAGTGTAGTCGTGGAGCACTCCATTTGAGTTCACTGTGTAGAGTGAACTTATTCCAGATGTGGATCTGACGACGACAAGGCTATCCTGATGCTGAATGTTATGGCATAACGCGAGTCCTGCTGATGAAATATATCCGAGAGATGCAATGAGAGACTCCCGAGTTTTGTCCTGGCTTCGTGGAAGTGGAATATGTACCTGTATTTGGATCAGGGTCTCTCTCCTCTGACAGAAACCAAATATTTACATTTCAATATTTATTATGCGATTGATTGGGTTACATTGCAACGGAAATGTATTTTTGTGGATATAGAGGACATGGATAACGCGAGTCCTCTCGAAGACTCGTTCGTTTATCATTTGCATTGCGATGGAGTGTATACATAATTTTTGAAAAAAAAAACTCTGGTGTGTCCTACATAAAGGAGAGAGCCGATATAGAGTATAGAGTACCGACTTTTGCGTTGAAAGAGAATGACCAACGAGCCGAGTATAGAGCCCAGCATACATTACACTACAACGGAATATGCCCAACACACATTGAATAGGATCGAGCAGACTCATGATGCTCAAACCCGAAGTAAAGAGGATAAAAATCGAAAATTTTTAGGTCAGACTATGCGATTCATCGAATTCGTTTTTTATGTTTTTTTTTTGGGATAATATTTGATTTTCTGTGTACAGGCTCGTACAATTTTGTGTCGAATTTAATCTGTTTAAAGGTGCAGAGTGTTTTTTTTTGAAGGATTAATGCGAATAACCACAAGTCCCTACACATGGGCACTTGATTTGGAACAGACTCTTCTCCGACGTACATTCGTACAATGTATGTCGCAGCTGGAATTGCAGAAATGTATTTTCGGTGTAGGTTATACTGTCACTTTGTGTTGTGTTGATTAAAGAGTGGCTTGATATGGTCCTTACTATACGTTGTACTCGAATGTATGTAGATATAGGAATTTTCTGTAAATGTGGGAAATTTATACACGTTTGAGTAATTTATGAACAGGTCATCCATGAAAGACTAATTTGCATATTTTTCGAGTACACATATTTGGCTATTATTGAGGTCACATGATGTCCTGGAGGATGTAATATGAGATGAGAATTATTTTTCGTAAAACTATGTATTTATGTAGATATTTAAAATTTAACATTTTTATGATATTTAGCTTCGAATAAATGAATAATTTCAAATTTGTTTTTATCTATTTTCAGGTTGGATACATTTTTATTGAATTTGCCGTAGAGCCTAAGTAAGTACAAAAAATAGTCTAAGGCCCGTATTTATGAACAATCCTTAACTCAAGGAGACCTTGAGTCAAGGATGCCGAAATTCAATAAATTAAATGTCATTTCCCATACTTTTTCATAGAAATCATTTATATTCAGGAGTCAATGCGTCCTTGATTTAAGGAGAAACTCAAGGAGACCTTCAAATTTTCTATAGTCAACCTCACTTGAAGTCAAGGTAGCTACACACCTTCCTTGAAATATAATATTTCAAGTCTATTGAAAACTTAAGGTCTCCTTGAGTTTCGCCTTAAATCAAGGATGCATTGACTCCTGAATAGGTATAAATGATTTCTATGAAAAAGTATGGGAAATGACATTTAATTTATTGAATTTCGGCATCCTTGACTCAAGGTCTCCTTGAGTTAAGGAATGTTCATAAATACGGGCCTAAGTAATTTTACTAATATTTGGTATTAATTCTGTTTCCAAATCGTGGGTTAGAGTTTTAACTACTTGTGAATGTTTGAGCTACAGACGATTAGAGACTAGAAATCAATATTTATCCCGCTGGGGTTTCTGAACAGTGATAGGGTATATCCTTTCTTATAAGCGTAACCAATGTCCAGTTTAACTTACGCGTCCAACATAAAAAGTTATGTGGCCCTTATTTTGTTGTGAGTAGTTTAGAACTCAGCGCCAACATTAATTCTCTTACGAAGTTATAATTTTTTTTACAGAATAACGGGTCTCTTTTTAAACAGGGTACTACGAATTGCTAGAGACTTACATTTAGCACTGCATTTTACCACAGCAAATACACGCTTTAAAGGTTTTAAAGCTTAATTCTGCGAAATAAATATTTCTGGACAAGTGTGAAAGCTTATCGATTTAGCTATTTTATTTACTGCAGCGATTCGAGTTCGTACCCTCTTTTTTAATTCAGTCTGACATGAGAGTACCGTTAAGCTTCGAACGCGTTATACACTGTAGATTAGATTAGATTAGATTTAGGGAGGGCACAGGCAACAGGGTTGCCCGAGGCACTGCGACCGGTGGTCTATTGTGCCATTGCCCCTACTATGAGTTAGATGAACTCATCCAACCGACTGACTTCGATAAATCGATTCAGCTGGGCCATATTTATAGTGGCGATATCCTCCTCCAAGGGAAAAGCGATACCGAAGCATTCCAAACGGCGCCTTGCTAGCCTTTCACACTCACATAGGATGTGAGAGGCAGTTTCGTCATCAGCTTCACAGAAGCGACAACTAGCGTCGGTAACAATGCGCAAGCGCTTTAAATGTCCGTTTAAACGGCAGTGCCCCGTGAGGAGCCCGCAAATAATCCTTACCCTGTTTCTACTCAGTTTCATCAAACCAAGGGTACGATTGGGTGAGTAGTAAGCAACAAAAAGTTTTGACTGCCTAAGCCCTGGAAGAGATTCCCAGTGTGAGGTGGCCTTGGCTTTTTCCCACTCACTAATTACGTTTCTGCATATACAGAGTGGTAGTCCACAATAAGGTTCTGGACCATAGAAGGGAGTAGTGGATGCTCTTCTTGCGAGCTCATCGGCCTGCTCGTTGCCGTAAAACCCCGAGTGCCCAGGTACCCAAAAGAGGGTGAGACTGTTGAGATTTCCCACCTGTTGGAGAATTTCCTGACAAACCCATACGAGCTTAGATGTGACAGTGAAGCTCGTCAGCGCTTTAATTGCTGCTTGGCTGTCAGTGAAGATTGCTATTTTCTTGTTCATGTAGCCTTTGTCAAGGCATAGTCTAGCACACACCTCGATTGCGTGCACCTCCGCCTGAAACACGGTCGGATGTATTCCCATGGGAATAAAGATATTGGTATTTGGGCCAGTAATTCCAGCGCCAGATCCTGTATCGGTCTTTGAGCCGTCCGTGTAGAATTTTATGGTACTAGGGTGTAGTGATCTGAATCTGTCAGTCCAGTCCGCCCTTTCCCATATAGCTGCACTATAAGATGGATCAAAACGGAGAGTTTTGACCAGATGGTCTGATGGCATATCCAGTAACCTACTGCTATTTAACCATCCCTGTTGAACTGAGTTCAGTGGGGACGCCGCATCACAGGCTTTAAGCCTAATGACGGCTAGCTTTGCCACTGCCTCTATGTGTAAGTGGAGAGGTGGCAAGTTTAGCAGAACTTCCAGGGCGGCAGTGGGGCTAGAAAAGAAGGCTCCAAGAACAGTCAGACAGGCCAGCCTCTGAATTTTATCGAGACACCGTCTCCCGTCAGTGGTGGTTGCTCTTCTCCACCACACGACCGCCCCGTATTCCACAATAGGTCTAACAATTGTCTTGTAGATCCACAGAACTATGTGTGGCTTGATCCCCCATGCCTTCCCCGCATAGCTTCTGCTGATCCACAAGGCCTTAACTGCCTTCTCTGTTACCAAACTGAGATGCTTTTTCCATAGCAGTTTCTTGTCAAGTGTGACCCCCAAATACTTTACAGTTTCTGGCATTGTTAGCCTTGCATTATACATGGAGGGACACTCTAGCGCTTGGAGAGTCCCTTTATTGCTGAATGGTATCACGGCGGCCTTTGTTGGATTGACGCGCAGCCCGTTTGCTGTACACCAATCCTGGACTATGTGCAGAGCACTCTGCAGGACATCCGGTAGGACCTCCTCGAATTTGCCTTTAACCGTGATTACCAGGTCATCCGCATACCCCTGTGTAGAGAACCTAGCTGAGCTAAGTCTCCACAACAATCCATCAACTACCAGACACCACAGGAGTGGGGATAGTACCCCTCCTTGAGGGCAGCCACGAGTGGCTAAAGCAGAAAGGGTAGTATTGCCTATACTGGTAAAGATTATTCTTGACGAGAGCATACGCTGCACCCAGGTAATTATCGTGTTATCGGCTCCTTTGGCTCGTAGTGCTGTTTCTATTGATTTGAAGGAGGTGTTATCGAAGGCGCCTTCTATGTCGAGGAATGCACATAGTGCTGTTTCCTTATTGGACATGGTCACCTCGATCTCTTCTACCAAGCTCTGTAGTGCCGATTCCGTGGATATACACTGTAGCACCAGTAACTATAAAGCTGACCCATATCTGTTTTTAAAAGAAATAAGTAAGTCATAGACCAGTACTACACTCGACATCAAATAAAGCGGGCCACTCGCCACTTTCGAACTCTAACCCAATTTTCTCTAAAAGTATGAGAAACTTGTCGTGCTCTGTGGGTGGCCGTGATCGTTCGGTCGCCACTCTGTGAAATAGACACTCATAGAGAAACGAGTTTCCAAACTCGGCACGACTCGTCGGAAGTTTATTATTCAGAACACGATGATAAGAAATATTCTTATCGTAGAATAATAAACTAACAATGCGACTAGGAAGTGGTATGGCTGACAACCGTATCACACTCCGAATTCAGTTGTCTTTGTAACGTTGATGACTACACACGGTAGTCATCAGTGGCGTAACGTTCCCCAAATTTATTGTGTTCGAAACCGAGATGGGGGCCCTTCACGTCCGATTTCTTACGCCAGGAAAAATTTGCCAAGGATAATCCCAAAGTCCCCAAGGCAAGAGTAAGGAAAATCTTCAGTTTTATCAAGTTCCAAATGTTTTTATTGAGAGGAAATTTAAATTCGTATATTTATACGGGAGAACTTGTACGATCATACGCATACCTATATGTTTATCACAAAACCCAAGAGAAGCGCCGAAAAGATAGTGGTCCCACATACCGGCGTAGCAGTCATTGATCCTAGACTACAGACTAGTGATTGCCCAAGATCTGCGGATCACAACAGCTAACTCACATCGTCACGTAGAGTTTTGACGATCCTGAGCAAGTCAAACGACCAGCAGCCATAAGCATTTCCATGTCCATGTCCATGGCGAACTAAATCGACTAAAATCAAATGCGTAGTAAAACTCCTTCAAAGATCAATATTCGTATAAGCAAACATCCAAGAAGTTGATATTGAGACAGATATATACTTAAAAGCTTGGTGAATGCTTGGCAATTTGCAAGCCAATTGTGAAGTTGCGGCTCTTTGGTATAAGCAAATTTCAATACTACGAAGTCCTTAAGCTACTCTGTACACAAATTTGAATGTTTTGTCTTAGATTCTGCAGCTTGCACGATTTCCCCGGAAATTATAAAAACGAGACCGAGGCTAATTTCGGGCGCGGCCGAAATTTGAATACCCTTCACTCTCCTCGGGCTAAAAGTTTTTTGGGGCAAACCTATGACTTGTATTTAATCCTTCCCCATTCTTTTCCTTCTGTTTTCGCATAATATTTGATATTGACAAATTCTGTGGCGTCGATAAAACAATATTTGTGTGAGGGTTGGTTGGAATAAGTGGTAAAATAAAAAAAAATATCTCAGAAAACTTTATTGGGGGGATGCGGGAGCATGGCCCCATAGTACGATTCCATTTGTTTTACTTTTTTTTTGTTTTGATAAAGACGCATTGAGGTTTTTTTAAATTGGTGTAGAAAAAATGTTTCTTAGAAGATCCAAAATGGGGAGGTTGGGCTTGTATGGTAGCCCCAAGACTCCGATTATTTATGGCATCAATTGAAGTGCACTTTTACGAGTTTTGGTTGAGAGTGGTGCACAAATAAAAAATTTGTTCGTAGAAGAACTCAATTTAGGGGGTTGGCTTTGTATGATAGCCCCATGACCCCATCGTCCGATTCCATTCATTTTTACACATGTTTTGTGGCATCAAATGAAATGCACTTTTATGAGGTTTGATTGAAATTGGTGGACAAATAAAAAAGTTTTTCTTAGAAAAACTCAATTTGGGGGCTGGGTTTGTATGACAGCCCCATGACCCCACAGTCTGATTCCATTTATTCTTACATATATTTTGTGGCAGCAATAGAAACACATTTGTGTGAAATTTGGTTCAAATTGGTGCACAAATGAAAAAGTTTTTCTTAGAAGAACCTAATTTGGGGGGTTAGGTTTGTATGGCAGCCCCATGACCCCATGGTCCGATTTGATCCATTCTTACATATGTTTTGTGTTATCAGTAGAAACACATTTGTGTGAAATTTCGTTGAAATTAGTAAACACATGAAAAAGTTTTTCTTAGAAAAACCAAATTGGGGGGGTTAGGTTTGTATGGCAGCCCCATGACCCCACGGTCCGATTTTAGCGATTCAAACATACAAACTGCCTGCAATGAAAAGAAACATGTGTGCAAAATTTCAGCTCGATAGCTTTTAAAACGGCCGAGTAAAACGCGTAGCAACAGACGGACAGACGGACAGACGGACAGACGGACAGACGGACAGACAGACAGACGGACATCGCCCAATCGACTCAGCTCGTCATGCTGATCATATATATACATATTTTATATGGTCGGAGATGCTTCCTTCAATGCGTTACAAACTTCATGACAAAGTTAATATACCCTTTACTCTACGAGTGAAGGGTATAATGAGTGTCTTCAAAAGAACAGTTACGTAAAATTCTATCAATCAAAAATTTCCTTATATTTGTGGATGTGGGGGCCCCTCTGGCCTGGGGCCCGTGTTCCGCTGAACACATTGAACACCGTACGTTACGCCACTGGTAGTCATCAACGCACCATGCTCCACTAGGAGTTACGGTAATGAAGAGATGAGAAACTTAGAAGTATGAAAATTATATCTACAGAAAGTGCGTTAAATGCCAATTTAAATGACTATCAATTTGATATAAAGTTCCGTAAACTCACATTGCGGATCACAACAGCTAACTCGTACAGACAGATGATACAGATCTATACTTAAAAGCTTGGTGAATGCTTGGCAATTTGCAAGCCAATTGTGAAGTTGCGGCTCTTTGGTATAAGCAAATTTCAATACTACGAAGTCCTTAAGCTACTCTGTACACAAAATTGAATGTTTTGTCTTAGATTCTGCAGCTTGCACGATTTCCCCGGAAATTATAAAAATGAGTGTCTTCAAAAGAACAGTTACGTAAAATTCTATCAATCAAAAATTTCCTTATATTTGTGGATGTGGGGGCCCCTTTGGCTTGGGGCCCGTGTTCCGCTGAACACATTGAAGACCGTACGTTACGCCACTGGTAGTCATCAACGCACCATGCTCCACTAGGAGTTACGGTAATGAAGAGATGAGAAACTTAGAAGTATGAAAATTATATCTACAGAAAGTGCGTTAAATGCCAAATTAAATGACTATCAATTTGATATAAAGTTCCGTAAATTCACATTGCAATCAAGCTGTAATAAAATTAACAGTTGGTAATAAAATTTGCCATGAACATAATTAGGCGAAAATAGAAAAAATACCGGCGTACAGAGGGCTGCGCCCGCAATACGAGGGTTTTTTGGAATTTTGATGCATAGTGAATATTTTTTATAGATATATTTTATAAGCAATAGATAAGAATTGTGCACAACATTAATGAAATGCTTCCTGTAAATCTATTTTTGGATTGGTCTAAATAAACGCGTTTCATTCTGTTCCACCTATAATTAGACCAATCCAAAAATAGATTTACTATTTACCCAGTCTGTATAAAAGTACTCCAAGGCAAATCTACAGGATTTTTTCGATTTCAGATTTCTGATGGCCTTTGAGCAAAAAGAAACTCAGGCAAACATAAGGATGGCTTGGCATTATATCTTAACTGAATTATTAGCTGTAAATCTACTGTTACTGTTTTTTAAATCAAGGAAAACCAACTTATATGAAATGATTCCATTGTGTCCCCTGACATTAGAGCCCACGCAAGCTTTCCTATGAGTATTGAACAAGTATACTTTTGCAGCTTTTCCGGGACACCCTGTTAACTTGGTCCTACAAACTTCAAAAATATTTGTGGCAAACACTATTACCATTCTATGTATTTCCACCAAATTCCATGTACATTGTTTCATCAAGTTAAAAGATATGCATTGCTTAAGAGGCTTCCCTTGTATTGTGAAAGGCCCTTACTAAATACTTACTTGGCAATATTTCCGGTTTGGATACAGTTATTCGAATGAAAATTCGTAGACATATTCCCTGTGTAATTGTCTAAAAACCCTTAGCAGAATTTTCATATTTGGAAACCTATGAGGGGCTACACACGAACAAATTTAAATTTTACAAATTTACTGTTATTTACTTTTCCTTACCAAAAGTCGACAGTCTTAATATTTAACGTGTATAAGGCCATACTGACCAATCTTTGTGCAAAGTTTCATATCGATCCCTATAACGGTTTAGAAAAACGGAGCTCGAAAAAGAAGTTTAACTTTAAACGCCAATAACTTTTTTACCGTTACTCGAAAATGGAAATGGAAAAATTTAACTGATATGAGATGTACTCGTCTAGATCTTTGATTTAAATACCCATACGTTAATCTCCGATAAAAACTAAAAAAGTCGACTTTTTTCAAACGTTCGGGACACCCTGTTATCTTCTTCCTACCAACTTCTAAGGTATTTGTGCCAAAGACTGTAACCATTCTACACATTCATACGGAATTTCATGACAATCGGTTTAACCTTTCGCGAGTTATTTAGTGAACAGACGGACGGACGGACGGACAAAATCGATTTTACAAGGGTTTTTTGAAAAAAATTCTAAAAAACCCTAAAAATAAAAAAACAACACTATGTTTTTGGCAGCTCACGCGGGTTTCGTGTCTTGTGTTACTGTCAAACATGTTCAGTGTAGTCTATAATTTAACCATGAATCGACTTATAAACGAACAATGTTTGCAGATTATTGAATTTTCGTATTCGTTAAGAAAGTGCATCAGTGTTCAGCGACGAAGCTCATTTTTGGTTGAAGGGATACGTCAACAAGCAAAATTTGCCATTTTTAGAGTGAAAATCAGCCAGAAGCATTGCAAGAATTGCCAGTGCATTCCGAAAAAGTCACTGTTTGGTGTGGATTATGGGCCGGTGGACCATTGGATCATTGGACCGTACTTTTTCAAAGACGACGAAGGCCGGAACGTTACTACCGTGCGATGATTACAAACTTTTTTTGCTCAAAATGGAAGAGCTGGACTTGACTGACATGTGGTTTCAACAAGACAGTGCCATATACCACACAGCACGCGAAACCATGGCCCAATTGAGAGGCGAGTTCGGTGAACAGTTTATTTCACGTTTGGGGCCGGTCAATTGGGCTATGTTAGGGCTCATGTCTATAGTGACAAGCCCGCAACGGTTGACGCACTGAAGCCAATATTGGAGAATTTACTCGTATTCGTGAGATACCGGCCGATATGTTGGAGAGAGTATGCCAAAATTGGCAATTGGTTGCGCGGTCAACTACACTTACGGTCAAAAGTATCGACTCAACCTAAAAGCGCGTGTATTTGTACGTGTTTTTCGAAAAGTATAGCAGTTATCCATAAAAATCGTATGTCATTGAAAAGCTTAAGGCCTCAGCTTTACGTTGGTACCATTTTAACCAATATTTGGTGAGCACTTTTAAAATTGATGCTCTTTGAACGAAAACGTAGCGAAAATGAGCAAATATGAAAATGGATTTTGGTTAGGTTTTTTGCAAATAAAACAAAAACTGTTGGAAAATAAGTTAAGTATTTATTATTTTAGTATTTGGTATTGCCTCCTCTTGCTCTAATGACAGCTTTCAATCGATTCTGCATTGATCTGATCAAGTTGCTGATAGTATCTTGAGGAATACCGGTCCACTCCTCTAATACGGCTGCCCTCAACTCTTCAGTGGACGAAGGGACTGGATTTCTGGCTCGGACTCTTCTCTTGAGTTCGTCCCATAAGTGTTCAATGGGATTGATGTCGGGACTGCGCGCAGGCCAGTTAAGTGATGACATATTGGCTTCATTCAAGAACTGCCGAGTGAGGCGCGACGCATGACACCGGGCATTGACGTGCATCAAAGTAAAGTTCTCGCCAATAAATGCTGCATAGGGCACAACGTGGACACGGAGAACATCGGTAACGTATCGCTCAGCTGTCAGCCCTCCTCCTCGGCCTCCTGCGGGCACGAATACGAGATCCGTTTTTCCCTCCAATGAAATGCCAGCCCACATCATACAGGAACCGCCGCCGTATGCAACCGTTTCAGTGAAACAGCACTGCGCAAATCGCTCAGTTGGACGCCTGTAGACTCGACATCTTCTGTCACTGCCATGCAGACACATTCTCGACTCGTCAGTGAACAATACTGAGCTCCATTCCGTATCGCTCCAAGTAAGATGATTACGAGCAAATAAGAGGCGCGCTTGTCGGTGTCGTGCAGTCAATTTGGGGCCCCTGGCAGGCCGTCTTGGAGTGATATTCGCTTCCCTTAATCGTCTCCTTACCGTGCGGTCACTGACAGCTACTCCGCGAACACGCCTCAGGTTCCGCTGCGCAGCAACACCCGTGAGGAAACGATTTCGTAACGTACTTGTTACAATGAAACGGTCGTCTCTCTCTGAAGTGGATCGAGGGCGGCCCGTTCTTGGTCTCGAATTAAAGCTACCAGTCTCTCGAAATCTCCTGCTAACTCTCGAGACAGCAGTCTGACTCATTCCAAGACGGCGAGCGACGGTTCGCTGACTATGATTCTCCGACAATAGGGCTACGACTTGTGCCGCCTGATCTGGCGTCGTATCCATTGATGAGAAAACAGTGATTGAAATTACTTCAGAGGTAAGTTACCTAACTTTCCTGATGCAACTGATAATGAGAAACCGATTACGGGCGCTTTTATAGGGGTAGTTTACCTGACCTGACCTTTACCTGAAACTTCAAGTTTTCTGGGTTTTTTGTTACAAGTGGCAATGATTTAAAAAGTGCAAAGAAAATGTTGATAAAAAGGGTACCAACAGGTAGCTAAGGTTTCGAACTTTTAAACGACATACGACTTTTATGAATAACTATCATACTTACCAAAAAACACGTACAAATACACGCGCTATTAGGTTGAGTCGATACTTTTGACCGTAAGTGTAGTTACGGAAGTAGGTTTACTACCTCTGTTGAAGATGCTGAAATTCAAGGAGGAAAAAGTTTCTAATATGTACTCACCTCTTGAATTTATGTCAGTGCTTCCCCAGACCGTGGTGGTGTGCATTGGCATCACAACCGACCAGCAGAAGTGGTTTGGTCTTACCACAAAAGTCCGCTAGGCCTTTAAGTCGTGTTGCTGGAACTTCCTCATCGCCTGGGAAGTAAGCTGACACCACCACGAGCTTCGTGTTGGTGTCGTCATTGAGAGTAACGCAGATAGCTGTTAGATCTCCGTCGCTGAATTATGTAAGATATACATATGTATAAACTTAATGCTATTTCTGATTAGTATACATGCTGGAGGTCTGCTCGTGCTTGTATCATATATGACTGAGGACCCGCTCACCTTGAGTCCTTTAATTTCTCCGCGTAATTGCCAGGGTTCCTGAATGAGCGCCATTCCCAGGCTCTCCCTGGTGAACCTATGGCCACTACCGTATCCGAGGCTGCAATGGTGTGATGCAGGTTGGCCTGCAGCACGCCCAGGGATACGCTAGTCGTCGGGTTCATCGGAGTCGTCCACGTGATCGAAACCCTCTGGTGCTAGATCCCCTTCTTCAGTCTCCATGTGTATCACGGTTTCTGAGAGAGGGGATTGAGCGTCGTCGCCCTCAACGCAGCCCAGCTCGTCAACCGCTGGTGCTGCAGCAATCTCCTGCTCACTGGGGGTAGTCCGTAGGCTACTTGATGTAGCTGAGCTCTCCGTTACGACTGGAGGTTTTGCAGCTGTTTTGTTGCGTGTCGTGATCTGGTTCCAAGTTTTGGGGTGGAGGGTGACCCTGCTAAATCTATAATTCAGACTGAATTCAGCCTTTATTATGGCCGCGAAGGATACCGGGTCAATCGACAGCGTAGCTGATATGCCTTCGCCTTCCGGTGTTTCACGAAGCACTCTCCAGTCTGCGATGTGGATCCCATCGTTTTGGTTCTCCAGATACTTTAGTGCCTTCTCCGCATTGCACTTCGTGGTGCGCGGAAAGAACACGTTTCCAATCTGGTTGCGCGGAATATCGCTGCCCAGAAACGCCTTGAGGGATGCTCCTGGCCATGGCTTTATACTGCCAGCTTGCTTGGTGAGCCACTCCAATGTGGCTCCGCTTTCACACTCGATCAGGATGTGGCCTGGCCTGAATCGTATTCCGGCGAACTTCGGCTTTACCTGTTTGGCGCTCTCGGTAAGGATTTCCGCCAGTAGCACGTTTCGAATGGACTTCTTTTTAGACCGCTGATTCGGAATTTGATCTTTGACGCCAAAACTAAATATGTATGTACAATTTCTTGTGTGCCTGCTCCAGAATGATTATTCAGTTTTTTCGAAAAAATACTCATCGGATCAGCGCGGTAGAAACACTGAGGTCAATTCGGGTCGCTGACACCTGAAAAAAACCGGTACTCAACAGGTGCTAAAAAACCTGAAAAAGACCGGTATTGAACAGGTGCCAAAAAGACCTGAAAAAAAGGTGATGAAGAAAATAACTGGATATCGGTACATCAAAATATGTGTTGATTAAACACCGGTTTTAAACCGATGTACCGGTGTTAGGAATGGGTTTACATGTGCATTGTGCTGGTAAATTAGCTTTATCCCACTGATGAGCTCTGCCGTCTACGAAAGGAAATGCATACGTTGTTGTGCCTGCCCTTATACTCTCCTGGTACCATTATAGGTCGTGTTTCTTGCGCTTAGCCACATCTTGCGCATCCCTGGTATGCATACCAGGGGTGTCAAACTCAAACCTGGCCGGGCCAAAACAACACTATCTTCGTGTTTGGGTGGCCCGCAGGAGGAACATTTGAAAAACTTTTATATAATCTTATTAGGAAATTGTTTACAGAATATTACTTTTAAGATATGACAGTAAGTCCGGATCACCATAGCGGCTTCGGGATTATCCGTGAGAACTTCCACCTTTCGAAAACCTACTTCAAGAACATTAAAAAAATTGAGACAAGAAGCGAAGACGCGGAAATTTAAGTGATCTTCAACTAACCACTATTCGCAATAAATTTGCGTTAAATTTTGAACAGATATTAGAAGAAGTGGCCAGGTACCCAAAATGTCAAAATAAATGAGCTTCGGTAGACAGGTGGCTAAACGAGCAAAAAGCTGTTTTTGATGTGGCATCAAATTGTCGGGAGTAGTTAGAGTTCCTAAAATACATAGTTTAAGCTATCATAAGCCACTGACTTTCTTACGAGTTTTATTCATTTTTTCCAAATTGAGTTCAACGGCTGAGTTTTTGTCTCCTTACCAATTTCCCAATTGTTCTGTTGACACACATTGTGCTGCTTCGTCATGACCGCGGGACGCAGAGAACTGCGAGGTGGGCCGGATGCAGCCCGCGAGCTACGAGTTTGACCCGTCTGCTATAGAGGCATAAAAGCAAAAGGAGCGGATCTACCAGAATCATATTCCCGTTTTATCGGAGAAATACTCGTCCAATCGTCATGGCAAAAGCATTTATGTCATTTAGGGTCGCTAATTGAAAATTTGAGGACATAACAAGAAATAATGTTTGGGCTTGCCCTCGCCAAAATAGTACCCCTGGTCTCTGCGAAATACTCGGCGCGCCGATTCAATGAGTATGTTTAAGCGTGAAGAAAATCTTAGAGGTTCGGTTGGAAACCAATACCACATTCACCTTACTAAACAATTTATTATTCTTGCGCTATCATATCATGTGGTTGCGAATACTTTTGAATCTTTAGAAGCCAAAAAAACGGACTTGCCCTTCACGTAGGATTAAAGATGAATCTCTTTCATATTTGTGACTCGACTTTTTTTGGATCGAAAAATTTACTCCAAACTCGACATTTACCTAGGTTAAAAAAAGAGCGAACTGCCCATTTCAGTTAACTGAATTCCGCTTAAGCTGGACTCTACCTGACTTGGAAACGAAGTCAATTATCGCACGTCATCAGGAGCATTTTTATGTTGCTCTACCCTATTTGATTTAATCACCTATTTCCTAATGATATTCAATTTCCTGTACATTCCTAACCCACACAACATCGTTAACATTACTGCCCTCATTTTCAACCCTCGCACCATCAACTCACTCAATGCATTAAACAAATTGAAAAAAATAGAAAAAATCGAAATCCTTTCCAAAGCCAACAATATCAAATTGACTCCCTTCTATACATACATATTTACATATTTATTCTTAGCCTGTCGTAACCGTGGAATTCCTGAATAAATAGACTGAATAGAAAAACTCCTTTTTTTCACCGCTTCCGCCATAAATTGCCTTGTCATTATCCTGTTGTCTATTTTTAAACAATACAATAAAAAAGAGAGCAAAGCCATCGAGATTCCGTGCGATAAAAAAATCAATGTATAACTTACACTCGCACCCCCTCTCCGTACTGTAAATATTTAAGGGGGGTGGTATGAGAAGCCGGTGCTCGGTCTCGGCTAACAAGTGGCTCACCTACTTTACCGATTTCCCATAGAAGCTCATGAATAAATGAGAGCACACACAGAACACACACTTTCTCTCTCTTGGCCACAAAGTGCGAGTTAATTAATTCTGTCACGATTCGTCCACCTCATAAAAGGCTCTCGAAAGGATTGCATAAGTAAGTTGGCATTATATGTGTGCTATACGGTAGGCACGCAGCAGGACACAAACTTGAGAGCTGCGGTAGTCACACAAGAGTGAGTGGTTTGGTTCGGTCACGAATAATGACCATGTACTCCCTCCATTGCCAATATCCTGTCATTATCCTTTGGCTTTTTAGTTGTGACATTCTTTTCTAGTATGTTGCTCAACAATGTAGATACTGTTTTGTCAATAATGTGTGTGTGGTGTTGTAATACACCCACCATAATTGCCGGCCAGGACTAAAATATAATCCCGCCGAAACGACAAAACTAATTCTAAAACATTCCCCGCAACAACATCATTTCTGTGGTTTCAATTTACTAATGCCGCAACAAGTTCCATGCTTCGGCGAACTTAACGGCGTGTTCAAATCTCCACTCCCTCCCCGGTGGGCAGTTTAAAAAAAGGTGAATTCTGAACTGGTTCAATGTTTTCGTCCTGGCGGAACTTACGGGACATAAAAACGACGGAACAACGCAATCAATGCGAAGCTGAAACTCTAACCGAGAAGCAA
Source organism: Microchrysa polita (assembly GCA_949715475.1). Lineage (NCBI taxonomy): Eukaryota > Metazoa > Arthropoda > Insecta > Diptera > Stratiomyidae > Microchrysa > Microchrysa polita. Next base: position 15,893,694 of record OX454419.1, read on the forward strand.
GCAAGCAAGAGTATCTACGAACCATAGAACCGGCAATTGTTATTGCCAATAACGAGGTAATTTAGCGATTGTCGAAGATAAAATTATTTAGGAGCACAGGAGCTATGTTCGATGTGCGCTAGGTAGAGGGAATGGTATCGATTACAGCGTTTGGCGTACATATATACCTTCGGAAGAGATGTATAGGTTAGGCATGCATATACGTTTACATTAGCTTGCGCTAGGATCTGAGCAGTTTTCTGTGAAGAAGAATTAAACACTTGTCCATGTTCTCGACGGTAATGGGATGTGGGGTGGATGATGGAACAGTGCGTTCGATAAATATTTGGATGGTGAATGAAACCTTATTTGGATTTTTTTTCCTGTTCACCTGAACTGAAAATCTTTGTTTTTTATGTTAAGAAAATGAATCGGTAAATTTAACACGTTCAAAGTGTGACCCTTTTTCCATCTTACATTGTTTCATGCGTCATATATGACTCATATAAGTGAGTCATATGTGACTCATAGACGTGAACGGAAAGTAAATCAGTGAGAATTGGGCATTTTTTTGGGAAAAATAAATACGAAACTTTTCGAAAAAATTAATTGAAAAAAATAAATAACAAATGTTATCGCTTGTGTTGTGTATTCAGCAAAATTTTGTGATTTTTAGGTGCTCAATGATTTTTTGTCAGACCTCATTCAAAAGCTGTCCAAAAGCTTTCACACTCTACTGTAACCACCCCATGTTGAATCTCAACCCCCCCAACACAAACACGGAAACTATTACAGTACACGACGTTCAAGCCAACATTATTATTTTGTGCGGTTGGGCATTGTGTTAAGGTTCGTGTATAGAGGTCGTGAGTGCATGACTTTGTGTGCTCTGGCTGTAAAATCGTGTTGTTTAGAGAGAAAAGCAACCATGCCACCCTCTGCTCGATAAGTTTACGTACCGTAGTTATTCACAGGGCCAACCAGTATGTATACTTGGGCATAGATTTTCCGTGTATCGATAAATATTTCCCAGCCGAGAGTTGTTTTGCGTATAAATTTAGACTAACTGTATGTTGTATGCCCTCCATCTCTCCAGTAGTTTCCCATACACAAAACCGTCATTCGGAGAAAATGTCGAATGGTGATATAGTTGAAATTTAATTTAAACTTTTGGTCGATTTAACGGATGTACAAGAACATCATTGAATCAAAATATTGGTTAAATACCATAAGCTTATTTTAGGAGACACTACAGCAAGCATAAGGTCTAAATAGGTACCTGTATAGTGTCCGTTTCATGTTTTTCCCTCTGTGGGCCATGTCGTGCCTTTCACGTTCCCTTTCAATTTCAACTCTCCTTAAGTTGTTATTTCAATTTGCCATAACCATTCCATTAGCTAAAGGGGCGGAGTCGTGCAAACAACATTAGTTAAAATTTACCAAGATTAATTACCACCGGACGAACTTGAAAGGGCTAAACCTCGGTTAAACCCGACAACGTGTTCTTATGAAGTACGTTTTTCGGGAGAGGAAATTGTTTATTATTCAATAGGATTTTCAGTGTATTTGATGGCGCATGTTGGATGTAGGGAGCGGCACAATTAATGGAAGTATCGTTTCAGTGAAATAATTTATTTAAACAGCTATAGAGCCAGGTTAGTCAGATTTCCGTCAGCCCTATGTTCGATGTTCGTGTTGGTGGCAAGTTCAATGCGTTGTTAATACATCGGCTTCAACTGATCCTGCGAGTTGTGTGCATCTCTTTAAATGTCCCCGCGATTTTGCTTCACAACACCAGGAGACGCAAAACCAGCTATATCAATTGCATTGTACATAGTTCGTTCTTTATGCGACCGCCGGGTATTAGACCTACCTTACTAGCTTCGTGCTTGGAGGCTTAGTATTTTTAAGCAGTTGCTGTGGGCATACATTTCAACGAAGACCTTAATGTTTCAGTTAATGTTCTGATAACGTGCGGTACAGCTGGTGCAGAATCTAAAGGCTCACTATAACTGGAGCTCCCTGGAACGCAGTGTAACTCCGCAGCCTGTGACTTTTGCTATACCATCAATAAAATTACAATGATGCGTCTTATGCCAAACCCAGCGCAAAAGATCGGTTCAAGATCGGACCACACTGCTAGCAGTTTACTAAATACCGCACAAATAACTAAATTGAATTCCCTCCGTCCCTCCCACCGGCGCGGCGCGGCGTGTGCTTTGCAAAACTTTCATCAAAACTTATACAGATCTTTGTGGCAAGGCCACGTTCGAACATAGTAGTCCGAATATGGAATACAATGGAGCTCCAAATAAACCCTTGAACAATGCAGTTAAACCTAAACCTGAGATGTTCCTAAGACTGTTAAAAGCTTGTCTAGTTTGTTCAATAGAGTGGTTTATGGAAAAAAATTGTTTGACTACGAAATCCGAGCAAAGCGGATAGGGAATATCGTGCCCGCTGTAGCTTTATAACTTGGGTAATCTTAATCGTCGTGAAGTTGCGCCACGACTGAGTGCCGGGACCCATAGAACGGCAGAGGTAGTAAAGAGGCCTCGCATCTAGTAGTATGTAAACTTGGTAAGCAAAACATTTACTCCACACCGCTCGAAGGGCGCTGATTGACGTCAGAAAATCAACACGATTGACCTATTCGAGGTCGTCTTATAAGCCTACAAAGTAGGCACAGACGTTATACACTTGTCGGACATCTGGATATCTGGTTAGATGTCTACACAACCCAAGTTGTATTACCGACCTGTCGATTTGGGCTGGCGGGTAGTTACAGGTGAAACGAGCCTGTAACTATCGAGTCGATATTCGCTAGGCGTAACCTTTAGGAGCCAAAGGAAGATCACACCTGTTTTCGAGTAGTTAGTAGTGAAACCTGAACGTCGGGGATGGGCATGCCCCGGGCATTAAGATCATACCTGAGCTCAATCACTGCACATCAAGGGGTTGGACTCGAGGTAGTAGTGGTGTTATCCAAGCCGCCACCAGCTAGAACCTATGGAGAAGGTTTAAAAGAACGGCATCCTTGCGAAGAAGCACTTTTCGCAACGTAACGGACGGAGGTGTGGCTGTTAAGTGAAATACTCTCAAATAGTAAACGAGGTTGATGCAGACTGACTGTTGATTGCGGGGCCCCTCGATCACCCATTGCGTTTGATGGGACCCGCCAACTTGTTGATGCAGAAGTCTGCGCCGTTATGAAACCTCGGGCGCACGTTTCCCCAATTTGAAGTTTACCTGATTTACTACCTAGCAGTGGTGCTCCTTTCCACCAAAATTTGCTCGTCCGAATGACTGGTGGACAGACTTATCGCGCACATTTTCCCAATTTGAGGTTTACCTGATTCGGGTGTATGTATGTGTGGGGGGTACTACCTAACAGTGGCGCTCCTTTCCACCGAAATTTGTTCGTCCGAAGGACTGGTGGACTAACTTATTGGAGAAATGGGATAGTCATTTTGATGCCTCTAGTTTGCGCGTCGTTTTAACGGAGCCTTATTGTCTTAACCGAAGCCTTAAAAACACTACAATAGGAGGCTGGTAGACTCAATTCACCACAGAAGCGCGTAGGGCTGGGCTGGGTGGGCTGCTGATTAAGGAGTGTGGCTGATAACTGCATCACACCAGGAATTCAGCTCTCGTAGTTGAATGTTGACAAGAAAAAGTATACCCTAAAAATGGGTACAGTTCGAATCGTTTTAAAAATCTATGCTGGTCAGGTGATTCGTTCAACGAGCAGGTTACTAAATCTGATAATATAAGGAGTATTTGATAAATAATATGAACAAGGTAGTTGGTTTTATGACGAACAGAATGCCGAAAAGCTCTCTCAAGAGAGAAAAATGCCGTCATACTACCCTTGCTAAGAGCCTTGGTGAGTAAGTGTAGTAACAGCAGATGGTGGGCAGAAAACTCGATCAGTCTTGCCGTGCTCCATGTTGAACATCCCAGAAATACATTGAGTAGATTTGGAGAAGTAGAGGGGAAATCTAGTTATACGAAAATCGTTGAGCCGACTTAAAGCGGGTAATAGGGACAGGTGATATAGAAAGCTTAAGGAACCAGAGAAAGCAGTACATATTTCCATGCGTGCAGACTAACAACGCGTTGCAAAGATTTATTCTTCGTCCCAGTTTTCATTCCAAATAATTTATGGAACTTCCGGCGTCTCAACTTTTCAACGACTTAACGGACTTAACGACTCCCACGCATTGCTACATAGACCGAACATAAGGTCGCGCCTTATAGGGATCACCTTGGGCACGGTTGCCTTAATACTGAGCTTTTTGAACTTTTGTTGTAGTCAATTCGGATTATTTTGAAAATAAGCTCCCTCTTGAGTCTAATCCTGTTTATGCGGCATAAAGCGTTCCATCGCGTTCACGCCTGAGAACCATCGGTCTCCTATGAAGAAAACGAATTTCGGAGACTAAATTTGGTAGTCATTTTCCCGAAAAAGGGTTTTCTTTGAACATGTAATTGTCCTGTTTTCTATTCGGCAATGACTTCTGAATAGCCGGCGTGATAGTTCCTTTTGGTTAGATTCTTCCCAGGCGCCGGCAATAAACGCCAATCTGGGGGCTTACTTGACTTTTAAGGCTTGATGTTTACATAGTTCTGGCGACGAAGTTCCGCTGTCTGTATCGAATGGGACACAACATTTTAGTGGGTTGTGTCACCACGGATCCGAGGAGTTAGCTGCGGCATGGTTGACTTCTCCCCCCTCTCAATTACATCTGGATCGTCAGTCATATTTGATTTGAGAACGTCTCGCAGCGTTTCAATGGTGGGGAGGAAGTTGCTGTGTGCGAGTGTGTAAAAACTCGAATCGCAACCTATGGGGAAAGGTCAAAAGCGAGGCATCCCTGCGAAGAATCATACTTTCCTAATATTGTTCGGTTAAATCTACCTTGTCCGTAAGGAAGGGTGCCAATGGCAAACGAGCAAGACCGACTGGCTGATTGTGAGGCCTTTCTACCACCACTGCCGTTCCGTACGTCCTTCTATCTAGTTGATGCACAACTCCACGCTGTTACGAAGCCTCGCCCTCACGTTTCGCCCATTTGGGGACCTACCGCCATTTATGCCCATAGCAGTGCTCCTTCCTGGGCATCAAACGACACTTGCGCTACAGATATATGACCTCTGTTGGCCCTGAACTAGCAGAAAAATTGCTTGCTTCCTAGTGACTTATCGGGAGAGCTACACATTTTACACTGTAATCGACACAAGCCTTTTCAGCCAAAGAGGGTCTTCCCGGTTCATACGAGAGGTAACATGAAAACAATGAGTTTGACGCTAAAAACAACGACAGCACCAATGCCAGTGTCGAACCATAGCTATACCGATATACACTCCGAGACAAAAAAAAAAACGGAAAATTGTTTCTTCCATAATTTTCCATAATACATGATTGTAACGAAAGATCTTAATCCCCAATGAACGACTATGTAGTCCTTTTCCACGGGGCCATCTCCGCTATCTCGTTACAGCCCCCCAAATTAACCGCTTGTTTTCTGTACTAGATGATAGCACCAAGCTGAAATTACAGTTGACGTAATTGTGTGTTAAATTATGAAATTGATGTCAATCGAAAGATCCCTCCCGATGGATCAGAAGTCCTTTTGCCCAAAATCACATTCGTTCCCCCACTGCAGCCCTCAAAATTAACCGTTTTCAGTACAGGGATGTTATTTCGCACGAGTCTCCATACAAAACTGAAAACGACCAATTTAGAGGACTGCAGCGGGAGACTGATCCGCTACTACAGATCCCAATATTTCTAGGTACACGTCTCAACGACGAAAGAGTTTGTGGAGTTAGTTAAACCCAGTTACTTCAATTGGTTGGCCTCGTACTTGAGACTAACATCACCAATGCTTACCAGTGAAGGATGATTGCTATCAAAATTGCACTCGAGGAGCATGTCTGTATTGAAGGATACGATTCGGTGGTAAATATTCATGAATGAGGATACCTCAGTACGCGGGTCGCCTTCAACGAACATATAGGCCATCGTCATCGTCATAAGCACTTATACAGTCGGACAGATAAAGCCCGTCATCTATCAACAGGCTCTAAACAAAGGTGTCTTGAATAGAGCCCTGCGGACAACCACGCGATGCATGCTTAGCCACCACCTGTAGTGATAGATGATGGTGAAAAGGCTATAGAGTGCAGTGATACTATCAAATGATAAGATGTGGATTCGGGTGGAGGCCAGGTAGAACTGGTCGTTTATTAACAATGTCTAGTATGTACTTAGACTAACTTAAGATCTAGTTCAATTACAGTTCAATGTATTTATGTTGTAGGGATGAGTAAAATCCATGTAAGCAATCTCTACACCACCTTATAGGATGATTCGATTGGAACAAGTCGAGTATACGATCCTGGGAGAGTACAAAGCGAAAACAATGGCCAAAGGAGAGAGAAATTGATTCATTGAGAGATAGAGAGAGAGAGTGATCGTGCTCGTCATAGATAGCCCAGTTTGACCCCCAAAAACACCTCAGAAAAGGGTGAAAATCTCATTTTTCCGTTTTCGCTCATAGAGTGAAAGGTTAACTTTGTCATGAAGTTTGTAATGCATTAAAGGAAGCATCTCCGACCATATGAAAAGTATACATATATGATCAGCATGACTTGGGGTTTCGATTGGGCGATGTCCGTCTATCTGTCCGTCTGTTGCGACGCGTTTTACTCGGCCAATTTAAAAGCTATGAAGCTGAAATTTTGCTCAAAGGCGTCTTTTTGCTGCAGGCAGTTTGTATGTTTGAATCGGTAAAATCGGACAATATGGTCATGGGGCTGCCATACAAACCCAACTCCCCAAATTTGGTTCTTCTAAAAAACACTTTTTTATTGGAGTACTAATTTCAATCAAATTTCACAAAAATGTGTTTTTGTTAATAACACAAAACATATGTAAGAATGGATCAAATCAGACCCTGGGGTCATGGGGCTGCCATACAAACCCAACCCCCCAAATTAGGTTCTCCTAAGAAAAACTTTTTTATTTGTGCACTAATTTCAACCAAATTTCACTCAAATGTATTTCTAATGATAACACAAAGCATATCTAAGAATGGATCAGATCGGACCTTGGGGTCATGGGTCTGCCATACAAACCCAACCCCCCATTGTGTTTTTCTAAGAATTGTTTACACCAATTTGACAAACCCTGGAATTAATGTGTCTTAATCAAAGCAACGAAAAAGGTCAAAACAAATGGGGTCGTACTATGGGACCATGCTCCCGCATCCCCCAATAAAATTTTCTGAGTAAATATTTTTATTTTCCCACTTATTCCAACCAAACCCCATACAAATATTGTTTTGTCGACGCAACGGAACTTTTGTGAAGACAGAAGGAAAATAATGGGGGGGGGGGGTTAATACAAGTCGTAGGTACGCCCGAAAAAACTTTTAGCCCGAGGGGAGCGAAGGGTATCCAAATTTCGGCCGCGCCCGAAATTAGCCTCGGTCTCGTTGTGTTTTATTTCTGTCCGACATTTTGTTATTTCATTATTTAAGGGCGACATTATCTGTGGGCTGTTAGTGGATAAGGATCAAGGTCGAAACAAAGTATCGACAATTTTTCAGCATCCTGGTTCTCTTGATAGCAGAAGAAAATTCTGCGACTAAAATGGAAGCTTCTCTAACAAATCGAACCGAATACATATGCTTCACCACTCGCTTCTCCTAATTTAACCATTACGTCTCGGTCGATGCAATCTTGAAGTTTTTAGTCTTTTTGTACCGAAAAAGTTCGATACTTGACTCTCTCTGCCCATCCTTTCCTTGTTTCCGCCATTGAAGTAGTTTATACCATAAACTGCCAACAAATCCCAAAATAATGTACACACACCTCCCAACGGAGACATTTCGTCAATATGTATGACTTTTATGTGTTTTGATTTCCGGACACCATTTATATTTCGGCAACGACGATGACATGACATTCATTTTATAGGTAAAAGGAGGCGTTGTATCCGTATACTAGTAAGTAGTTGCTGCTGACGAAGCCAATTATTTTAATGGCGGCCGCTGCTTTCTGCACTCTGGGACGTCGATTGCGACGTTCTATGTATGCTGAAATCTGGGTCAACGGTAGGTGAGACCTTTTAACGTTTGCCAAGAATTTGTCAGAATTTTTGGACTACATCGTTCTTCAAAAATATTCTCGGAAAATATGCTTGCTTAAACTCTTCCGCTTTAAGTCCTTGAAAATTCCTATCGTTTCGTACATTATAATGGAATATGAATAATTCCTGGCATACAGAAACGCATATCGGTCGTCTCTCTGCGCGTAACATTCAAAGACGCACACAACTCTTCAGTATTTTTTCTTTGAATTCTTGATAATCTTGAATCGCTTATATGAATGCCCATGTACCTCCCTCGCCCTCATTTTTTCTTTTTTCTTTTAGAAAATGTGAATATTACGCATTTTTTCCATCCAAGTCCAATGTGTTCCTTACATCCTTTTCTATCCATACTACAAGGCGGGCATATGGTATGAAACGCATTTCTGTGCCATATCGTGCGTCGTCGGTCGTCGTTGTCGGCAAAATTGCAACGTACAAAAGGAGAATAAGCAAAATCCAGCCACTTGAAAATCGAAAGCTTAAAGCAAATATTGTATTAGAGTACGAATATACGAGAGAAACGAGTATAGCAAGGACTATACGATATGGATGACAAAGAAGCGTATCCTTGTTCTCTCGTCGAATATGGGCAAAACGCATCGGATATGGTGTGTGCTTCATCGACAATAGAAAAAATCTAGTCCATGTATGGAACGAGATACGAGACTTCCTTCTATAGCACACTACTCCTTTATGGGTCTTGTAGCCAACAGGATATACAAACCATATAAACTACACGCATCGACGATGACATGTTTCTGTGTATCAACTAGCGAAAAAAAATGAAAGAATAACATGCATACCATAGCTGGAGAATGGCCGGAACTATAGAAACCCCGAGGTTCAGCAGCAAAAAAAAGGACACTCTTGTTATCCACCAAGTGGAAAGATGTTTAAACGACTTATTAGCTTCTCCAGTATGCTGTATGTGCGTTGAGCGGATTGAATATGCGGAGAAGAAGAGACGGAAAGAGAGAAGCAGGAGGGGAATGTCGTGCGACTGTATCGTTTTGTCCTTGCGTCAAGTGGGCCTATACACGATTCCGTTTGACAGGATGATACGCAATAAATGATACATGCATACATGAAGCCAATATCATCGTAGCTGGAGAAAGGAATCTTTTAATTGACAGTGATTGAAGACTTGGAATGCGGAAGGTTCTCCCCGCTTTTCGATTAATTCAATTGGAAATTGCTGGATTTACGCATCTGATGTGTTTGGAATGACTCGTGGATATTATGGGTAATGTTATTTTTAGTGATGGGATTTGTTGGGTCATTATGGAACTGAATTGATGTATTTAAGCCAAATTTTGACACTGTGAGGTCATGAGATAGTTAGAGAGAGAGAGAGATAAAAAGTAAAAAAGACAGATTGAGAGAGAGCAAAGAGAGAGAAAATACAGAAAGAGCAGTAGAGCCCGAATCAGTGCAGCTCACTGAGAAAAAAAACAAGGAAAATACAAGAAAAAATAAAGAAAAAGGGAAGAGAGGGAAAGGGATAGAGAAAGAGGAAGAGAGGAATAGAGAGAATCAGGCATAAATTGCAACATATTGGGGTTGCGTATGTTACACCTTTCTGGGTTGTAATTTATTAAAGAACGCCAACGAAATGCCGAAGAATATTTTGAATGTGCAATGAGTTGGCGGAGCGAGATTGCATGGACGACCGAGAGCTCGCTGGGAGCACTCAGTAGGCTAGGACGTCCACCAACTGCTGGGCTTTTGAAACTGCAGAACAAGGTCGCGTGATCGCGACAATTGAAGGTCAACGATTCAGGTGACTAAAGGTACGTGTTCGTAGAGACGACTCATGTGATGATCGCTTGGCAATCGTAATTCTGCATCCAATTCCGTGCCATATTTGCATATTTTTTTAATGGTGCTACTTTCTTTGTATCGTCTATGACCTAAAGGAACATATGTATACGTATAGAAAATAAACGCTCAGAACTGGTGGTTTAACTATGATTGCTGAGCGATGATCACATGAGTCGTCTCTACCAACTCGTACCTTAAAGGTACGTTGTGCTCGACACGACTGCATCGGCTCTAGCGACAGCGACTCGCTCATTTCATATAAAAACTCGTTTTTAGAATGAGAGAAAAATGAGTTTTTATATGAAATAAGCGAGTCGCTGTCACTAGAGCCGATGCAGTCGTGTCGAGCACAACGTACCTTAAGGCACCACATCGGATAACGGCGCCACTTTGATGATTATGAAAATAAACTACCGGAATGGTATATCTAAACAAAGGTTGTCATTCTCTGACAATTATCCGTTATCGCAATTCCGTGCACTGCTATAAAACCCTTCAAGCCATATATCCTTGCACGCAGCGCTATCGCACTCTCATCTCTACAGACACACACGGTTCATCCGCTTTGAACAAAACTGTGCGTAAAATGTGCAATCTCACCTACGGCTGGTTCTCAAGAAATATCCAACCATCATAAATGCATATGCATATCTACGAAACAGCAGCGAAAATATATCTTCACATATCCATATGTTTGTATCCTTCTTCCTTTACGCTGACGACGAAACGACTACGCCGGATTTCAATCTGCCTTTTCCGGATGTCATTGCCACCAGCGTACTCACTGAGTGTTGGCTGGGTGAATTTCTCTCTCTAAACTTCCATGCGATGTCGACGACAACGAGCGACACCTATGGCATGACTCCTACACACTCCACTCGTATCTATAGACAACGGAGATCCTTAGATAGTACAGCTCAGTTATAAAGGATGCGATAAAGCTGGCGGAGGAAGTTTGCAATTAGAGGCATACACACAAACGATATGCGAAAGGTAAATGTAGGTTAAGGTCAATATATATCTCGGAGATTGAAAAGTAAGGATATGAGGATGTCGAGCTGAGCCGACAGAAGTCACGTGTGTACGAAGAGTCGTTTGATTTTCAGATATGTGTGCACTTTATTGAATAATAAATCGAGAGAAAGTTAGATCCTTTGTTTGTCAGGAGGGTTTTGTTTTGTCTTTTGAAATCAGAACTTTAAAGTGAAGGATGGATATTTTAGTTTCATTCTTTTTTGTACATTCTCGTCGAGGTTTTATTAATACACTTACGGTCAAAAGTATCGACTCAACCTAATAGCGCGTGTATTTGTACGTGTTTTTTTGGAAAGTATGATAGTTATTCATAAAAGTCGTTTGTCGTTTAAAAGTTCGAAACCTTAGCTACCTGTTGGTACCCTTTTTATCAACATTTGCTTTGCACTTTTTAAATTATTGCCACTTGTAACAAAAAACCCAGAAAAATTGAAGTTTCAGGTAAAGGTCAGGTCAGGTAAACTACCCCTATAAAAGCGCCCGTAATCGGTTTCTCATTATCAGTTGCATCAGGAAAGTTAGGTAACTTACCTCTGAAGTAATTTCAATCACTGTTTTCTCATCAATGGATACGACGCCAGATCAGGCGGCACAAGTTGTAGCCCTATTGTCGGAGAATCATAGTCAGCGAACCGTCGCTCGCCGTCTTGGAATGAGTCAGTCTGCTGTCTCGAGAGTTAGCAGGAGATTTCGAGAGACTGGTAGCTTTAATTCGAGACCAAGAACGGGCCGCCCTCGATCCACTTCAGAGAGAGACGACCGTTTCATTGTAACAAGTACGTTATGAAATCGTTTCCTCACGGGTGTTGCTGCGCAGCGGAACCTGAGGCGTGTTCGCGGAGTAGCTGTCAGTGACCGCACGGTAAGGAGACGATTAAGGGAAGCGAATATCACTCCAAGACGGCCTGCCAGGGGCCCCAAATTGACTGCACGACACCGACAAGCGCGCCTCTTATTTGCTCGTAATCATCTTACTTGGAGCGATACGGAATGGAGCTCAGTATTGTTCACTGACGAGTCGAGAATGTGTCTGCATGGCAGTGACAGAAGATGTCGAGTCTACAGGCGTCCAACTGAGCGATTTGCGCAGTGCTGTTTCACTGAAACGGTTGCATACGGCGGCGGTTCCTGTATGATGTGGGCTGGCATTTCATTGGAGGGAAAAACGGATCTCGTATTCGTGCCCGCAGGAGGCCGAGGAGGAGGGCTGACAGCTGAGCGATACGTTACCGATGTTCTCCGTGTCCACGTTGTGCTCTATGCAGCATTTATTGGCGAGAACTTTACTTTGATGCACGACAATGCCCGGTGTCATGCGTCGCGCCTCACTCGGCAGTTCTTGAATGAAGCCAATATGTCGTCACTTAACTGGTCTGCGCGCAGTCCCGACATCAATCCCATTGAACACTTATGGGACGAACTCAAGAGAAGAGTCCGAGCCAGAAATCCAGTCCCTTCGTCCACTGAAGAATTGAAGGCAGCCCTATTAGAGGAGTGGAACGGTATTCCTCAAGATACCATCAGCAACTTGATCAAATCAATGCAGAATCGACTGGAAGCTGTCATTAGAGCAAGAGGAGGAAATACCAAATACTGAAATAATAAATACTTAACTTATTTTCCAACAGTTTTTGTTTTATTTGCAAAAAACCTAACCAAAATCCATTTTCATATTTGCTCATTTTCGCTACGTTTTCGTTCAAAGAGCATCAATTTTAAAAGTGCTCACCAAATATTGGTTAAAATGGTACCACGTAAAGCTAAGGCCTTAAGCTTTTCAATGACATACGATTTTTATGGATAACTGCTATACTTTTCGAAAAACACGTACAAATACACGCGTTTTTAGGTTGAGTCGATACTTTTGACCGTAAGTGTAGTTCAAATATTTTTTTTAATAAAATTTTTCAAATATTTCATAATGGCTCAAAAATACCCACTGTCTGTCAATGAGCGCAGCGTAGCAGTGTTTAGCCATTTTTTATGTTGGTCGCATATAATGGAGGCGTCCATAGCTTACTTTTGCACGAGCGCTGATACAAGAACCATGGGTGGCCAAGGGCCGAATTTGTGGACTAAATATTAATTGCGGTAAGTTGATTTACGACAGGTCAGTGGACCGCCCTCGGGCGGCGCTCGTTATTGACAATTATGTCAGTTTTTACCACTAACCGACTTTATTTCCAGAGATTTACCAGCCGCTCTGGTCAACGTAGCCGCTACGTACGGTAGCCAGGAAGTAGTCATTGCATCTGCCTACTTCCCAGCTGACGATGACTCTATTCCACCTGAGAGAGTCTCCAGCTTGATTGACTCTACTACTGCAGGACTAAAGCCGACCATTTATAATCGCTTGTGACGCAAATGCCCACTACACTGTATGGGGCAGTACGGACGTTAGCATGCAGTACGGATGTTCACGTTTTAAGCCTCAATCGCAATACTCCGTTCCGTTCCATTCCGTCAATCATCCAATCAGTTCCGTTTTGTCAAAATATTAGTTCAAAGCACAATGCTCCGTTCCGTTCTGGCTGGCAGTTGTCATACGTTTTGTCGGAGTTTCTTGAAATGTTAGAATTGTTTTTTCATTTATACTTACTGTACCTAATGTACGGCTTCCATGTACTACTCGTCATCCATATCCATATCCGTTTGTTATGCTCCTGAACTGTCATTTTCCAAAAAGTGAGGTTATGTGATCCGTAATAGTTGAATTTTGGTCAGCTCTTCCGATCCGTTCCGTTCCGTTACAACCATTGTGTGCATTTACATGCCCATTCCGTAAGGTCTACTTTTGACAGCTGAACGGAACGGAACGGAGTATTGCGATTGAGGCTTTAATGTCTGAAAACGTGTTCGTCAACAACCTCAACAAACCCATCTTCATCACCACAACACAGGAGGAGGTTCTTGATCTCACTTTTGCCAGTGGACCAATCTCAGAGTTCGTCTCCGACTGGCATGTATCAAGTACTGGAGGAACCAGTGTGAAGCAATTCAGTCTTTACCTGAGGCCGCTCGCCTTCACAAAGTCCTTTCCAGAAGCAACTTCAACGGAGTTGGGTTGCTCAAATTCTCGGACGGTTCGTTAACGGCTGATCCTAGATTTAGATTTAAAATGGGCTGTGGCTGTATGGTAGCCCTGGGCACTGCGACCGTTGGTCTATTGTGCCATTGCCCAAACTATGGGTTAGATGAACTCATCTAGCCGACTTCTTTCGATAAACCGACTAAGCTGGCCCATGTTCAAAGAGGCGATATCCTCCTTTAAAGGGAGCATAATGCCGAAGCATTCCAAGCGGCGCATTGATAGCCTCTCACATTCACAAAGAATGTGCGCAGCCGTTTCTTCGTCAGCCTCGCAAAAACGACAGCTCGCGTCGGTAACAATGCGCATGGTCTGTAAGTGTTCATTCAGACGGCAGTGCCCCGTGAGGGGCCCGTAAGTCATCCTAACCTTGTTTCTACTCATGTTTATTAGACTTAGGGTACGTTTAGGTGGCAACGAAAATTTTTGACTGCCGAAGCCCGGGAAGAGTTTCCCAGTGTAAGGTGACTTTGGCTTTTTCCATACTCACTTATTACATTTCTGTATGTACAGAGTGGTATCCCACAGTAGGGTTCTGGGCCAATGAGGGGAGTGGCGGATGTTCTCTTTGCAAGCTCATCGGCCTGCTCATTGCCTTCGACACCCGAATGCCCAGGTACCCAGAAAAGGGTAAGACTGTTACAAGAGCCTACCTGTTGGAGCATTTCCTGACAACCCCACTCGAGCTTCGATGTGACAGTGAAGCTCGTCAGCGCTTTTATTGCCGCTTGGCTGTCAGTAAATATTGCGGGTCCTAAGGAGACCCTCAAACTTCTCCTTAACCCTAAATTACTAACAATACGTAAAATTGACGTGTTCGCTCACATTATAATGTGTATAAGCTGTTCCACGAGTTTGGTTGACTACTCACTGCAGCAGTGTTTTCCTCAGTTAGTTGTTGTATGTCCATGTGAGTGGCAGCATCCTATTTGTGGTCTATGGCGGTAAGCTTAGCAATGTTCTAGATGCTACTACCTATTTGACGTGTAAATAGTAATACCAATAGAAAATAGCATGTAATTCATACGTCTTGTAAGTAATATAAGTTCATTTTCCGAAGGCATATTTTGGTCAAATAATTTTTGTCTGTGGCACTGAAAAATGATAAGCTCGGTAAAATATGTAAACTGGGAAAGCGACTGTAGGAAAATATGAACACGTCAAAATTACGTGTTGTTAGTAATAACGCCCTAACCGGTCATGTTAGTATTCCAGGGTTAAGACGCACTTTCCTGTCTCTCGAGGGTGCCTTTGACATACTGGGTACGATGCCATTGCCATAGCCCTTGATATGAGAGGGGTGCTCTTGTCTGCTATTAGTTGGATTGACACCTGGCTGAAAGGTAGGGAAATTCACTCTCCGCTTGGGGGTTATACTCTCAACATCAACGTCATTAAGGGCTGCCCTCAAGGCGGTGTACTCTCACCTCTACTGTAGACCCTGGTCGTAGATGAATTACTCTCGCTACTTGAAATGCAGGGTTTCTTCGCCATTGGGTACTCTGACGATATCACAGCATTATCGTTTTATTGTTGCGCTACAAAACAAAAGCCGCTACTTTACTTCTTCCCTAGAGCGATATACAGAATATAAACAGCCATGTTCGCGAGACGTAACATCACGGAGCGGATTGGCGGACATAATAGTTCAAGAGCGGATCAGTGGAGCAGTGTGTGTGTGCTTGCTCTGATTTTTGCTTACTTACAAAAATGTTAACCTCGCCTCAAACCACAAAGCTTAAAAAAAAAAATAAAAAAAAATTGAGAGAAAAAAGTTTCGTCCCAATCCGGACTCGAACCTTCGACCTTCATGTCACAAGATCACCACACTTTTTACTGAGCTACATACGCTTTGAGGTTATTGCGCCAATAATCCAATGTGACATTTCCGAAATTGAATAGCTTAATAGTTCTACGGCTGTGGGCATTTCTCCTCCGACTTCAACATCCAAAGTTCTGAGTACAATTGAGCTGGTGAGTTGTCATGCCTTAATACTACAACTGCATCGCAGTTGTTGTATAGAATGCAACGATAAGCCATATGATTTCCACAATTAGTCTCTGTACTCATCTCAATGTTTTATGTTAAATATAAGCCAGAGATAGGTATAGGTGTTTTACAATTTCTGGCAAAATGACTGGTCAACCAACCTGAAAATCTAAATGTCTTAAAATCTAAAGATACAATTCCACAAGATTCGGTTATCTACAATGCTTCTACCGACTATTTGAATTTCAAATAAAGTCAACCACAAATGTTCATCTGATCCATTTTATGTTTTCTGTGTGCAAATATAAACGTCAGCGTACATAGTAAGGAGAATGTAGAACTTGTAGGTAGGATATAATCATAAAGTGAATGAAAGACGAAGAGTAAATTATGCAATCGTAAATCTGTTCCTTCATGTTTCATTAAAATGGAAAACATTCTTATGAGATTTATTGAATTAAATTGTTATTATCATTTCCACAAATAAAAAATAATGTTTTACAAGTCAAAATAATCTTTCAGAAAATAACTTCTCATAGTTGCGTCGTTAATTTGACTTGTTGAAATGAACTCCTTTTACAAAGTCGTTTATTAAACTTTTGAAAGCATTAATTTCATTTGTGAAACCGTTAATTACATTTGATACATAGTAAATTATGATGGTAAAAATGTGAATTTGTCTTACAAATGGTATATTTAATTTAAAAAAACGATCTTGAGTCAATCCATATAAAACCGATTTGTGTCCGTCCATCCGTCCGTCCATCTGTTCACGAACGACTCAACCGAAGGACATATATTTTGGTAGATTTGATAGGAATGTGTTGAATGGTTACAGTCTTCGACACGAATACCTTGGTAGGACAAAGCTAACAGGGTGTCTCCGAAGGGGTGGAAAAGGTCTACGTTTTTATTTTTTTATCAGATATAAGTGTGTGCGTACTCAAAACAAAAGGCACGACGAGTTAGTTTCAAATCATATACTTTTTTGGGGTTTCTGGTAACGTTAAAGCCGTAAAAGTTGAGTTAACGGTACCTCCTTCGTGTCTAAGCCGCTATAGGTTGCACAGAGGTTGGTCCGTATGAGCAAATATACGTTAAATACAGTGTTGCCAATTTAGCCGTTTTCCGGCCAAATTTAGCCGGAAACCGTGCTGTTTAGCCGGAAGAAATATATAATTCCGGCCGGCCGGATTTTTAGCCGGAATTGATTTACTTCGACCGTTTTTCCGGCAAAAATTATTTGATGATTTTTTTTTGAAACTAGAATCAATTTTTCAATATTCACAAACAAAATAATTAATCGCCGTGAAATTATTTCTACAAACACTTATTGTCGTGTATTAGGGTAAGTACCTACTATGTCCACCTAGAGGAAAACTTGCATTTATGTCTCCTGGGAAAAATAGCCGCGGAGACTTGCCTTTTTTCAATAAATTTAGGGTAATGGGTTTCACGTAAACTGACGATATTAGTACCTAGTCTATAAGCATGTAATTTACTAACCACCAATATGCTGAATAATTTGCAAAATGGAAGATAATTTCTGAGATAAACTTCTTTACTGAGCAATTCTTGGATCATGCGGGTACCTGAACATTTTTCCGTTTTTGAAAGTGTCAATTCTTTACCACAGATAACGTAATCATGCCAGATTAAGTACAAGGGTGAAAACCTTTTAGCGCGATTCATAGATATTGATAATATCGCCGGAACTTTGTAGTGTTCTACACTAACGTTGTGCAAGTAGTTTGCCCAGTAAACTACCAAGGATAGATTTCTTTTTCCCTGTACCGTATAGACCCATGTGGGGCCATGGTGCGTTAACTCAGCCGTTTATAGGCAATTTCGAGTCAACATTACATTGCATATCATTTCGGAGTGTATATAATGTTGCAAGCACTATATATTTCCTATCCGCACATGTATGGACATTTTTGGACCACGCCGAGATTCGATCTCAGGACCTCTAGATTACTAGCATCGTAGAGTGCGACTTAACCAAGTGAGCCATAGAGCGTGATAAATAGATTTAAGTGAGTCTATATTTCGGGGGCAACTTACCCCCTTTTTTAGCACAAAAGCTAAGTGGTGAAGAAGAAGGTAAGTTGCCCCCCCCCCCCCCCCAAATATATACTCACTTAAATCTAGTTTTTGTAGTTAACTGGTCAAGCTATTTGCACAACGTCTGACGATTCGTAGAACCTACACATTTTCGTAGATGCAGTACATTTTGTTGTGGGGTTTGTAGCAACAAAT
Organism: Microchrysa polita; assembly: GCA_949715475.1. Classification (NCBI taxonomy): domain Eukaryota; kingdom Metazoa; phylum Arthropoda; class Insecta; order Diptera; family Stratiomyidae; genus Microchrysa; species Microchrysa polita. Next base: position 15,912,027 of record OX454419.1, read on the forward strand.
TTATCAAAAATCTATACCATTTTCCGGCCAAGCTCATAATTTTGGAACATCAATTTCGTATCTTTGGAGCATCAAATTCGTAATTGCGGAATATCAACAATGGAACATCAATTTCGTAACTAAGGACAATAAAATAAAATTTGGGTTCAAATTCGAAAATGAATAACAAGCTTGACACACATATTTTTGAATGACGCAAATTTATCATCATTAGCTTAGCACGAGTTCCAAATTACGCATTTGGACCATCATTTGGTCAATAATGACATTACACATTTATATTCAAATTCTTTAAGAAAAGTTTGTCCTCAAATTATTGAACTGAATATTCATTAAAATATCGCAATTGTGAGGGACATTTTCACCATTTACACAAACGTGAAAAGTAAATGACGAATTCTAATGACGAAAGTGTATCACAATCACAATTTCGAGATTTCATCATCATGATGGATTATTCGTCATGATGATTTGGATATGTGTCTTGGTTAAATTTTAATCAAAATATAAAATTATTCAGGTGCGATGATGGTGAGATATCCATACATAAATGCGGTTGCCCTTGTCCATAGTTACGCATTGGACGTTCCTTTTACGAATTGTATGTTCTACAATTTCGAACCTAATATGGTTATGGACTTGACCGAGTAATTGTACCTGTATACAAACATTCTGACTAGTTGATCTATCTAACTCCGAACAAAAGTAAATTTTGACTGTAATGCCATAGCAATTGGAATATATATGTAATAAAACTAAGAAATCTGCCTAAAGCATAGTTTACGGGTAGTACTCCATGTTTACTATGTTTTTCCGTAATGTGACTGTTTTGTATGATTTAGCCGATTTTTTGGCGGTTTTTCTGGCTGAAATTTATTTAGCCGGATTTTTAACCATTTTTAAAAAAAATATAGCCGGTTTTCCGGCTAAATTTAGCCGTTTTCTGAATTTCCAGTTGGCAACACTGGTTAAATACAAAGCATGCCGATTATTTCACCCGTATTGTAACTTCGATCCTACATTAAAAAATGTCTGCCTTGATTTGTAAAATTTGAAATATGAGTATGCTTTTTACGTTTTGTGAAGAATTCCTTCACACTGTTGTCGCCATTTATAGTTGCAGGGGCGATTTTACTACACACCCTTTCTTCAAAGGGAGTTAGTGGCTTCCTTTTAATTTTATCGTTAACCCGCCTTTTCCCAATTTTGTGGTTGTATCACACATTTAATTCTTTGATGTGCAGTCTGAAACAATGTAAAATTTACCATACAAATTATTTATTTGTCCAAAACTTTCACTACTTTTGTGAATTTTTCACAGTCGCAGCCGCTTTTTTAGTTTTAAAGAATTTTTAAGAAGAATAATAATTTAAATAACTACAAACCCACACCAATACACTAAAAAATGGATATTATATATCGTTCCGCTAAAATTTAAAAAGGGCAATAAATAATCTTTTTGTGCAATATTTATTTTTTTCGACCGTCATTTTGTTTTTTAGTCTTTTGTTGCCCTGATTGTATACACGAAAGAAAATTCACTTTAATTCTTCAAAATACACTCAAACTTATCGCGTGCAAAAATCACGACAAAATGCGCACCGATGATAACAATACAAATACATTACACCTTTACGGAATACCTCTTTGGCTATTCAGAAAGCTCTCTCGTGAAATTTTTAATATCACTGCACTGCATTGTTACGGAATCGCATTTCGAAATTTGCGATGTACACCGCAAAATTCACTCTAACAGAATTCCGCCCAGTGATAAAAATTCAAGTAAACTGAGCATGAGTGCTTTAAAAAAAAAAATCATCGCATACTTGCAGAATCGTTTTTTCGACATTCAGCCGTGATTTGTGGAAGAAAATTCATTGCACCTTTGCAGAATCGCATATTTGTCGGTGTACACTGAAATAAGTGTGCATCGCAGAATTCATTCTTGCGGAATCCGACCCCAGGTGTACCTTTGCCGCCGGCAAGCGTTGTAAAATTTTCACACACATTAACAACGGGTAGACTATAGTAGCATTTCAGTTAATATCGCCTCGTGTTTGATTTTTAATCAAATTTTCTTGTGCTTCGCAATTTTAGAACCCGCTCTCCATTAGGTTTGCATGAGAAAAAAAATTATACCATAATCAACATCGCCATTGCCTGCCTATAAAGCAAAAATTTCTGACAGCCGTAGTCAAAATATCTCGGCCATTGTCATCAAAATATTCCAATAAAAAAGCGTAAATATTATCCTATTCCCTCCGCCATCCTATTATGAGTCTGTGAAAAGAGAACATATTACTGACCTCATTACTACCCTCCATAAACCGTTATACCATGTCCTTACGTCACACAAGAGTCGAGTCGTCGAGTGCAGTGTGCTGTCTTCTTTATGGATCAACTACCAATGTCATTTTGTCGGCCATCATTTCGCTTTTTCTCCATTTGTTTCTTTCTTTCTGGTCTTCTGGTCTTTGCAAGACTACGCGGCGATAACGACTCCTTTAGCACCACAGCCAGTAGTCGTCGTCAGTCCTTTCTTACGTTGAGATTCAGCCTTAAGCTATTTTCTCGCCACGGGGAGTCAAGGCAAAAGTAGTATCCGTACGTCGTAGATCGAGTGAAGATTCAGCTTGACAGAGACGCGACGTTTGTTCCCTATCATGTCGAGAATTCACACTTCTTTGAGAGATTTTTTTAAGAGTGAGATTTTTTTCTGCTTTGCTCAGTAATCCTTAATCGTTTCAGTGAAATGTTGGTTCTCCTTGAGGGAATAGTTTGGAATGCTGTTGAAGATGATTTGCGAACTCATTTTTGATGTCTGTGAGAAATTTGCATAGGTAACATCGATAGATTTTGCACTATACTCTTGCAGGAAGGCTATCGGAAAAACCTGGGGCTTACAACCAAAAGTTGTGTTTTGCTTGTATACAACTATTGTCAGGCCAGTCTTACTATACGGAGTTAGTGTATGGTGGACGGCACTTAGCAAAACCACCTATTATAATTTGCTTGTCAAAGTACAAAGATTGGCTTGTCTTGTCATAACAGGAGCCTTTCGCACCACCCCTTCAGCCGGATTAGATATGCTGCTGGGTCTGCTCCCATTGGACCTCTTTGGACAACGACTTGCCGCAAACACGGCCCTACGCTTACGGGAAACTGGCCTATGGAGAGCACTAGATTATGGCCACTCATCGATATTGGGTAACTTTACGCTACCTTTGGAGACTGATTACACTGTCCCTAAGTATTCATTTGGTAAGAACTACAATACCTTGATTCCGTCGAGAGATCAATGGGGTTATAATACGCCCCCGGCAAGTGGAGCTATCTCTATTTACACTGATGGTTCAAAGACCAACGCAGGAGTTGGTATTGGAATTTACTCTGAACAACTGGACATACGTTTGTCTCTTCGTCTTCCTGATTTCTGTAGTGTCCTCTAAGCGGAAGTCTCTGCGATTATGGAATCGCTAATTTGGTTGGGTAGTCACGTCGTAACTGAAAGGGACGTCACTCTGTACACAGAACCAAATTGGTACGTAATATAAATGAAAAAGTACGTTAAATCAATAAACGGTGTCCTCAAAATGTCTCCGATGATTGCCTTTATTAATATAATAAACACACCGTCATTAGTATATGTTATGTACATTATATCAACAACCAACTAATTGTAATTTTGGTAAAGAATTTTAATTCATACAATAACCATCGGTACTTGAATTCATTAATCGGTTGGTTAATTCCACGTGCTAAAGTTATAGAACTAACGACCAAAGAATTGTTGAAGAAATGTTCGATTTTGTTAAATCAATAAATTGCGATTATTGAATCTTTCTGTTTTTTTTTTTAATAAAACAAATCTGACGCATGCCAACAGTGAACCTACAATTCTATAATTGTTAAAGGCATTTCTTTTACGTCAGTGCGCTCTGAAAAGCATCATAAAACTAGCACCTACCTACAGTGGGAGTCGATCCCGGGATCCTATGATTCGAAGACCAACACCCTACCTACTAGACCAAGCAGACATACATGATGAACGTTTCTAAGATACACTTAAAGCATTTGTCCACCTGAAGAATCGTGTTCATTAATGTTTTGAACAATTTATTAATATCAATGCTTCGGTCTTCAAAAGCAAATCAATAAATTAGTTCATAAATGCAATGAACAATAATAATGTTAATAAAAAAACTTGTTCGTTGTAATAATGAATGGCTGATCATGAAGCAGTTGAACAGACATAATCCTTATGAATGGGAGATCATGACTATTTTTTCATTGAAAAAAAAATCAAATTAAATGAGTACACCCGTTCATAAATACTACATATATTTCATTTTTTTAATACTCGTCACTATGTGATAGGGTGATTGAGCGATGTCCGTTTCTCTGTCTGTATTTCCGTCTGTTTCTATGCAAACTAGGGAGTAAGGCCGCAATTATTTGTTATCTTAAGCATAGTCGTTTAGCTACACGAAATCTATAACGAAGTTGTAGAATTAAGAATTATATTTATTAAATATGGCTCGGGACTCGTAGCCTTGAAAACCGATAGGCAATGAACCTAGCGAAACTAAAATTCATTTATTGATTTGACAAACGTATTAATAGATTCAATCAAGGCTATATTCAATGTTAAGCCTGAAGTAAGAGTAATCTATTTAACGAATAAGTACGATCACTCAACAAACAATTTATTAAACCGATACGTTTTTATTATTAATACAATAAAATATATAATAGGACCTTAATAAACGCTAAATTTTTGGAATGATAAAAGCGGTCATTATTTAATAAATTCAAAATTATAAATCTAATAAAAATTACACTGGCACAATTAAATTAATTATATATATATATATAATTATACTGATAGTCAGGCTGCTATTCGATCACTTGAGTCGGTACTGACCACATCAAGAACTGTTGAAAAGTGCCGGCTTGTTCTTAAAGAGATGGGTCGCTTTTTTAATATAACACTATGCTGGATACCGGGTCACTGTGGATTTGCAGGCAACTGCTGTGCGGACCATCTAGCTAGTGCTTCAGCTGATAGAGTTGAAGTCGACCGCGGAATCATCAAACCACCAATTATCAACTGCAAATTGGCAATTTCAGCAGATTCTGAGCGCCGAACCAACGCAAGATGGATCAATGGTAACACTTGTACTACAACGAAGATGATCTGGACAATATTAGATGTTATCCGCTCTACCAAGCTATTGTCATTGGACCGGATGCATATTAGCAGTGTAGTTGGGGTTATAACGGGGCATTGTCCTATAGGGGAGCTCGCCAGGAGACTCAAAATTCCTCACAACGACTACTGCAGAAGCTGTGAGGATGAAGAGGAAGAGGAGAGTGTGCATCATCTTCTCTGTGAATGCTCGGCTTTGGCTGAGAAACGTTTAAGGTTTCTTGGTAGTAGGTACTTTTACGATATGGATGATCTCAGAGATGTAAGTCCAATACAGATCAACAAATATATTGCCAGCACACGCTGGTTCCAAACAAATTTTTGAATTTTTTTTTTAAGGCGGTATCACAATGGACCTATCACTGGTCTAAGTGCGCTGGTCTCACTTCTGGCGGCCCCACTACCTAACCTAACCTAACATCGATAGAGAAGAGGTGAATCGATTTTTTCTTACTTTTGTAATGAAGATGTAGATTTCAAAAACTCCTTTAACATAAATACCTGGGTTGTTGTCCGATTTGTATAATGTCAAAATTAAGGAAATTCTCTAACTAATTTCGAGACAATATCAAGAGACGCGAGAGCGTATCGCCCGCCAAAGGAAAAAAAAACGAAAGCGAACAAGTCTATGATTACCGGAGACAACTTGCTTTTTTCCTTCCAGACAACATCCCCCCAAAACAAATTTTTTCACCAAAATATTCCACATATCCTGTTCTAGTGCCTTTCCAAAAAAATCTTCGATCGGCACAAAACAGGTAAGATATATGCAATAAACGGTGAAATTTTCACCCTCACAGACTTAAGCGAGTAACCCAATTTCAGACTGGAGTCTACAGTTGCAGAAAGACTTGCTTCTACTGTCTCTCTCCGTGATGGGGTTTTTATGAAATTTGGAATGAATGATCCTCTGGTGGTCCTTCTAAAGAATCAATTTCTTCCATTTAGATAAGGGGATGGAATAACGGTAAATTAATAGGTAAAGTTAACAAAAGATTTCCTACAATTGCGTCTTTTGGCTCATCGCATTGACAGCTATTTTTTAAAACACACTGCGACATTGGGACATTAGTATATTGGGATACTGGACTGGTACTAGGATCTTGGGGCATTGGGATATTAGGAAATTGGGGTCTTGGGACATTAGGACATTAAGGCATTGGGGCATTAGGCACACTGGGGAAACTGGGACATCGGGATATTGGGGCATTGGAACATTGGGATATTGGTACATTGGGATATTAGGACATTAGGAGACTGGGACATTGGGGCACTGGGATATTAGGACATCGGGACATTAGGGTCTTGGGTCATTAGGACATTGGGACATTGGCACATTAGGACTTTCGGATATTGGGACATTAGGCACACTGGGGAAACTGCGACGTGGGGACATTGGGCCACTGGAACATCGGTATATTGGGTATATTGGGGAAACTGGGACATCGGGATATTGGGGCATTGGAACATTGGGATATTGGTACATTGGGATATTAGGACATTAGGAGACTGGGACATTGGGGCACTGGGATATTAGGACATTGGGACATTAGGGTCTTGGGTCATTAGGACATTGGGACATTGGCACATTAGGACTTTCGGATATTGGGACATTAGGCACACTGGGGAAACTGCGACGTGGGGACATTGGGCCACTGGAACATCGGTATATTGGGACATTGGGAGATCGGGATATTAGGACATTGGAACATTGCAACATTGTGACATTGAAACATTAGGATATATTTTTTTTTTCTTTTTTTTTTTTTTTAAAAGGTGGGGAATCTTGCATAGATACTGCGGCGGGAACAGCCCGCGCGCAGTTATGTCGGATTCCTACCGACTAAACCTGAACACCTCTTCGTCACCGCGTGACCCTGCGGGACCACCTTGCAGTATTGCTTCACAGGACCACTTGCAGCTAATTAGCCTACACCTTGGCTGCCAGACTTGCGTCTGCGCTCCTCCCTCTGTAGCTCAATGTGAACGGCGTAAATCGCTCTATTTACTGAGTCCCAGTTCCTCGTTGACTCTAGCATCAGGCCCACTACATTTTCGGGGTTTATGTTCTCTCCCACTTCGGCTTCCATCTTTCTACGGACATATCCAAACCTAGGACAATCAAACAGGACATGTTTCGCGTCCTCTGGCACTCCCTTGCATCTCGGACAGTCTGGTGAATCATCCAGCTTAAAGCGATACAGATAATTTCGGTACCCTCCGTGGGCCGTCAGAAATTGGGTCATGTAAAAATTTACGTCCCCGTGTTTTCTATCAACCCACTTTGCTATGTCTGGGATGAGTGCATGCGTCCATCGGCCAGTAGAGGCCTCATCCCATCGGACCTGCCACCTTCTCAAAGACTCAAGCCTTTCAATATTTATCCGCCGCGAGTTCGCCTCCGGTGAAATAGCTTGGCGACCACTGTGAAGCCTGCTGATATCGTCCACGAGGATCGGCAAAGGCATCATACCGGCTACCACATAGGCTGCTTCATGTGATACGGTGCGGTAAGCACAACAGACCCTCAAGGCACACCTGCGATAGATTCCGTTTAAGGGCTTGGCATTAGAGGCGATTTGTAATGCACTCTCCCATACTGGTGAAGCATATGTAATGATGGATGTTATCACCCTTGACAGCAACATACTCCTGCTTGTTTTCGGGCCACCAATGTTTGGCATGATTCTTGCTAGCGCCGCCGTTGCATTTGCCGCCTTATCGCCTACATATTTCAAGTGAGCTGCAAAACTTAATCTGGAATCGATCATAACACCCAAATACTTAACGGCCTGACTATATGTTATTACGCACTCTCCGACTCTGATTTGAAACGGACAGCTTTTTCTACGCTTGCTTATTAGCACTGCTTCGGTTTTATGATCGGCGAGCTCTAATCCCACGGTTTCCAGCCACAGCTTCATATTTGTTATCGCCTCACTTGCGTAAATTGCGACCAACTCTGGATCTCTTGCGACGACAACGACTGCTATATCGTCGGCAAAACCGACGACCGTTACCCCTTTCGGCATTTTCAGCTCCAGTATAGCGTTGTACATTATATTCCACAAGAGTGGACCAAGAACAGACCCTTGTGGAACCCCTGCAGTTATCGTGTATTCCAATTGTACCTCTGCGGTGTCGTACCATAAAACGCGGTGTGAGAGATAGCTCCTAATTATCGCGGCGAGGTATTGGGGCACATTCATCTTTTCAAGAGCGGCATGAATGCATCCCCAGTTCGCGGAATTAAAAGCGTTTTTGACGTCCAGTGTCACTATCGCGCAACATGTGCTACTTCGTAGTGACTCCGAAGCTAATGAAGTCACCATCCTGATTGCGTCTATAGTTGATCGCGCACGTCTGAAATCGAATTGGCGGTCAGACAGGCATCCCTGTTCTTCTACTATTTCCGACAGTCGGTTGTATATGATCCGCTCGAACATTTTCCCCGTGGAGTCAAGCAGGCATATAGGGCGGTATGAGTTAGGCTCACCAGCTGGTTTACTCGGTTTCGGAATGAGCACCAGTTTTTGTTTCTTCCATAGTTGTAGGCAGGTTTCGAAAACATCGATGAACCTTTCGGTTGTTGCTAGAGTTGCCACCTTCAATGCCCTATTGGGAATACCGTCCGGGCCGGGCGCTTTTCCATCCTCTAACCTAGAGGCGGCCTCTGAAAGTTCGTTCTGGGTAATCGCTGGTATGTGGCTTCCAATCGGCATCCGGACCTTTCTTTCGGGTTCGAATTCGTGGTAAGGAAACAATGAAGAAACTATCGTCTTCATTTCGTGGTAAGGAAACAATGAAGAAACTATCGTCTTCAGCAGTGCCGGACATTTGAGCTGGGGAGTTTTCTGTCCTATATTTTTCATGACCACCCTATAAGCCGTACCCCATGGGTTTATGTTTGCGTCCTCGCAGAGCTGAGCACTCTCGTTTGCTTTTGTTAATAGCTATCTTAAGTGATCTACGGGCCGTTTTATATGCTTGAAGTAGATCATTATACGTAGTCGTCCGAGTTACGCGTTGACAGAGACGTCTGGCTTTAAGACAATTGCGTCGCAAGCTCGATATCTCTTCAGTCCACCAGTAGTTTTGTTGTCTTTTGCTGGTCAGACTCTTTTTTGGCATGGAAGAATCGCATGATATTGCCAAACTTTCAGTGAGTTGCAAGGCTTTCTCAGCTGCTGATGCGTTAGTTGGAGCTTCTTGCACTAAGGTTTCTCGGAATGAGGCTTCGTCAAAACATCTCGTTGACCACCCCACGGCTGGGGTTTTTACAATAACTCCGGATGGTCGCTCTTTTATGTTGAACAAAATTTCCTGGTGGTCGCTATGGGTGTAGTGTTCGCTTACTTGCCACGCCGTAGTTGGAACTAGCGAACTGCTTACGATTGTGAGGTCAATTACCGACCCCACATTACCTCTCCTGAAGGTGTTTGCGCTGCCGGTGTTCATCAGAACGACGTCGAGTTGTGAAAAGGCGTCAAGAAGCATCCGTCCACGCTTGTTTGTTTCCCGACTGCCCCATTCGCGGGCCCACGCGTTGAAATCCCCCGCAATTATCAAAGGGTTGTGAGTATTTGCGTCGTGTACCAATTGGTCGAGGAAAGTCTCGAGCTCTGTGTCATTCCACCGTGGTGGGGCGTAGCAGCTATACACCTGCACTCCGTTGATCTTCGCTGTTGTCACTCCCTTCATATTTCCTGACACACCCTACTGAAATGCGTATCGTCCGCAGGTCCAAATAGCCACCTCTTTGTCTTTATCTGTTATCCATACCGAGCTCCTTAGATTCTTGTATTGATCGCAGATAATGGCAACGTCGATAGCCATTTCTTTCACTGTTTGTGACAGCAGATCTTGTGCTGCCTGGCAGTGATTCAAATTCAAATTCAACTGCAGAAATCTCATTTAATTTTTATTTTAACCGCCTCCCGGTACATCGGACAATTAGTGCCCCCTGTTTGGTGCATGTAGTTTGCCTTTGATGCTTCCTTGCACAGTATACAGCTAGGCTCCTTTTCACAGGAGGACATGTAGGACATGTTCGATCTATCATGCTGGCTACTGCAGTCCCTCGCAAAGTGCCCGAATGCTAGGCACTTATAGCATCTTTTTGGAGACAACTGCCATTTTACTCGACAGATCGTCCATCCTATCTTGACTTTGCCTGCTTCCATTACTCTGTTGGCTACATCTACTGGCAAATTCATTTTCGCTATATCATATGCCTTTCTCAGCGATTTCACGGCGTCACATTGAAGGCTCACTTCGCCGTATTGCCCTAAGTAATTTGGTGGGAGCTTTAACATTTTATTCAGTGCCACTTTGACGGCTCCCACCAAATTACTTTAGGGTAACTTTTACAACTGTGTTGTTTTTGGTCAGATTCTAATTTTGAACGGCATTGCGCCAGATATTTCTTTAAATGAAGGTCTGCAGGACATTCACCTAATCTTATACTCTCCCCCTGAGAAAACGAAACGAAATTCGATACTATATGTCAAAAATCCATTCACTCCACCTGCTGAAATCGCACAAACCACAGCTGTCAGGTGCTCCTTTCCTTTCATACGTGCGCCGCGATGTCAAAGGTTAAACCAATATTTGTCGAACGCGTCAGTCCGTTCGAAGGTATCGTGTGTCAAACTTTGAAAATTCACCCCCATTCCACTCTATGAAAACAATTTTACCCCGATAATCACGCAACCCGTTCGAAATTTCTACTCAATTTAGTCTTATTAATTGAAAAGTCGATAATTTAATTTTAATAGTCCATTTGGACACGACGCGAGAGCATTGGGAGGGTGGATTGACAGTTTGTGGGTTTGTAATACGAGTATCGACATCATCCCCGTCGATTTACATCGATTAGGTTAATTTTAGAGTTTATTAGAATATTTTGTAGTTATTATTTAGTGTGTGGTTTTAAATATCCATAAGTAAGGTGCAGGGAATTAGACGAGGGGATTTTGTTAGATTTTCCCAGAGTTTGTTATGAGGTTTGATGTCCATCGTTTATTTGGTGATTTGCCATAAGGGAGTAGATTATGGTTGTTTCCACGGTCACTGAGTATATTATCATAAAATTTATTGTATTGGTTTTTACACTAATCCAATCTAATTTAACATGTCCGTTCGGAAAAGGGTTGATTATCGTTCTAGCCTTTTTTTCGTGCTGAATTGCAAAGGCGATTTTGTTTTAGGGGGCGTATTATGTAAATAGAAAACGTTGGTGGCCATGTCATTAGGGGAGTATGTTAATTAAAATTGATTTATGTACGAGTATGTAATGTTTAGCTTATTATAGAGAACTATTAGTTAGTATGGCTTCCTATTAGCAAAATCGTTGTTAGATCATTAAGTGTCTGGGAATATGGTTACACAAAATTAATTTTATCGGAACAATTAGGCTCAGCATGTGTATACAGTTAATATTGTCAGTTGCAAATAAATAAGAAGAGGTTTTTGTTTTCAAAGAAATCGTTACCTTCTGACTGAATAGAAACGTGCACCTTGCCATATACCTCAACTTTGCGCCATGGTTACGTTATGCATTCACGTACTTAGCTGGTGTACGCTGTGTATATTCTTTGCATTGTTGAATCATTTTGTTTAATTCCCATCCGCATTAATTATACCCTATACCCATTAGATAGCTGTGTCTGTCTGTTCGCACGATAATTCCAGAAATAATGAAGCTAGTGGTTTGAAATTTTGGTCAGATGTTTGTTTTGATAAAATCTTGGACGTACAGTAGAGCGTCGATTATCCGAATGTCGACTATCCGAACATTCGATTAACCGAACCGGGCAGCTTCTTCTCTTTTGAGAGACATCGGATAAAATGAAAAGTTAAAGTATTTTCGGCAGCGAGAAAGAAACACGTCTTTCTAGTTCAGAAGTTTATTCAAGAAGAACGATAGTTTGACATTTAGCGAAAGGTATAAAAGTGTTATACTAAAGCGTTATAAATGTGAATGGTCAATTTCTCGTATAGTACAATCTAAGTGCATTCAATGCATATTTCAATACTCCCACTTAATTGAGATTCTCAAAATTCATTTAACAAAACAATTCAAAGGTAAAAAGAATTATTTAAATAGGTTACAAAGTCCCATTGCTTTTAAGCAAAATAAATGTTTTTGTAATGGAATAGCTTTTGTAAGATAATCGGCAATCATTAAATCTGTTGAAATTTTAGTTACTTTGATCTTATTTTTCTTAATACAATCTCTAATAAAATGATGCTTAATCGAAATATATTTTGTTCTTGGACTAAAAGTACCTGTTTCAGTTAAATCAATCGCTCCTTTGTTGTCGCAAAATATTTCCAGTGGTCTCCAGTTGTTATCAAGTATTTCCATCTTCAATTGGTTTAGCCAAAGTGCCTCCTGAGTTGCTCCTGATAAACTCATATATTTCGACTCTGCTGTACTTAACGCAACAGTCGGCTACTTCTTGGTTGCCCACGATATCGCTGCACCTTGCCATAAAAACGTGTAACCAGTACATGTCGTGCTCTGTGGCCGTGATCGTTCGGTCGCCACTCTGTGAAATAGACACTCATAGAGAAACGAGTTTCCAAACTCGGCACGACTCGTCGCAAGTTTATTATTCAAAAGAAGATGATAAGAAATATTCTTATCGTAGAATAATAAACTAACAATGCGACTAGGAAGTGGTATGGCTGACAACCATATCACACTCCGAATTCAGTTGTCTTTGTAACGTTGATGACTTCACATGGTAGTCATCAACGCACCATGCTCCACTAGGAGTTACGGTAATGAAGAGAAGAGTACATGATTTGAAGTCGACAAAGCTTGATCCCCAGTCCGCATCAGTGTAACCGCACAGCTCATCGAATTTTCTATCTCGAGTAAATGTTAATTTAAAATTCAAAGTACCTCTCAAATATCGAAATATGCGTTTCACTGCTGTCCAATGAGCTTGCCCATGCAGTTGGTTGAATTGACTCACATGTGCCACGCTGAATGAAATATCGGGCCGTGTGCATTGTGCCAAATATAAAAAACAGCCCACTGCTTCCTGGTACGGTACTCTCCTAGTAAGTTGGTTGTTGGCCATTTCCCTCGTAAGCTTTTGATTTGGATCGCTTGGTAATTTGACCGGATCGCAGTCAAACATCTTAAATTTCCGCAATATGTCTTCAGTGTATCTTTGTTGATCGAGACTTAGTGTTCCAGCTTCACGATCGTAGTTGATTCGAATTCCCAATACATTCATCGCAGTACCCAAGTCCTTCATGTGAAAGTTCTGTTTCAAAGTCGATTTCAATTCTTCTTTCCATCCATCGTTGTTGTAAAATATCAATAGATCATCTACATAGACTGCAATGACGACAATTGATTTTTCATTGCGACGTACATATACACAAGAATCCTTGTTGCATCGCCGCTGTTTCCAAAACTCCGTTGAGCTTCTCATTCCATTGGCGGCTCGCTTGCTTAAGCCCATATAACGATTTCTTTAATCTACAGAAACGACCGCTACCAGCCTCCGGCTGGTACATGTAAATTGTTTCACTGATATCGCCATGCAAAAATGCAGTGACAACATCCATTTACTCTATTTTCCATCCAAATTTAACAGCCATTGCCATAAGTAACCGAATGGATGTGTACCGCACTACTGGTGAGAATGTGTGACTAAAGTCAATGCCTTCACGTTGAGTGTAGCCTTTTGCAACAAGTCTCGCTTTATGTCTTACGCGGTTGCCATCAACTTTCCACTTGAAGACCCATTTGCATCGTATAGGCGTAGAGCTTTTGGGTAAATCGACTAGTTCCCATGTGTCATTCCACATCAAAGCGTTGTACTCGTTATCCATAGCAACAGTCTATTGCCTTTGTTCGTCGCTTTCCAATGCATCGCTCACAGTCGCCGGTTCATCAGTCATCGGCTCATAGTTGTTTGTGAGAAAACCAGGTCGATAACGTTGAGTTGGTTTCACCTCGCGTTCAGATCGTCGTGATAGCTCTGCAACGGAAAAATCAATCGACTGCTCAGGAACAAATGTTGAATCGCACAATGAATCGTCTTAATGCGATGTGTTGATTGATTCTTCAATGCTACTGTCGTTCGGGTGATCCCCTGTCGAATCCATTGTCTCAGTGCTATGATCATTATTCATGGACTGATCGTTTATCGAACTTTCCAGGATGATATCCTCTGCAGAGTCATTAATGTCTAAAATGAACTCAAAATTCTTATTAGTGATATCATTTCTTAGAAAATCATTACCGTGTTCAATGAAGTCCACATATCTGCTAACAACGATTTCATTCCTCTTCGCATCAATCAGACGATAGCCTTTCTGAGTCTCGCTGTAGCCAATAAAGATTAACTCTTTGGATTTGGCATCGAATTTGCGTCGTTTCTCTTTAGGGAAAAATGACATGGCTCTTGCTCCAAAAACTCTGAAGTGACTAATGTCAGGTTTAACGCCGCTCCAAACTTCCATAGGTGATTTATTCCCCAATGTTGCTGTCGTCACGCGATTTTTTATATATGTAGTAGTATTCAAAGCCTCCGCCCAATACCTTTTGTGAAGATTTGCGTCTTGTAACATGCAGCGAGCCTTTTCCGTGATTGTTCTGATTGTTCGTTCTGCCAACCCGTTTTGTTGAGGCGTGTACGCAACTGATGTTTGATGCTCGATTCCATGGCGATCAAAGAACTCTTCGAACTTTTTAGAACAAAACTCCGTTCCGTTATCACTTCGAAACCGCTTGATTTGATATCCCGTTTGTTTTTCAACGAAGGTTTTGAAAGAACGGAAATGATCGAACACCTCGTTCTTATGCTTTAGCATATAGACAAAAGTACGACGGCGAAAATCGTTCACAAGCACCAGACAATATCTGCTTCCTCCAATAGAATCACATTCCATCTTACCGGCAATATCTCCGTGGATTGTTTCCAGGATTCACGTAGGTCGAGATCCTTCACTTGGGAAAACTTTTCGCGTCTGCTTTCCTTGACAACAAGCAACACATGCTTCGCTGTCGTAATTGTCAACAAATGACATTCCTGAGACGCCTCCATTCTTCATTTTCTTCAGATCGGATAAATTCAAATGAGCACATCTGCGATGCCACAACTCCATAGTGTTTCTTGTTCCAACTGAAACCAACGCAGCATCCGAGTCTGAATCCAATTTGTACAAACCATCCACTTGTGAACCGGTTGCCATTAGATTGTCCTCGACATCGCGAACAACACACATATCAGTGGAAAATGTCACTGTGTTTCCTTTACTTGTTATCTCGCTCACTGATAGTAGGTTGGTAGTTAGCTTCGGTACACAAAGTACTTTCTTCATTTGGATCTCGCTTATTGCTTCATTCCGCTTCACCATGAAATCCACATCGCCGCAACAATCCACCTTCATCACTTCGTTATTCGCTGCTCGAAAACTTTCGTTCCCATAGTTCCGTTCCTTGGTAATCCAGTTCTTATGCATTGTCATGTGTCGAGTCGCACCAGAATCAAAATACCAACTGTTCACATCAAATTTGTCATTATGAGACGCACTACTGAAAGCAAGCAATGCCTTAATCTTGCTTCCTGAGATATTCGTACTTTTCGATGAAGAAGGCTTCTTCCTTTTTTCAGGGCATTCAAAAGATTTGTGTCCCTTTTGCTTACAAGTGTAGCACGTAATGGAAGTTTTCTTGTTACGATATCTATTCTTGGCTAATAGAGCCTTTTCATCACTTGGCGCAGATGTCGACATATCTTGCAGCAGTTTCGTCTTGATGCAGTCACTATGGAAAGTGCCTTGCCCATGCCTTCAAGGGCCATAATGAACGGCTGATATTCTTCGGTGAGGCCACACAACAAATACACGGCTAATGATTGGTCGCTAACTGTGAAACCCAAATCATTCAATGTTTGCGCTGTCGACATGATCTGGCTGAAGTTTTCCTCCATTGAAGAACATCTTTCGAGCTTTGTGTTCCATATCTTTCGCATCAACGTAACTTGACGTGCCGCGCCTTTATCTTCATATGTGCTGGTTAAATTGTCCCATATTTCTTGAGCACTTTTCGCGGATTTGATATGAACGAAAACACTTCTGTCGATGGTCAAACTTATAGCTGCTTTAGCCTTCGCACACTTTTTCTCGTTCGTTTCGGTTCCGTCCAAACATTTCGACATATCCTCCAATGCCAGGTAATTTTCAATTGAAAACTTCCAAGATGCGAAGTTCTCCCGACCCTTCAGCTTTTCAATTGACGCCAAAATACCCGTCGACATATTCGCTATGTCCGTATCGTTAATCACAACTCGCTGATCACCAATAGCTTTTATGTCTGATTCGATTTTTATCTCCTCTTCTGTGACTTGTTCGCTATCGCTGCTACTACGGCTGGAACCACTCATGTATGGCGAGTGAGGTTAACTTAACCTCCAAATTGCAAAATTGTCCGGATAACTAAAATTTTACAATTTATTTAAACAATTAAATGGAAACTCGAGCAAACCTTGCTTCTTGAATATCTACGCGTTTTTTTTAAATTATTTTCTCGTGGGCTGGGCCCATAACCTAAAGTATTTTCGGCAGCGAGAAAGAAACACGTCTTTCTAGTTCAGAAGTTTATTCAAGAAGAACGATAGTTTGACATTTAGCGAAAGGTATAAAAGTGTTATACTAAAGCGTTATAAATGTGAATGGTCAATTACTCGTATAGTACAATCTAAGTGCATTCAATGCATATTTCATTCAAGGGGCTGAATGAAGCAACCTCCTGCATCGCTCAATTAATTATAATTTTTTATTTTTGTTCAGTTTTACACGTTTTCCGTTTGTCGCTTAATTTCACATTTGGGCTATGTTGTTAAAAAATGTACCACACTGTATTAGCCCATCTGGCAACACTGACTTTTTCTACATCTGTCAAATAAAAGTGGTTTGTCGTTCTCTTCGTTCGCAAATCTTCAACCGACTAGACGTGTTTTTTCTATTCGGTCTCGGAATCCTTCATCATCACTTTCCTGGGCCCATAACCTGTAGCGCCAGAGGTTATGGGCCCAGAAAAGCTATTAAATTGATCGGAATTATCGTGGCTGCGTGAACGAAGAGGAATTTTTCGGTTTTTCGAAAATTCGCCGGTGGATTTTGTACAAAGAAAAATCTCCGTCCAGAAGTGCAACGAGACACGTGCGATACATTTTGTTCATCGGAAGTTTGCCAAGTGTGTGTGCAGAATGGGTTAAAGAGGTGAAGAAAAAATAGAAAAATTGACCGGCGGCGCGTCGAATTACTCGACTTGGGCTCGAGAAATAAAAATTTTGTTGGAATGGCATGATCTCGATGAAACCATCGCTTCTCCTGTTGAGATAACGTGTGCGCTGAAATTAAAGAAGGCACGAGCCAAAAGTCTGATCAATATAGATCGAGCGCTCTGCGACGAAATCGGCGAATTGGCAACGGCACGCGAAGTGTGGGACAAGTGTCGGGAATTTTACGACGATGTGTCGCAAACAATTGGTGATTTGGTAACGTGTCGATTGGAGACGTCGTCTTGTATGGACGAGTATTTGAAGAAAATTACAACTGCAACGCGATTATTGGCGGACTTGGGCCTTAACTTACAAGACCAAGTAATTTGTGGGGTCATCCTTTTTGGTCTTACACCTGAATATCACCGGGCTGAATGGTGGAATGCTGATAAGCAAGGAGAAAATGATGACTAGCCTAACCTCCAGTACTTTGAAGCGCCGTTTAATCGACACAGAATGTGCCAAGCAGGCGATCAAGAATGAAAATTCAACGGTTCTGAGCAACAATGATTCAGAAAATAGTTAAATTTCGAAAAAGTGTGAGCCGAAAAAAGGTGCCAAGCCCATTTTCAAATGCTTTCAATGCCATAACACTGGACACATGCGACGAGATTGTCAGATGCAAAGTGCGCGGAGTTTAAAAACAAACCGAAGGCATTTCCTGCAGTAGCATCAAAGACACAAAATTGAAACCAGTTGCACTACATGCAATGGCGGCTTACGGCTTGTGACACAGACGAGCGCGAATTTCATTACATGGCATCGGCGACTAG
This sequence comes from Microchrysa polita, assembly GCA_949715475.1. Classification (NCBI taxonomy): domain Eukaryota; kingdom Metazoa; phylum Arthropoda; class Insecta; order Diptera; family Stratiomyidae; genus Microchrysa; species Microchrysa polita. The sequence goes on from OX454419.1 coordinate 15,930,323, forward strand.
GGCATTTGTCTCACGGCGACTTGCTTAAGTTGAAAGGCATCGTTGATGGATTTGAAATCGATGGAGAGCAAAGAGATTTGTCAACATGTGTGTCATGCTTGAAGGGAAAGCAGAGCCGCGAACCATTCCATCGTTCCGACGCAGTCATAAAATCGAAGGGATTGTTGGAGCTAGTGCACTTATATCAAGTTGGCTAACGACTATCTGCAAAACCATTTCGGAATAGTTTCGATTGGCTCCTTTCGTTAGCTATTATTTGCTCTGCACTTAAAAAAAATGGGAGCTATCCTTTTTATTTAATTATAGTAAGTTGAACTTTCGGAGTATCAAGTTGGCGAAAAAGATCAGATTATCTCTGCACGACCTCGAAACCGTTACGGAATAGTTTCGATCGGTTGCTAATCGTTAGCTCCTATTTGCTCTGCACTTAAAAAAATGAGAGCTATCCTATTTATTTAATTATAGTTAGTTTTCATTCGGACTATCAAGTTGGCGAACGATGATGATCGGATTGGTATAAATGTGGTATCAATAGAAAGGGAACGTTAGCTATTTTCATTTTTTGGAGTGGAGCGAACGAAAAACGCGACTATTCGTTAGTTATTAACGATTATCTATTCGGTTCGAGTCCTGACTATGGCCACCAGATGGCCAAGCACACAGGAGGACTATCAAGTTGGCGAACGATGTTCAAAAAATGATCGGATTGGTATAAATGTGGTATCAGTAGAAAGGGAACGTTAGCTATTTTCATTTTTTTGGGTGGAGCGAACGAAAAACGCGACTATTCGTTAGTTATTAACGATTATCTATTCGTCTTCATAGACTCGAACCATATGGCCAAGCGGAAGTTTTCATATACTCGAACCAGATCAAGCTTTAACCGAATTATAATATTGCGGCGAACTCGGAGTGTGATATTGGCTAAATATCGGTACGAGCTTTAGAGCGGCGAAATTGTGTCACGAACCACGGTCACAACACAAATCCTAACTATTGAACTTGACTTCAATTCATCTCGAAAAGAAATATCAATACTCAAGCAAGTTGTTATCAGGTGGGGGCGATCCGATATGGCGATATGGGTCAACTGATAAGATGATGTCTGCTCATCATCCGTTGGAATCAAACCAATTGATGACGCCGAATGATGTTACCAACAGTGACCATTGCATTTGACTATCGGAACAGATGTGAGACAAAATTTTTTTTTGTTGTTTTTCTGTTGCTTTCGCTCAACCCGATTCGATGGTCGGGTACATTGCTGATTGTCGGTAACCGTGGGAAAAATGATTAGGCCTGTTCGGTACCGAGATTTCAGTACCGGGTTTCGGTTTTTTTCAATACCCGGTACCACAAGCGGTTTCCCTGACTCAGGTTTTTTTTGTCAGTACCGACGGTTTTTTTTAACCATAAGCCGGTTTTTTTGAGTACCGGGTTAAAAACCGACCGACACGAGTCGGTTTTTTCTACCGAGTTAAAAACCGACCGACGAGTCGGTTTTTTGGTACCGGGTTAAAAAGAACGATTCACTTCAACCATGAGTTTTTTCAGGTTTTTTGGTACCGAGTTAAAAAGAACCGACGAGTCGGTTTTTTGGTACCGATTTAAAAAAAAAAAAACAACCGACGAGTCGGTGTTTTAGTCAGGTTTTTAAGCACCGATTCAATTCCGTTTTCTTTTTTCATTACTTTAGTTTTCAGGTGTGTTTTTATTTTTACACGTGGATGTGGAATATTATTATCGGATCATCGAAAGGTGTCGACTAGGGATGAGCATCGAACATCGATGTTTCTGAAACATTCATATTTTTGGTTCGATGGTCGATGTTTTTACCATCGATGGTACAGCGTCGATGTTTTTTGACCATCGATGGTCGATATTTTTCACCATCGATGGCTTGAGGCTCAACCGATTGTCATGAAATTTAGTAGGAATGTGTAGAATGGTAACCGTCTTTGGCACGAAATACTTAGATCTTAGAAGTGGGTAGGGCAAAGATAACAGGGTGCCCCGAAGATTTGAAAATTTGTTCACTAAATAACTCGCGAACAGCTCAACCGATCCTTATGAAATTTGATAGGATTGTAACAGTCTTTGGCAAGAAATACTAAGAAGTTGGTAGAGCAACGAAAACGATAACAGGGTGTCCCGAAGATTTGAAAATATGTTCACTAAATAACTCGCGAACGGCTCAATCGATCGTCATGAAATTTGGTAGGAATGTATAGAATGGTAACCGTCCTTGGCACGAAATACTTAGAAATTGGTAGGGAAAAGTTAACAGGGTATCCCGAAGATTTGAAAATTTACTCACTAAGTAACTCGCGCACGGCTCAACCGATCGTCATGAAATTTGGTAGGAATGTGTAGCATGGTAACAGTCTTTGACAAGAAATACTGAGAAGTTGATAGGGCAAAGATAACAGGGTGTCCCCAGGATTTGGAAATTATTGTTAATTTCTGGTCCAATTAATATGATCTCTCCGCAGAAAGTACCTGTATTTTATTGATGAGTGTATGGATTTAATCAACATGGTCTACCTGTTTAGAAGCAAACAAAAAACAAAAGGAACACGATAATATTTAAAAAACAAGCTTTGCTCCTTAAAGTCGGTGAAATATTTTTATTTTCTGTATACGTATTTTGGCAGCTATTTGTATATAGAAAATAAAAATATTTCGCCGACTTTAAGGAGCAAAGCTTGTTTTTTAAATATAAAAACAGTCGGTGCAAACAAGCCGACGAAACTGGAAAGCATAACACGATAATATTCCTGAACCGCAAAACGGCGATTTGTGGATCGGAAACGCAAACATGTTTGCGGAACAGAACCTTCCTCAATGATACAAAATGTGTAGCGCGTCACACTAGGTAGACAAAGAAAATCCTTTCGTAAGAATAGAAATGAGCGACACACAGACTGGAGTGCAACTGCATGTTTTTTATTGCTGAAACTGAAAGATTTTATGGCCTGACAGGCGCCTTCTGTTTTGAATTTTCAGGAGAGAAGATCTTGAATGATTTTGTACTTCACACACAAATGATGGAATGTTACATGTTACGAAACCGGTTGAAATTTTGCACCAATAATAATTACGCAGTAAATGGTTGTTAACACTTTCCAACAAGATCTAAGACTTTTGAGTCTTTATACCTACTAGTTAGCACTTGCATGTAAACAAAAGCTTTCCTACAAGTTTGTATTTAGAAGTTGAAAGAGCATTGAAACAAGTTGGTACGTGTAAACGAAAATTGGTCAACTTTTTATCCGAATGTTTTTTGTATATCTTACAATGTTGCAAGATTTGGTAACGACTAGTTTAACTTATCTTGTCGACCAACTTTTTTTGTGTGTTGACGCAGCATTTACCATCTACGATTGATTTTATGGCTCAACTCAAACCATTTTTTGTTTTTCCCAAAAATGCTTATTCTCAAAATAATTGAAAATTTTCATAATTGCGTATACATAGTACAGTCTCAGGACATCTTTCGTTCAGTGAAGGTATGTGAAACGAAGCCTTAAATTCCAAATTGTTTCTCAGGGACATAGATATTCCCAAACGGGAAAACTGCAGATACTGCCGACTCGGGAACTATCACAATCGTACATTTCAGACATTTATTGTCCGTGAGTTATAGTAATTATGTAAATAATATCAGATCCTGCAATTTCGACTTTCGTCTCATCATTCGAAACTGTTTGGATTCAAGTACTCAACAGCAAATCTACAGACATTTCTCGATTCGATAATTTCCGATTTCTCAACAAAAAAAACTGAGGCAAACGTGAATATGGCTACACAATCCGTTACCGTTTTTTCCGAAACAAGAAAAACCTACTTATATCAAATGACTTCGTTGAGCCCGTTGATATGGGTACCCACACAAACCTCTCCGTTCCTTATCTTATTTCCTAAGAACCCTCTTCAACATTTTCATATTTTCAGATCTAAGAAGGGCTACACACGCGCTAATTGAAATTTCACAAATTTACTGTTACTTTTTCTTATCAAATATCAACACTCTTAGCATTTAGCGTATATAAGCTCATACTAACCAAATTTTTGTGCAAAGTTTCATATAGGTACCTAACAGTATAGAAAACCCGAGGTGATAACGTAAGCAAAACTTCAAATGCCTATCACTCCGTTGCAGTTACTTGAATAACTGATATAAAATGTACTCTTAGAGTCCTTGAATTGAGTACCCATACGTCCATCTCCGATTAAAAATGTCGGTTTTTTTCACCTCTTCGGGACACCCTGTTATCTTTTCCCTACTAACTTCTAAGGTATTCGTGCCAAAGACTGTTACTATTCTACACATTCCTACCAAATTTCGTGACGATCGATTGAGCCGTTCGCGAATTATTTAGTGAACCCATTTTCAAATCTTCGGGACACCCTGTTATCGTTGCCCTACCAACTTCTTAGTATTTCTTGCCAAATACTGTTACTATTCTATACATTCCTACCAAATTTCATGACGATCGGTTGAGCAGTTCGCGGGTTATTTAGCGAACAAATTTTCAAATCTCCGGGACACCCTGTTATCTCTGCCCTACAAATTTCTAAGTATGTCGTGCCAAAGACTGTTACTATTTTAGACATTCCTACCGAATTTCGTGACGATCGATTGTGCCGTTCGCGAGTTATTTAGTGAACCCATCTTCAAATCCTCGGGACACCCTGTTATCTTTGCCCTACCAATTTCTAAGTATTTCGTGCCAAAGACGGTTACCATTCTACACATTTTTACCAAATTTCATGACGATCGACTGAGCCGTTCCCGAGTTATTTATTCAACAAATTTTCAAATCTTCGGAACACCCTGTTATCGTTTTCGTTGCCCTAACAGCTTCTTAGTATTTCTTGCCAAAGACTGTTACTATTCTACACATCCCTACCAAACTTCATAACGATCGGTTGAGCCGTTCGCGAGTTATTTAGTGAACAAATTTTCAAATCTTCGGGTCACTCTTTTATCTTTGCCCTACCAACTTCTAGGATTTAAGTATTTCGTACCAAAGACGATCACCATCCTACACATTCCTAATAAATTTCATGAAAATCGGTTGAGCCTCAAGCCATCGATGGTTATAAAACATCGATGGTGAAAAACATCGACCATCGATGGTCAAAAAAACATCGACGCTGTACCATCGATGGTCACAAAAACATCGACGCTGTACCATCGATGGCAAAAACATCGACCATCGAACCAAAAATATGAATGTTTCAGAAACATCGATGTTCGATGCTCATCCCTAGTCGACACCTTTCGATGATACCATTTCCGATAATAATAATCCACATCCACGTGTAAAAAAAACATCGACCATCGAACCAAAAATATGAATGTTTCAGAAACATCGATGTTCGATGCTCATCCCTAGTCGACACCTTTCGATGATACCGTTTCCGATAATAATAATCCACATCCACGTGTAAAAATAAAAAAACATCGATCATCGAACCAAAAATAAGAATGTTTCAGAAACATCGATGTTCGATGCTCATCCCTAGTCGACACCTTTCGATGATACCGTTTCCGATAATAATAATCCACATCCACGTGTAAAAATAAAAAAACATCGACCATCGAACCAAAAATATGAATGTTTCAGAAACATCGATGTTCGATGCTCATCCCTAGTCGACACCTTTCGATGATACCATTTCCGATAATAATAATCCACATCCACGTGTAAAAATAAAAAAACATCGACCATCGAACCAAAAATATGAATGTTTCAGAAACATCGATGTTCGATGCTCATCCCTAGTCGACACCTTTCGATGATACCGTTTCCGATAATAATAATCCACATCCACGTGTAAAAATAAAAAAACATCGATCATCGAACCAAAAATAAGAATGTTTCAGAAACATCGATGTTCGATGCTCATCCCTAGTCGACACCTTTCGATGATACCGTTTCCGATAATAATAATCCACATCCACGTGTAAAAATAAAAAAACATCGACCATCGAACCAAAAATATGAATGTTTCAGAAACATCGATGTTCGATGCTCATCCCTAGTCGACACCTTTCGATGATCCGATAATAATATTCCACATCCACGTGTAAAAATAAAAACACACCTGAAAACTAAAGTAATGAAAAAAGAAAACGGAATTGAATCGGTGCTTAAAAACCTGACTAAAACACCGACTCGTCGGTTGTTTTTTTTTTTTTAAATCGGTACCAAAAAACCGACTCGTCGGTTCTTTTTAACTCGGTACCAAAAAACCTGAAAAAACTCATGGTTGAAGTGAATCGTTCTTTTTAACCCGGTACCAAAAAACCGACTCGTCGGTCGGTTTTTAACTCGGTAGAAAAAACCGACTCGTGTCGGTCGGTTTTTAACCCGGTACTCAAAAAAACCGGCTTATGGTTAAAAAAAACCGTCGGTACTGACAAAAAAAACCTGAGTCAGGGAAACCGCTTGTGGTACCGGGTATTGAAAAAAACCGAAACCCGGTACTGAAATCTCGGTACCGAACAGGCCTAATCATTTTTCCCACGGTTACCGACAATCAGCAATGTACCCGACCATCGAATCGGGTTGAGCGAAAGCAACAGAAAAACAAAAAAAAAAAATTTTGTCTCACATCTGTTCCGATAGTCAAATGCAATGGTCACTGTTGGTAACATCATTCGGCGTCATCAATTGGTTTGATTCCAACGGATGATGAGCAGACATCATCTTATCAGTTGACCCATATCGCCATATCGGATCGCCCCCACCTGATAACAACTTGCTTGAGTATTGATATTTCTTTTCGAGATGAATTGAAGTCAAGTTCAATAGTTAGGATTTGTGTTGTGACCGTGGTTCGTGACACAATTTCGCCGCTCTAAAGCTCGTACCGATATTTAGCCAATATCACACTCCGAGTTCGCCGCAATATTATAATTCGGTTAAAGCTTGATCTGGTTCGAGTATATGAAAACTTCCGCTTGGCCATATGGTTCGAGTCTATGAAGACGAATAGATAATCGTTAATAACTAACGAATAGTCGCGTTTTTCGTTCGCTCCACCCAAAAAAATGAAAATAGCTAACGTTCCCTTTCTACTGATACCACATTTATACCAATCCGATCATTTTTTGAACATCGTTCGCCAACTTGATAGTCCTCCTGTGTGCTTGGCCATCTGGTGGCCATAGTCAGGACTCGAACCGAATAGATAATCGTTAATAACTAACGAATAGTCGCGTTTTTCGTTCGCTCCACCCTAAAAAATGAAAATAGCTAACGTTCCCTTTCTATTGATACCACATTTATACCAATCCGATCATCATCGTTCGCCAACTTGATAGTCCGTAGTCCGAATGATAACTAGCTATAATTAAATAAAAAGGATAGCTCCCATTTTTTTAAGTGCAGAGCAAATAGGAGCTAACGATTAGCAACCGATCAAAACTATTCCGTAACGGTTTCGAGGTCGTGCAGAGATAATCTGATCTTTTTCGCCAACTTGATACTCCGAAAGTTCAACTTACTATAATTAAATAAAAAGGATAGCTCCCATTTTTTTTAAGTGCAGAGCAAATAATAGCTAACGAAAGGAGCCAATCGAAACTATTCCGAAATGGTTTTGCAGATAGTCGTTAGCCAACTTGATATAAGTAGCTAGTGCATACGGACGTTTGTGGTCCTATGGAGAATGCATCAGTCGGAGGCGCATTCTACTTTGTAACGTTCGTCGATGATTTCTCCAGAAATCGATCAATCGAACATTGGGCAAGCGAGTGCCTGAAGAAGTCTGGACTGGACAGAAGGTCAACATTTCCAATCTTCGCATTTTCGGAACAGAAGTGATGGTGCACGTTCCAAAGGAGAGGCGCCGCAAATGGGACGCGAAGTCCGAATATATGCTGTTCGTTGGAGTAGCAGCGAATCAAAAGGGATGGCGATGCTTCAATAAGGAAACAAACGATGTTTGCATCAGTCGTGACGTCAAATTCATGGATCCCCCTGGAGTGCAGGTAAATAAGACAATGCATTTCACTAATTCCTCGAATGTTACCGTTTTAGAAGATGAAGTCCAAAACAAAGACGAAACTCTGGCGAATTCGATTCAGTTGGGGTCTCAGTCAGAAAATTCGAATAATGAAAGTGTGGATTTCGAGGACGCAGAGTTAACTTATATCGATGATCCGAACGATGAAGATTTTGTTCCAACTTCACCCGACTCAGAAATCGGAGCGACTTGCCAAAAGGGCCGCTGACAATTTGCTGGCATCGGCATATATCGTTCAAGTGGCTGAACCCGAAACTTTGTACGAGGCAATGGAGTCCGACAACAAGCAGCATTGGATTGCTGCGATGGACGAAGAAATGGAGGCTCATGCTGAAAATGGAACCTGGAGCTTGGTAGAGCTGCCACCTGGTCGCAAGGCGATTAAGATCAAGTGGGTGTTCAAAGTCAAAATTGGAGCTGATGGGCGTGTGGCTCGTTATAAGGCGAGGCTTGTGACCAAAGGCTGTTCCCAGATGTTTGGGATCGACTACCTGGAAACTTTCTCACCCGTGATGAGATATCAGTCAATTCGCGTTTAATTCGCATTCGCCGCTAGGCACCGAATGGGGATTCACCAGATGGATGCGGTAGCTGCATTTTTGCAGGGAGACCTAACAGAAGACACCGGGCAAGTGCAAGTGTGCAAGTTGGAGTGGGCCATGTACGGCCTCAAGCAATCGGGAAAGCATTGGAGTCAGAAGCTCGACAAGGCCCTCATCGGATTCGGTTTAATCAAGTCGAAACTCGATCCGTGCGTTTACGTCTCATCCAAGGAGAAGGTAATTGTAGCCATTTACGTTGATGATGTTTTAATTTTTTGGAAGAATCAACGTACCCTGTAGATGATCATATCTCAGCTGTGTTCCGCATTCAAAATGAAGGATCTTGGACTAGCGCAGCAATGCGTAGGGCTGAAAGTCGAATATAGCGCTGACGGCATAGCGATTCATCAGAGCGGATATATCGAGAAAGTCCTTGAGCGCTTAGGTATGTCAAATTGCAAGGCTACGCCTAGTGACCCGAGTCAAAAGCTGTCAACTACTATGGCAAAGTCAAATGAAAAGCTGTCGGGCATTCCGTATCAGGAAGCTGTTGGCTGTTTGCTGTATTTGGTCCAGGGGACCAGACCCGATATTGCCTTCGCAGTTAATGATGTAAGCAGATTCAACGCAAATTATGGCGAAGCACACTGGATCGCCGTCAAAAGGATAATAGAAATAGAAAGATATCTGCGTGGCACAACGAATTTTCGCATTATATATTGTTACGGAGGTAGCCAATTGCAAGGTTACTCATACTCTGATTGGGCTTCAGACATCGACAGAAGACGTTCTTGTACCGGATATGTGTTCACGTTAAGCGATGGTGCTGTGTCGTGGAGCAGCTCGCGTCAGCACACAATTGCTTTATCATCGACCGAAGCGGAGTACATGGCACTTTCGGAGGCAACCAAAGAGGCAATTTGGCCGCGTCAGTTCATCGACTTGTTCAAGGACATGAATGGGCCTGTCGAGATTAAATGCGATAACCAGGGTGCCATTTCATTAGCGATGGTGGATATGTTCTGCAAGAGGTCGAAACACATTGATATCCGCCATCATCATATTCGAGACAGGATTAGCGACGGCACAATCATAATCAATTTTATCGCATCAGACGCAAATGCAGCGGACGCGTTGACTAAGGCTGTGTCTCGCATAATCATCCAGCGTGGACTCGACTTAATGGGCATTGGCTCAAAGTAATATGTTGTTTTGGTTTGTTCCCTTAAAAAAAAATTTTTTAGAGTAGAGTAGTTTATATTACTTGACCCAATGAGTTGGGGTGTTGTAAAAAAAGTACCACACTGTATTAGCCCATCTGGCAACACTGACTTTTTCTACATCTGTCAAATAAAAGTTGTTTGTCGTTCTCTTCGTTCGCAAATTTTCAACCGACTTGACGTGTTTTTTCTATTCGGTCTCGGAATCCTTCATCATCACTCTGGCGCTACAGGCTATTTTACAATTTTTCTATAGAAGCTCGATTAACCGTTTCGTTTCGTTTATCCAAAACCCTTGTCGACATTAGTTCGGATAAGCGACGCTCTACTGTATTGAAAATAGGCCAAATTGGACCAAAGGTTCTCCCACCTGAATACCATCTGAAATTACGAGAAATTTGGAGATCTGTGTCATTAGATCAAAACTTTATGCTGACCTGCAAATTTTGTATTTCAAAATTTGAAATTCAAAATTCAAAAATTCAAAATTCAAAATTCAAAATTCAAAATTCAAAATTCAAAATTCAAAATTCAAAATTCAAAATTCAAAATTCAAAATTCAAAATTCAAAATTCAAAATTCAAAATTCAAAATTCAAAATTCAAAATTCAAAATTCAAAATTCAAAATTCAAAATTCAAAATTCAAAATTCAAAATTCAAAATTCAAAATTCAAAATTCAAAATTCAAAATTCAAAATTCAAAATTCAAAATTCAAAATTCAAAATTCAAAATTCAAAATTCAAAATTCAAAATTCAAAATTCAAAATTCAAAATTCAAAATTCAAAATTCAAAATTCAAAATTCAAAATTCAAAATTCAAAATTCAAAATTCAAAATTCCAAATTCAAAATTCCAAATTCCAAATTCCAAATTCCAAATTCCAAATTCCAAATTCCAAATTCCAAATTCCAAATTCAAAATTCAAAATTCAAAATTCAAAATTCAAAATTCAAAATTCAAAATTCAAAATTTAAAATTCAAAATTCAAAATTCAAAATTCAAAATTCAAAATTCAAAATTCAAAATTCAAAATTCAAAATTCAAAATTCAAAATTCCAAATTCCAAATTCCAAATTCCAAATTCCAAATTCCAAATTCCAAATTCCAAATTCCAAATTCCAAATTCCAAATTCCAAATTCCAAATTCCAAATTCAAAATTCAAAATTCAAAATTCAAAATTCAAAATTCAAAATTCAAAATTCCAAATTCCAAATTCCAAATTCCAAATTCCAAATTCCAAATTCCAAATTCCAAATTCCAAATTCCAAATTCAAAATTCAAAATTCAAAATTCAAAATTCAAAATTCAAAATTCAAAATTCAAAATTCCAAATTCCAAATTCCAAATTCCAAATTCCAAATTCCAAATTCCAAATTCAAAATTCAAAATTCAAAATTCAAAATTCAAAATTCAAAATTCCACTTGTTGACCGGTAAATCTACGTATATTTGCTAGCACTCTTTGGTTGAATTTTATTTGAAGAAACATTTTGCCCGCACGTAAACGTAACCTTCTCCACAAATTGACGCACATATGAATGTGTTTTTAACGAACTTTATTTCAATATTCGACACCAATAAAATTTCAACATATGAAGGCAATTTTTCAACAAATCGTATATCGAACGATTAATTTCGTCGTGTGTGAATTTATGTTCATTCCCACAGCATACTGAATCCTCCTTACATCCTGAAAAGCATGTCGCTCGTGTACGTATAAATGCGTACACAGAGGAAAATTATTATTATCATTTTTTTTCGTTTTGCATTACTGGCGATTCGATTGTCGTCCTTGCCTATACGGCTGCCGATGGCGGAGTGGTGTTATCGCACTCCTCCCAATTTGGTGTATGTATAATATCCTTATTGGCAATAATACTCATAAATGCAAATTGTTTTGAGAAATTGGGCATTCCATATCAGACCTTCCACGTCCATACATCCCGCCATCAATTTACAAATTGGTAAACAGGACAACCTCGTACCGGAGTAGATAATTTCATTGATATTCTCACCACACATATGTACATCACACAATCCAAAAAGTTGAGGTTAAAACTATCAATCCACTCCGAACACACAGTATCCGGAATAAAAAGGATCCAATCCAATGATATATATCTGGATAAGTAGGCACACGCATGTATTTTGTAAATAAAAGGATAAAAACTCGATCGTAAAATCTGCTTCTCGTTTGTATCAACAAAGTCCAGATAATTCCTGGCAATTTACATTGTGACAGCAAATTCATAAAATACACCTTTTTCGGGGGGCAACAGTGTTTCGCTCCCTTTGGTCCTTTTTTTCGGTCACAAGCGACGAGGTGGATTGTTTTCATGATTTTTTCTGTTTCTGTTGTTTTTTTTGTTTGTCGATGGTCAGAGGAAATTAACAATAAAAACAATGAAGTGGTGGGGGGAGAAAAGGACTCTGAGATTTTTTTCCGGTTGTTTGGCTTTTGGTCGTAGCACGAAATCTCAGAAAAAATATTTTAACACGTGGCAAGGATTTGTATTGTAATGTGAGTTAAATTTATGAGTGTTTAATGAGGACATAAATTTATAAGGATTTCGTTTAATTTGTCTGGACGGAGATAGGGAGGTGAGGAAATCGTATATGAAAAACAGAGAGACAAATTATATTTATTGTTTGCATGGAAGTTGAGGTGGATTTTGTTAATTTTTTATTGCAATGCTATTTTGGATACATTCAATACGCATTTTATACATATTATTAAAAGCGCCTCGGCTAAGGAGCGAACTGTCAGGGCAAATAGAGGGGAAGGTTCAAAGCTCGAAGCTTTAAATATGTATTAATTTAAGCTTCGAGCTTTAAACTTTCCGCTCTATTCGTCCTGACTGTTCGTTCGTTAGCTGGAGCTTTGAATGAAATGTGTGACTCATAGACCTGTATGGACTTTCGGATGCCAAACTGGCCAGGCAGCGAACGTGCTAAGAACTTTTAATTAAGATTTTTTTTAGGGATTTATTGGTAACAATTTCGTTACAAACCCTTATGTTGACCGAGAAAGACAGGCATCAAAAAATTTACAAAAAAAAACTCCTGGAATAGAGGAATATTTCATCCGACTAACAAGTCTGGGGTATTTAAATCCTATTCATATAATTAAGGCTGTCTTGTATCGTCCTTACCTATTAGCCTTAACATATCCAACAAAAAACCGAAAAAACTTCAATCGACTTTCAAATATATTCGTTTATTCCAAACCGTACGGAAATTGTCCTTATCTTTTCTCCGACATCGGAACTTATGAATAAATATTTTATTTCGTATCCCACATTCAGATACGTATGTAGATGTACATTATCTTGCTCTATCCTAAATCGTCTTCCGACCACCATAGTGTCCTTTCTTATGCCCTGCACGCTGTGCTGTGTCTATCTCTAGCACAGCAAGCACATCATGCATATGTATTATATAAATTCCGAAATTTTACCAGATAAAAATTTATAATTTTGTGCAAATTTTGCCGATAGTAGTGCCCTCCCAACTACCAGTGCTTATGGCATTGCCAAAAAAGCAATTCAATGTGAATATGGGCAATGGGAAAAGAAGTCAAACGAAGAAATTTCCTTTCTTTTGGTCTCTTGCTTATAGTCCAGTCATATTAGCATTTCAAATAGAAAAAATAGAGTAATATTCTAATCAGAGTGGACGAAACCGGATTGATTTCGCCGTACGTTTTCAGAAATCATCGAAAAGTGTTCACAGTGCACTGTTTGTAACTTCATATGACAACCGACAATAATATTTTGCCTATAAATCGTTCTAAGTTTAAAAATGTGCTGGTGCAGTCATCGATAGTCATTTACAACATATTTCGTCACTTCAAACCAAAGCCGGGAAGCAGCAATACATGCACACAAAGCGAGCCTATGAATATGTCGTATATACGTTGCACGATGCACTAACACAATCACAGCGCATGTAAAAAAAACGTGTCTGCTCTGGTAAAAATCGCGAAAACACGTGGAAAATTCACTTTTTATCGGGATTTGTTTCTTTCACTGCATTATAGACACTTCAATTCACGACACATTGCACTTTTCGCGACAAAAATCGACCGGGAACCAATACTTTTCGTGTAAAGTTTGCCGCGACCCAACCCGATTTGCCTTTACCGCAATGTAAATTTTCGATCTGAACAGGCCTATGAATTGTCGTTTCAGTATATCACCGTGCTCTGCTTCCGGGCTTGTATTAAGGTGGCTTTGCTTCAAACTGACCGTCCATTCTCTTATCATGGAGAAATTATAAACAGTGGCAAACACACGAAACTGAACAATTTTTTCGGGTGTCAGTTAAAATATTTGAGTGAGCCGAAATGTGCTGAATAGGGGAATTTGGGTTTGAGACCTGGGTGCTTACACGTTTTCATTTAAAAAATATCAAGGTTTCATAGAAAACACGCAAAATAGCGTATTTTCAATGTGTCAATTTGTATGGGAACTGAAATGTTTTCGGGCTGTTTTCATACGAAAACATGAAAATAGCCCCAAATTACATGATTTCGTTCACTGTGAACATATTATAAGTCTAATTTTTGTTGTTTTTAAATCAGTGGGCTCCCAGGAATCTGGGATAGTCTTTAATCCTTGAGCGGAGGTCGGCATGCGGGATATCATATCAAAGGGGACGCCGAGTACATTACATACCCCGTGTTTGTTTCCTGTTTCAAGGACCCTCAACCGAATAAATCGAGCTTAAATGGAAAATTATCTTGTTTTCCGTGAATGTTTGCAAAGCCATGAATACGCGAGTAATTCAAGTTGTCACTACTTTTCTCATTTTTCAGAATTTATAATAGCTGAAGATTCTACAATTAAATTTGCTAAAAAAAGTTGATGGGAAAGCTTTGAAAAAGAGCATAAAAGGACATTAATTACACACCTTGATCGAACGTGGGCATGCCGGGTTTCATATCAACGAGGACGTCGAGTACATTCCATATCCGGTGTTTGTTACTTGTTTCAAGGACCCTCAGAGGAGAAAATTGGGCTCAAATGAAGAATTTTCGTGTTTCCCGTATCAATATCTTTTCAAAGCCGAATTATTCCATTTAGTTTCCTTGAAACAGGAAACGAACACCGGATATGCAATGCACTCGATTTTCTTTTTGATATGACATGCCGCATGCCCACGTTCGATCAAGGTCTGTAATTAGTGTCCTTTTTTGTCCTTTTTGGGACCTTTTCGATCAAATTTTTTTTTAAGCAAAATGAGTTTTACATTCCTGGGTATGGGTGCCCACTGATTTAAAAACAGCAAAAATTTGCTTTACTCTATATTTTTATATTTGGAGGCCTGAATTGGTATATTTTGACTGGACTATTAGGAAATTTACGCTACTCGTACATATATGTACATACTCCTAGAATTTAGAAGAGAAAAAAATGCAAAACTTGTCTCGTTCGCTCTATACAAAAATTCTGTCACATGCCGAGAGCTGTTTCCTGAAAGTTGTTATCCTTAGCTTTGGTCTTGTCCTTTGTGAACAGTTTTTTTTTTGTCAGGGTCGCAAATTTTCTTCTTTTCTTCTTATACTTGTCGTATTCATAGGTTAAAGATGTTTTAACATTTTTTTTTCGTCCGTGTTGACTTTTTTCCTTGTGTATATGGTGAAAAGTCAATGTATTATGTATTCATGACATGGATTTTGGGTATTTGAAAGAGAGAAAGTCGTTTTGTCGTTTGAGCGGCGGACTTATTGGGAATTTGATGTTTTGTTCTCCGGGCTTGTTGTACTCAAAAGGATATGGTGTAGACCGTGGAGAAAGGAAACGATTGAGCTTTTATTGAAAGGGTTAGTCATGTTAACATAAATTTTAGAAATTACGCATATAGGTACTGTCAAATTGTCGTGGCCTGAATTAGAACCTCTTATAGGAATTGTTTTAATTGTAATAAATTCTCTGTCGGCCAAGCGTTTAAGGCTTTAGACACTGGCGGTAATCCCAAGGATATTCGTCGTAAGCGAAGTTAGGAAATTTGTAGACGAAATCGTTAATGTCGCAGAAAAAACCGTGAAGTGCATCAAAATGTGAAAACAATTATTTAACCTGTATCGTCAGATGCAACTACTTAGTAAAAAAAACGACAGTTATCCTAATCAGTAAGCGCTAGAAGAACAATTTTTTGGTATAGATGATATTGTTATAACGGTACTGTTTACAGGGAAGATTACCGGTTCTCATGGGTTGAATTTTATTTGTCTTCTTATCGACACGAGCGACATTTCTGATCTATGCCGTATAGCGGAAAATATCGGGAACACACGAGTTATCTCTTTGAGAACGGAACCCGTAATGAGCCGAAAAATCCTTCAATGATCCACTTGTAGATTGTAGAGGGGCGTGAACCCGAAGGGTTTCGCAGCACTGAAGCCAGTGGGCCTATTGATCCACTTACATTTATTTCGGTATAGCAAAAGTCTCAGGTAGGTATTTTACAAAATTTGTTTGCACCGACTGTTTTTATATTTAAAAAACAAGCTTTGCTCCTTATAGACTATAGACACCGACTATAAGGAGCAAAGCTTCTTTTTTAAATATAAATAAAAATAGTTCGCGTATTGAGAATATTTCGAGTTATGTAGTTCTCTTGAATATCTCCATAACGGTAATAGAATCTCAAAGGTAGTCTACGAGAAATTTGTATCTTCAATGGCTCCAAAAAAATGCCAAGGCATAGTGGTTCCGTTCACTTTACCTATTAATTTACCGTTATTCCAGTCACTGATCGAAGTGGCGGGGACTCTGATCTCAGATTTTTTGTTACGATCATCAGAGAATCTTACAAAATTTTTAAAAATTTCACCATCTGGAGAGTGAAGCAAATTTTTGTTCAAAAATGTAGAAACCCATATCCTTGAGATAAGATTCAGAAAAATTGCATTTGAAAAATAGTTCTTGGGAAACGCAACTCCTTGTACTCGGTATATCTTGTATCTCCTGTAATACTCCAGGAAATTTAGCATCTTACTTCGGGAAAATTAAGGGAAAGCTGGATTTTCGCACGGGCCTTCTTTCCGGAGATCTGAATAGTTCTCGTCTGGTACGAGTACTGCTGGCAATGCTAAAGGTGGTCAAAGCCCCCTCAAAAACAGGTTTTTCTGAATATCAGGATAACGATATAATTGGCTGGAAAGTGGAATATGGCAAATTTGTAGCTCTTGTAGTTTTTGAAAATACTATTGAAATTCGCACTCCTAACGTAACGGTATTTTCAACAAGGTTCATGAAAATCCCTATAACGGCAACCCCCCACGGTTCTGTGGTGAGCCCCCACAGAACCGTATGGGCAACGAAATCATTTTACAAATTTGTTTAGATACAGCTGCCTTAGGAAAACGGGAACTGTCGGGCTTTTTGTCAATATCTCTGTAAAGGAGGCTTTATAGTCGTATATGAGAAATTTGTAGTTTCTGTGGCTACAAATGAAATGGCAAAAGTCCTCATCGATGGGTGGTCATTCAAGGAAGTTATGGGTGTTGAACATCTAAATTGACCGTTTCTGGGGAATATATTTATAACGGTAATGTTCACTAAAACCTATTTTATGAATGTGTAGCTTGTACAGCGCCTAAATAAATAGCAAAAATTTCAGATCGACACATACAGCCCTGAGGGCGCTATGAGGATTCAATTCAAACTATCTAATAATGAGATTTTTTGTTATTTTCGTGAATACCTTTATAATGGTAACAGATACGAAAAAATGGTTATGTAACGAATTGTTTTTTTTTTCTATAGATCTGTATACAATACCCAAACACCCCAATCAGTTTATTAGCCAGGGAGTCCGGAGACCTAGCGAATCAACCGTGACGACATAATAAACAATTTGGAAAAACGTAAAAATCTGGTGCCCCAACCAGGGCCCGCCGTAACGAAGTAGTGGCCCTTGGTCAAATCTATGATGGTGGCCCCTACCAATACCCAAACAAAATTTTCAGCGCTAACAAGTGGAAATTCGGGATCTTTCGTTCAAATGTGTCTAACACAGGGGCCGGCGAAAGCCTCTGTCGTGCGTTACGCCTCTTGGTTGTACTGGAAGAGCTATGGTAGTTTAGTTATTGTTTTAATTTTTTATCCCCGTCACTATGTAAAAGCGTATATTAACTTTGTCATGAAGCTTGCGACGCATAGAAGGAAGCACCTCTGACTATATAAAGTATACAGGATTATTGGTTAAGTCGACCTATTCCCTGCAACACGTTATAATAGGGTCAATATGCAACAAAATGAGGCCATAAATGTTAGGCCAATTTTCAATGGTCACTGAGATATTTGATTTTTTAGGTTTTTTTTTTAAATAACCTTGAATTTCACCATTTAAAGTAAGAATTTTAAAAAACTACTTAGGTAATGGGTTAAAACTTATTTTTGGATTTTAGTCAACACTATAGCAGACTCGTCTTAATCATTTAAAATTTCAAAAACCAATCACGATTCGAAATTTTTAATTTTTAATAAAAAAAAGGTGTCAATGTCAATATAAATATTTGAAATAATTGAAACAGCTAGCTGCAACTTGTTCGGGGACCATGATTTTGTTTGATAAAAAATGAATTAAAAGCTATGGTGTAGGGATAAGTTTTTAATGTGTTATCGATTTGTCGTTTTTTATCAAACGAAATTGTGCTCCCCGAATAAGTTGCAGCTAGCTGTTTCAATTACATATTTCAAATATTTATATTGACATTGACACCTTTTTGGAAAGCTGATAACACGAGTATGTGTTTCCAGTGATCTGCAGACTCCGTGTCATATATTTTTTTTTAGTAATACTACATTAAAAATCAACTTTAAAAAAATTTAAGAAACCTTTTTTTTTTTAAGAATTAAAAATTTCGAATCATGATTGGTTTTTGAAATTTTAAATGATTAAGAAATGTCTGCTATAGTGTTGACTAAAATCCAAAAATAAGTTTTAACCCATTACCTTAGTAGTTTTTTTTAATACTTACTTTAAATGGTGAAATTCAAGGTTATTTCAAAAAAACCTAAAAAATCAAATATCTCAGTGACCATTGAAAATCGGCCTAACATTTATGGCCTCATTTTGTTGCATTTTGACCGTATTATAACGTGTTGCAGGGAATAGGTCGACTTAACCAATAACCCTGTATAAATGATTAATCAGTGGGACGAGAGAAATCGATTGAGCGATGTCCGTCTGTTGCAACGCCAACTAGTCCCTCAGTTTTGAAGCTATATGGGTGAAATTTTGTATACAAGTTTATTTTTAGTGTACGCTGTATATATGTCAGAACGAATGGAATCAGACCATCGAGTCATGGGGCTGCCATACAAACCAACCCCTGAGAATTAGGTTCTTCTTAGAAAAACTTTTCTTTATGCATCATCTCAACCAAACTTCACCCAAATGTGTTCCTAGTAAAGCCTCAAAACATATATCTAGGAACGGATGGAATCGGAATATTACATCATAGGGATGCCATACAATCCAATCTCTGAAAATAAAGTTCTGCTAAGAAAAACTTTTTGCTTTTGAATCCGACCTTAACCAAACTTTACCCAAATGTATTCCTAGCAAAGCCCCAAAACATATCTAGGAACTGATGAAATCGGAACACTACGTCATAGGTCATACAAACAAACGCCTGGAAATTAGGTTCTTCTAAGAAAACCTTTTTTCTTTAGTAACCAAACTTCACCCAAATGTGTTCCTAGCAAAGCCTTAAAACGTATCTTGGAATGGATGGAATCGGAACACTATGTAATAGAAACCAAACCCCAAATATGTATATGGTTCATGGAAGAGAAACTTTTTTCCTTTTTGAATCTTAACCAAAATTCATCCAATGTCTCAACGCATCTAGGAACAGATGGAATCAGAGCGCGTCTTAGGGCTACGGTAGAAATTATTATTAACACAAAAGAAGGTTAAGTTTCATTTAAATGTGGCGGGTATTTAAATTTCGGCTGCGCCCGTTTTTCTTATGTGTTTTGGGTGCTGAGCTAGAGTCGGGAGTTTCCCTAAAAACCAAAAGAAACAAAAAAAATTCTCCACCATATTTTGCAATCTCATGTACTAGCTTTATCACGCATTACTACACTAGTAATGAAGACAGATAACACGGGGGAATAGCATATTATGTATTTGGATTTGATATTCATTTCTAGCTAATTTTTGGTCGTAGAATGCGGAAATGCTAACCGATTTTCTCCTATACGTCCAGTTTTTGAGATACAGGGGGCTTAAATTTTGCCCCCCATACAAACCTTCCCTTCATTCAAATCAAATCAAACGAAACTCGCTACAATTTTTTTATTTATAAATATTGATTTTATATCTTAACAATATTAGCTAAGAATTAACAAAAAAATTATGGCAACAATTTTCGTTTGTATAGCTTTTCCTGGAGTGTTTAATTTCAGGACAGTCCCGTCTTATGCCCCAACCATAGTCCGCCATCATATCTATGAGTGTTAAATGTTGATGAAATCTTCTTCAGTACCGTATAGCCCCATGTGGGGCCATGGTGCGTTAACTCAGCTGTTTATAGGCAATTACGAGTCAACTTTACATTGCGTATCATTTCGGAGTGTTTATAATGTTGCAAGCACTATATATTTCCTATCCGCACAAGTACGGCAATTTTGGACCACGCCGAGATTCGATCTCCGGACCTCTAGATTACTAGCATCGTAGATTACGACTCAACCAAGTGAGCCACAGACCGGGATATCGCATAATTTGATGCAACTTGCATCATGCAAGTATATTGCCTAGAAAGTTGTTCACTATATTCTCAAATGCCAGCATGCTGTCTTTTCATTTTCTCGCATTGGCTCAATCAAATTTGTAACTATGAGACACTGCCGAATTTGTGGACCGTCAAATACAGAAGCCTTTATTTTCTCGTATGATAGCGCAGGAAGTGCTTTTACAAATTGTTTTGTCAGACCTAGCGGGAAAATGATTCATGAACAATATTCGGTTACCAGCCTTCAGATCAGATCTCGGCAGCCAATTCCTTTGTGTCCAATGTTTATCGCAAGCTCTGCTATCCCACATACACAAAAAGCACGGATATACAAAATCCACGTTGCTGACCGAGAAGGAAGCAAACTATCTTGAGGTATACACATATGATATGCCTGGGGGACAAAGGGGCCTATTTTTGCCCTCTGACTTAGAAATGTATGTATAACTGCCACATATACAGGGTGTCCGGAAACTGCCGCATAAACGTACCGGATTATCATTCCTTAGTTGATTTCCAGCAAAAAAGTTGTACGGAACATACCCCCTCAACCTAGATCTCGGTCACAGCAATTTCACGATCAACTTCGTACTATGCACTTTGGAAAATCGTCGATATCTTTGCAATTCTTCGGCCGAGCGGTACGATCGGGGTGGCAATTTAATTGTGTAAGTCTGTCTTAACGCAAGCACCGAACCACTAGGATCCTCATTTCATATCGTATACTATTCATGAATGAAACGATTGACCTTGTATTCTTTCGGAAATCCGTCGATATCTCTGCAATCCTTTGCTGTGGCAGAACGACCGAGGTGGCGTTAGACTCACCATAAAATTGCCGAAAGGGTCATCGGATCCTCTTTTTTTCCGGTCAGTGCACAGCGTGGTCAGAGAAAACCGTCAACCTGGATGTTGGCCACAGCAATTTCACAATCGGCTTCGTACTACTTCGATAATCCGTCGATATCTTTGGAATCCTTGAGTCCAGCGAAACGATCAAGGTTTCGCTGGACTCGCAACAAAATTCTCTAACGTGGCGTCGGAGCATCTTTCCTGCGCAGCTCACAAGGGGATAACCGAGATAAGTACAATAATTCACAAAATGTATGCTTTTGTTAGTTGTCAACCTATGTAGATCTCGGTCACAGCAATTTCACGATCAACTTCGTACTATGCACTTTGGAAAATCGTCGATATCTCTGCAATTCTTCGGCCGAGCGATACGATCGGGGTGGCAATTTAATTGTGTAAGTCCATTCATGTTTCCAAAAATGTTACTTCTTTTACTCATCCACTGATATCATAAAACATTCAAAACTTAAATGGTCGGTCAATACCTATAAACAACTCATTCCAAAACTACATCTTTTTCGGGTACACCAACATCACGTTGTACTAAACTGCACCTGTCAAATAAATTATTTGAATAAAATGACATTAGATAGCAAATACGCGAACCGGAAAAAATACTGCCAAACTGGCGAATATTCGCGTTGGTGTGGGCATCTCCATACAACGCAGTGTGTTACAATTTTGACGCCGCGGAAAAATTCGCCGCGAATATTCGCTGACGCGCCGGTGTGGGCATCACTTCACTATAAATTAGGTGTCACAATTGTTCTCCCGTGTAATTGACGATGCTCTACTGTACATACATACATATACACTGCGCGACAAATGCTTAGGTTCATGGATATTTTCCCTTAAAATTATATAATTTCTATGTACTCTGATCGGAAATAATTTTTAAATAATGCTCTCTCAACTAACGGTTATTTTAATAAATATTACATTTCTATTAAGCAACTCGCATAGCTAACGGAATTTTTTAAAATGAAAATCGCAATTTCCACTGCGACAATTGTATAGGTTTACTTACTTTAAAGAGTTATCTCGTCCTGGTGAGAAGTGTTTGTGGAAACATTTTTTTTCGCGTTAGACTCTGTGAGTCGTATAGTGGATAATGTCAAAAGGAAATCAATTTTCTGCCGAGGAAAAGGCGACAATTTCCATACTAAAGGATAAATACTAAAGGATAAAGGATATTCAAACCGACAAATTGCAATATGGATTCAGCGGAGCTTGAACCTTGTTAATAATTTTATACGAGATAGTGGAAATTATGGCCGACGATACGCAGGAGGCAGAAAAAAAGCGATTTCCGGTGCATCAAGGCGAAGTCTCTTAAGAGAAGCCTCGAACTCGCCCTTTACTGCGCGTAAGCTTGGGGAGATTTTGGTGTTATCAGCAAGTGTAAGGACCATCCAACGAGTTCTTAGATCTTCATCTTGCTTAAAACGTTTACGATTAAAGAAAAAAATAGCCTTAACCCCGCAACATCGCCTACAGCGCCTGAAATTCGCCTCAAGATTCATGAACTGGACATCACAATGGAGGCAGGTAATATTTACGGATGGAAAACGGCTTTGTGTGGACGGTCCAAATGGGTTCTCCTACTATCATGATTATATAGGAAGGACCCTATGTACCTGTCACGCCATCACTTCCGAATAGGTTCCGTTATTGTATGGGGAGCCATATCATATCATGGAACTATCGACTTGGTCATTCTAGGAGGTTACCAAACCAGTTCATCTTATAAACAGCTCTTAGAAGAGGAAATCCCTATGATAAATGTCATGTACGGAGGCGATCCTTGGATATTGCAACATGATCTTGCCCCAATTCATACAGCGAGGGTGGTTAAATCGCTTATTGAGGAGAAAAATGTGGCTTTGTTAGACTGGGTGCCCATCTCCCCTGGCATTAAACATTTGGTGGTGGCTTGTTCGGGAGGTTTACAGTAGTGGTAAACAATACGACTCTAAAGAAGAGTTAATTCATGGAATTAAGACAGCTTGGTCTAAAATACCGATATCTGTGCTGCATTCTTTATACGATTACCTGCCTCGAAGGCTTTATGAAATTATAAATAAAAATGGCAAAAATACACACTATTGAATTACAAAAAAATGCTCCTGTTTTTTTGTATTTATCCTCTTTCATACTTTTCTGAAATATTTTTCAGCGAAAACATTATGTAAAACGGTAAAATCGTCCCTGAACCTAAGCAATTGTCGCACTGGAAATTGACTCTTTGAATTAAATCAATTACTGTAATTTAAGGAAAATGTCCTGTGGGGATTCAGTCCATTCATTTTGTTTGTGATATTTAATACTTCCAAAAATAACATTTCTTGAACTGGTAAGGTTTTATTTTACCGCTTCATGGAAGGAAATATGAGTGAACCTAAGCATTTATCGCGCAGTGTATGTATATCGAAGTTGGCTCATTTAATTTTGACAACTCGTAACGTTTAAATGAAGTATAGCTAAATTTAAATAAGGCAAATGTCTTGTCGCAAATTTATTATTAATTTTCTTTTAATCGGCGCAAAATTATTGGTGGATAATATTTTTAAATATTTTCCCTTACCCGTAGGTATAAAACATTATCAGCACAGATCTAATTTAATTATGATACATTTTTTTTTCTATTTTTTTTTTTCAGACAAAAATTGCTGTGATGAGAAATGGATCAGACGATTCATAACTGGCGGCAACAGTTCAAACATCATCCTAGTCCAGAATCTGTGATTTCCGTTACAACAACTTTAAGGTCGACGTCTTGAAATGACATCACAAGCAGTCTACTGCTTGAGTCTTCAAATACGTAAGTACCGCGAATGCATTGTCAAAACTTTTTTTTTTCATTTAGAATTAAGCCACTACTCTACGTCCGCTATGGTCAAAACCTCTTGAACGTAAAACCAACAAAGAACCTCCAACAGGCCTTATTCTTTCATAAGATTCCTCTCTGAAATTCCTATGCTTGGGTTGGTGTGCGGTTTTTCCTCGACTACTCCAAATTCTTTAGCGACTTTGTCAAATCGTAAAATCTATTCAAGGGCAAGCGATGTGGTCTGGTCATGGTCGTAGCTACTTTACACATTTTATTCGCGCGTCCATTAGATTAGTCTGTGCAGTGACACCCACTGCCACCCACAAAGTCAGTTTAGGGTATGCCCTCGCTTTGCTTAGCCCCCCTGGAGAGGGTTTGCATTGAAAACGACATGATTGCTTGCTGTTAAAATCCGTCCGGACTAATCGTTCAAGAATCTTATTCGACACGCTATTCAGAAATGTTGTATGTATGTCGAAATGTTTCGAGTAGAGCACTTTACTTCACTTATCCAGAGGACGACGAGGACACAAAAATCGAAAAGCGTACATACTTTGAAGGCCGCACAAAAACCGCGCTCCAAAGCGATACATGATGTCAGGAGTGTATGTCAAAGTGTGCGATGAAGTATCTTCGTTTCGAGATTTATGGTGGCAACTGTGAACTTCTTGTACTTTTGAGTTCGACCGCGGACGCGTCTTGCATTCCAAAGCATGTTTCTACGAGAACTTTGGTCAGGATTCAAGGAATTTTCCATTCTTTTTTTTTTCGGTATGTTTGAATTTTGTTTTTCGCATCTGTGTTATTCTTGTTGCAGCGCTTCTATTCAAAGCCATATACATAGTATGGATGTGATGGCTCTGGTTTTGATGTAGCACTCGAAGGAAAAGGATCCGATTTTGATTCCCGGTCACAAAACCACGGAAGAAAGTGAAATATTCGCCGCGACTTTTATTTTTGTTACCGGTTGATTTTTTCCGGCTCCCGGCGCGGTTGGTTTTGAAAATACATAAAACCGAAACTGTCGTTTGATTTCTCGGGCTCGTTTTTATGTACCCCCTTCGGTCATTTTCAATTCATGAAGTGCTGCCACCGTTTTCTTTGAGTTTACTAGAAAGTTTTCGGTGAAGCGATAGATGTGTCTGTATATATGTAGCTTACTTTGCTATACCTACTCTTGATAGACGACATTACTTCGTATCAAAGTGAGTTCACGAAGATTTGGTTATTGAGACTGACTCGTGAATTTGAATGAAGTTTCCCTAGAGTGGTAGGTCGTACAGCTGGGGAGGTAAAAGGCGACGTATTAGACGACTTTTCGCATTCCGTGGAGTCGACAAGGACGAGAGAGTTTTTTTTCGCGTGGATCCTTTTTGTGTGCGATTGGAAGAGCTTTTATTCCGCTCTATTTGAATGCTATAAATTTTACTGTGCGATGCGGCTATAAACAGAGGAAAAGAGGACTATAAACTATATAACTCTTCAATTATGGGTAATTTATAGGTTTTTGGGATGTTTGTATTTTATTTTCAATTCGTGGGTTTGGAGGTACGGTTTTGATGTATGTATATTGTGGTATGGATCTTAGATGGAAGTTTTAATATGCTTTAAAATATTTAAATTCTATTGTTGAATTGGAGCAAGTTACGAGAGAGTTTCTTATAATTTAGAAAATAAGACTTTTGAATAATTTTAGTCCTGCTTGCCGGTCAATTTAGAGATCTATAGATTAGCAAGGCTATTAATGGCGAAGTTCGATAATCCCACCAAATCGAAAATGCCGCACTGCCGACGCGACGGTGCCCCAAAGCCGGAGGTACCCTAGTCTCCCCTAAAGTATGGTTTAATGGCAGTTATCTTTGTTTTGGCGAAGTGTGTTCTGTCCACTAACATTTCCGCGTATGTATCGATTTATAGCGCAACGATGTTCCTAATTAGACATTTATATTACACCAGAATACGGATTTTACGAACACCGAGTGAAAGAAGCCAAATTGCATTGACGCCCGAGAGCTTGCTGGGAGTACTCCTTACTCGAACTCGAGCCACGACCCTGTGCTTCGAAGGTGAGCGCACTAAGCAATACACCAACCTGACTAAACCGTAAACTGAAGTCACGAATATCTGAAAGAACGTCGTCTCAGTCAGCGATACATATCCCTTCGCGAAGTACTCATGAGATTCAAAGGTAAAATATAAAGATTTGCCTGCATATTGCCGGAATAGAAGAAATTGCTTGCAGTATGCGTAACCGTTATATAGACATTCACAAAATTCTTGAAATAAGGTATGTATTTTCAAAACCCCTTACTTTTAAAAGCGCACAGATCTATGATGATATTCGTAATTTTTTCACTGATAGAAGTCCGCCTATCTCGTGAAGGTTAGACAAAAAAATACAAAATCTTTGGGGAACATGCACTGAAGGGGAACATTTGCCATTTTGTTTCGAGCCACTTCAGCTATACCAGTTCATCATACGTGATGTTTATTTAAACTTTACCGCTATGGAGATATTCACGAAAATTTATGAAAATATTTTTATTGTACTATACTCTTTGAATTATCCTAGCTCCTTAAATCATCACCAGGGACTTTTGGCATTTTGGCGACAAGCCATAAAAAAAAATAACAGGCGCGACAATTCAGCATTGGACTAAGGCCGCAGGATGTGTTAGTGACATCCTATTTCCAAGATTTTATCTGCTTTTTGTTGAGGTAATGAGATCAGCATCACCCTCAGCAGTGTTGTATAAATGGGTACTCGTTTAACATCTGAGTGAGATCATAGTCCGTCACAAGCTCGTGAGTTCGAAAAACACCAATGATCCACGGTGAGATTCCAACTCATGACCCTGTGCACCGAAGGTGCGCACACTAACCGCTAGACCAGCCAGACTACATGCCATAGAAGCTTCAAATTATTCACAGAACATACTACGAATTTCTCCTTAAAACTACCGTTATAGAGATGAGTTTGAAAATTCTTCCCGAAGACCTGATAATTTGATAGACTGACTGAACGCAGCACCCTTTCGGGGTTCGGGAAAAATATAGTAGATTTGAACCGTCTCGCATTGTAGCTGTCTTAGGGTGCGGTTACAATCTTTTGCGAGAAAAGCTGTCGGGTTTGAGTCTACTAGTACGTGGTTGTAATCTATGATTTCTATCAGATTTTAATTAAGAAGCTACAAATAACAAGAAACTAGTTCATGTCACAACCTTGTACAATAAATTATACACTGGCAGTTTTTCGCAATATTTTGAAATTCGCAAAAGATTGTAACCGCAGCTTTAGGGGCGCACGTATAAGTTATGGAATGCTGTGTTAGCTACAAATTTCGAAAATAGAAAAAAAAAATCTAAAACTGGTTTCACGCTTGTACCCTAAGAAATTTGTCCAATTTGTTCAGAAGTGGACTGGACGGTTTGATTGAAAATGTTCCAAATCGCACCAAGGGATCTACTATACCTTGCATTAGATTATATTAAATGGGGGGGGGGGGGGGGGGTGAACCCAAAGGCGGTTCGTAGCACTGAAGCCGATGGGCCTATTGTACTATCGCCTTGGTCACGTGCGGGCAGGACTATGCCTGACGATCAAGGTTGATCGTGCTAAGAAATGAGCTGAGTTTGCTAATTTACGTCGAAGATATATCGTCCGTGTCTGGATAGGACACTTCAAATTGTATCCAGCAGCATTGGGTCAGGGCATCACATTCGCACAGGACGTCTCTCAGGTAACAGGTGTCGTCATTTTCTTCACTGAATCGACAGCTCGCGTCTTGCAAGAGCATCATTGTGTGCAGATGTGATTTCAGGCAGAGTGGCCTCGAATCCCACATATGGTGCGCACTTGATTTCTGCTTAGCTGAAGCAGCTCAGCCTCTCTTTTATGTGAGTGACCTGCTATGAACAGTTTGGATCGCCTGAGACCGAGTAATTGGTCCCAGTGCTCAGATGCCTTAAGTCGTTCCTGGTCTTTTTACTATACATGTAGAGATGCTACTGAAGGGTTCTGGTCCGCAGTGGGTTTCTGCGGCTGTGCGTGCCAACTCATCAGCCTGTTGGTTTCCTCTGATGCCTATATGACCTGGGACCCAGACGAGTGTTAATCTGTTATTTACGTCTAGTTTGTTCAGTGCATTCAGGCAACATCGAACAAGCCTTGACGTGACGGTATACTTACCGAGTGACTTAATAGCCGCTTGGCTGTCTGAGAAGATCGCTATTCGTTTATTTACATAGTTAGCACGTGCGCAGGTTGCAATTGCGTGCACTTCTGCCTGAAAAAAACTGTAGTGTGGTACCCCATAGGCACAGATATCCTGTGTGCTGGGCGAACACCTGCTACTGATCCTTCGGTCAGTAAACCATTTTATGGTCTGTGGGTGCATACTAGCATCCTCTGCTCCATGTTTCAGCCTGAAAACGGCGCCCGCATGAGATCTCCTTTGGAATGTGGTCAGAGGGCATGTTCGCAACAGTGATTCTGTTGGGAGATTTTAGCTTCCCCTTAGTAAGATCCAGATTGGCATCGCTTGCGATGAGTCGTGCCAGTACTAGTTTTGCCTCGGTTTCGAGGTGTATGTCAACTGGGTGTAGGTGAAGTAATATCTCTAGAGCGCTGCTAGGGCAAGATCGGAGAAGCCATTGGATGTGAGCTTCCACAAAAGTTCGTCCGCAACCATGCACCACAGGAAGGGCGAAAATACACACCTTTGTGGGCAGCCTCCACTAACCTCAGCCAGGAGAGTTAGCTCGTTGATCTGAGAGACGACTTTTCTGGAGGAAAGCATGCTGCTAATACATTCATTTTCATCAAGGATTTTTTCCATAGATGGTCTGTAGGATTTGGGCCGGTTTCCAATTTTAAGAATGAAGACTACTCTCGCAAGTCTCCAAGAGCGCGGGATGTAGCCCAGCGCAAGCTGTTTCTGAATATTCTCAGGATGTATGGAGTTAGAAGCTCCAGACAGCTCAACCGAGCCTATAGCCAATTTTACTCTATCTTGAGTGAAGATTAATGTTGCTGTTCTCCAGTGTGAAGAATTAGCTCTGTACAGACTGTCTTCATTTGAAGGCCCCTTATTCCTCAGGCCCCAGAAAGTGGTTCTAAGGAGTAACTCGCCCATCGTAAAGGCATCAGCCGTGTTGCGCCCATCAGGGTGCCTTATGGTGCTTAGGTGCTCAGTGTCTTTTTTAGGCATAAGTCGATAGAGTGTAGAAACTGTGTTAGTGCATTCAACACCTTCGCAGAATTTGCCCCACGAGTTCAATTTGGCAGACCTGATTTTCTTGTTGTATTCATTAAGTTGGGAGTAATACGTCTCCCACTCCCCTGTCCTTTTAGCTCTGTTAACGATTCGTCTTGTGAGCGTTCTTAATCTCGATAGCTCTGGAGTCCACCAGGATACTCCTTTGTTGTCCTTCGTCCTTCGGAGGGGGCAGTTTTCCTCAAATGAGGTCGCTATGGTCTGGTGACGTTGGAGACCAAGCTGTCCATATTTAGCCATGCCTGTGGACAGTGGCGTAACGTACGGTGTTCCATGTGTGCGGTCGAACACAGGCCCCAAGCCACCAGGGGCCCCCATGCGTAGTGGCTGTGTGTGATTAAAAAATAACTTTTTGTAGATTTCTGTGTCACTGGAATAATGAAGCTTAATTTACGACGGATGCTTCAGTGTTCTACGGGGAAAGGTTTTTTTTTGCTACGAAGCAATTTGAAGCGAGAACTTCGAGGAGCATTTTACGGTTGCGCTGAATTCTTTTACATTAGCTTTTGCGAAGCCCCGATTGCTAATTGATTGTCTAATTGGCCTCTTTCATTCCGCACAAGATACAGCAAATTTTCAAATAATACACAGAAAAATATAATTCAATTATTTTATTTATTTTTATGTTGCTAATTTGTACCAAAAACTGAGAGTGCAAAAGCACTAAAACCGTAGAACCCCAGCTGAATTTTAGCCGAAAGCCTTTATATCGCTTCAAAAAGAACTATTGAAAGCACGAATTCGTAATTTCACTCTAAAGTATAACTAAAGTGAGTTCATAAAATTGTAAACCTCTTGCTTCGAAATTATTGGTATGTTGTATTTTGTATTCTCACCAACATTTACGTTATTTTTACAACGACTTAAAGACTCTAATTTTACGAAATGTGTAGCTGCATTTTGACTCATGTTTCATTGTAATTTTTTCACCTATGGTATTGAGATGAAAATATAAATTTTTTTTGTCATCTATGGTGTTGTATCCTGAGGCCGCTCTGGTTCTCTACTCTGTGAATATTGTTACAAATACAGCGTTGACAATTTTTAATAATTATTCACAATAAATTTAAATGAAGATCATTTCGGAAAAAAGGAAATGGGCTTCATACATACATTTGCAACGAAATGAACGCAATTTCAACCAAAATCTCAAACCAAATTTATACGAAATCGTGGTAAAGTGTATGTAGTATGTACACATCTTTGAAAATAACTGGCACATTTACAGTAGAGGCCTTCGTTTCCACAATCGGCTCGTTTAATCATTCAATCCACGTTATCAACCTGTAAGTGTAATTTTTCACTTTTTTACGAACACAAACCTTCGACGTAGACTTTTGTAAGTTAGATTACAGTTCTTGTTGCAAAAAAAAAACGAAAACGTATTAATCATGCATCAAATGGCCAGAAAAGAAATTTAGAATAAATCTACCGTACTGTCAAATTGTGTAACAAAATTAGGACGATAGTGTCAACAGGATTTGAGGTTTCATAATAAACCCAGATCTCGTTGTCAACTGTGAATCGCGTTTTACCAGACCCCTTGCAATAGCTGTTGAACCGCAACCATCCTTTTAAAATGCATTGGTGCTGCTTTCGTCACTTTTTTGCTGCATCATATATATTTCAAGCATGATAGCCGTCTAAAAACAAATCCTGTTTTTTAACTATGTAAATAAATTCAGTCAAACCCGTTTACCCGTTTGAATCGTTTTAGGTTTTTATAAATCCTGTCGATAGTGTGGATCCCCTATCAATATACATAGTTCTGGATTCACTCGACATTTCAAAATTTTTCCAGCTATACTACAGTGTGTAGCAATCAGTTGCAACAATTTTGTTTAATTATTAATTACATTGTGTGGGGGCCCCCATCTCGACCTCGAACACAAGATATTTTAGAAACGTTACGCCACTGCCTGTGGATAATCTCTCTCGCGTGGTTATATTCCACCCGCTAGCTTAATGAGCCACTCTACTGTAGCTCCATTCTCGCACTCAAAAAGGATGTGGCCTGGCGTAAATCTTATCCCGGCGAATTTCGGCTCTACTTGCTTAGTGCTCTCAGAGGGAATCTCCGCCAACAACACATTCTGTACCTTCGTCTTTTGCTCTGATGTGAGCAGTTCAGTTGGGTTGGTGCAGATTATGGCCACACTGGTGTTGGAGGCCACTTTGGCGTAGGAAGACTTTGCTTTTCCTTTGCCTCCAGTGGGGGCAGTAAAGCGGTTTCTCTCTGCCGTACCTGTTGTCACCTTGCTTGTTGATGGTAACGCATCTTTCCTCTCGCCTCCTCCGATGCCGCTTACAATATGGATAGCGTCTTGGCCCACCCGTTCCCTCTTATTGTCATGCGTAAGGGTAGGTGAGACCTCGTCCGTGGAGCGTTGTCGCTTTGCTTGAGGTGGTATCTGGGGAGAGTTGCATGAGGGCTAGTTCTCTTGCTTTTGCTGGCTCACGTCCCTGTGCCAGGAGCTTCATATCGCGCTTGCATCCCGCGCCGCTGAGTGCCTTCCTTCGGAGATCGTTGACGCCTCCTGGCTTATAGAGTTTAGGATTCTTCCTCCGGATGTTCGATAGGCCTGGTCTGGGCTCGTCGATGTCCGAGAGCTAGAGCTCCTCTGGGAATCTGTGTTGGGTGGCTTGATCGTTGCCATCCCGTGGCTGTTCAGAAGTGCTGAATACAATTGCATACTGAATCTTGTCCAAGAGATCCTATACGACCACCGGCCCCCACAGTTTGGCCTTCACAAGAGTGAAGTTACTAGCGGCCGCCACGGAGAGGTACTGGGAACATTTCCCGTTATGATGGCACATACCATCTCACGAACTGACACTGATCACTACCTTGCATACAAATAGCCAAAGAAAAGGAACCCAATTTATGGCCATCGAGCGGCAAAAATCCTACATCGCTGGATTTTTGCATCACGGTTAGTAATGGCCCTCAGATTATGGAATTTTTTTTTCGCCCTCAGACCATTTTTCTGCATCTCTTGCCGTATTTAGAATAATCGTTAAAACTCTCCCTTTTTTTTAAGGTTGCGGACCCCCAATCGGTGGAACTTTTTTCCCCATAATCTGGGGGTCATGACCAAGCATCCTACAAAAATCCAGCGATGTAGGATTTTTGCCGACCAAATATCGTATTTTTCTTTGACTAAAATGAAACCAAATGCAACAGAATATTGCTAGCAACCTGTAATTTTGAAAATGTAATATCCTTAAATTTAGTTGAAAGTAGAGTAGGTCTAACTATCTCCCTATTTCGAATGAATGTCGCGAAAAACTTCAACTTTGGATCACAATGTAGCTGTAAAAAATAAAAGTGGACCTAATCTGACCTATCTACCCTTACCTCCTCTACAAAAAAAAAAAACTTTTAACCGTTGAAAACATAATTTGACTCCATGCTCCGTAAGGAGGAGGACCCGAATCGATGAGGGCTTTTGACAAATTCCTGAGAACCACAAAGGCTAAAATTTGGTAATGGTATACCATTTTTCACCACTTTCTACTGAGCGGAGCTCTCTCTTAGATGGCACGCATCGCAGGGAACTTTTGGCAGTACCTACTCTTGATCGTTGTCGATATTTTCACAAGTAACTGTCTTCGAAGATGATTGGCTCTATATGGCCTCTGTGGCGCCCCTACCGGCCAAGATTCTGATAAGAGTTAATGTTGTGAACTTTCAAAAGAAAGGGCCATACAAACATTTTGGTTCCCCGATTTTACCAAAGTGAAATGCCAGCCAAGTATATTGTACGCTTAAAATCAGCAAGCGAAGAAAAAAGATTGTCGCAAAAATCCAAATTTGTAATAGCCGTTAGCATTTCAAACCGATTATCCCAGCAGGTTTAGGTTCCAGTGGTAATGTCTGACGCCCGTAACTGTACTGTGTATGTGTATAGCTTTCTACACCCACTCTTAAATTTGAATTATGAACCGTGCATACGCATCCTGAACGGCTCTTGTTCGTCGGCAAACTTTTAATAATGACCACTCAACGAAATTCTTGAACATCACATCTTTGCCGTTCTTGAATAGAAATTTTTGCCTCGAAACAAACTTTTCTTTTAGTTTCCAATTTCTCCAAAACTCCACGGTATGGTCTGTTGTGGTCAATTTTTTAGAATTTCCGTATTCAAACGAGTTTTGTTCGGAAAACTTGTGTACAGAAATATGCTCTTATTGGCTCATCGCATACCGTGAGCTGTGTCCTGAAATGTGTATTTGACTTCTTTATATTTTTACTTATTTGTATGTTCCGGAGAAGGAAAGTTTCCAGAATTTTCCCACTCTACAAACGCCTACACTTTTTTGAATATTGATGATTTATGTGGACGTAAGATAGGACAAGATATCTTTAAGTTTTGAAAGGAAATGTTCGTTCGTTGTTATTCTAAATTTTCTTATAATTTTGATAAATGTCAGGCGTCCCCATACACATTCGAGGGCAGAATTTCATCTGATCTAATTGTTTTCAGTATACATTTTCAATATACAATTAAATCTTGATACTTTTCTATAGTGCAACTTATTTCCAGCACTCTCCAGACAATTCTCTAATTCCAGCTGAGAGTACTATATCTAAATTCCAAAAGATAATCCTCTACAACGGATACAACTGGAAGCATCACTTGAAAGTACAAGAAGCCAAAAAAGAATAAGAAAAATCAGCCAGGATGTGGGCAATCATTTGTCTAGCTCGAGCCGTCTCGAAAAAAAAACCTCTCTCTCATTCTCAAAAAAAAACGGCCTGCTGAAAGAAAAGAGCAAGTTTCCCTATACTCAACCTTAGTGTATAGATTTATTCGTATTTCTGTAGGGCGTACTTCTGGAGGGCATCTCAATTGGACCAATTACGTTGTTATCGTCGGGAGTGCACCCCGGGGAGATTTCGGACATGGACTGCTGTGCTGTGCTGAGAGCCAGTGCGAGAGCAAATCAACGGGTGGGAATTTCAATGTCCTATCTTACTCTCAAGGATATGGAATTAAGAAATGTTTTTCTTTTAACGAAAAAAGCCATTGGAATCGATATAATTTTTTTTATTGTCCTTTTCGGCTGCGAGGAATCGCGAGAGATGTAGGAGATGTGTGAACGTGGCATAAAAAAAAAGAGAACGATGTGATGTGCGATTTAAGATGCTAGTGAGTCTATCAGATATTAGAGTCACGTATCGGTTGACTATTCCTTAAGGCAAAGCAATTGAAGCGAATATTCGCCGTGCCAAGGGCGCATTTTGGGAGATGATTTTCGAGAATCGTTGATTTGCAATGTAGCGAGCAGTGTAGAGCGCGGGTGAATTTTTAGGTATTGCATGTTAGAAGTAAAATGGCATTGAATTGGTGTCGAGGCAATTTACTGGAAAAAACTGATGACGTTGGTGGAATATTTTTATTACAATCTGTCATAAATGTCAACTTGTAAAATCTCTATGTGCGGGGAAGAAGAAGAGTGCCTGAACAACGGGCAGTAAGCCGATACAAAGCGGTGCGAGCACAGCGAGCGGTGAGCGGACACAAAGCGGTTTAATTTTTGCTGAGGTTTGTCTCTTATACATTTCGATCGTAACACAATCCCATAATTTCGATCGGCTATAAGAAATCTTTAAAGAACTTTGTATCTCTGCAGGATTTCATAATTTCGATCAGCTGGGAAATCTTTAAAGAGCATTGTATTCGCTCGCATTTTGGCTCTTTACGATTTTGCAACAAAAAATATGAAGGGTTTCATTGTTATACATTTTACACAATCGCATCATTTCGATCGGTTGAAAATTCTTTAAGGGCGCGTACAAATACATTGCGACGCCGAGCTTTTGCGGGCGGGCGATGCGATGTGTGCACACTCATTGCGATGTCGGGCCGGGCGATACGATGCGATTTGTTGCGAGCCGACGCGATTTGTTTCCATGGCAAAAAAACCTGATTTTTTCAAGGGGATTTTAAACGGCGCTGGCTCATGCGATTTGAGAAGGTCGACCTCGTGACTTGGCGCTTCGAGTGTTCTACCGGTATATTTATGTAGTGTTGTAGATAATATTGTAGGTAGGTAATGCTGCTGCTGCTGATTCAGCTAAAAATCAACTTCGTGCTGAATACCGTTCACTACAAAAAGGAGTGCAGAGAAGTGTGCGGCGTGATAAGCGTACTTACATCAACGCTTTAGCGAAGGAGGCAAATAATGCGGATTACCGTGGTGAAAGCGGTACCCTATTTAAGCTAATTAAACCGCTAATTGGCAAATCGTTCACAACGGACCATCCTGTGAAAGATAAAGAAGGGTTACTGCTTGTTACTGAAGAACAGCAGCTTCAGAGATGGAAAGAGCATTTTTTCGAGGTCCTTAACAACCGTTTTGGGCCTGCAAGTGCATCTTCATCGGCCGAATAAGACGTCCCTCCAGTAGCCAGTATTAATTCTAGACCACCATCTAAGACGGAATTAAAGCGGGTTATCGAATCTATGGACGCCGGTAAGGCCCCGGGGATAGATGGAATTCCGGTCGAACTATTTAAAGCGGATTCGAATGCTACAGCGGATATTCTGCTTACTCTTCTTACTCTTCCAGTAGAATGGAAAAAGGGCCTAATTATTAAAATTCCCAAGAAGGGTAACCTTAAGGACTGTAATAATTGGCGCGGTATTTGCCTACTTCCAGCTGTATCCAAGCTGATGGCTAAAATTATTTTGAACCGGATCAAGGATGAAGTTGATCGCACTTTAAGCAATGAACAGGCTGGCTTTCGTGAGGGTTTTTCATGTAGCGACCATATAAACACCCTCCGAATTATTATTGAGCAATCCGCCGAATGGAGATCCCCATTACACCTCATGTTCATTGATTTCGAGAAGGCGTTCGATAGTGTTGATCGGGAGTATATCTGGAGAGCTCTTCGTAGGAGGGGCATACCAGATAAAATAATTTCCATCATCAAGGAATCTTATCAGGGAGCCCAATGTCACGTTTTGCACAAGGGTAAGCTTTCAGATCCTTTTGAGGTGCACAGTGGAGTGAGACAAGGTTGCATTTTATCACCTATTCTTTTCCTCATAGCCATTAACGATATACTAGTGAGCGCGCTTCAAAACCAGAGGAAAGGTATCAGATGGAAAATGTTTGATTACCTGCAACGCCTGGACTATGCTGACGAGATTTGTCTGCTTTCAAATAAATAGGAGGATGTAGCTCAAATGGCCGATGCTCTGCATTGCGAAAGTCGTAATGCCGGGCTGAAGATAAACGCTGCCAAGACCAAGTACTTGAGCTCCCATCCTGGGGGACAAAGCGGAATTTGTGTTTCGGGCCAGGCAGTTGTTGTTGTTGTTGTTGTAGCGGGGGGGGGGGAACTAGTGTCATTCGTAAATGGTTGGCATTCTCTCCTCAAGTTCGAGGTCTAAGAAGGTTGCCACCTCAATTGGTTTTTCCCAAAGCGCAATGGGTGTTAGATGCGTTGGTGCGGCATTACAATTGAAAAGGTGGTCCACGTTGTGCGGGCTGGCTCCACATGCTGGACAAGTGTCTGCAATGGTGCTGTCGATACGGGTCCAATATGAATTTAGTCTGGAGCACCATCCAGATCGAAGCTGAGCCAAGGTGGCACGTATGGCTCTAGGTAGCTGTAGTTCGTCATTGGAGATATCTGGTGGTCGAGCTCGAAGGACACGGTTTAATGACAGATCATTCGTGGCTATTGTTACCTCGCTAGTATGCAACTGCTTTAGAGCCGCCTTGTAGTTATTGGTGTTATCGAGGGGAACTCTTTTGAATCTTTGGACTTCCCTTTCCTTGTCCCTTAATGTACGTCTAACATGACGTGGAGGTGGGGTTTTGTCCATAAGATCGAAATTCGGGTGTTGACTACGATAGCAACCAACGAGATATTGCTTTGCGAGTAGCTCATTATGAGTTTTTAGATTAAGCAGCTTAGTTTCTTGGTGGAGGTGATCTTGTGATATCATGCGTCCAGTGATTGTACGCATTGCTGCATTCTGGCACGTTTGAATCCGTATCCATCGAGTGTTGCAGAGATTGTTTGTCCATATGGGTGCGGCGTAGTTTACCACTGAACGGCCGATGGCTTTGTAAGTGGTGAGTTATGTCTCTTTATCAGTTCCCCATTTGCTGCCAGCGAGAGATTTTAGGATCTTGTTTCTACTCTTCAATTTGTCACATATATTGTCGGAGTGGCTGTTGAAAATGCTGTGATTGTCAATTGTGACGCCGAGGATTTTGGGGTGACGGACAGTGGGGACTTTGGTGTCGTTTACACTAATGTCTACCGGAGGTTGTATTCCTGGTTGTACGTGGTAAAGAGGGTGGCCGAGGATTTGGGTGCTGATAGCTTCAGGTTCTTGCTAATGAAGAAGGTGTTGAGCTCTTCTAAGTAGCCGTTGATACGGTCGCACATGTCTGAAATATCGTTGCCGGATGTCAGGATGGTACAATCATCAGCGTAGGATATTATGTCGTTTCCTTCAGGTGGGGTGGGAAGCCCTGACATGTAGAGGTTGAACAAAGTGGGGGAAAGAACTCCGCCCTGTGGTACTCCCTGTTTGATCCTTCTTAGTTTAGATTTCCCATTTCTAAACTCAGTGCTGGATTGACGTCCGGCAAGGTAGTTTGCGATCCATTTAACTACATACGACGGTGTGGGTGAGTTTTTGAGGTCTGTCAGTAGGAGCGAGTGATTCACCATATCGAACGCTTTCGACAGATCCAAAGCCACTAGGATGGTGCGCTTAAACGGCTTTGGTTGGTTCATTCCATTTAAGACCTTAGACATGATTCGGTCTAATGCAGTGGTGGTACTATGCATTTTCCTAAAGCCGTGTTGATGATTGGCGAGTTGTATGTGCGTCGTAAGAGTTTTGTGTATCAATGCTTCAATAATTCAAGATTCTCCTAAGGAGTGTTGTTTGCCAGGTTTGGGTATAGAAATAATGCGGCCTCTCTTCCAAATCTCTGGTATGATGAATGTTCTAAGTGAAAGGTTCATCGTGGCAGTGATATACTCTAGGGCCGGTGTGTCGAGGTGTTTGAGCATTATCATTGCTATACCGTCCGGTCCAAGCGCCTTTGAGTTTTTGGCGTTTTTTATGGCATTGGCTACTTCAGGGGTGGTGGTTTGAAGATATTCGTCTACCTTGGTGTTACGGATGGCTCGTGTAATTTTGCGCTTGAGTCTATCCTTGGGTGGGTGTTCGACGAACTGTTTGTTAAACAGATTGGCGCATTTTTTGTCGTCGCTCACGGTAAAATTTCCAAACTTGATAGCGACCCTCCCTTGAGTTTTGGTGGGATTAGATAAGTTTCTTACGGTGCTCCATAGTTTGCTCACACCTGTGGTGGGCCGGCCAGGACTGCTCCCCGAGGGAAAAAATGGTGTTGAATGAATGACACGAAGTTTCCATCCCCTTTTTGCGTCGAAGGGGTCTTTGCGACTCTTGGCCATGCTGAAGCATGGGTCGTTCCGGTTCGTAGACCCGGTCGCAGTAGGAACGGCCAGGCAGTCGAAAAAGTTGACGAATTCTGCTACCTCGGAAGCATAGTCACAGCAGATGGCGGCGCGGACGCTGATGTACAATCGCGTATCAATAAGGCTAGGGCAGCCTTCTTCACTTTGACTCCTTTCTGGCAAAATAACATCATTTCCAGGCGCACCAAAATCCGAATCTTCAATTCTATTGTAATATCAGTGCTTCTTTATGGCTGTTCAACTTGGAAGGTGACCAACGATATAACAACTAAGCTGCAAACTTTCGTAAACCGGTGCCTACGGCGCATCCTACAAGTCCGCTGGCCAGAGATTATTTCCAATGATGATCTCCTGAGTATCACAGGCCTGGATTGGATAGGCACTTCTGTCAAAAGGCGAAAGTGGCAATGGATAGGTCATACTCTCCGAAGAGGGCCAACAAATATTGCAAAGCAGGCCCTAGATTGGAACCCTCGGGGAGCCAATGCTAGACGCCGTGTTGGACGACCAAGAAACACGTGGAGAAGATCGGTTAATAGCGAGGCTGCTTCATTAAACAAACAGTGGTCAGACCTAAAGACGATGGCACAGAATAGAACGAGGCGGAAAGTAGGCGTAGTAGATGTAGATGCCCTATGCCCCACAAGGGGTTAACAGGAACCAGAGAGAGAGAGAATGCAATGATGAATGGCTGAAAGAGGTAGGTAACCTTTCTGGAAATTTGCAGTGTTAGCTTACGCGTTTCAAAACAATATTTGGGCGGCATTTGGATTTGGTGGTAATTGTTTTTAACATATATATAAATGGGTGAAATAGGTAGTTTATGGAAACATGGAGTGCAATGAAACCCAGTTTGTAGCGTACGCCCACTGTTTTGAGACTGCCGGCCCCCAAAAAATGGTACTCCTGTTTTCTCGGGGAAATACTCGTCCAATCGGCGTGGCAGAAACACTTAAGTAAAATTTGGGTCGCTAATTCCGAATTTAAGGTCAAAAACAAGAAAGAAATTGCCCTCTCCTGTTTTCGCTGGGAAATACTCGTCCAATCGGCGTGGAAAAAATTCCAAATATGAGGTCAAAACCGAGAAAAAAATGTTTAGGGGTTTCCCGACCGAAAATCCCCGGTTTTCTGGGGGAATACGTAGGAAATTTTCTTATACGTTTACATACGCTACAAACCGGGTTGTGCTGCACTGCATATTTCAACAAATGTTACTTCATAGATTTTATACAAATCTATGAATGGGTCAATGAAGCAATTCTTGACAAATCCGAATTCCGCTCTTTTTTGTGGGTACGCGTACGCTACGAAATAGGTTGCACAGCACTGTTAATTTCCAGAAACGCCTTTTAGTAGACCAATCCCATATTACATTACGTACGACTATCCATTGATCTAATTAACCCTTTCCCGGACAGAACGTCTATAGACGTCCAATTTTGAGCATTTGACATACAAATCGTGTCAAATTTTGGCGTTGTGTCCGGCAATGAGTTAAGCTGAGCAGACGTACCGCATTTTGCTGTACAGTACAGCATTTTGACCAGTCGTACAGCATTGGGAAATGTACACAATGAAACCCAATTCACTAAATAATAAGCTCATCGGTATGAGGCTTTTGATCAGTTTTTTCTGCTTTTAAGGAGTGAAGTTTGACTCCTGTCCCTTGTACGATTGATAATTAGCGAGGTAATTGCAATTTTAAGTTTGGCATTAATTTTCGATAACTCAGGAACCTTTCTCGATCTTTCTGAAATTCGGCACACTTGTAGAGCTACTTGTAGCTTACTTTTTTTCGGAAGTTACGGTTGCCCAAATCGAAATTTTGAGTTCCTAATTGAAAAATGTCCATCACTGGACAATCCGTAAGCGAAAAACTTTGAAATAACTTGTAGAGCTTCGTACTGTTCATATTTGACATTTCAAGGATCTAGCTTCCAAGGTTCAAAAATTACAGACGTAAAAACATGCGATTTTAAATTAACGCAAAGCTCTACCTCATCGGATTCCCCTATCAACCTCTGAAGGAAAAGGCATAATAAATAAACGCCTATGCAAGGGTTTTTAGATAAAGATTTTTCCCCAAAATATATCCTTTAAATCCGATGAAATGGCGTTAAGACTCTAGGGAAGGTAGCATCACTAATGTAACCATTGAGGAATGGAGCGGTGAGCGGATACAAAGCGTTTCAATGTTTGTTGAAGTTTGACTCTTATACATTTGGAACTTCTGCACAATTTCATAATTTCGATCGGCTGGGAAAGTGCTTAATATACGCTCGCACTTCGCCTCTTTATAATTTTCCAAGGAAAAACTCCAAACCCAAGGTGCGGGCGTAGCAACCGGTGAGTCCATACAAAGCGTTTTAATTGTAGCTGGGTTCGCTTTTACATTTCGAACGTCTGCACAATTCCATAATTTCGATTGGCTGAGAAATCTTCTAAGCGCTTCTTACCGGCTAACTACTCGGTACGCTCGCACATCGCCTCTTTACGATTTTCTAATGAAAAAGACAAAAGGCCAGGGACGAGCCTAGCCACCGGTGAGCCGTTACAAAACGGTTGAATGTTTGGTGAGATTTGTCTCTAATACAGTTGCAGCCTCGGCACATTTCCATAATTTCGATCCATTTGGAATTATTCAAAGAGCTTTACATCAGCTCACCGCTTGCACCTTGCCTCTTTACAATTTCCCAAGGAAAAAGAGGAAAGCCGTGATGCCTGCGTAGCGAGCGATTAGCGAGTGGAAACTGGTGTTGGGAAATCTTTAGAGAGTTTTGTATCCGCTCACTTCGCTCGCCTCTTTACAAGTTGCCAAGAAAACAATGTTCGGATATCTTTAAAGTGCTTTGTGCCGGCTTACCGTTCGCTACGCTCGCACGTCGTCTCTTTACAGTTTACCAAGAAAACACACCAAAGGCGAGGTACGAGTGTAACGACCAAGTGACAGTTAAGAAAGGATTTGGCAGGCGCGGTTTTCGTACCATATTGAACCAAAAGATCTGATCTCTTCGTGCCCTTGCACATTATTTTTACGACCGCATTTTGTACCCCATATCTCCATCCTATTTCCACCGACATTTAGCCTGTCATCAATATCCTTCCGTCTGACAATCGCGAAACCAACTGGAACGAAGAAAAACTCATCCGAAACAAACAGACGACAAATCCTTTCGAACTTGTCCGGGAACTTTGCATATCCGACAACATTTCCTTTCTAGTTTCGGTCCTATAAGGGTCGTCCCGATCCGTGGGTATATAGGTATAGGTACACAAAAAAGGACCCAACACAATTAATTATGACCCTTTCGGTTGTTTTATACTTTTTCAGAATGAATAACATAAACGGAATGGGTCGCGTATTCTGTGTGTAAGTGCAACACTTAGTCCTTAACAATGGGTCAGCGTGTTGTCCGTCCTATGGAGACGGACAATATGAATGTTCTAAGACTAGTATCTAGTCCGTTTACAATATCCTGCAAGCTCATTACATATGTGTACTGCTTCGGTTTTGTGTATTTCTTTATTGCATTAATAAGAAATAAATGCTATAAACATGTCCTTCCGCTTGATTTAGAGATGTATCCTTGGGTGTACACGATGTTCGCGTATTGTGTGTAGTTAGCCTCCAGATCCTAGTGAAAAAGGGACAATGAAGAGAGCGAAAAAGCCATAATCTACAGCGCGATGTCGACCGTCGGGTCATAAAAAGCCACGAAAAAGCAAACGCGTTTTGTATGGTCACACAATGTCCATAGAAAACTCAACAATATGTTCAGAAAAGTTTTCCAAGGGATATGTTGTAAGAAAACATAAGGAAATGATGGGGTGAGGTTAACAAAAGCGAACAGTTATACTCGTATCAAAGTTGATTGGAATTATTTAGGGTCAAGTCTAAATTGGTCGAGTATAATTTTTGGAGGTGTCAAAATGTTGATTTTCTTGGAGATGGAGACGTTTACAAGCTTGACATAATGATGAAAGTTCGTAATTGAGGTGATACATATGTTTTCGTCATTAGAATTCGTCATTTACTTTTGACGTTTTGGTAAATGATGAAAATGTCCCTAACAACAGCGATATTTTGATGAATATTCTGTTCAATAATTTAAAGGCACACTTTTCTTGAAGAATTTGAATAGAAACGTGTAAAGATAGATCCCAAATTTAATATTTTTGCAAAAATTCTTGTTCTTCATTTTTGCAACAGATGGCGTCCCCTGTCATTAGTGAGCAAATGATGGTCCAAATGTGTAATTTGGAATTCGTGCTAATGATGGTAAATTTTCGTCATAATGACGTATTTCCGTCATTCGAAGATATGTGTGTCAATGTTATTACTGGGTTAGGTTAATTCTTGGAGACAGGTTTGACCTCGAAGGTAATTTATGAATTTTCTTCCATTTTAAGCCTAGCTCTGACATCGAGAGTGAAATTTTTGTCCGCTGCGATTTTCTCAATGAAAATGTATTCTTACTATCGTGTAATATGTAGGGAATGCTATCGTGTAATATGTAGGGAATGCTGGGGAATTTTATTGACAACATCGCAGCGGGAATAATTTCACTCTCGATCTTAATTCAGTTTCAGCCTTCTACCCTAGACGTCTTTTAGTGTTTTTTCCCCGGTGTTAGGTTTGGCGAAACTGTCTCTCCCAATTCAAAATTCGTCTCCAGATTTACGTCTCTCCCATTTACATAATCTACGTTCTACGCCACACTATTTCCACTTCACGTGCCCTGTACTTTACCTGTAACAGTTTGTAACCACCCCTTCCACATATAGCTTTAGACAAGATACAGAAGGGGTGGTCAACTACACATAGTTTTATGACCAAAATTCATTTTTCCGCTTGACTATTTGCCATTTTTGTCGTTTTTGTATAAATGCTGTTCATTGTCCCAACACGATTTGACCAACAGATGGCAGACAAATGTTTAATTAAAAAGTGAATTATCATTTAATTTTTATAGTCCAGTTTGTGGCCTTTTGTGAGTTTTATATATGACGACCCCACCCCGCCTGTGTGATATTTCTATGAGTGTTTTTGCAATCCGGGGCGGAAAAATGTATTATGCATTATTTTTTTGTTATGTGTATTCACACTGTGGATTATGGCATAAGGACTAACTATATAGCCAGAGAGAGATGAGATAGCGCTAATTGAATTTGTTAATTTGATATGATGGCGTAATGTGTAAATTTTGGTTTTTCGGGTTAATTTTTTGGTGAACTTTATATGATTTTTTGATGATATCTCTATCCACAGAAGAGTTTTAGGTCTACGCGAATTTTGTTTTGTATACAAAATATGTTATTGTTACTATTCTAATTTAGGTTTTTGATATAGAGGAGACCACAGGAAAAATGTGACTTTTACATTTTAGTGTGTGGGTCATAGTAGTTAATACAATAAAAAATGCAGAGATAATATTTT
Organism: Microchrysa polita; assembly: GCA_949715475.1. Lineage (NCBI taxonomy): Eukaryota > Metazoa > Arthropoda > Insecta > Diptera > Stratiomyidae > Microchrysa > Microchrysa polita. Next base: position 15,974,759 of record OX454419.1, read on the forward strand.
AAGTTTCAAATAATTTTATGTTAAGACAGTTTTAGGTTCTTGACGTAATGCTCTTTTTGATTGACATTATTTCTTGTTTTGCCTAATGTACATCAATGTAGCACATATTTCAGCCACTAACTGATGGTTTTTGCTTTCGTGGTGTTAAATCTGTTGTTGCCGAGATCAATGCGTTGTTGTTGCTTTTTAATTTGACACATCCAAGTGTTCTTGGGTCTGCCTCTGGCCTTGGGCCCATCAGGTAGAACGTCCATTGATATCGCTTTCTTTGCGGGGTTCTCAGCCGGACGCATTTGAACATGGCAACACCAATCCATTTGTCGGTCTTCGAGCTTTTCGGCCATTGGTTGGTCTATGAACAAGCTGCCTCGGATGTAGCTAACTTTTGTTGTGGCCCCTTTCGGTTACAACCACTGACATGCGTAAAATTTTCATTTAGGTGGCCGTCATTTCTTTTGCGTAACCCTAATACATGGTCCAGCATTCAGATCCATACATGAATGCAAGGCGTACAACCATCTTGTACAACTTGTCCTTTAGCTTCAGTTGCATTTTATAATGGCTGGGTCTGAGTACGGGCAGCATAGTCTTTGTTATACTAACCCTTAGTCCATGCTTCTCCAGAATGTCATACCATTTTGTAAGTGTTGTTGTAGCGTTTTTTTGCTCTTGAACCGAAGGAGGTGCGGCAGCTCTTGGCCATTGAATAACGGGTAGCTCCAGGACGATTTACATCGAAGAACCCGCTGCCGTAAATATTATTATAAACCCCGATGTAAATTTACATATTTGCCGGTGTAAATTTACATTTTTTCCAGTGCAAATTTGCTTATTTCTGATTTACATTTACATAAGTCTGAGAGTAAATTTACTTATTTATGTGTGCGCAAATTTACTTATTACCGTTTGTAGATTTACACCAATTTTGTAGTAAATATTTACACCGTAAAGCGTAAAATTACTCTCGATCATGTCGTAGTGTAAATTTAGTTTTTTTTTTAGTTTAAAAGATCGTTTATTAGCATTAACTATACACTACTGAGTACATTTTGTTTTTAAGTGTTTCAGATACAATTAATCTATACATCTTAATACTTCTTAGATAGCATAATACTGAATATAAGTTGATGATAGCAAATATGATGTGTGTAAGGAAAATTCTTTGAACAAAAACCTTGTCTGATGTAACTTACATACCTATACCTAACCTAATAGTAACCCTAATGCATATTGTACTTTCGTATGTACAAACTTAGCAACTAAATGGCTAAAAAACGGATTTGGTTGCATTAAGCAGGCAAGAATAATGACATGATCAGTGGGATGTCAGTAAGGCTCATTCTTCTTTGAAATGCAGCAGAGGTTTTTTCCACGAAGTCGTCGATTTGCAGAATTTTAGCAAGGTGATGAAGACGCATAGTTGAGAAGTACCAGGGTTTTATTCAGAATTATTTTCAAGCATTTGTTTTGCGCGACCTGAAGTTTGTGTCTGTGGCTATGGGCACAATGTCGCCATACTGGTGAAGCACAAGTTATTATTGGTTGCAAACAACTCTTGTATAGAAGGAGCTTATTGTCGAGAGACAGCACCGAATTTCTGCTGATTAGCGGGTAGAGAGAGTGAATGCTTTTTGAAAACGCCAAGACCGTGTTTTCAATGTGATCTCTATAGATAAGTTTTTTATCCAGAGTAACTCCGAGGTATTCTATGTTTCTCTTCCATGGTATGTTTACTCCAAGAAAGTCCAGATTCCGTTGTGGCAGGTTTTCTTTTTTAACTTTATTAGAGAAACATATTGCCTTGGTTTTGGAAGCGTTTAACTTTAGTCGCCATCGGGAAAAGTACTGGTAAAGTTTTTCGAAATAGGATTCTAGGTTGAGTATGATGGCTTCAGGGTCATCTGCGCTTGTCAGAAAGCAAGTGTCATCGGCGTAGACAGCAAGCTGGCAGCCTGAGTGTGCTGGTATATTAGCTACGAATATGTTGAAGAGAGTCGGACTAAAGCAGGATCCCTGCCGGAATTTCCCTGGGTGAGGAGTAACTGCCATTCACTTTAACAGAAAAGTTGCGTTCGGATAAAAATGATTCGATTAGTTTCACTAGATAGAGTGGAAATTTAAAATGTGTCAGCTTAAACAACAGACCGCGATGCCACACTGAGTCGAAAGCTTTTTCTAGGTGTTTGTAATTCTGTAAATTTGATGAGAAGTAGAGTGGTTCTTCCGAAAACCGAATTGAAAGTTTGGAATTACCTCGTTTGGTTCTATATGATTTTGAAGCCTTGTAAGAATTACTCTTTCGAAGATTTTGCTGAGTATCGGAAGCAGGCTTATTGGCCGATAGTTCGCTGCATTATTAGCGTCTGTTTTAGGTTTAGCAATGGGGATGATGGCAGCTTCTTTCCATTCCTTGGGGAAATAAGAAAGCTTTAGACAAGCATTAAAGATAAAGTTCAAGAGCACTATAGACTTTTTAGGCAAATTTTTAATTGAACATGCAGGGACGTTATCTTTACCGGGTGCCTTCTTGCTTTTTAGTTTCTTAATGATTCCAACAATTTCTTTCGGTTTACAGAGAGCAGCTTCTGGTAAAGAGGTTGTTCGCGGTATTTGCTGTCTTGCACATTCAACTATCAAAAGTGTTTTTCTTCTTAATTGCTTTATGAAGTTTCCAAAATTTGCTTGATCCTTTTTTAAGAGTAGAAAGTAATGTAGACCATCTTTTATTCCGAATAGAAGAGATCCTGAAACGTATGACACTATTTAATTGGTTAAGTTGTCTTTTAATTTCAATGTTTTTACTCCTTTGTCATTGGCGTTTAAGACTATTGCGGACACCTATCATTCGCCTGGTGACATCATCGAGGAGGAGTGGTGATGCGTCTTGTTTGACAACAACTTTGGGGGTAGTAGCCTCAATAGCACTTCTTATGTTTCTGATGAATGAGGCAACCATTTCGTCTACTTGTTGGGGATGAGAGATATCGGCTAAGTCTAAAAAAGAAAGCAACGTTTCGTTATAGAGTATGCCTGTATTCTTTCCAGTTCGTATTTCTAAAGCAGAATATTCTTGTAAGAGCTTTCCTACACTCAGTAGTATTGTGGTTTATTGAGTAAAAAACTGGAAGGTGGGGAGAATTAAGTGCATTTAAAACTTTGTAAGATGGTGGTTGCACCGAGGCGCGGGAAGAGGACGGAGCCTTAACGGCCGTGCAGGCGAGGCTCCTCTACGAGCTGGCAGCGGCACGTGCTGGTTGCAGCTCTAGTCGGGAAGAGAAACGGGCGGGGTTTGCGCCGCTCGTATCCCCTTATCCACCACATTCATTAGGAAAATTCACGTGCCTATAAAAGAATCACGAACGCTGGGGGTTAAAATGGGGCTCGAAAAAGGTAAGAATCGGATCTGGCGCCGACCAGCTCAAGTATGCTCCGGGCCCAGATGTTAACGGACCGGCCGGTCCGTTAACATCTGGGCCATCTGTAACCGCTATAAAAAAACCGTTACCCGACCATGCGGTCTCCACGGCCAATAGAAGTTTTTGGAAACCGCCCTTTATAATTTTAGGGGTGGACTTTTCTAATCCACCCTGACGCGCCTACGGATGGGGGACGGAGAACTCATTCACACATTCATTCACACATGACGCAATCACTCAAACGTGCAACCATTCACACATCTCACATGCACATCACACATACCGCACACGCAATCAGCACACATCACGCGGTACTTATCTTCTTTGTTTTTTTTCGGTTTTCTTTCTTAAGTTCCAACCACTTTATTTTTAAGTATTATAATTTTCTCCACTAAATTCACTTTTTCAAAACGTGCACTTTCTTATGTACTTTTCGGCGCGATCTTCTTCTCGTCACGTCTCAAACTCGACTCCCCCGTTTTTCAATTTCTTACCGCTGACCGCTCGCAAGATGCTACTCTCATTTTTTCAAGATCATGGTGACGTCACGACCAGTCACTTGCACCTTTCGGAATTCTCAATCCGGCGGCGAGCATGAAATTGAGAATCGTTACAACTTTCGTTTCAGAAATATTCACCAAACCAGCGCTGACGATAAAATCAAGAACGGAATTATTTCCCCTACTCGGAAAGAATGTTGGTTCGTTTGGCGCATGAATGAGGAAATGGCGGCGGGTCATTAAGCTATACAATATGTTCCCAGCTTTATTAGCTCTACCACAATTCCAGAATCTGTGCCGTGAATTTAGGTCGCCACAGAGCAAAAACTTCCGCCCAGATGTTAAAAGTTTTAGGGCGTCTTCGAAAGCCTTAAGTTTTTCTCATGATAAATACGTACCCGGAAAATATACGGCAACCACTACTGCATTCAAAGGTTGAATTTCAATACCAACCGATTCAATCACTTTCGTATTTAGTCGGATAGGTTTGTGATTAATTGTGTTTTTTACACATATTGACACGCCACCACCTCTTGAGTTGGCACGATCATTTCTATGAACATGGTAATTAGGGAGCTACAACTTATCACTAGGTTTAAGCCAAGTTTCCGTAATTATAAAAATATCTATATTAAGCGAATTTACAAAATCGAATGTTTCCATTACTTTCCCTTTGATGCTTTGCATTCCTCAGTAATAGCTTAATGGAATGGCTACTATCCATAAATGTATTTCACAGTAATTTCGAAAAGAACGTTGAGCTGTTCGATACGAGTCTTACACTTAGTGAGATAACTGATAAGTTCTGTAGAGATTCTCACCAATTCTCCTGATAAAAAGAGATTTGGGCACTTGTCATCCGATTGTTTTACAGCATCACTATAGCTGAGATTACGGTAGATCATTCGGCCACTTTGTACGAAAGGTGCATGCGCTGATTTGTTGATTGGTGGGAAACTAGATTCCAATGGTATCGATCTTGTGCTTGGCTGTATGGCGTTTACTTTGTTCTTATGCCGGTATTTTAGACTGTCTTTGAAATTCCTTGCGCTTAGGGCACTTCAGATCGTTCGCATAGTGTTGCTGACTGCAATTTGCGCATTTGATGCGCTCCATATCACTTTCTTTCAGATTGCATGTCGTTATTGAGTGCTCGCTACTGCAAATTGGGCATTCAGGGGGCAAATGGCAATGTGATGATCCATGGCCGAACAGCTGACAGTTGCGGCATTGTGTGGGGCCACTTCTCCTGCGTGTGTGATAGCTCCAGTGAACTACCGTGTGAGCAATAGCCTTTGTTTTCTTCAGGTCGTTCAGCTTAACCCCTTTTTCGAAATAAAGCAGGTATATTACATTACCAGAGTTGAATTTTTTAACATCGAGGCACTTGATAGTGGTAACTTGTTTAAGATGGTTTTTCAGCTCATCGCATGGCATATCGTGGAGTCCCGAAAGCACAATTTTAACGGGTCGATGGTCTGCTCTGCGGAATGTATAGAACTCCACCTTTTTGTCGATTAGATGTTTGATGACTCGTTCATAATCGTTTAGGATAAGCAAATGCAAGCGTCTGCCGATTGACATTAGCCGCACGTCGAATTCGGATATTTGCAATTCGGCCATTATCGCCATTATAGTGTCACGCGCCAGTATTGGGAAAGTTATTGCTGGGGGTTTTACTTTTTTTTAAAGAATCAGGATTAGCAGTGTCCGCTGAACTCGAGGATGCAAGAATATCGCCACCATGATTTGAATATAGATGCGCCAGAAGCTCGAAACGGTTGGCCGGAGTCGCAACTCGGCCAGTCCGTGGGATTTTTAATTTGTCCCGTAGGAACATGTCTTCAGGGGAGTCCACCCCGCGCTGTCTTTTCCGATCGATTTTGCTTTGATGAATGTCCGAATTGCGGTCACAAATGAAGAATTTTAGGTGTATTGAACTGTGTGGGAAAAACTGACCCGTATGCTAACTGTACTGGGAGCTATGCAAGTAAATACGATACACTTCACTCGACTGCTGTATTCGGACTGAATTTACTACTAAAGGGTCCGCCAATAGGGACGCTCGATCTTTGACAGCTCATGGCGGCCATGTTGTTTGTGGTAGAGTTATCAAACCTAGTTGTTATTATTCAGTGTATCTTCACAAGTCACCATGAATCAATTCAGCCGCGAGCAACATGTGCAAATCATTAAAACTTATTACGAAAATCATTCATCGGTTCGAGCAACGTTCCGCGCGTAAGCGCGGTAAACGGCGAACGATACAGATCCATGATAACGAACTTTTTCTGGCATGAAATCGACAATATGGATGTCGAGGATATGTGGTTTCAGCAGGACGGCGCTACGAGCCACACAGCGCGCGCCACAATGGATCTTCTGCACGAGCGCTTCGGAGGAATGGTTATCTCGCGCGATGGCGACATCAACTGGCCACTGAGATCGTGCGATTTAACCCCACTAGACTATTTCTTGTGGGGTTTTCTTAAATCGCAGGTCTTCGCAAACCAACCACAAAACACTGATGACCTCAAAGTCAACATACGCCACGCCATCGATGAAATACAGCCCGATTTGTGCGCCAGAGTCATTGAAAATTGGACTTCTCGTATACACGCCACCAAGCGAAGCCGAGGTGGCCACTTGAACGATGTTATTTTCCATACATAATGCCTTCGAATACTCTTTCAAACAAAAAATAAATTTCATTTATACCTCTCACACAACTTGCTTTATTTCATTTTAAAGTTCGAGCGCGCTTATTGGCGGACCCTTTATAATAGAAGGAAAAAAAGTTTCCTCCTATTATTGGAGTAAAATTTTTTCGAGTGTATATCATTGGCAAAAAGTAGAGATATGTATTTCTAGGCCGTCGGAGATACGTGTTAATCAATCTCGCTTCGTGCACTCGTTGTGCGTAACACCAATAAAAAAATGTGTGATTAGGTATATTGTGGAGATTTAAATCGATACATAGGCGGAAATGCTAGTGGACTGGACAGAACACACTTCGCCAAAAAAAGACAACTGCCATTATACTATACTTTAGGGGAGATTGGGGTACCTCCGGCTTTGGAGCACCTTCGGCAATGGTCTTATCGATGTGTTGCAATTATCGGACTTCGCCATTAAATTGATGGTAAAGAATCTTTGCCTCATTTATAATTCCCTTACAAGGTTTCCTATTTTTGTGTTTTTAAGGTCGATTTTCTATAATTTCGTGAGTGTTTTCTGCTAGTATGATTTTCAAAATTCCAAAGAAAATTATAATACAATACACTCAGAAAAATCTCATCACTTAAATTTAAAATGAAACATATTAAAAATAAAATTGGAATTCACCAATTAATCATTTTAAAAACAAATAGTTTTTAAATTTAGTAGGATTCATTTTAATGATTTAAAGTGAAAAAATAAAGTTTTTAAAATATGGTAAAACAAGTTAAGTATAAAACAAATAAAAAAAGAAAAGAAAATATTTTTTCACTTTTTTAATCTTACAATCGAAACATTTTAAATTTAAAGTGAAATCACTTTTAAAATAAAGTAATTGATTTGGCATGCAGCAATTTTTAAAGTATAAGAATCTCTTTAATATTTCCACTATTGATTCAAAATGAAACATTTTTGAATTAAACGTAAACGTATATGAAGCCAAATCATATTTGAAAATTTTTGAATCATAGCTATTATTTTTGATTTTATAACGTTTTTTCTGAGTGTAATCAAAAGATTCAAATTTTTATGAACGGATGAATAGAATCTCAGAAAATAATGCTTTAATTAGGTAAATGGGAAAAAGTAAATGGAGTGTTTCTGGGGTACATAGAGCACTTTGCGTTGGGGCACAATCGGTCATACTAGATTTCCGCCGAATGTAGACCGCATTTAATTTACTCTACATTTTTGCCGAATGTACCCCCAATTTCGTATTTCGTTGTTTAGTTCAAAGTTTTCCACAATTACAAATATGCATAAATCAAGGTTGAATGTCGGTTTATTGTGTTATAGAACTTGAAAAACATGAAAAAACATGGGGCACATTTAGCGAAAATGAATTTTTTCATTCGCCTTGAAAAAAGATCGACTAGTCTAATAAATTGAGTACTAACATTATTAATTATATACGTTTATTTAGAGCTAATGTATGGTCAATAGCTTCTGAGTTACATGGTTACCTCTTGCTTTATTGCCGCAAGATTGTCTGCAACATAAATTTCAAAGCCTTATAAATGCGAGTTACCTACTATAAATAAATAAAGATCGCTTCACACTTTTCAGTCATACAGCCATAGTCAAAAAAAATGGGTCACATTGTCTTTATCATATTCACACTTTTCACTTTTCGACTAGTGCTCCGGAGGTCATCAGTTCGATTCCCACCGTAACGGACTATCTTTTTGTTTTCATAATAAATTTGTAATTTTCACAATTCAATGATCAGGTTACAACAGCGAAAGCTAGATAATATAGCTTTACTAATCTTGCCACTAAATTCCATACATGCAACGTCCGACGTTTAAACGCTTCAAGAGCAAATACATTCAGGGCCCTGACACGTTCTTTTGTGTCCAGGCAACCCGTGACATCTGTCACTGCATTATTTAGGAGAACCCAAAAAGGTCTAGGTCTCGTACATCCGAGTACCTCGGGCAGATAACCAGGACATGAAGCCAGTCCTCAGAAATAGCGCCACAACACACACACAAGGGATCTCCAACCAGGTTGAACTGGCGCAGATTCTGGTTCAGAGAACCACGTCCGGTTATCAGAAAACCAAGCCTTAGATTAAAATCCAAGTCAAGGTTTCCGGCTGCCTCACGTACAACCCTAAGGTATTCGAATGTAGCCCTACTGCAGATCGACTGTTCCCATCTAAAACGGACTGCGCGTCTACCGAACCCTCAGTCTCGACGCAGAAGACGCCTCAGTGTCCCGACTACGCAGAGGATGCGTGTCTTCAACCATACGTAGTGTGTGACTTGCGTCACATATTTGAGAGCCACTCTACCCAACCGAATAATCGAGGCCGGCTCGACGAGAACGAGCTTTCAGCACCGATTTTCGGGTTAAGACTTCAACGCCCACCTGGGTACCCCACGCGTGGACAAAGTGCATGAGTGGGGAACCCTTCTCATCAAGCTCACGACGCGATTTGCCCTCCACCAGAAGGAGGAGGTCTTCGGCGTAAGCACAGCATTTAAGCTGGCTCTGAAGGGATACCAACAAGTCTTCCGTCATATATTTCCGCACAAACGTGCCTATAATGGAGCTTTGCGGGCATCCCCGCATCACCCTTTGTCTGACAACGTCATTTTTCCCCACAACTAGAGCGTGAAATACCTCTTCCATAGAGCTATTTCCGGACAGCCAACTGCATCGAGCTTGTACAAGACGTCACTCCACATCAGTTTGTCGATCGCGCCCTTGAAATCAACAAAAATTCCAAGGTACCGGTCGGCCCCACTGGTCTTAACTGCCCCTTGGACAAACAGAGGCGCATCCTCGGCAGATCTTCCCTTGCGGAATTCGTATTGTCTGTCAGACACCCGATCTCCAATCGGATCCTCCATCCAACCCACCAGTATCCTTTCCAGCACCTTGTTAAGTTCTGGGAGGAGACTGCCTTTCCAGCACCTTGCCAAGTACTAGGAAGAGACTGATGCCTCGATAGGACGAAAGGTTAGATCGGACCTTATCAGGGCTTTTCAGCAATACTGCCATCGGCACGGTTTCCCGACTCTTGCCGATGGTAGTGCTCGGAAGCAAAACTTATAAAGATTCTGGATGTACTCAGGCACGGCATTCCAGATGCTTTTACAAATCTGGCCGGTCATTCCATCGAGTTCTGGCGACTTCCGATACCTAAGCATTGCGATGCTCGCCTCGATCTCAGCGGTTTGCCGAGGGGGGATTTCTTCCACCTCCGTAATGTTCTCACAAACAAGAGCATCGACAAGGTCAGCAGCCGGAAGGAAACTGCTCATGAGAACCTCAATGGTTTCCTTACATGTATGTACTTGTATGTGTCGTACCAGTCTCTGGATACTTTACAACGTGCGCGTTTACCTCTGCACAGCCAGTAGGCATTCCTTCAGGGGTCGTCCGAAGAGTTGGTGACAAAGCGCGTCCAGTCGTCCTCCTTGCACTTGGACATCATCCCGTGGTACTGGAGCCTGGCCTGCCGGAAGGCAAGTCCAATTAACGCTAAATCGGGATGATCACCAACTATGGCCTGCTGAAAACGATTCTTGGCGTCCAGATCCTTGGCCAACCATCAGACGTGCTCCGCTTACAAGGAGGCGGGAACATATCATTATTGACGGTCGTCAGGCATTCAGCTATGAGGGCACACTGCTCATCAATCCCCCTACGCGAGAACTCAGATAGTAAGGCATGCATTGGAATACCTGCCGTATCCGGGCCTTATATAGTGCCCAGTTCGCATGCCTGGTATACCAGCAAAGTACATATCACAGACATGTCGTCATTGTCATCACTGATTCCTAGACCAGAGCTTGGTCCATGGTCCACTTTGCTATGTCAGAGAGCAGAGGTACATCCTCAGGATGAGTGGTGCGTTGCTCGCCAGTAAGAAGACCCTGTCCAGGTATCTCAGGTAGGAATCTATATTTCTGCCTGGGGGACACTACACAATGTAGATCATCGAATGGACCGGTGACACTGACACACTCACCATGCCCGTATGTCATAGCACTGACGGCCACGCAATCAACCGCTGGGTCACAAATGACCACCGTCGCCCTCAAAGTACCCTCCTCACCACAAAGGAACGTCCACACTTCCCCGGGCAGTCCCACTGGACGGCACCCAAGAATGTACGTAGTAGGAATGTAAAAAATAGGACCCCCTTCCATATTTGCTTTAAGCTGAAAAAGATTCTAAAAGAAACGAGTGCGAACTCTTCGAGTTATTTTAATATTCTGAAAACATTTTTCTTCATTCCCGAAAGCCAATTTATTCTAAAATCTATAATCAAACAAGTAGTTTCACTTACAACCCCTTTACCACCGCGACCCATATTATCATTAACCGCTGCTAAACGAGGTAATTTTTCATAGGCCGCGGCTAACTCGCAAAGTACATTTCCCTCGACTCCGCTTGATCCCTCGCTCGGCATCCACAGGCCCTGGGGCACATTAAATTGAAAATTATGATAGCGTGTGAATCTAGTTTCGTGTGCCTACAAATACACAATCGGCCAAATAGAGGAGTTATTATTTATGATTAGCCCAGGCACGACATCGTATCCTTATTGCACGGCACATACAATCTCATGGGCTTCCCAAAAAAAAAAAAAAACGTCTGAACCAACGTGAAACTCACCTCCGATATCCTGTGAAAGTTAAACATACACCTCAACTTAATATTCCAATTTCATTCACTTTGAAATGAAAAGGACTACCAGAGGCCCGCGAAAAAAAACAGGCTCATGCTGAAATGAGCCAGGAGCAAGAGTAGGCCCCGGCCGCCGAACTCATGACACAATGTGTATCTAGTTTGCGAGACTATTTTTATGTATTTCCGTGTGCCTCCTTTAAAAATTTTTTTGTTGTGAAAATTCGTATAATGATCACATAAAGGATTCAGGTGTGTTTGTTGGTTTTTTATTTCGTTTCGTTTTTTCGTTACCATCATGATGTGAAATGAAATAAAGAGGGCATGGTGAAAAACCACTTTGCAATTGCTTTGCATTTTTCAAATGCACACACGAATACTAGATTTGCACTCCGAGTTTAATGTTGTTATTTTATTTGAATGGTGGGGGATAGGTCTAATTTTTTTTTCATTCTTTTGTAGGATTCAACTAGACTGTAGATGAACTACATACAAAAAATGTATGGAATGTCGGCTCATCTGGAGGTGATGAGCGAATGATGTACACATGAGGAGCTTCATTCGAAAAAAAAAGTAGAGAAAATCGTTTATTATATTAAAACCTTGAATTTTAATATGCAAATATTATACTTTGATTTTTTCTTGGGTGAATTTAATTTTATTAAAAAAATTCATAAACTAATGTGCGGTGTGGATGAGGTTTTATATTTTCTTTTTATATGGGCTTTTCAAATAAGTCGAGTAGAGATTAATTTCGATGATTAAAATGGAATTAAATACTTCGAGTATCTTGAAAATTATTTTTCTTTATTGCATATAAATAATTTATATTTTTAAGTTAGGTGGGATTTGTTGAACCTTAAAATTTGTTTTAAAAGCAACCAAACGAGAAAAAAGTCTAGAAAATTGAATAAGTTGTCTAATGGCATCTTTAGGCCCACCGTGAAGTCATCGCAGATCGTATCCATGGTTATGTGTTGATGTACTGATTTTTTTAAAATTTGAAAATGGAGTTCGGACGGATGTGGCTATTGTAACAACGCTCCCATACAAATTTTCACCAAATCAGCTGACAATAGGTCTCACGATAGCACGACAGCAACGCATCATGCAACGTTCCACTAGCACGCCACGCACCGTACTCGTACTGCACGAGCACAACGATCGACAGCATACGGCGTCCCCACTCAGCAGACTCGTACAGTATAAAAGGCGAGTCAGACAACGAGTCAGCAGCATTCAGCTTTCTAGTCTTGGCATCGAAGCATCTACACAACGGGAAGTCAAGAACAAGACTCGAATGCGTACAAACCTGGACCGTTCGGACAGCTTGTGTTTAACATTTTAATTTTTGGGTCAGTGAATTGAATCGAAATATTTAAGAATTAAGACAACTCCATTTCATTTTCACATAGAGGACGACTCAACGAAGGTATAAAAAACTTCATCATCATTTGTGTTGATGTCTTCAGATTTGCAGTCGATTGTATTGTCATGTGATGTGGAATGTGTCTTCGCGTGCACTCAATTTGCCTTAACTAGAATTTATTTGAGACAGTCTAAATCAGTGGTTCCTAACTCGCTGATGTCTGCGGACCACTTAGCCTGGAATGGAATTGTTACGGACCACCGTTCGGAGGATGGGTTAAAAAATGTCCAGAATGGTTTTGTTACCCACATAGTTGTGGTCAGATTTTTGTTGTTATTTTTCCAGGCCTTTAGGGTCGATAACCGTTTGCCAGTGGTACTCTACCTTTTTTCGCTTTGTAATTACGATGTTGAGGACAATGCAGTCGTATGAGGTCTGCACAGGACGACGATTCGGTATCATTCAACCAAGTGGGTGTAGATCAGTGGTTCCCAATCCACAGATGTATGCGGACCACTTAGCCTCGAAGGAAATTGCTACGGACCACCGTTCCGAGGATTGATTAAAAAGTTTCCAGAATCATTTTTTCACCCATACAGTTGTGGTCAGATTTTATGTTGTTATTTTTCAGCCCTTTAGGGTCTATGTACTTTTCTCAATGGTATTCTAGCTTTTTTTAGTCTTTGTAATAATAAGGTGTTGAGGACAAAAGCAGTCGCACGAGGTCTGCACAAGACGGCGATTCGATGCCATTCAACCAAGTGGGCATAGTTCTTTGGGATGAAAAGACGGAAGGGTGGTCGGTATTGAGGAGCATTTTTTTGCCGCTTTAAGTGTGGATCATTTTATAGCGCACCGAATTTACCCAATAAATAACTTTAGTGTTGTACGTCATCGTTCTTCCCCTTTGCGAAAAAAAAAGATTGCGTCGCCTGCATGTCCTATGAACAAGTCTTTAATCTTAGAAGGTGATTCGATTTGAAGCCATGTTCCGTCAACAGGAAAAAGCTCTACCGCAATAAGAGCTTTTGCACGCTACCTTCTATCTCGTCCAAAATCATTCGGTATTACAACTATTTAGCGATTTTTTTAACCGTCTGACGCCCACTGTTTATATCTTTTTCTAAACTTTTCAGCGCTATGATTAAGTATTATCACACGGTGTAATTTTATTTCACAGCTTCACCTTAGCCAATTTTGTTGTTTGTTTTCAAACTACATATTTGAAAAGTTAATTCTTTGTTCGATACAAAAAATGTGGTTGAAAATATCTGGTGGCACCCTTAGCTCCTCGCCGAAGATTAACGAAAAGTCCAGGACCTTCTCTCATCAGATTCAAAGCAAAACCTGCTGTAATTTTGATATTTTGTAATCGAAAGATTGTCTGTTATTGACTCCATATTCTGCTTCAAATTGCTGAGGAGAAACCAGTACGCCACTGCAAAAAAGATGAAGCAACTGCTAATTTCAGATGCGCGATTTGAATAATGCTTACAAACCAAACATTTGCTTTGGTGGTAAATATAACTGAAAATTCGTACAATGGGGACTAGGCTCAGTATTTGCGATTGTAATGATTGCCATGCAATTGCGAGTCGCCAGGCTATATTTTTGAAAAACTTGATTTGATGACGACGTGAAAATGACTTATCGCGGCAAAGATAAGCCATCTCAAGATCCCAGCAACAAAGTCTTGGGGGAAAGAAAACAGGTTGCCGTCATCTCACCTGAGAATTTTGGGTAAGCGATGTCGTGGGAGAAATTCGAGGGGTCGGAATCAAGTAGTCTTCGAGGCAAAACCTGCCCACCGCGGCAATTTAAAACGAAACAAAAAGTAACAGTTCCCGGGCCACTTGTGGCAAAAACGTTAATTCGCGCGCGGAATCGATTATTAAGATCAAAAGTGTGTGTGCATGAAGGATCCCGTGGAACAAGGAGTCTTGTCTTGATTGATCAGCCGGTGGTCTTGGCCACATAAGGATGAGTAGCGCATGTTTTAGGCTTGCATCTGTGTCCGTTATGTGTGATGTGTGAGGCGTGAAAGGTGTGTTCCCCTAATCCCCGTTCCGATTATTTTTCCGAGATGATCTGACGTGGGTCTCATCTCGATGCGCGTTAAGGGCGGTCCCCCCAAAATTGAGTTACATCTGGTTAGGCCTTGGGGACCGCATGGTCGGGTTTGTAGGTTATGTTTGAGGGTAAAGATGGCCGGGGTTCACTTATATCGGGGCCCCAGAGCATAAAAGGATGTTGCTTGAGTTGGCCGACGCCTAGCCTCTTTTTCGCTTTTCCCCTTTTTAATTCCTTGTGTTCGTTGTGAGTTCCCGAAGGCACGTGGTTTTTGTGAGTGTGATGGAGTAAGGGGCTACGAGCGGCGACCACCCCGACCGCATCTCTAACCGACTTGAGCATACAAGCACGTGCCGGTGCTTGCTCGTAGAGGAGCATTTTCGATCCTTGGGATCAGCTCCGCCCCCGGTCGCCTGGTGCGACCACCATTTTACAATAGATTCTTTAAACTTTGGCTATCTAGAGATCATCTAGAGACCGCCAGAGACATTGCTTAATGAAAATCAAAAATTTGATTTAGTCACAAAGGAATATTCTGTTTTTACAAGAATAGTCATATTAGTGCCGCGGACCACCTCTAGGGCTCTCACAGACCACCTCCGGTCCGCGGACCACCAGTTGGGAAACAATGGTCTAAATGGGTTGAGTTTTTTTCGAAAACATCCGCAGGCACTTTGTGCAGGCGCCAAATTTATTACTATGCAAACAGCAGGATGTATTCCTTAGTATTTTCCCAGACAATTCATATTCCACTCGTCATACCCGAAATATTGTCTTGCTCCTCTTTTTTTTTGTGAGTCTTTTCTACAATGTCTCGAAATTATCTTAATTATCTCACCCCACTCCATCAAATTGTATAAAAACGTCTATTTGCCATGTCCATTTTATGGATACACAAAAAAGTAGCCTTTTTCGCATGTTTCTCAAATTTTGTCTTGGCTTCCTTATGGCTTTCCTTTAAAGATATTTGTGTCTCCGCATTTATTTAAATCCACCGCTTTCAATTGAAGCCCATCGTCCGGAAAAATGTGCCTTTTGTGGCTGCAGATGAAAACTGACCTCTATACAAAAAAAAATATATATTTTAAAAAAATATCTTTATACAATATAAAAGCACTTAAGAAATGACTTGTATATATACACTGGGACTGGAATTGATGTCCTTTAGATGATTTGCTGACTTTTCGTTTCTTGTATCGTTTTTTTTTTTTTCAAATTTTCTTTAGAAGAGAGAATAAGCCTTGACGAAGAAGAAGACATGAGCTGAGCACCAACCAAAAGGAGGAGTATAGCCTCTTTTGAACTTGCTGTAGGAATTAAATGAGAGGAAAAATATGAAACTTATGCGTTGAGTTGTTAAAAATGCAATTTAGTTTTATACCGGGAGCCAAAAATTGAGAAAAGTGGAAATAAGATTTTCTTTTTAAGTTGTTCTTAAGTTGTCCACTCTTTTTTTTTTTTGTGTGTGTGCAAGTGGCTGTGCGTTGTATGATCTTTGTGGTGCCGGGGAGGGGGTGCAAATTTGAATAAGTTTTTGCCTCAAGTACTCGTGTATACAGTTGTTGAACAGAAGAAATTGCTCAAGATTCATTTGTTAATGATTAATTGAGAGGATGAATTTAATAATGCCTTTTCGTTCATCTTTTTTTGTAAAATAGATTTGCAATTTTATTTCAAGAGATAGGGGGTGTAATTGACGAGTTTTCTTAGATTTTTCTTTCATCACTGAGAAAAACTTTAAATAGACGCCTGTTCATTTATTTGTTAGTTACTGCATTGAGTTTGGATGGCGAAGATTTTTCTTTTGCATGAATTTCACCGTTTCGTTTACAGTTATGAGAAAAGAAATTAAGTTAAAGGTAAATTTCTCTGTAGACAATAAAAGAAAATTTTCTTATTGAAGCAACGCTTGAAACCAACACTCAACGATACTTAATCTGACATTGTTAGATTCTCTGGGTAGTAGTTTTCCTTATAAACTAAAAATACGATGCACATAAAAAGGATCGTCGTAGAGAATTTTTAGCAGCTGTACACGGTGTTCTGGATTGGGTTGTCAATATTGTAAGAATCTTCTTCTTTATGGCACGATAGCCCGACGTCGGGCCTTGGCCGCCTGGATTGAAGACCTCCAATTGTCGCGGTCACGCGACCTTGTCCTCCAGTTCCGAAAGCCTAGCATCTGGTGGGCGTCCTCACATACAGAATGCTCCCATCGGGCTCTCGGTCGTCCACGCAATCTGGCTCCGTCCACTCGTTGCGCGTTCATCACCTTTTTGGGCATGCGATCGTCGTTCATCCTTTGTACATGTCCCGCCCATTGCAGTCGCTGCAATTTCACGATCTTCGACACCTGTAGCTCATCATACAGCTGATACAACTCAAGGTTGTACCGGATGCGCCATTCACCTCGTTCACGAACGGCCCCGAAGATTCTTCGGAGAACCTTTCGCTCGAATGTGTCCAACAGGTGTTCAGAGTTCTGGGTTAGGGTCCATGCCTCGCAGCCATAGCATAGCACAGGTCGGATTATGGTTTTATATACGTGGAGCTTCGTCTTCCTGTGCACCAGCTTCGAATTCATAATTTGGAGGACCGCAAAATAACACTTATTAGCTAGTTGTATCCGTCGCTTTATCTCATCTGTTTCGTTGGCGTCCTTTGACAAATTGCAACCCAGGTAAGTGAAGTTGTCTACATACTCTATATTGAGGTCCCCCACTGTGATGCTTGAATTTACTGGCGTTCTAGTTTTTGATTGCATCATGACCTTGGTTTTAGATTCGTTGATATGTAGTCCAACTTCTTTGGCGGCGTTATTGAGATTATGCAGGAGGATTTCTGCATCACCCAATCTTCTAGACATGATGTTGATGTCGTCGGCGTAAGCTACTAGTTGAGTCGACTTAATGAGTAGCGTTCCGCTGCTGTCCAAATTCATGGCTCGAATTACATACTCCAGAGCCAGGTTGAAGAGCGTCGGCGCCAGCCCGTCGCCTTGCTTGAGTCCAGTACGAGTTTCAAATAGGTCAGTGAGTCTGTTCTGTACTCTGACCTGCGAGACGGTATTAGTCATCGTCATCCTTATGAGTCGCACTAGCTTAGCTGGTATACCAAAATGCAGCAGAATGTTGTACAGTACACTTCGATCGATACTGTCGTATGCCTGCTTGAAGTCGACAAATATTTGGTATACGTCGATGTTATATTCCCAGCACTTCTGGAGTAAAAGCTTCGCTGTAAAAAGCTGATCTGTCGTCGAACGACCAGGTCTAAAGCCGCCTTGGTACTCGCCAATAATTTCTTCTGCGTACGGATGAATTCTATTTTCTAGAATTTTAGATAAAATCTTATAAGTCGTAAAAACTAATGAGATGCCTCTGTAGTTCTCACATTTCAACTTATCCCCTTTTTTGTGGATTGGGCAAATGATACTTTTGCGCCAATCTTCCGGGATTATTTCGTCGTTCCATATTTTAACGATAAGTGTGTGTATAGCCGTAACAAGGCTCTCCCCACCATGCTTTAGCAGTTCAGCTGGAATCTCGTCAGCGCCCGGGGCTTTATTATGTTTCAGTGATTGCATGACGAGATCAACTTCTTCTATTGTTGGGGGTTGAATGGGAGGGCCTGTTTCAGCCGTCAGCTCCAGCGCTTCCTGTGTGGGGTTGTTCGGTTGAACATTAAGAAGCTCTTCAAAATGTGAGGCCCAGCGTTTATCAACGCTATCGGTGTCGCTGATTATATTGCCATCCTTATCCTTACAGAGGCAGGTCCTGGGTTGGTATCCACTTTTAATTGAATTAATTAGCTTGTACGCTTGTCTACTGTTCCTACTAGCTAGTCTTTGGTTTATTTGCATCAACTGCTCGTCAAGATGCTTACGTTTCTTACGTCTAATTAACCTATTCGAAAATCGTCGAAGCTCGTCATAATTTGTTTTTTTGGCTCTAGTTGCGCGTTCGGTCCATTGGCGATATGCCTCGTTTTTCGCATCTACCGCATTTTGACATTCCTCGTCAAACCAATCAATTCGGGCTCGCCGGGCTTTGTATCCCACAACCTCCTCTGCGACCCCTTTGATGGTGTCTTTGAGTGTATCCCAAATCTCAAGCGCGCCTTTGTTGCTGATGTTATTTAGCAAGGGCGTCAGCTTCCCCTCAAGGGCAGTCGTATAAGTGACCACCGTGGCATCATCCAACAATTTGTCAACCGCAAAAATTTTTGCCGGGTTGAATCTCGAATGATGCACCGAAGAAATTTTGCACCTATAAGTCGCCTTCACCATATAGTGGTCAGAGTCAATATTTGCTCCACGATAGGACCGAACATCCATCATGCTCGATGCCCATCTCTTGCAGATAAGGACGTGGTCAATTTGGTTGACGGTATGTTGATCTGGAGATCTCCAGGTCTGTCTGTGAATACGACGATGCGGAAAACACGTTGAGCTAATTACCATGTTTCTGCTGGTCGCGAAGTCTATTAGTCGTTGGCCGTTGTCGTTACATTCTTCATGGAGGCTGTAACCTCCAGTAATCCCCTTATGCCAACTTTCGTTTCCGACTTTGGCGTTGAAGTCCCCCAGCAGCACTTTGACATCGTTTGATTGAAGTGAGTCGAAGAGATTTTCTAGGCGGTTGTAGAACTCGTCTTTGGCCGCGTCTTCACTGACTTCGGTGGGGGCATGCGCGTTTATGAGCCAGAGATTGAAGAACCGAGTTTTAATGCGAAACGCACACAGCCGCTCGTTTATGGGTTTGAAGTCGATAACATGCGGCTTAAGTTGATTATTTACAATGAACGCCACTCCAAACTCCCTGTGGCCCGAAGGTTTTCCACTTGTGAAAATTGTGTACGAGTTTCGGTCATCTATCTCGCTACTAAGCCATTTTGTTTCCTGGAGTGCAACTATGCTCAGCTTATATTTTTCAACCTGATCCAAGAGGGCCCTTAAGGCCCCTGCCCTATTCAGGGAGCGTACATTCCAGGTTCCGAAAGAGTAATCCGTTGTTCGTTTGCGAGGTCGTCGTTGAGTTGTATCCGTCCAATCCGAGGCTTTCGTTCCAGGTTTCTTGACGTCGAAATTTTTTTACAAGGATGAGTTGTCGGCCCATCGCTTAACCATGATAGTATTCGTAAACGAAGGAGGTCCATCATGGAGGGGCCTCGGAGGTGCTGCTTCGGTGATTGACTATTCGGTTTTTGTCACCCTATTACGTTTAGTAACCTGAGACGCTGAAGTTGTTAATACAGCACTCAGGCGCAGCGGTTACTCGGATAATGCGGGGAAGTAACGCCCCGTAGAGAAACATAGGAATTGGCCGGAGCCGTTCACTCTATGAAACTCCTCCTGCATAGCTAAGGGTCCGCAGTTATGCCACAACTGAAAAGGATATAGGAATCGGCAGGAGCCTTTCCACCTTTACCCTCCCCCCTACGGAAGGTGCTGCTTCGGTGTTTGACTGTTCGGTTTATGTCACCCTATTACGTTTAGTAACCTGAGACGCTGAAGTTGTTAATACAGCACTCAGGCGCAGCGGTTACTCGGATAATGCGGGAAAGTAACGCCCCGTAGAGAAACATAGGAATTGGCCGGAGCCGCTCACCCTATGAAGCTCCTCCTGCATAGCTAAGGGTCCGCAGTTATGCCACAACTGAAAAGGATATAAGAATCGGCCGGAGCCTTTCAACCTTTATCCTCCCCCTTACGGGGGGAGAAGAATCGATAGGACAAATTTTGGAGAAATACTCTTTGAAAGCAAAACAAAAAACAACTTTGAATTGAGCAAGATTGTTGATAATTTTCAAAATTGAGAGGCAAATTGAAGCAAGTTTTGTCAGATTTGACAGTTCAAAGAACCGTTAAATTGTTGCTGCTATAGCCACACCATTTTTAACTTAGGAACGGCGAAACACATTTCCATGATCTAAGATTCGCTGCATTAGCAGTCGCACGGAAGAGCAGACTAATTATTATTGAAATATGCGAAAAATTCACAATGTGGAAACATTCACAAAGAGTTCTTACTCACATACGCAGTAGATCTTGGATTATACGAATGCCGATTATCCAAACATTCGATTAATTGAACTGGGGATTTTTCTTGAATTTTAAATTTTACACTTTGGTTTGGTTTCACATATTTTTTGCTTGTCGCTTGGCATGACAGTTCTCTAATTTTTCTGCGGCAACTCGATTATCCGAACCAGCCCTGTCGCCATTAGTTCGACTATCCGAATCAGCCCTTCCGACATTATTTTCCGCCACCTCGAAATCCCGCAAGTGGGTGGTGGAATAATATAGGCACATTTCTTAAAATTACTTGAGTTGCGTTCAACTCAGTAAGGAGCTTTTAAGTTTAAACTAGTGTCGACTGTGTAGTGGTTAAGAATTCCACCGTAAGCAAATTATTGTTTTTTGAATTCACGATGTCGCACCGGTTATTTCTTTTGAATGGTCGAGGGTATTCTCACTGTTAACTTCAAAGCTGCAATGGCGTTTTTTTGGGGACCCTTTCCAGCTTGGCTGGTATCAATTTCGTGTGAAGCTCATGAGATTCGCGGATCAGAGATCGGGCTCCATGTTCAAATTCGCTACATTCCCCCGCAGGGGGGTCGGTGTCCTTGTGACACTCAGTCAAGGAAGGCTGTTTGTAGTGGGACAAAGATCTTTGGTGAGTTGCGACACCACGGACCTAGCAGCGCAAGGGGGCCCCTGGTACAGTTGATACGCCATGGCGAGGATCTGTACAAAGACCATTCGGGCGGTAACGTTCCCGCGCTCCTGAGTTATGTATGGGTGGCTCTTGGCGTGCCTACCTCCCCCCATAGTTTGCGGGAGGGAAGCACTAAAGGCCAAGCACGATTGTGATGTCCTCTGGTGGGGGAGTGCATCTTATGGAAATCGTGTCAGCTTCGGGGTTGACGGCTTCGCATGACCCGAGTCCTGAAGGGGCTAGTTAGGGAGAATGGCCTTGGTGGAAAATGCCTACGCGTCTATATCTAACTAGTTTGTGGATTGATGACCACACTGCCCGGGTCGCATTGCTGACTAGTAAACTGAAGGGGCCACCTGGATGTGAAAAGCAGCGCTACGTGTCTACACATGCTCGTAGTCACAGGTCCAACGAGCCTGGGATGTGCATGTCCGAATTCGACGTAAGGCTTAACCAATAGGGGGCCGAAGGAGGATCACACCTGCTATAGAGAAGTCTTTAGCGAATAGTGAACTACGGGGATGGGTGTGCCCAGGGGACCATGGTCCTTGCCCATCAATGTGTTGGACTCGTAGTGGCTGGAGGTTGTTACCCAAGTCATCAAGCTAGTGATGCAACCCCGGGGTTGGGTTCCTGATGGTGTGTGCATGCGCCGGACGGAGAAATCCCCATCTGACAACAACACCTTGTCAGTAAAAAGCCGAAGGTCCAAACATTGAGCGGGACCGGGAGATAAAGGCCGAAAGGCTAGATGCTCCCCTGACGGTATACCTGTAGATGGTTAGCTTGTTCAAATTCGCTATTGGCAAGGCCAGGTTACAGGTTGTGGCCAGAGAGGATGTCCCCACACGCTCGCGTGCTTGTGTGTTGCTGCTATGTTTTGTGTCTGTCAAGGACCAAATCCTGAGCATTATTCGGATGTACAATCCAGGGATCCCTACTCACGATTGGCGAACTGTTAAGTTTGAGGACGCTGTCAACAATCGCTAAAGCTCAAGGTTTACAAGGGCGACATTAAAAAGGACTTCAATCCGATGCCCGCCTACGATGAACAGGCTGCTGATGCCGTTCCTGAAGGTCTCCCTGTGGCAGATTCTGCCTTATCCGTCGTCTATCGCAGGGTTGAGACGATATCGTGCTTATTCAAGAACCTTGGTTTGCGGATGATCTCGTTAAGGGTCTGAAGTGTTATGATTTGGCTATTTTTTACGTTACAGCACAGGGTATTATCGCCATCCTGTGTTCTTGTCAGGAAAATCATCTAGGTGTTTCTGGTGCCTAAACTTAGCGTCCAAGATTTTTTCTTAGTCTGTCTAGAATTGCAGGATAAAATGCTTTGGGTTGCTTCGATATATATGACAGATGACTGCACTCTGCCTTCCCCAAACTTGAAGGAAGCCGTTGCGTTAGCAACATCTTCGGTACTAGTGTAATCCTGGGATGTGATTCGAATGCGCATAATGCGTCTGAGGCAGCTCAGACACCAACGACCGAGGTAAATTACTTCTTGAATATCTATCTTCTATCTTCAAAAAGATGGCGGTTCTTCGACGTCGTCGAGTATTGAAACCATCGAATGTCTGTTTGACACTCATTTCCCTGGGAGTTCAACCGCTGCTTTGCCTGACCTCCAGACAATTCGCATAGAGCAATGCCACGGCATCGATACTCAGATACCATTCCTCACATTTGGAGAGAGGTGAGGGTTACCTACTTTTTTATTACTAAAATGGGTAGAAGTTACCTAACGGTATTTTGCCTTAAACGGCTCGAAAACGTATGCGATTTGTGCACGGGCACAGAGTGTTGTACAGTGTCCGTAAAGTGTGTACGAACGTGGATTATTTCGATTAAAATTGCCAATTTTGCTTTTTTTTTTTTCATTTTTATTTTCCATCGCGCATTTCTGTTTCGGTCCATAGGGCAGTTCGTGTGAGTTCCGTGTCGTCGGCGCCCGCTATCAGCCACGCTCAGACTGTAATCGTTGTAGTTGTTGTTGATCGCGCGAGTGTGTTGATGACATTTTTTCTGCACGCAGAGTTACTGTTCCTTGGGTGTCTTTTCTTTCTTCAATTCTGCCACACGATATTTGACACCGTTAGCATTTGGCTGACGACGAGACCGTGTTTTTTTCATATCCGTCGCCGACCGTGACGTAAGGTAAGCTGGGCAGTGGTGTCGCACATTCGGCCTACGAGCTCAGTCTGACTTAATTCTTTTCTTTTTTCTCTTCATGGTTTCTAATGTCACACATTAGAGACCAAAAAGTTGCTACCAGCTCCCAGAAGGTCTTCTCAAGAGCCTTGGTAGCTGGTAGCAAGGATGACCCGTCAAGGGCATCCTCTTCGTCTGCAGAGGCCCTACACCATGCACCGGAAGACCCGTCAAGGGCTTCCTCTTCGTCGGCGGATGCCTTACGCCATAACCAGAAAGACTCGTCAAGAGCTTTCTCGAGTAAGGCTTCGTCAATGCCTGGTTCGCTGATTAAGTCAGGTACCAGCAAACAAGAGGGCTTGAAGCACAACGCCCTATCGATAGCTCAATCGCGAGCCCTAAGTAGTGCTTTTCGGGTTCGCGAATTCATCTCCATGGTAGATGAATCGCAAAGGTCCGAAAAGCAGAAAGTGTCATTCGCATGGGCGCTAGGTGTTATCGCCGACCAGTGTTGCCAACTGAAAATTTAGAAAACGGCTAAATTTAGCCGGAAAACCGGCTATATTTTTTTCAAAATCGGCTAAAAATCCGGCTAAATCAATTTCAGTCAGAAAAACGGCCAAAAAACCGGCTAAATCATACAAAACAATCACATTGCAAAAAAATATAGTGAAAAACTGATTTTAATAAATTAATTTCTGGAGTACTACCCGTAAACTATGCTTTAGGCAGATTTTTTAGTTTTATTACATATGCTCCAATCGCTGCCATTACAGTCAAAATTTACTTTGTTCGGAGTTAGATAGCTCAACTACTCAAAATTGTTGTATACAATTTCTCGGTCAAGTTCATAACTACATTAGGTTCGAAATTGTGGAACATATAATTCTTAAAAGGAACGTCCAATGCGTAACTATGGGCAAGGGCATTGTTGATGATCCGCAATTACAAATTTCATGCTCCAAAGGCACGAAATTGAAGTTCCAAAATTATGAGCTTGGGCGGGAAATGGTAGGTATAGATTTTAAATGCGTGGGTTCTATGAATTATCTGACGTTGTGCAAGTTCAGTCTTGACCCGATAATCCGGATCAATTATTGCAATTATTGCAGTAATCCGGACTATCGGAACATCCGGATTAGCGCAATCACTTTTTTCTGTAGAAAAACAGTCCAAATAAATAAAAAGAGGAGCAAAAGGCGATAAATGTATTATTTCTTTAAAATTAGTCAGCATTGTGTCATTTGCCAAACCGTCCCGTAATAAAGTACGAGACCAAATCTACCATTTTACCCTGAAAATCTCAAATATCCGGATTACAGAGTCAGAGTTCCTGCCGAAATCCGGACTATAGAATACATAGTGGAAACATTTAGTGGTCCGGATTAGCGTGAGTCAAGCCTAGTTTGCCCAGTAATTTACAAAAATTAAATTTAAGTGTTTATATATTTCAGGGGTAACTTATCCCCTTCTTCAGCACTTAGCTTTTGTGCACGCTTGCTCAGCAAAGAATTTTATTTAAGAAAGTGTCCTTCAATTTTGCAAATTATTCAGCATATTGGTGGTTAGTAAATTACATGCTTAGACTAGGTATACTAATCGTCAGTTTACGTGAAACCCATTATCCTAAATTTGTTGAAAAATGTCTAAACGGCACATTTTTCCCAGGAGACATAAATGCAAGTTTTCCCCTTTGTGGACATAGTAGGTACTTACCCTAATACACGACAATAAGTGTATGTAGAAATCATTTCACGGCGATTAATTATTTTGGTTGTGAATATCGAAAAATTGATTCTAGTTTCAAAATAAAAAAAACCAAAACCGAGGCTAAATTCTCTTAGACAACTTTATTGGGGGGCAGCGGGGGACACGGTCCCTTAGTAAAATTACACTTGTTTTTACATTTTTTCTTGTTTCGATAAAGACACGTCAATAAAAGGTTTGGTGATATTAGTGTAACAAAAAATGTATCTTAGAAGAACCAACATGTGGGGGAGGGTTTCTGCGACAGCCCCTTGATCCCATGGAACCTTTCCATTAATATTTACGTTTGTGTTTTCCCATCAATAGAAATAAATTTGTATGAAGTTTGGTTGAAATTGGTGAACAAATAATAAAGTTTTTCTTTTAAGAACTTAATTTGGGGGGGGGGGGGTTCTATGGCAGCCCCATGACCCCATGGTTCGATGTCATTCATTTTTGCATTTGTTTTGTGACATCAATAGAAACACATTTTCATGAGGTTTGGTATAAATTGGTGTCCAAATAAAAAAGGTTTTCTTAGAAAAGCCAAATTTGAGGGTTTGGGTTTGTATGACAGCCCCATTACCCCATTATTGGATTGCACTTATTTTTACTTAAGTTTTAGGGGATCATTAGAAATATATTTTCATGAAGTTTGGTTCACATCGGTGCCCAAAAAAAAAGTTTTTCTTAGAAGAACCTACATAATTTGGGGGGTAGGTTTGTATGGCAGCCCCATAACCCCATCGATTGTTTCCATCAATTTTCACATATTTTTTGTGACATTCATAGGGATCCTTTTATGCGAAGTTTCGTTAAGATTGGTTCATAAAGAAAAAAGTTTTTCATATAAAAATCATAAAAAAATTTTAGCCGAAAAAACGGCCGAAGAAAATCAATTCCGGCTAAAAATCCCGCCGGCCGGAATTAGAAAATTCTTCCGGCTAAACAGCACGATTTCCGGCTAAATTTGGCCGGAAAACGGCTAAATTGGCAACACTGTCGCCGACACATCTGACGCTGACAAACATGTTGTCAAGCGGCAACGGTCAACGGAGGATGAGGCGGACAATAGTAAGCGGCTAAAAGTCGCTAGGCTTAGCGATCCAGTGATCTCATACGCCGACGCGGCGAAAAGCTGGATCGAGTTGGCTATTGTCGACCGAAATGACGCGGATGGTGGGATTTCGGTTGATAAGTGGAGAATGGTCGAGGGTATTCTCACCATTAACTTCAAAGCTGCAATGGCAGCTTTTCCGGGACCCCTTCCAGTTTGTGAGGATGGAGGCTGGTGTCAAGGTCGCATGAAGCTCATGAGATTCGCGGATCAGAGATCGGCCTCCATGTTCAAATTCGCTATTGGCAAGGCAGGCGAACTATGGCCAGGGGCCAGGTTGGAGGTTGTGGCCAAAGAGGACATTCCCACGCGCCCACGTGCTCGTGTGTGGCTGCCACCTTTTGTGTCCGATAAGGATCAAATCTTGAGCATTATTCAAATGAGCAATCCAGAAATCCCAACGGACGATTGGCGAATCGTTAAGTTGGACGACGCTGTCAACGATCGCAGGTGTGCGATTTTGCTCATTAATAAGCTATCACTGGCCTCACTAATCAAGTCGGGTGGAGTTGTGAGTTTTGGCTTTATTAAGCTAAAACTCAGAGTTTACAAAGGCGACATTAAAAAGGCCTGCAATACGGTGCCTGCCTACAATGAAGAGGCTGCTGATGCCCTTCCGGATGGTCTGCCTACGACAGATTCTGAGTCTGTGGACGAGGTTGCGGAAGACGATTGCGTCTCCCTATGCTCAGATCTGGCTGCCCTCGACACTGCGTCTCAACCATCCCCAACATTGGACTCGATCGGATCTGATACGGATGGAGAGGGGAACATTACGGTGATTGAGAAGTTGTAATGGTGAGGTTCCTTCAGTTTAACCTTCACCACGCAAAAGCAGCATCAGCTGATCTTATCTGTCGTCTATTGCATGGTGTAGACGACATCGTGCTTATTTAAGAACCTTGGGTAGCAGATAATTTTTACGTTACAGGACAGGGTTTACCGCGATTCTGTATTCTTCTCAGGAAAACCATCAAGGCGTTCCTGGTGCCTAAATATAGCGACAGAGATTTTGTGTTAGTCTGTCTAGAGTTGCAGGATAAGGTGGTTTGGGTTGCTTCGGCATATATGCCACACGACGGCACTCTGCCTTCCCCAAACCTAAAGGAAGCTGTTGCGTCAGAAACGTGTTCTGGTACTAGTGTAATCCTGGGGTGCGATTCGAATTCGCATAATGTATCTACAGTTCAGTCTTGCTGCGCGCCCTGAGGCGTCTCCAGTCATCCTAAACCGGAGAAGGACTAACTGGCAGAGATTTCGAGACTCTCTGCTCGCAGGACTACCTTCGCTTCCAAATATTCCAAACAATGGACAAGATCTGGACAATATGGTAAACCTCTTCACTGATGTTATAAAAACTGCGACCACCGCTTCGTGCCCAGCCGGTTCACGGTCGGGTAAGCAAAAACCTGCTTGATGGAACTCTAAGATCTCCAAGCTAAGAGCTACGTGTAGAAGTAGTTTCAATAGAGCTAAAGCCCATTAGCCTTTCATCGACTATGCTAAAATTATTAGAACGACTAATTGATGTTCACATACGAACGATCGTCCCTACTAATCTACTATCCATGTCACAACATGTATATTGGAAAGGGAGATCGGTTGATCCAGCTCTACATTCGCTGGTCAGTTATATTGAAGCATCTCTTCATAATAAGGAATATACTATGGTGGCGTTCCTTGACATTGAGGGAGCCTTCAACAATATTAAACCCAGAGCAATAACAGATGCTCTCATGAGCCTACAGGTCGAAGGTTCAATTTGTACCCTTGTTAATAGACTACTCACTTCTAGGCGTATTCATAGTAGGTTGGGTTCGTCTTCTGCTAGTAGATATGTTTGCAGGGGCACTCCACAGGGAGGTATTCTGTCTCCTCTACTTTGGAACGTAGCGATTAATCAATTGCTCTTGAATTTGGAAAGAATCGGATGTAAAGTCAGCGCTTATGCTGATGATATTGCTATCGCCGTTAGAGGCAAGTTTCCTGGCACACTTAGCGGACTTTTGGAGAACGCCCTTGCTATCCTAACAGACTGGGCAAGTCTCAGCGGGGTTGGGATTAATCCAGCAAAAACGGAGTTAGTCCTGTTAACAAGAAGGCGTGTGATCCCCACTTTTAACCTCCCTAAGCTAGGAGGCATTCAACTTGGTTTCTCCGACAAGGCCAAATTTCTTGGCCTTATCTTGGACAAGAAATTAAGATGGAAACCTAACATCGAGGAAAGGGTGACCAAAGCTACTGTGGCACTGTATTCGTGCAGGAAAGCCATCGGGAAAACCTGGGGCCTTCAACCAAAAGTTGTGTATTGGATGTATACAGCTATTGTGCGGCCTATTCTGCTTTATGGCGTTAGTGTGTGGTGAACCGCACTTAGCACAACTGCCTATCATAATTCACTTGTTAAAGTGCAAAGGTTAACTTCTCGTCTGATTACAGGAGCTCTTCGTACAACACCTTCATTCGGACTAGACATGATTTTGGGACTGCTGCCATTGGACATATACGCCCAACGGTCAGCAGGTTACACCTTCGTGAAACCGGTCTGTGGCGAGCGCTGGATTATTGTCACTCAACGATACTTCGTAATTTCAGCCTGCCACTGGCTACTGATTACACTGTTCCCAAATACTTTTTTGGTAGGAACTATTCTACCTTAATCCCGCCTAGGGAAAGCTGAAGCAACGAAACGACCCAGTCCATCAGGTCCTTTTCCATCTACACTGATGGTTCCAAGACGGACGCTGGAGTCGGCATTGGAATTTACTCGGAGGAACTCGACATCAGCTTGTCTTTTTGCCTCCCTAATTTTTGTAGCGTCCTCCAAGCAGAATTCACTGCAATCTCGGAAGCGCTTTTATGGCTAGGTAGGCACGTTGTCACTGGTAAGGATGTCACTATATACACTGATAGTCAAGCTGCAATTCGATCACTTGAATCAGCATTTACAACATCTAAAACTATTGAAGGGTGCCGCTATGCACTCAGAGAAATGGGTCATTTCTTCAACATTACACTATGCTGGATACCGGGACATAATGGCTTTGCTGGTAATTGCTGCGCAGACGATTTGGCTCGGAATGCGGTAGCAAGTATTGTTGAAGGCGACCACGAGAAGATTAAAACACCTATTGCCGTCTGTGCATCGATAATTGAAGCCCCTTCTGAACGTAGGACCAACACGAGATGGGCCTGGGGATATACTTGTGCTACGACGAGGATGATCTGGCCTATACTATATATATCCCGTTCCGCCATATTACTGTCGCTAGACAGGAAATATATATGCAACATAGTGGGTGTTATTACGGGGCACTGCCCTATTGGGGAGCACGCCAGGAGACTCCGAATTCCTTACAACGACTTCTGCAGAAGTTGTGATGATGAAGAGGAGGAAGAGAGAAAGGTTATGTGAATGTCCGGCCTTATCCGAGAGAAGGAGGCGTGCACTGGGTTCGAGGTATCTTTACGATACAGATGATCTTCAAGATGTGAGCCCTACTTTGCTTAACAAATACATTGTTAGCACTGGCTGGTTTTAAACGGAACGTAGGAACTACGGCCATACTACTGTCACTAGACAGGAAATATATACGCAATATAGTGGGGGTTATTACAGGCCACTGCCATATTGGGGAGCATGCCAGGAGACTCCGGATTCCTCACAACATCACTTCTGCAGAAGTTGTGATGATGAAGAGGAGGAAGAGTAAATCGCATATCAATGAAGAATTGCGAAATGAGAAAGTGACACACACAACCACGAGCTTATAATCCTTCCTGCTCTAAACACTCAATTTGTCAAAAGACATTCGTCATAATCTAATAAAATGCTTGCTTATTGCCCTAATTTACAGCTTTTTATGCGTTGACTATCTACCGACATCACATTAATTACGAACAATGTCGACACAAAAGTTTATTGTGTAGACTCTAAATGAAAATCCGACAAAAACTTTTAACGTTTGCATCATAAAAACGCGCGCTAATCCACCCAGTACCATACTTAGGTCCTGATGGCATATCCTCTCGCATATACACAAAACTCCAGAAAGGAATTCGTCTAGACCTTCATTAAAAATACAAACAGGCATTTTTATTACCGTGTACAATTTCGTTAGCGAGTTGACGACAGTCATTTTGGGTTTCGTATATTCTGCCCCGGGATATGCATATCTCGCGTAAAGAGAAAAGGGGAGAGACGCACCGTTATCATCATACCATTCTGTATTTCTCCAAAATAAACGATATCCTTGCGTTCATACACGTCGTACATCTTCGCCCATACATTGGATGCGAACGAAACTGCAAAAGCTACAAGTAGTCGCGCGACAAAAGTGTGAATATCGCCTCAGGTCGTATATTCTTCAAGCTTTTGAGTGTTTGTCTAGGACCTTGGACCTCACACGAGTAGATAGCGAATCCACATTTTCGGCAACCGGACTACACTGCCTGTCGCGCGCGGTTAACGATGAAATTTAATTTCGCGATTCAATGTCCTTTTTGGAAGTTTTTTTTCTTCTCGTCGGTTTGGTCTATATCGGCATGTTAATTTCAACGGGTTTCTTTTTTTTCTGTTACGGCATAACGGTTAGATAGCTGGACAACCATACGATGACGACGACGTTGTTGCTTATGTTGGAAGGTCGAGAGCGCTATTCGTTTCAATAAACATTCGCTGAGCACATCCGCAAGCAACAATGACCAGAGAAGTCCTTGTGGTTTTGCATACATGGGTATGTCCTGTGGATCCTTCGGTTTTTTCGAGGCAATTTCTTATATATGGAACGTGTCCGCTCGTTTTTTCGGCAATGTCCATGCAGCAGATGAATGTTGCTGTTGTGGTCGATTTTCGGTCGCGTATTTTTCTGTAGCCTGTGGTTATGGAGGAGCTGGAAGAAAGGAGTGAAGTTTGTCCAGGGGACTAGGTTAACTAGTTTTATGGTTAAGATTTATTGATGTTCATTTGTTGTCCGACCATTTTTTAATGTATTGGACTTCATTTAACAAAATAACCATTTAAAGTCCAGATGACAGTCTTCGGCGACACTTTCAGGATCATTTATATTCGATAGCATTGAAATTGACGGAATAAATTAACGTCACTAAAAGCAATCCATTTAATAGGATTCTAAACATAGCTTTGACCTTACACAAAACTCACCTCTTTGCAGTAATAATAATAAATGAATGTCCAAACTTCAACCTCTTCAATAATAATGTCGGAGTTACGATTATACTCCTGATTTTTTTCGTTTCCATATATCCTTTCCTTCCTCAACACTTCTTTTGATAATTTAGGAACCACCGGCTCGGCCAGCGTGGCCCAAAACGTTACCCGAAAACTTCCATAACTTCCAATTCTCGCTTTGGTCGAACGTCGTTCCGCTTTTGCCGAAAAATTTTTCGGTGGAAAAGAAGAAACATGAAAAGCACAAACGGAAATTATGTTTCCGACATGTTTTCACTTTTTTTTCTCTCTGGGTTCGGTTCAAGGATACACTCAAGCACAATACCCACGACGTCGGACGCGACCTCTATGCTCGTGTATATAAGTTTAGATAAATAAATACCTACGGAGAGAAGCTTTCGTGCCACCATAAATTACCGTTTCAAATATGTCCAATTTTGTTCTATTCTGTTTTTCGGGGTTATAGGAGGTATCGTGATAGGGGATGTGCACGATGACGTGGCCCTACGGCGCGGCGCGGTGTTACGTGGTCCTCTATTTTGGAACAAGCACGTCGTCGTTGGTCGTGTTGATAGGAAAAGATAGGAAAGGAAACTTTTTTTCGGCGGATGATTTGGTATTTCGTCGGATTCCGCACGGGTGTCGCGCACGTTCGTCTTTTCGGGTTTCGGCGACAAATTTATGGTCATCGCGATAAAACAATAATAAGGTAGTCAGGTTGAAATACGTATAAATGTGGTATTTGCTTAAGTGGAGTATTATTAGGCATCATCATATGTTTTTTTCTTTTAGGGTGAAGGGATGTTTTTGGATGAATGAGGTATTAGAGTAATCGGATTTGTTGGCATGTTGAATTAATGATATTGGTGTGGGAAGGATAATGGAGCTTGTATAGTGTATTTGTTCTCACAGGACGGCATTTCGTCAAATTTGATTTTAATATGATTTTCATTTTTATAAAATACAAAATGTTAATTGAATATTTCATAATCGAATATTTTTCTTTCTTTTTTTTTCAGGTAAGTAACGGTTGACTAAATCGGTTTTTGAATATCTAATAGTGCTCGTAAGTAGGACTTAAATTTTGCTCTTCTATTATTTGAATAAAATCGTTGTTCGCATCTTTTGATATTACCGCTGGCCAAGTAATATAAGAAATCACCAAGCAGGCGTAATTTTTGAGGGAGCTAATTTAAAGTTTAGTTGGAGACAAGTGTCAGGGGATCTTGAATGAAAAACGGAAACTATGAGAGTGACAAGATCTTTATTCTTCGACGGGTCGACGTAGACTGCTTACGCAGTGATGCTATATTGAACAAATACATATAAGATACATATATCAATGCAATGACAAACAACGGGGTTGGCGTGATGTAGTTATGAATGACAGTCGGCCTTTCCTGACATTAACTCGCCTCGAATTACACGAACGCTTCACCTTCCTCGTCTGTTAGATCATCATAATCGTCGTCGATTTCCGGGCACAGCTCACACCAATGCTTGATCTTATCGCTGCTCATAACTAATGTGAAGGGTCGCTTCTTCTGCTGAGCATCGATTTCCTCGACAACGTACCGATCATGTCGCAAAACCTTCTTTATTACACAGCGGCCACGATATTTACCCTCTAACTTCTTGGACTCGCCCGTAGCTGGTATGGCCCTTTCAACGAGAACCAACTCGTCTTCCTTGTACTCCTTCGGCTTCCAATGCTTCTCGTCGAACCGCCTTTTCCACTTGATTCTCGCTTCAGAAATATTCTTGATGGCTTCCTCGCGCCTTCACTCGTACGTTGCTCTTGAACAGCTGCCAACAGTTTATTTCCAGAAATATCCTTTAGCGGATAATCGAAAATTAGCGACATTGGAGAATATTTCGTCGTCGCATTGACACGTGTATTCAAACTCCACTGAAGTTGTCGCATTTCGTCATCCCAGGTGTTTGGCTTGACACATGTTGGTTTCAGATACGCGAGTATCGACTGGTTAACTCGCTCCGCAGTCCCATTCGCTCGAGGTGTTCGCGTTGCTATTTTGATGTGTTTTATACCATTGACGCTGCAATAGTCCTCGAACATACGGGATGTGAACGCTGTGCCTCGATCTGTGACCAACGCTCGTGGAAGCCCGAAATACATCGTCATCTGATTTAATGCATCGACAACGGCTTTTGTTTTCGTCGACCTTGTCGCCACTATGACTGTGTATCATGTCAGCGCATCGACCATCACCAGGACATATTCGTTGCCACGGTGACTTCTGATAAATGGACCTAAGTGGTCCATGTGAATCACTTCGAACGGCAAGTGAGGAATGTCCATACCATGCAGTTGACACTCCTTGATTTTCGGCTCGCGGACATAGCTGCAGTCGATGCACGCCTTCACATAACCTTTCGTTAAGTTGCGCATTCGCGGGAACCAAAAATGTTGCCGCAATCGCTCTAGTGTTCCGTCAACACCAGGATGTCCCGCATCATCGTGGCATAGTTTCGCCACTCGCCAACGTATGCCTTTCGGTACAACAAGCATACTCTTCCGGTCCTTGTAAACTCGGTAAAGTCGATTATTTCTCAGAATATACTCCTTTTGGAACTGCTCGCTTTGACCTGACTCAGATCTTCCTTCGAGGATGTCAATTATGGTCTCGACTTTCGGGTCTTGTCGCTATAGCGTGCGCACCCAATCCTCCATCGATACATTGACATTGTTGACATACTCCTCGACTCCTCTCGATTTGGCTGGGCCCTCAACAGGTGCACGACTCAATGCGTCGACGTGCGGCATCTTTGTCCCAGGTCGGAACCGAATGCAAACGTCAAATTCCTGAAGCCTTAAGAACCATCTTGCTACTCGAGGAATAAGGGGTCTCGACGCCTTGAGACTGGCAATAGCTTGGCAATCCGTCAGAATTTCGAATTCCTTCCCCAACAGATACATTCTGAATCGTTCACACCCGTCGACGATCGCGAACACCTCCAGTTCGTAACTATGATAGCGACTCTCCGCAGGGTTGCAAAGACGACTGTAGTAGGCAACCGGATTCATTTGCCCAGAACCATTGCTCTGCAACAGGATGCCTGCCAGACCGACAGAACACGCATCAGTGTGCAACTGATGTTGCGCCGGCCGCCTCGTCGTACACAACCAATGTAGGAGCCTCGGTCAACAAACGTATCAGATGTCGATGAGCCTCCTCACACTCGGTCGACCAGATGAATGGGCTGTCCTTCTTCAACAGCCGCGTCAATGGTGCTGCTATCATCGCGTAGCTTGGAATAAATTTCCCGAAGAAGCCAGAGAGCCCAAGAAAACGTCTGACCTGGGTGACGTTTGTCGGATTCGGGAATTGTTGAACCGCTAACGTTTTCGCCTTTCCTGGCCTGACTCCTTCAGCAGATACTTCGTGTCCAAGAAACTCGATAGTATTCATGAAAAATGAACACTTGGAATTTCGCAGCGTCAATCCCTCGCGTTTGACTATTTCTAGGAACTCCTTCAAGTATTCAAGTCCCTGCTACACGGTCTCGGACGGTATAATATCCTCTTCGACATAACTGATAGCTTTGCCAGCCATAGGTGCTATTAGCCTCGCCGTTGGAAATTGCTCGGGGCATTTCGAAGCCCAAACGGGTTCCGGTTAAACTCGAAATGGCCATGATGAGTTACAAACGCGGTGAACTGTTTGGCCTCTTCCTCGATCTCCAACTGATAGTAGCCGGGCATCATGTCGAGGACCGTAAAATACTTTTTACCAGTTAGCGTTGACAGAACGTTATCAACGACGGTCATAGACCACGGCTCTTTCTGGGTGATCACGTTTAACTCACGGAAGTCGACACAGAGCCTATCTTCCCCGTTTGATTTCCGCACCAAAACGATCGGCGACGAGTATAACGATGTCGACGGGCCCGGGCGGATTATATCGAGTTCTAGCAGCTCGTTCACAATGCCCTCGACTACTTTTTGTTTGGGGATTGGTACGCGGTACGGGTTTTTATTCACTGGCTTTTCGGATACCAGTTTAATGTTCATTTTTAATGTACTACATCTCCCGAGAGACTTTAGTTCCTCTCCAAAACACCCACGATATTCGCAAAGCAATGCCACAACGCGTTGACGTTCACGTTCAGTTAAAGTACTGTTTATATTGTCACATTCCGCGCGCGCAATGTAACGCTCGCCTTTATTTAATATTATACGCTCACGCGAGAGCAAATCAGTTCCAATAATTACGTCATACATTGACACCGACTCGTCAATCAGAATGAAATCACATTGAAATTGATGCGCATCGATTGTCACTGTCATTGTTTTTGTCTCGCGACACTCAACGCGGCCACCGGCGAACCCGACCATTGTTTTGTTGAACGGTTTCACCTCACCGATGCATCGATCCGCAATGTACCTTTTCAGAAATGAGTGACAACTGCCCGAATCTATCAACGCTTCACATGCAATATTGTTCACACGAATAGTTTTTGTCACAGGGCCCCGCGATTGCTCCTGTATTGCATTGACCGAATTTTGCAGTTTCCGCGACGGTTGTTGTTCAAGTAGATCAATTCAAGGTTTTGTGAAATTGGTGCAAAAAATGTTTCTTAGAAGAACCAAAATGGGGGTTGGGTTTGTATGGCCACCCCATGCCCCAGATCAGATTTGATCAATTCTTAGTTATGTTTTGTGTCATCAAGAGAAAAACGTTTGTGTGAAATTTGGTTGAAATTGGTGCACAAATAAAAAAGTTTTTCTTAGAAGAATTTAATTTGGGGGGTTAGGTTTGTATGGCAGCCCCATGACCCCATGGTCCGATTTGATCCATTCTTACATATGTTTTGTGTTATCAATAGCAACATATTTCTGTGAAATTTTGTTGAAATTGCTGCACAAATAAAATAGTTTTTCTTAGAAGATCCTAATTTGGGTAGTTGGGTTTGTATGGCAGCCCCATGACCCCATTGTCCGATTTTACCGATCCAAACATACAAACTGCCTGCAGCAAAAAGAAGCATTTGTGCCAAATTTCAGCTTCATAGCTTTTAAATTGACCGAGAAAAACGCGTCGCAACAGACGGACAGACGGACAGACAGACACACAGACAGACAGACGGACATCGCCCAATCGATTCCCCAAGTCATGCTGATCATATATGTATACTTTTTATATGGTCGGTGATCCTTTGTCAATGCGTTAAAAACTTCATGACAAAGTTAATATACCCTTTTACTCTATGAGCGAAGGGTTGGTTGGTCTCGGAACGATTGTGGATAGTTGCAATTCTATGAGGCACTCAAAAGCACATGTTTGGCAACATCGTCGATTACCTTGCACCTGGCAATCAGACCACACGTATCCCTTGGTAGAAACTGGATTATATGTAAATTCCCATCGCCGTTTTCTCGATTTTTACGTCCATCGTATCTTATCTTTCGGCCAGCTTAATATTAATCTCATGATTTTCCGGTCGAATAAAGTAAAGTATTTCCGT
The DNA here is from genome assembly GCA_949715475.1 of Microchrysa polita. NCBI lineage: Eukaryota > Metazoa > Arthropoda > Insecta > Diptera > Stratiomyidae > Microchrysa > Microchrysa polita. The sequence continues at coordinate 16,011,890 of OX454419.1, forward strand.
TATATATAGGTAATACCAATACCTATATTACCTATATATGTACTTCGCGGTACAGTCTGAGAGTCATTTCGATCAGGAGCTTCATATAATTACACAGATACAGAATAGTGTGCTTCATATGATATAGTTCAGAACACACAGCATATTCATAAAACATAAGGTGTTTTTGGGGCTTTAGGGGTTTTGCAGTAAAGTTTAACAGATTGGATGTTACACACTCTCGACATCAGGACAATTTTTTTGTCAGAGCTCTGGTGACTGCTTGCCCCTCTTTTCCCTGCCTTGTGCAATTATATCGGATTCTTACCATATACGTTTAAACAACTCTTTCCTCGCAGTTACACCCTACGGGACCAGTATTACTTCACTGGGACACTTTTACCTAATCGGCACGGGTAGCAGATTTGCGTCTACGTTTCTCCCTTTATAGCTTCATGTGATCGGCACAAATTGTCATACTTACTGAATCCCAAGTATTTCTTGATAGCACCATCTGAGCCACTAGGTCTCGGGGTTGATATTTTCTCCCAGTTCGTATCGCCCCATGGATCATTGTGAATTTTTTTGTGCATAGAGGTATGGTTGGGCAAATTTATTGAAATCAAAAAGTCCATTAGACAGAGACCAATCCGGTGGTGTTAATTTACCAAATTACACAAAACCGTTGCAAAATGGTGACCAAAAGATCAGAAAATTGTTTTGAAAATTGTTCCCATTGTAAATTGTATTATCCTGTTTTTTTTTTTTGGAGTTTGGAGATCAATTTACCGGCATCGGCTTATCCGTTCAGGAGAGATAAATGCAAATTATGTGAAAGAGAACTGTCTTCATAAATTTGTATGTACATTGTGAATTTTGTAAATGTTTCAATATTTCAGTGGTGGGTGTCCAATCCGGTCTTGAAAATTTAGGTTTTAATTTGCAATTTTATTCAGGAGATATATAGATACAAAAGTATTTGGAAAAGAACTGTTTTTTTTTTAATAATTTATTATTCTTTGTGAATTTTGCGCATACTTCAACTTCTGGGTGTACGGCAATCCACTAGAATCAGTTGACTGAAATCTAGCAATTCATTCAAGGAATACAGATAGAAATATATGATAAGCTAATCTTTATAATTTTTTTTCTCACTGTGAATATTTTCGCGTATTTCAATATTATTCTGATATTCAGCCGATTATTATTCGGCTATTCCGACCGGGGCCTTGTGTATACCTATCCGGTAGGGTCAACTTAATGAAATCCTGTAATTCGTTCCAGAAATACAGAAAGAAATATGTGAAAAAGAATTGTCTTCATATTTTTGCCCATTGTGAATTTTTTATATGTCTCAATAGTTGTCCTGTTATGTTGGGTAGAGGCCAATCCTATGGATCAAATTAACTGAAATCCGTTGATATGTAAAAATAAATATACTCAGAAATAGGTAAAAAGAACCCATCATTGTGATTTTTTGCTCATTGTGAATTTTTCGCGTGTTTCAATAGTTATTCTGCTATTTCGCCCAGAGCCTAATTCAACGAATTCAAAATCTTGGAAATCGGTCCAGCCGTTGACATGTTTCCCATTCTCCGCGACTCCCTTTCATCTCGGGCATTCTGACGAGTCGTCTAGCGTAAACCGATGCAAATATTGTCGGTATAGTCCGTGGCTCCTTATGAATGACATCACGTAAAAATGCACATTCCCCATGTTTTTTAGGTAACCCATAGGGTAAAAGTGGGTTAGATGCCCCCGTGGGATAGATGCCCCTGTGGGATAGATGCCGCAGTTGTTCAAACTAGTATTTCCAGACACAAAACGAACAAAAATGTTATTGACAATTAAAGAGCATCGTTTGGCACTAACAATAATTGCATTTTTATTTTAAGGGTTGTCCACACTCTCTCTCTTGATTACCGTAACTCCTAGTGGAGCATGGTGCGTTGATGACTACCGAGTGTAGTCATCAACGTTACAAAGACAACTGAATTCGGAGTGTGATACGGTTGTCAGCCATACTACTTCCTAGTCGCATTTCTAGTTTATTATTCTACGATAAGAATATTTCTTATCATCTTTTTCTAAATAATAAACTTGCGACGAGTCGTGCCGAGTTTGGAAACTCGTTTCTCTATGAGTGTCTATTTCACAGAGTGGCGACCGAACCATCACGGCCACAGAGCACACTACCGCGTTGTAACGATATTACGAAAAATTTATTTTCAACTTGTGTGAATTTGCTAATTGGCTTTTTTTCAATCGCGCATATGTTTTCTCTATTTCATGTCAGCGTAAGTCGCTTTTCATATTGGTTAGGTCTTGTCAGTTACTTTTATATTTCCTAGTCAACTTTTATTTCTTTTAATTAAATTTTGTACAAAATGTAGGGGCATCTGTCCACCCAGAAGACAATAGATGCCCCTAATTTTTGGGGTATAGATGCCTCAAGACTTTTCCTTAAGGCAGCCCTCACTCCATAGTGGGTTACATTACAACCTTTAAACTTGAAATATGCATCTTAATGCTATAAAAACGGTTTCTAATTACATGTGGATAGTAGGAGCAGCTCTCCACGACACTTAGACGCAAGATTCCCTTTAGTTGCGTTCACTGATCTTATAAGAGAAACAGCTGAGATAAACTAAAAATCTCGCCATTCGGGATAACCTCAAGCATTTTTGTATTCTTCCCACATTTTAGAATTCAGTTTTTCCTTTTGACTCAAATTTTAACTGATTTATCCCTTAGGGCAACTATCCTCACATTAAAATATGCATTGGGGCAACTAACCCATAGCGTGGGCAACTATCCCCGAAATTAGATGTGCCTTTTCAAGGCTATAACTACGAAACCTTGACTGCTCCAAAAAATATTTGTTTTGAAAACAGTTTCTAACAGATATGGAAAAACGTATTATACAAGGGAAAAAACTGGGAAATAAGCTTTATCTTGCTAAATATGAACCCAAAACAAAAAATGGGGCAACTATCCCATTTTTACCCTATGTCTATGTCCGTGATAACTGTATGTGCCCACCGGCCAGTAGAGACCTCATCCCAACGAACCTGCCACCTTCTCATAGACTCGAGCCTTTCAAGGCTTCTTCGCTCAAGGTGCATCTCCGGTGTTACGCATTGGTGCCCTATGTAAAGAGTGCTGATTTCATTCATTAGGATCGGTAAAGGCACTATTCCACCTACCACATAGACCGTTTTATGTGGTGTGGTGCACACCTACGATAGATCGTGTTTTGCGTTACAGGCGAATCGTGGTGCACTCTGGCCCAAATTGGCGAGGCATATAAATGATTGGTGATACCGCCCTAGACAATAGCTTGTTCTTGGGTCACCTATGTTTGGCATCATTCTTGCTAAAGCCGCCGTGGTTGTCGTTACCGTTATAACCTACATGCTTTAAGTGCCCTCCAGAACTTAGTCTCGGGTAAATCATAACCCCCATATATATGTATAACGGGTTGCTTAGTTACTTTGTGACGTCTTGTATAATATATGTTTAATAAGTCTAGTTTTCTGTGGTCCCCGTCCTGCATTCTAGGAATCATGGAGGGATATCATTGAGTCGATCACTGTGATTTTTAGGTGTTTACGGAAAGAAATTGTATGTACACGACGATATAAATATTACGCTATTGTTGCATGATGGTTGTACAATACATTTTACACCGAATAAACAATAAAGATTTAAGGTCATGACATGACAACAGACACAAAAAAAAATCTTAAACTAAACTAAAGAAATTTCATAAACACAAAAAAAAGGTTTCCTAATTGCCATTCAAATGTCCTTAATCTGACATTGCCAAATTGCCAAATACTAACATCCTTGGCAACATATCCATAACATTTTATTACAAAATACCAAAAAGTCGTAAAGAAAATTAATGTCCTAGTAAAATGTCATTCATCCATATCATATAAAGTTTTTGACTAACAATCTTGCAATCATCACTCTCCCAGGAAGAAAAGAATAGAAAACTAAAGATATGAACAATCCAACATTCTTCCGCAGATCCTGGTCATGTACATATAGTCGAAAAGTGTCACTTTAGCTATATAGTCGCACGAATCCTTTCCATAAGGCAACGAACGATATACAATTTATCAAAGACGATAAATCAAAACCTATTCTATTCATGGTGATATCCATTCATATGCCCTCCGACTCTCTAAATTTCTAAGATCCACTCAAAGTCCGCCTCCCACCAAGCCAAAGCGTTTCTGTGCGAGAGTATGTTTTTGGGTAATTTTCTATCGTTTGTCTCCGAAGAGAAGATGTAGGTACACCCCCGACCGATCCGAACGACACTCAGATTTTGCTAGGCAATTCAGCTTCATAAAGGGACAACAAATTATTATCAACAAGTAACAAAGACCATAAACGAACGATATATTCCGAACTAAAGTCCTATTCACATCCTTCGAGATTCATATCGAGAGATGACGGTCATGAAATATTCCCACATCTATTGTAATACGTTTATACATTGTCAGAATCTCTGTACATATGTGGCGCTCTCGTACGAGACACATATGCGTTCATTGACAAGAAATCCTTCTTCTCATCCTCGTCGGCGGTTTGGGGGGACTAAACGAAAATCTTTATAGACACCAGTCATAAACACCTACGAAAATGGTCCCCTATCCTCGCAAAGAGAATGGCAATAATATTGTTTCGAAGTATACATTTGAAATCTTGCGAAAAGGACAGATTTTCTTCATCGAATTCTGTTGTGAGAGAAGAAGAATGTTGTTTAACAAGCTATGGTCTCGGGGGTAAAGTTTAGGATTATCTGGGATGATAATTTGTTTATTTGTTGGATTGATTTTGAATGTTGTCCTGATGCCGTTTGAATTGCACAAAACGAAGGCTGCGGTTAGGGTCTTTTTCAACTTGCAAATTACGAATGACGGGATTTCGTAAATTGCTTGAAATTTTTTAGCTTTTAAAAAGCTTTCGTAAGCTTAACCACACCTGCTAGCAGTTTAATCAATTCGCTATTCGCAATAAACATAGGCCCATTCTCTCGTAGATCTTATAGAATGGTTAGTCTTATCCAGCGCCGGTCCTAGGTATTATGGCGCCCTGTTCATATACTAAAAAGTCGCCTTCTATAATTTTCCATACGAATTTTGTGGGTGTATAAAACTTTGAATTTGTATGGAAGATGGCTGTAACTGCGACCGATCACTAGATTTTGTGATAAAATAGTAATTTTTAGAGCCGGTATTCAATCAATCCTTGTGAAAATCGTAGCGGACAAACATTTCACTCTCGAGGTCTATCCTGCCCTTTATATGGATTGCATAGAAAATTTTACGCGGTAAAATCTCTTCCTACTAACTATTATACATCCTACAAAACTCCTCTATATCGCCCTCTCTCATACAATTGAAACATGTACAATGTACTACGAGCTACGACTACGAGAATGAGCCATCAAGTGAATACGCACATCTCACCTACAACGAGCCTGCAAAGCAGCTATTCCCCTCTTTTGCAGAATATAGGGGTGTAGGCTACAACAATTTCTTATGTGCACAATTGCTGCAATGCACAACTCTTCACTTCTGCCAAGCATGCAACTAGCGCCCATAGGGCGCCCATCCCGCATATGAAGTGTATGGATTAATTGGAGCATGTTTGCAGTGATGCACAAGTACGATATATGCGAAGTATTTTTGAACGCGAACGGATGGAAACACGTCTCTCGCTCTTTCTCTCGCGTAGATACAATGCGGATGTGTCTTTCAAGGTTTCACGAGTTGCGACTGCGTCGATGGGTCGGTCAAAAATACGATTAGCATGCGAATTGAGTTTGGTTCTTAGTGGAGTTTCTATGGAATTTCTTGAGTCACGACAGCAGCGGATCTTTGTGAAAACACACCCTTAGATAATAATTGAATCATTTCTAGTTCGTTTAATTTAATATATGTTATGTACAATACGTGGACGACATGTATCAATCAATATAAATATGTATAAATAAATGCTATACAACAGAGAAGATAATTGATGTGATCACCATGCAGTCGTCATTAAAGGAAGTCTTGATCTTAAAGGCATAATGAATTTGTGTATGTGGCGCCCCTTTCGGTTGGCGCCCTGTTCAAGTGCACAGTCTGCACATATAGTAGAGCCGGCCCTGGTCTTATCGCCCAGAGAAGACACACACAATATTCAAAAAGCTTCTCCATTATATTGAATTGATTTTTTGTTAATTTTGCATAGTTATGTTATCTTTTGCTTATTTACGCTGTTGGATAAAAGTGCGCAATGATTTTCTCAATCTAAGATGATGGCTTAAACAAGCAAAATATGCGTAGCTATGCAAAATAAACAAAAATTCCATTCAATACAATGGAAAAGCTTTCTAAATATGGTGTGTGTCTTCTCTACGCGATAAGACTAATCAGCCGACAGGTACTGAATAAGAGCTATCAGAAACCCGGCCACAGTGTATCGAAAATTATACTAACTGTCCGTGTATTGTGATTTCCGTCAGGACTATAGCAATCTCTATTCATATTCTTCAGCAAAAAAGCCTTTAATGTGCCAATTTCCTCTCTTATTACTTGTCATCTCACAAAACTTTTCATAGAATCTATCAGAAAAACTTTAAATGGACAACAACATTTTCATCCTTCGTCCTTTATACTCTTTTCACTTATGTGTCCTTTTATGTAATCACCCGAATTCAATCATCGGGCTTCGAAAAAGCCTTCTCTACTACTTGACGACAAACGACCAATTTTTGTTTGTCCAACCATAGGCGATTTTCTTGTCAAACACACACAATTGATTTTCACGCAGCAAACCAGCTCTTGTTTGGTGACCGGAATAATGAAAACAACAAAAAGGGCATTGGCCATTGAATGCTGTAGAAAGTAGCTGGGACGCTAGGGGTTCATTCAGCGTATAGAGACGAAGCGCGATAGAGCGGAATGCTGTGAACAAGCAAACATACAAACCCACGCGCTTAATTCTTAATGAATTATCCAAGTTGCGGGTGATAATGGTCTTGGGAAAAGTAATGGAAATTAGAAGGGATTCCGAAAGGATCAAACAATATGGAATAGCATAATCAGAAAAACGGCCTTTTAAGTCGTCGAGCGGACGAGGAGAATATGATAATGTTGTCGACGCGGCCGTTAGCTGGAATTTCGAATTAAATGGATTGTGAAATCATTAATACGTGTTACTAGGATAGTGGTTGATTTCGTTGCGATATAGTGATAATTAGGGTCGTTTGAATTCAAGGCGTTAGGGTTAGAGAAATATTTGAAGAAAGGTTGACAGGAGATATATGTTAACTCGGAAAGGTGTGAGCGAATCGAAAAATTAGGACGAGGACTAATGAAAAGTTTTTTTTTTTATAGAGGTGGGGAATCTTCTTAGATACTGTGTGCGTCGTTACGATTGGAGATAGTTATATCGGATTTTTACCGACTAAACCTAAACACCTATTTCATCACCGTTACTTCCCGTGGGTCCACCTTTCGGTAATATTTCGCGGGGACGGTACCGCCTACTCAGCCATCAGCGCGGCTTGCAGACTTGCGTCTGCGCTCCTCTCTGTGCTCCATATGGACTGCACAAACTGCCCTGCTCACTGCATCCCAGTTGCGTAGTGACTGTAGCGTAGGAGCGACTATATTAGACGGGCTTATGTTGTCTCCCAGTGCCACCTCCAGTTCAATGCTGATTTCACCGAATTAGGGACACTAAAAATTACGTGCTTCGCATTTTCCGCGGCTCCCTTGCACTTTGGACACTCTGGAGAGTCGTCCAGCTTGAAGCGATGCAGGTACTGCCTATATCCTCCGTGACCCGTTAAAAACTGCATCAAATAAAAATTTATCTCGCCGTGCTTTCGGCTTACCCATATATTAATGTCTCGGATGAGGGTGTGTGTCCATGGGTCAGTTTAGGCCTCATCCAATCGAACCTGCCACCTCCTCATCGACTCAGTTCGTACTATCTCTCTGCCTCTGTTTTATTTGCGGAGTTACGCCATGACGACCCCTATAGAGTCTGCCTATTTCATCTACCAGGATTTCCAAAGGCATCATCCCAGCTACGACATAGGCGGCTTCATGTGATGTAGTTAGATACGCACAACACACCCCTCAAAGCACACCTGCGATAGACAGCGTTTAAGGGTTTTGAGTTACAGGCGAATTGTAATGCTACAGACTGGCGAGGCTATTAAGATAACGGATGTTACCCCTCTCGACAGCCATAGTCTCCTACTCGTTTTTGGGCCACCTATGTTTGGCATCATTCTAGCAAGAGCCTCGGTGGCCGATACCTATGTTTGGCATCATTCTAGCAAGAGCCTCGGTGGCCGATATTGTGTACGTACTTCAAGTGCTCTCCAAAACTTAGCCTAGAGTCGATCATAACCCCAAGTGCCTAACGGCATGCTTAGAGGATATAACACACTCTCCAACTCTGATTTTGAGAGAGCACTTTTTTCTGCGCTTACTGATTTGGACCATAATCCGGTTTTCGGGTCAGCTAGTTCCAATCCAACTGTTTCCAACCATAGCCCTATAGTTGTAATCGCCTCGGTTGCATATAATTCGACCAAACTGCGAGTCCCGTGCAACAACTATAACAACTATGTCGTCCGCAAAACCGACGACTGTCACTTCCTTTGGCATAGCAAGCTCCAGAAAGGCATTATACATGATATTCCACGGAAGCGGGCAGAGCACGGAACCCTGCGGAACGCCAGTCGTTACCATGTACTCCTGGTGTCCGTCGCTAGTATCATAGTTGAGGACACGATGTGAGAGGTAACTCTTAATTATAGTGGTATTCAGGCACGTTCATTGATTCTAAAGCGGCATGAGTGGGGACTCCTATTTCGCAGAGTTAAAAGCACTTTTAACATCGAGGGCCACGGCGCATCACTTACTCTTACGTAGTGGTTTCGTCGCCAATGTTGTTACCATCGTGACCGTCGCTGATCGTGCCCGTCTAAAGCCATTCTGATGGTCTGATAAGCAGTTATGTTCTTCAACGACCTCCGACAAATGGTTATATATTATTCTTTCGAACATTTTCTCAGAAGTGTATAGCAGGCAGATGGGACGATACGAGTTAGGCTAACCAGCCGACTTATTTGGCTTTGGAATGAGCACTAGGTTTTGCCTCTTTCGTAGTTGCGGAAAGGTCCGTTCTTGCAGGCAAGTCTCGAATACATCGATCAATTTTCCGGGAATCGAGAGCTACGGCCTTCAGTACGTTCCGGGCCGGGGGCTTTGCCATACTCTAATCTAGATGCAGCCTTCAGAAGTTCGGGCTACATAATCGCGGGTACACTGCCTCCAATCGGTGTCGGACTTTGTCTCGCGGTCTATAATTCGTGTTGCGGGAACAACGTAGAAACGGTGATTTTAAGCAGCGCAGGACATTTAAGCTGTGGTGCCCTCTGTACAATCTTCTTGATGACGACTCTATACGCTCCTCTCCACGGGTTTATATTCGCTTCCTCGCAAAGCTGTTTGAAGCAGATTTGTTTGCTCCTTTTGATCGAAAGCTTCAAGGATCTACGATCTGCTTTATAGGCCTGAAAAAGAGGAGGATACGCCGTCTATTGTGCCGAACGTCGTCAGAGGTGTTGAGTCTTAAGGCATTCGTGTCGCCTATTCGCGATCTCCTCAGTCCACCTGTAGTTCTCTCTCCTTTTGTTAAGGGAGCCTTTTTTTGGCATGGAGTAAACGCAGGCTATTTTCAGCTGCTCAGCAAGCTGTTCAGCTGGTCTGTTAAGTGGGCCTAAATGCGAAAGGGTTTCTGTGAACGATGCCTCATCGAAACTTCTCATAGACCACCCCACAGTTGGAACCCTTGCTAACACTCGCGAAGGTCTCTCTAGTCTCTAACATCGAGAATATGATAGCCAGATGGTCGCTATGAGTATAGTGTTCGCTGACACACTACTTCATAGATTCGGAACCAGCGAATTGCTCAAAAATGTAAGGTCTATAATAGACGGCGCACTACCTCTCCTAAAGGTACACCCTCTGAGTACATCAGAACGATATCGAGCCCAAAGAACGCATCCAGCGGACGTACACCGCGCTTATTTATTTAACGACTTCCCCACTCACTAGCCCACGCTTTAAAGTCCCCTGCAATTATAATAGTGGTGTGTACACTCGCGTCATACACTAGCGTGTCAAGAAACCCCTCGAACTAGGAGTCGTTCCACCATTATGGAGCATAGCAGCTATATATGTGCACGCCATTGACTTTTGCTGTAACTACTCCTTTTGAACCCCCCGATATACCTTGCTGAAGAGCATAACGTCCGCATGTCCAAATCGCAACTTCGTTGTTTTTATCTGTAACCCAAACGGAGTTATTGCGGTTTTTGTATTGGTAATATTCATAATTGCAACTTCGATATTCTTTTCTTTCACCGACTGTGACAGCAGATTTTGTGCCGCTTGGCATTGGTTGGGATTCAACTGCAAGAATCTCATGGGAGGATTGACTTTATCGCCGCCTGATTCATTGGACATTTGGCGCTTCCAGCTTGAAGCTTGTAGTGGGCCCTACCTGCCTCCTTGCAAAGTACACAGTTGGGCTCCTTAAGGCATGATGAAGCGTTGTGGCCGTCCTCTCCACACTTATAGCACATATTCGATCTATCGTGCTTACTGCTGTACTCCCGGGCAAATTGGCCGAGTGCGAGACACTTGAAGCACCTCTTCGAGCACAATTGAAACTTTATTCGACAAATCGTCCATCCCACCTTAAATATGCCGACCTCGATCAAGGCAAGCCTATGGTTGCTATTTGAGTACCGCCGGAGGCCTTTGTCAGCGACTTTACAGCACCTGACTTGAGATCCTCCAAACGTTCCGCGAACGCAGCGCCGACATCTTCCTTCGTTGTGACCTCGTCAAGATCGAGTACCTCTATTCGCGTTTCTTGCCGCAAGGTTCTCACGTTGGCTGTATAAAGTCCTAACAAGTTGGTTACTGTCGACTTAAATATATGTATCAACTGAGTCACCACCACGAGTTTTCATCTGGAACAGAAGCGCTCCATTACGCGCTCGGTGAATGCTGGAAACATTATCGCTCATATTTTTCAGCTTTGGTTCTGACTTACTTTTTTTAAGAATTTCTGCGTAGGTCAGCCCTTCAGATTGAGCAATTACCATCGCGTCGGGTCGGGTCCGACTAATGAAATGTTGATTTATGGTGGGAAGCTCATGTCATTTGAGCAAATTTCGACGCCTCATATGTTGGCAATCAAATGAAGTAACAAGAGGAAAGACGTCAACTGTGCGACGCCCAATTTTGTACACATTCGATGCTGACGCGGATAACGATTCCAGTCTTGCTCCATACGTGAGTTCTAGTTGAGGGTGATTGCTTCGATGCCAAGACTAAAATGCTACTGATGCTGACTTTTTTCGTGGCTAACTTTTTATAGCAGCTCGAGACTGTTGAGTGAGGATGCCGCTTGTCACATGCTGTTGATTATTGTGCTAATGCGGTGTTCGGTGTGTGTGTGTGTGTGTGAGCTTGGGCTAGCGGGATGGTTTTCGCTTGAACGTAGCATGTGTACGGTCGTCCGTTGCTTAATGCAAATTGGTGGTATATGCCGGAAGTGTTGTTGGAAATTAAGTTTATTTTGCCGATAACCAGTGTTGCCAATTTAGCCGTTTTCCAGCCGGAAATCGTGCTGTTTAGCCGGAAGAAATTTCTAATTCCGGCCGGCCGGATTTTTAGCCGGAATTGATTTTCTTCGGCCGTTTTTTCGGCTAAATTTTTTTTATGATTTTTATATGAAAAACTTTTTTATTTATGAACCAATCTTAACGAAACTTCGCATAAAAGGATCCCTATGAATGTCACAAAAAATATGTGAAAATTGATGGAAACAAACGATGGGGTAATGGGGCTGCCATACAAACCCAAACCCTCAAATTTGGCTTTTCTAAGAAAAACTTTTTTATTTGGACACCAATTTATACCAAACCTCATGAAAATTAATTTCTATTGATGTCACAAAACAAATGCAAAAATGAACGACATCGAACCATGGGGTCATGGGGCTGCCATACAAACCCCCCCCCCCCCCCAATTAAGTTCTTCAAAGAAAAACTTTTTTATTTGTTCACCAATTTCAACCAAACTTCATACAAATTGATTTCTATGGGAAAACACAAACGTAAATATTAATGGAAATGTTCCATGTGATCAAGGGGCTGCCGTAGAAACCCTCCCCCGCATGTTGGTTCTTCTAAGAAACATTTTTTGCTACACTTTTTTTTTTTTGCTAACTGAGAAATTATAAATTTGTTTGGTTTAGGAATAATCGGATATTTGTTAGGAAGAATGTAGGTGGAAAAGTCATTTTAACACGTTGGCTGCGGCAGTCATTTTCGGTATCTTCTTTTCTGTGCGGCACATGCCCCTGGGGGCATGTAAGTCGTTATTATTCATGTGCGGCACATGCCCCCGGGGGCATGTGGCTACTGCAGCAGTAAATGAGCTCTCATATCCCGGAATTTTATTTTAATCGATAAAAAACTAGATCAAATAATTCCTTAGGTACAAACCTGTCTTCAGTTCAGCCAGGAGCCGATTCCAAATAATTGTAATAATAAATTGTAATTTTTCGTTATTTTTCACCTTTGCTTTGGCCAATCGACCATGCGACGCGAGCGTTCCGACATGTTAACACTAAAAAAAATGTATTTTCGCACTTCAATTCAGCAATAGACTACTAAATGAACACGATGGAACCAAAAATTAATTCTGACGGTGTTTTTTTCTGGCACCCCATTAACAAGAAGTACATGCCTCCGGGGGCATGTGCCGCATATGAGTAATAATTTATTACTCCTGTGCGGCACATGCCCCCGGGGCATGTATTATGTTTCTATTATAATATTATAATATAGAGCGAACTAAGTAAAATGCTCTTTGTCTCGCTAAAATCGGATGAAAATTAGAGGTTTTATAGCTTTCGCACCTGGAGAATGCAAAGCAAATTTTTCAGCCGCACACAAATAATAATTATCACATGCCCCCGGGGGCATGTGCCGCAGCCAACGTGTTAATAAGAGCGTTTACAGATATTGCGCTACTTTAGTGCTACTAGTTATCTTATTTATATTTTTTCTATGACTAATGAAATTTTAGATGACTTTTCCATACTCGAACCTAGACATGCTAATATCGATGATATAAATTCTAATTGTTCTTATTGTCTAAACAAACTCTTTATTGTTCACCAGAATATCAGAAGTTTAAGAGAAAACTTTACTTCTTTAATTGCCCATATCGATACATTTGCAAACGCTCCAGATGTCATTGTTCTAACTGAAATTTGGATTTATAACTTTGAGATAAAAGATTATAGTTTACCTGGGTATACTTTTTTAGTTAATACAAACGAAAACTATCCAGCAGGTGGAGTGGGCTGCTTTGTGAAGGATTCTTTTGTCGTTAAAGAAATGATATGCGTTGAATTTTCTAGTGCAGATGTGCTTCAAGTTTCTATTTTAGTAAATAATGTTGAGTTTGTTCTTTTATGTATTTATAGGCCTCATAAATTTAACGTTTTAACGTACATGGAGGAATTTTCGCGTTTATTGGAGAATCAAAAATCTACTAATTTGATAATTTCAGGGGACTTTAACCTCAACTTACTGAGTAGTGGTGAAACGATTTCAGATTATTTAGCGCTTCTGGCGTCACATGGCCTAACCAGTTTTATCAACGAGCCTACTAGATTGCCTTCTGGTTCATGCCTAGATCATTTTTACGGCAGATTGGCTGATATTTCAGTAAACTCCTGCGAAACATGTTTATTTAATTTTGGTATTACTGATCACTTTATGATCGGATTGCTAGTTGACCTTGGGATAAAAAAAACATCCTTCTAGTCCTACGAGTAGAGAGGCTATTTTCGTGAAGAGAGTTGATTTCTTACAACTAAAAAATAAATTACTTCTTGAATCGTGGCAAGACGCGTTCTTAAAGAATGATGCCTCAGCATCATACTAAATTTTTATAAATTCTCTTTGTGGTCATATTTCTGACTGTACCATTTCCATTACTTTGCCTGTAAAAAATAACTCAAAGAAACTAAAACCTTGGATTTCAAATGCACTTCTGAAAAAGGTTAGACTAAAAAACAAACTGAGGCACAAACTGAGTAAACATCCTAACAATCCTCAGTTAAAAGCTAAGGTGAAAAAATTATGCCTTGAACTCAAAAAAGCCATACCTAAATGCCGTGATAACTACTTCAAGGACCGTCTTAATTTTGTTAAAGGAAATTTAAAATCAGAATGGAAAGTTATCAACAGCATTTTGAACCAATCGGTGCCTACCAATAAACCTATTGAACTACGAATGGATGGGTCTAGAATTTTAGACAAGTACAGAATCGCTAATGAGTTCAATGCTTACTTTACTTCTTTAGGATGTAATATATCATCAAGTACAACTACCTCTGGCTGCAGCTCGTGTTCCACTCTAGTAAGTGGTTCTAATAACCAAGCTTCTAGTTTTGCCTTTGGACCAATCACTTCCTTTGAAATCTTGAAAGTAATAGGATCCCTAAAAAATGCTGATGCCTGTGGCTTTGATGGAGTTTCAAATATCGTTTTAAAAAATATCGGATGCTTCATTGTGGATATTTTAGCAGTTATTTTCAACCGCAGCGTCTTTTCGGGAACTTTTCCAGATGCTTTCAAATGTGCTGATGTGGTTCCACTGTACAAAAAGGGTTCGGCTTACGATGTGAGCAACTATCGTCCCAATTCACTTCTTCCGGCTATAAGTAAAGTGTTTGAAAAACTCATTAAAAAACGTGTAGTATCTTTTCTCGTTTCTATCAAGTTCTTCAGTCCGTTACAGTTTGGGTTTCAAGAAGGTAAATCCACAGAAGATGCTCTAATACACTTCTGCTCTAGAGTGTTTTCAAATGTTGACAAAAACCATCTCACGGCTGGATTATTTGTCGATATCACGAAAGCGTTTGATATGGTTAACCATAGTATTCTTTTGAAAAAACTTGAACAAGCAGTATTCCGTGTTTTTTTTCTAAACTGGTTCAAATCATATTTGTGTAATAGATCACAAAGAGTTAAAATCGGCGATACCAGAAGCGAAATAAATGGGTTGTTATTGGGTGTTCCGCAAGGCTCTGTTTTGGGGCCAATTTTATTCCTTGTATACAGGGTGTCCCGCATTGGGTGGTCAATACTGTAAGGGTTGATAGCGCAACTTGTTTCAGCAAGAAAATTCCCAATACAATCGGAATTTTTTTTACCGTTACCTCGTTATCGCTCTTTTTGTGAAAGTCATCAAAAATCGTGACTTGTCACGCAAAATCGTAATTTGCTGCACTCCTGATGACTTAATCCAAGATTTGATTTCATTTTCAGAAACAACATAAAATATCAAAAAACTGAAGTTTTTCCTGTTGCCAACATTATCGGCACTTTCAAGATACAGTTACTCAAACTTAACAGAAATTTTAAAATAGATTTTTCATCGAAAATTTAAACAGTAATTGCATAACGGTGCTTTATACGTACAACTCTGCAAAGTTGATAAAAGTTGCTTCAACATGTTGGCTTTCCACCGATATATCACTTTTCTTATTTATATTGCAGAATTTTAGGTAAACACGCATTGAATGGTAAAAATCATGGCTTCAGTGGAATCGTTAACAATTTTCCCTTGACTCGAAAAAAGACATACAAAGGCAATTATAATTCGGGATAGAATCTCGCTATATTATTTTGACCAGAACTGTAAGATATTTGAAATTTTGTACATTGTTTGGCAAATGCAACGGTACTTATAACGGTTAAAAATTAATATTTGCTATTATGGCAGATAGACGGGTGCCCGCTCATAATGCGAGACCTATCAAAGAATATTTGGAAAACGAATTTCCCAGAAAGTGGATTGGCAGATTTGGGACAGTTGCGTGGCCTGCGAGAAGTCCCGACCTTACTCCCCTAGATTTTTATTTATGGGGTAACTTAAAAAGCAAAGTCTATTCCGAGCCGATTACCTTCCGGGAACAGCTGCTGCAGCGAATTAATGATGCTTGTGACAACATTAAGGAAACCCCTCCTGAAATCCTTCGGGACGTTTCTTCCATGCGCCGAAGGTGGACAGTCTGCATACAAAATGAAGGAGGCCAATCCCAGCAACATTATTCCAATTCATCAAACAGACCCATTTAATCATTAGTTAATATTTTTAGTTTATTGGTTCTTTCTCATATTCAAAACTTTATTTTCATTTTTATTTAACAAATTTTCAAAATTGCGATATTAAAATATAAAAAATAAATTAAATTTCAGTTTAAATAATCCGATAAGAAAATAATTACCTTGTTTTTTTATATCAAATATGTGTAATTCTAAAATCCCGCAAGGTAAATATGAAAAGTGATATACCGTTGGAAAGCCAACATGTTGAAGCAACTTTTATCAACTTTGCAGAATTGTATGTATAAAGCACCGTTATGAAATTACTGTTTGAATTTTCGATGAAAAATCTATTTTAAAATTTCTATTAAGTTTGAGTAACTGTATATTGAAAGTGCCGATAATGTTGGCAACAGGAAAAACTTCAGTTTTTGTGAAATTGTATGTAGTTTCTGAAACTGGAATCAAATCTTGGATTAAGTCATCCGGAGTGCTGCAAATTACGATTTTGCGTGACAAGTCAGGATTTTTGATGACTTTCACAAAAAGAGCGATAACAAGGTAACGGTACAAAAAATTCCGATTGTATTGGTATTTTTCTTGCTGAAACAAGTTGCGCTATAAACCCTTACAGTATTGACCACCCAATGCTGGACACCCTGTATATAAATTCGTTATTTTTCCAAAATTTCAAGGGCTCACTAACTGCCTTCGCTGATGATGTAGGCTGCACTTACGGATCTAAAAGTGCACTTAAATTAACAAGCGATATCATTTGGGATCTTAATTTATTTAGAATGTGGTTTGTTCAGCATCGGTTAACCATCAGTTCCAAAACTAAAATCATGTTTTTTAGTCTATCGTCTTCAAGCCTAATAAATGCTCAGTTTTGGTTCCATGGTCCGGATTGTCAACGGTTCAAATTAAATGATTGCTACTGGGGTTACGTCTCACAACTACCTTCGTTTAATGGTTCACTTACTTGCAGTGTTTTGAAATTGAGGTTGTTAATACTTTTAAGTATTTGGGACTAACCCTCGATTCTAGGTTATGCTTTGTGGACCATACAGAAGAATTAGGAAAATATTTTCGTTGTTCTCTCAGGTACTTTTATTACTTGAAACAACTTTGTTCTGAAGAACTGTTAAAAAAAATTTATTTTGGTTTTTTTCACTCAAAGCTGCAATATGGTATTGCTTGTTGGGGCGGTGCTTATTTTAATAAAATCAAACCACTTCTCATATTGCAGGAAAAGGTGATAAGAATTATATGTAATCAACCCCAAAGATATCCTAGTTTTGTATTGTTCCGAAATTTGAAAATTCTTCCAGTGCGTCATTTGTACTGTTTTAAAATCTTAAACATATTCTTTGCGAGATCTGAAAATCTAAATTTCAGACTAGTATCAGATTATAATCTCCGTAGAAACTTGCAGCATGTTGTAGCAATTCCGTTTTCACGTACCACTGCATTCCGAAACTATTTTCTAGTATCCTCCTGCCGACTTTTCAATAAGCTACCTCAGTCTGTTAGAGCATTGACATCAACTGGAAAGTTTCTAAAATGTGTTAAGAATTGGCTATTTGAATTCGATTTTCCTAATCTGGAATCAATGTTCTCTGATATTTTGGTGTGAAATAAATCCTTGACTTAGTAATTAATTGCTTGTATGTTGATTTTTTCTTTTTCCTTTTTCCTTGAATTAAAACTTAGTATTTAATATTTGAAGATCACCCCACATATTTCATATTTCATTTAATTTTGTACTTAATCCTATTTGAAGTGACATTTATCACTATTCTAATTACTTCTTTTTAGAATGAGAATACAAAATGTTCCATTATTTCATATTATCCGAAAAACATATTTGTAAATAATATTGTAATTCTATTTTAAATTATGAAATAAATCTTATCTATCTATCTATCTATCTAAAAACTAATTTCACCAAACCTTTTATTAATGTGTCGGTATCGAAACAAGAAAAAATGTAAAAACAAGTGGAACTTCACTAAGGGACTTCACTGCCCCCCAATAAAGTTGTCTAAGAGAATTTAGCCTCGGTATCGTTTTTTTTTTATTTTGAAACTAGAATAAATTTTTCGATATTCACAACCAAAATAATTAATCGCCGTGAAATGTTTTCCACATACACTTATTGTCGTCTATTAGGGAAGTGCCTACTACTTGCATTTATGTCTCCTGGGAAAAATGTGCCGTGGAGACTTGTCTTTTTTCAACAAATTTAGGTTAATGGGTTTCACGTAAACTGACGATTAGTATACCTAGTCTAAGCATGTAATTTACTAACCACCAATATGCTGAATAATTTGCAAAATTGAAGACACTTTCTTAAATAAAATTCTTTGCTGAGCAAGTCTTGGAGCGTGCACAAAAGCTAAGAAGGGGGTGAGTTACCCCTGAAATATATAAACACTTAAATTTAATTTTTGTAGTTTACTGGGCAAACTAGGCTTGACTCACGCTAATCCGGACTACGAAATGTTTCCACTATGTATTCTATAGTCCGGATTTCGGCAGGAACTCTGACTCTGTAATCCGGAAATTTGAGATTTTCAGGGTAAAATGGTAGATTTGGTCTCGTACTTTATTACGGGACGGGTTGGCAAATGACACAATGCTGACTAATTTCAAAGAAATAATACATTTATCGCCTTTTGCTCCTCTTTTTATTTATTTGGACTGTTTTTCCTCAGAAAAAAAGTGATTGCGCTAATCCGGATGTTCCGGTAGTCCGGATTACCCATTGCAATAATTGATCCGGATTATCGGGTCAAGACTGGACTTGCACAACGTCAGATGATTCATAGAACCCACGCATTTAAAGTCTATACCATTTCCCGCCCAAGCTCATAATTTTGGAACTTCAATTCGTGCCTCTGGAGCGTCAAATTTGTAATTGCGGATCATCAACAATGCCCTTGCCCATAGTTACGCATTGGACGTTCCTTTTATGAATTTTATGTTCCACAATCGAACCTAATGTGGTTATGAACTTGACCGAGAAATTGTACCTGTATACAACAATTTTGACTAGTTGAGCTATCTAACTCCGAACAAAGTAAATTTTGACTGTAATGGCAGCAGCGATTGGAGCATATATGTATGTAATAAAACTAAAAAATCTGCCTAAAGCATAGTTTACGGGTAGTACTCCAGAAAAGAAATAAATTTATTAAAATCAGTTTTTCACTATATTTTTTCGCAATGTGATTGTTTTGTATGATTTAGCTGTTTTTTTGGCCGTTTTTCTGACTGAAATTGATTTAGCCGGATTTATAGCCGTTTTTTTTTAAATATAGCCGGTTTTACGGCTAAATTTAGCCGTTTTCTAAATTTCCAGTTGACAGCACTGCCGATAACCGAAATAATTTTCTCCAACCGCCTACGACAACATCTTTTTGAAATTGAAAAGCAAGTAGCTATTAGCAGACACCAAGTGGCTAATTATTCAAACGTTTTTCCAAAAGTAGAATATTGAAATTGATACAATACTGTTATATTTGGTATACACATTTCTTTCCGTTCACAAAGTTAGTTGCCATATAGGAAAAGTATTATTAACAAACTTTCCGTATTGTTTCCTCTAATTAAATTCACCTTGTCGCGTTGTGTAAACGATATATCCACCGTGTCTTCAACAACCTTCTAGAAAAGCAACTTCTCCTGTCGAATGTATGCAAGGACTAAAGAAGAAGTTTTGCACTCGAATCAACTCTAAATATCTACACACATGCTCTTCGCATATTATTGTTTTCCTTTCCTGGTATGTATCAAAAATACATACAAAAAAGTGAAGTTTGTTGCGCCGTAAAAGTTTTACAATGCCTTTACGACACATTTGTTCAAGCAGACGTACCGCTTGTATTTCGGCAAAAGGACTAACTTCTGAGACATAAGTGTGTGTCCTGAAAGAGATGAAACTATTACTTGTATTGTTGATAATAATTGCGCGTGTAATTGGCTTTAGTAAGTTTGATTTGATGTGTTGATGATATGTGTTTGTTGATACATTGATACTTTACGTAATAATTATCTTTGAAAAAGAAATTTTGTTTATCCGCAGCTTTAAGCGATTGGCTGACTGTGAAATAAATAAAGTTTGTACATTGAATCCATTAAAAAACGCATTAAGGAAACGCACATCTAGCCTTTGTTCTACATAACAACGCATGTTAAATGCAAATATTTATAGTTTTACCAGCAATATTCTTAGATATTGCCATTGCTTCAGACATTATAAACAATATTTCACAGAAACCAACCAGTTTTTTTCTAAATCCGCTGGAAACTTGTTCTCTATTCATTCAATTTCCGTTTGAAATTGTTTTACTCACAACGGATTCTTGTGGACATACTACATGCAATTCTTCCCCATGTATCAAGACCTACCCTAAATACCCGTCTGACAAAAAAGTCCTAATTTTCATCAAGTTACATATCGCTTTACCCGAAATAACACAACTCATGTACAGCGTGCTTGTCACCCAAACAGCAGCCATTATACAACATGTAAGTGCCTACTTACACTAAAAATTACAACCCAATCTTGACTTTAACTAAAACCATTGTGAAACGTGTCCAGCATTTAGCCATAAATTTCAAATTCGCATTTATCCTATATGTAGGATCCTCGATGACGCCGTCGCCGCCGGTGGACACTATATGGTGAAATGCTTAGGTTCGACCACCCTCTTACTATTTTCAATAAAATTTATGTATCATGTCATCCATTCTCCGTTGTAGTTTTTGCCGCCTCTGTTTTGGCATTTAAAAGATGCTTCTTCTTCTTGCATACGTTCGCATAGTGTCCGGTTTTCAAGTGTTTTTCTATTCTGATGAGGTTTTGTGTGTACGGCGAATCGGCGAAATGTCCTTACACAATTCAGTGTGTGTGTACCTTGCAATATTGTAACTCACCTCGTCGAAACATATCAATAAATAGTAAAAGGACACAAGAAAATCGTTTTACAATTCGTTCGTTTTAGAAGAGAGGGACGAAAAGTGATGGGGTTGGATTTGAAGTGGCTTCCATATGATATGGCGTGTATAGGAGAAGGTTGGGTGCAAGTTGGAATGAAGTGACAATGATGTTTTTGAGTGAAAGGACATTTCGAATGATTTAGATTCCATTCAAAACTCGTTGTTTATTTTTTTTAAGAGGTAAATTTGGAGTGCTTGGAGACATATCCATTATGTGAACGTTGACATCAATCTTCTCTTTAAATCCGGAAAGAAAAATCAGCATCTGTTGCATATATGATTTTATAAGTGATTTAGATGGGTTGTAGAAAGGATACGCTTAGCTAAAATGAAAGTTTGGAACTAAAACTATAATTCCCTTAATATTTCTTCATCAAACTGGTTCAAATAATCCTTAAGGAACGCCTGAAGATGCAAAGAAATTACGAATTTTCAACTGTCGTGTCAACTACGGATCACAAAAACATCAAAATGTGCTCTAATGTCAGCTGACTTTCGTCTGCAAGCGTCCTTTTCATTGTCTTACTTACCTACACCGGAACCGTTATTTGCTTTCAACGTTGATCGGTCCCCCGACTTTGTCAGCATCCTTAAAATCCCTCGACGATCTAACCATTTTCTATTCAGATTCAGGAAAATATTTATATGGAACTGGTTAAGCAGTTTGTTTGACTGACTTCAGTGATACCGTTACAAACCAGACCATTATGTTCGGATTTTTAAAGTTCATCATACCAGATGGTAACAAACAGTGCAAGACTATGACGACTATGAATTTCAGCTTTCTCCCTTTAATCCAATACGTTTGCGAAACCTTATCGCTCTGATGCCTCACTAACTAGATAACTGACTGAGATACCTTGCGTTCCATAGTGTCACGGATAAACAAACACTAACGGTTCCTCATGACCGGTAAACACTAAAAATGTATGACCAATGGGAGAAGGACCAGGGAAAAAAATTAATTCCCTGAGCGAAATAAATGTGCGTGAGGCCGAACAGGGTGATCTAAGGATGAACAGTATTCTCGAAGGGGCGAACTCCAGTCCTGGGAGGTTGTTTAGTTGATACACACTCACTGTACCCGGGTATTAAGTTTTTTTTGCTGTTTAATAATTTTTAACAAGTTCACTGTCTGACAGATTTTCGCCGATATTTCCACCACGTCTGGCATCCGAAATTCAATACATTTATGAGTCACATATGACTCATCGACGTGAACGAGGAGGAAAACATTAATACGCTGCGTTGCTAAATTTAAAATTGTTTTGGTCCACTAATAGGTTTCTTGTTGGTGGAAACTGTTTTTCCGTGAAGCGTCGTAAGTTTTATTCAGACACCTGGATATTCGTAATCGCCATTCACAATGTTATCAGAGCTAATCAATATATATAAGAGCACCAACACTTCCCTAACCAGATCACACTATTCCCGCAAGAAGCAATCCAGAACGAACATTGGCACAAAACTGAACAAAATAGGAGTTCCCTCGTGGCCCCTCTATAGGCCTTCACACTTCTGCAATTAGCCACAGTTATATTTATGTCATTGAAACGCTTTTGTCTGCTGATGTCCCTTGAGCAACCTCGCACCTTCTAACACTGCACTCCTGGTTGACCTCAGACGTCGTGACAATAGACGGCAACTCGACTTCCCGATGCACTATTGACAAGGGAACTTGCTCTGGCAACGGCTAAATAACCACATACGACGTCGATGAAACTCGGACTGAACGACAAGTAGCGTCATCTACCGGGACTATACCATCAGTGGAGTACCTTAGCTTTACGCTCTTTCCTGCCGGTCCCGGTTTGTCGATCTTTTCAAATGTCAAATGGTGATTTCTTCATCCAGAGCATGGACTATTGCTTCCTCTAATTCACTCTCCTTCGGAAACCTAACCCCGGGGAGGCAATTCCAGCTGTTTGACTTGGTTGACAGCCGCCATTCACCTAGAGTTCAACAAGTTGCTAGGTAGGGAACATGGTTCTCTGGGCACACCCATTGGCGGGAAACACTATTCACTAAAGACTTCTCAATTGAAGGTTAGGCCCCCTAATGGTTAGACCTAACGCTGATGTGCATATCCCATTTTCGACAAGCAGTGCTGCCTTCCACATCCGGACTTGACTCGGGCCGAATGAAAATTAATCCTTAAAATAGACGGGTATAGGCGCATTGGTCATTCTGCCTACCTAGCCCCTTCGTGGCTCTGGTTATGCAAAGCTGTCAGCTTCGATCCTGAGCCCAATGACTTGCGTTATGATGAGGTTGCGGTACCTATACTGTAGTTCGGAGAGCTCCTTCTTCTGCGTTTCTGTCATCAAGAGCTTCTACTCATAAGGTTCAAGACTGACGGTCTGGGTGTTAGGTTATCGGTTAGGGATCGAGTCTCTGGTACACTTTGGCACACTCTGGACTCATTACAATGAGGTGTGTGGTTTTGATGAGCGGCATCACCACGTACCCCAGCTGCACAAAGGCGCCGCTAGTATGGCTGATACCCCATGGCATGGATCTGTACAAAGACATTCGGGTCGCCTCAGAGTTTCGATTTTTTCATTCGAGTTTTTGCGCTGCGTTCTTGTTTTTACAGCGAGAAAATTTCACTGAAGGGTAGCAATAAGTACTTCCCACTTGCCTTGCCTTTGTCTCTTCCAACAGAATAGCAAAACGGCCGCAATACAAAAATGCAAAGTTCAGGTTAAGCTAGGAATAAAGCGCTCCTCAACAAGTCAGCTGTGGTATGCGAATAATATCGCATGCCTGGGTTTACAGTTAGTAAAAACTTTAAAATGGAAAGAAAATGTCACAAAAAATTTTGCGCACCACAATGAAGGGCATAAATTCTAATTCTGCAAAGCAAAAAATTTACTTCAAAACTCTGTGAAAAGAAAACCAATCCTGTCGTATTTATGCAGTATTTTGCGGACACCCTGTACAGTATCATGAAAAGGTCTGAAGATCTCCTGTCCGATTTGTGCCTAAACTGAAATCGTTTAGTCGACTGGACCAATAATCCAAACAATAATAAAACGTGATTTTTATCCAGTAACGATTTAAAAGGAAAACGGTCTTCCTCAGGACCAACAAAAAAACAAATCAAAAACCGTAGTAAATGATGTAAAGCTTTCCGTCATTTGTTAACCTGCTCGAAGTGATGGCCTCTTTGACATCACATTAGGAGACCATAGTTGCTTTGTCCGCAAGGATCCGGCAAATTTGTCGTTCTTATGGCAGCTCCATATGAACCGCACAAATTGCTCGGCTATATTGTAATCACAGCCAATGCTAGAGTGTATACAGGCTTAAAGAGGGGAGGGAGTTTGCAACCGTCAGTAGCTAAATACCATCAGATTTATCACATTTTCTCATTTTGGCAGAACTCTTTTTTTTACGTTTGTTGATGACTTTCCTTTAATTATTTTTTTTTTGCTCGACGAACTCCTGCGGTCTTCAGTCAGAGTACATTGCTACCTCTACGACCAGTTATTCTATTTATACAGGACTGGCACAAGAGCATAGAGTCCTGTGATCGTCTCACATTTTTTGACTTTTGTAGACCGCGTATAGATGGGCAGTTAAGCGCCCTCCTATATTTGGCCAAACATGACATTCTCTTCGGGAAGTGTCGAAAAGGTTTATAGAGCAACGATCTCGGTAAAACTCCCTGTTAGACATTTCGTTCCTAAAACATTAATAATTTTTCGGCGACCCGATTTATTAAAGACACCATCTGTGCCTTGGGCTTCTACCATGTCCAAGTCCAAGTGGCCCGGAGGTTTTTACATCTAATCATTTTCGGCCATAGGCTTGCCGTTGCATATTGATTTATCTACTGCAACTTACGGCATTCTTGGGTCCAGAATGATATTTGCCATTGCTTTTTGCTTTCTCGGCTGCTTTTATTCTCAAGCCCATACTTAAGTTTGACGAGCTCCGTAGTCTTGTAACTGTCGGACGCCAATTGCCAATAAGCTACCTATTAGCCCATAGTGACGCTACAAATTTAACATTGAGCAGCCGAGATCTCTGGCATGCCGGTAAAAATTTGATATCCCCCCAGGTGGGCTTTAAAGCTCTACCAGTAGTTTCGTTGGAATCAAAGCCACCTTAATTAGAAAGCCGGGAAGCAGCAATACATGCACACAAATCAAGCCTATGAACATGTCGTATATACATTGCACGATGCACTAACACAAGCACAGCGCATGTAAAAAAACCGTGTCTGCTCTGATAAAAATCGCGAAAACACGTGGAAAATTCACTTTTTGTCAGCATTTGTTTCTTTCACTGCATTTTAGATACTTCAATTCACGATACATTGCACTTTTCGCGACGAAAATCGACCGGGAACGAATACTTTTCGTGTTAAGTTGGCCGCGACCCAACCCGATTTGCCTTTATCTGCTCAAGCCTATGATTTGACGTTTAAGTATAGGACCGTGTTCTGCTTCCGGGCTTGTATTAAGATGGCTTTGGTTGAAATCCTACATCACTGCGCCTGCAGATGCTTATTCGAAAAGCTCGACATGAGCCAGAGATGCTCAATTTATTGATAACCGGAAAATGGAGCGAGCTTTTCTTGATATGAACTGCAGCTCATGGCGTAGATCACTCTAGATCATTCTTTCAAGTCACAACTTCTGTGAAGTCACATTGATAAGTCCTTAATTAAGAAATTTTTTCTTTGTGGGCTGGAAGCCACTCAGCTCAAGCTTTTGCATCTACCTGAACTTTGTTTTGACATTTAAGTCTACGTTATCAGTCCAGGAATATCACCCCAGCCTATCTTTGATTGGCGTTTAGAAAACCTACAGCGTTCTTTTCCTACTTTGAAAAGATTTCAAAAGATTACCCAAAGTCTCCCCAATTTACCCTACAAAACCTCCTCCACATCCAAATAATTTTCGCAACACAAAACCATCAGTTCATTCCTTCAATGCAACGGCCCCATGCTGTAAACAACCACAAAACCGCTCAACGCCACACCGAGACCTAAAAGCGTCACAACATGTGACCCGGACTCCTGAAAATTATGGTCAAGAAATTTTGACACGTTTCTTTGGCCATTGTGTGTGCTTTATTTTCATTGAATTACGGATTTATTTATTGGTAACGATTCCACCCCGTGTATAGGTTACCTCCAGCAGTCGTCGATTTAAATGCCCTCAAGTGACGATGACAGCACCCGACTGTGCGAGTCAAATTGACCGCCCAGGCTTCTTCCCAATCGGAAACGACGTACAATGTGCAAATATTTATGTCTGACACAAAACACAAACATTCGCACTTATTGAGGATATTCCTTTAAGGGTAGAGCCATCGTCGCTTATATGGGGGTGAACAAAAAAAGCGGCCGTCCCACCCCGATTCAAAAGGATATGCGAAAGCGTGTGTGTTACACGAAAGAAAGCTCGCGCACACCATGTGAGATGTGCGACGAAACGGACGAACGGACAATACGGATGGACAGACGGAAGGGTTTGTCGGATTTGTGTTTTGTCTTCGCAGTGCCATACTAAATTTCATTTTATTATATCACAAGCACAGCTTGACGGGATGTCCTTCCACTCTGGTCGTGCAGCTTTTTTTTTGCGCGCGTATGTTGCACCGGTTTATCGTCCGTCCGCCTGTCCTGTATTCACAACATGTTGTGTCCATTCCGGCACGACTTACATGTGTCCTGTCCGGACTTAAGTTGAAGATTTGAAATACCAACGAGCGAACGAATACGAATATTGTCCCAATGTCCAAAGACGACATTTTTACGACAAGGTTAATTGTTGTGTCTATAAATTTCATTGATATAATGTCCATGTCCGGGCTAGGGGTGGCTTTTTTGTCGCCCGCGGCAGGCTTGGTCGGTAGGTCGGTCGACCGGCGCGAGTGGGGTAGGTCAGGAAAATTACAACTGGAGGATAGCAAAGAAAAGGGGGAGCCATTAGAATTAAGCTAATCGAGTGAAAGTAATAAACAGTGGGTTTGATGGTGCCGAGTGCAGGATTCAGGACTAATCCGATAATTACTCTATGAGTGGGTACTCATAAATTTAATGGAGTGATTAAGATATAATTTGGGTCCGGGGAAAAAGTCGTTACAGTCCGATAATTATGACATTGTGGTTGATTTTGTTGGAAAAATTAGCTAAAGATGAGAAGAGAAGAGACCTGGTCTAAGAGTTTTAAAATTGAGCTGAGTTTGGCCTTCCTCACACCCAAAAATCCTCCCACATGATTCGACAAACTAGAAGCAGTCGCTCATAGTCTCTCGGCAGCCGAGCCTCTCTTGCGATAATAATAGCCTAGTTTGTGCCTACACAGATTAGGCCATATCGTTTCGACAAACGCTGTTGTAAGAGTGTAAGAATATGAGGAAACACCTTAGTGTGATCCTGAACTGAAAAAAAAGCTTCGAAACTTGGATTGAGGCGAATGGGATCAACAGCACACTCAACCGAGTTCCGTCCTCGTAAATGTATATTGAATACGAAAAGCCTCCTAATTACCATTACGACTCCTCCGCCACTATAACTACGAGCATTTCCACTGAATGACCTTTTTTTGCTCATCCTCCTTTAAATGTATCTTTGACAAATTCCATCCACTAATAGCCCCATAAACCATCCAAACAATATTGTTCAACTCCGCTCAAAGTCATTCGTCATTTGCAACGACCGCCTGGCCATATCGCTGTGAACACGCTATAGAAGCGATAAAAGTTCAACGACAATTTTAGTCCTTTTTTTGTTGGCAAACAAATAACACATTCCCTGAATCCTGAATACGTATCTCTCTCTCAATTGAATACTCAATTCAACTTTCACGACATCTCGCACGACCCCAAAAAAGAAGATCCATTACGGTTCGAAATTTTTATTACCTCAGCCACTCTTGAAAATATGTATGGTGGTTCGTAAGTTCTTAGAGCAATTGTGGAATTGTGTGTCCTTTCATGCACTGCACTCAATAAAGAACTACTATTCCGGGCTAAAGTGTTCAGTTCTATTTGTCCCGAGATCATATAAATCTCTAAACTTGATACTGATAGTCGGATAATAATCCGGACAAAAAAAAAACGAGCGGGAAAGAATGCAAGAAGGATTCTTGCATTGGGAGAGACAGCCAATTGAAGAGCGCTTGCTGCCAGGATATGTGTATTAGGAATGTGGTTTTGGATTTTATTTCACTTATTTTTCGGTGAAAAGTGAGCTCCAGAAAGGATTTATTAAAATAAATAGACTTACCGTCGGAAGGACGAATATTTCTATACGCACGTAACTACATATAGAAATAGGGGCCCTATGGGTTGGTCTTAAGTGAGTCCTTTAAGTGTGCATTCATCACCTCATGCCACATATAATATGTGGAGCGTATTATATGTAGGACCATTAAATAAGACGTACGGGGCTCGTATATTTTTTTGTCGTGAGGCCAAAATGATGAAAATGTTTTACTTAAAAGCGATTTTAGTTCCCACACACTCCATATTAAGGATTTTACAAGGAGAGACTGATGGGAAGATGTGAATATTGTTGATGCACTTTTCTTGGCTGCTTGCATAGATGATACGTATTTGCCTGGACGATAATAGTTTGTAAGTTGACGCACTAAATTTGTCACACGGGGTGCTATTTTGTAGAGTAAAAGGTGCTGCGAACATTTTACGATAAGATCAGGATCAGTACAAATTTTCTAGTAAATGCAGTAGAAAGAAAAGAAAACTATGCAATTGATTTTAATTATAAGTACTCATATATACCATTAGTTAGCTGTTTGAAGAAATATTTTGTTTTTTTTTCGTCCTTTACAAACCAAAATAGTGTAATTTTCCTTTTAAAAGGGCTCCTCAAAAATTGCCACTCAACGTGGCATTTATTGAGTTTATAATGCTCCAGCAGGCTTTTTATACAGGGTGTCCGGAAACTGCCGCATAAACGCAACGGATTGTGATTCCTCATGTGATTTCCAGAAAAAAAGTTGTACGGAACATACTCACATAGCTTAACCCTTTAGCTGCCACAAGCATTTGAAGATTGTTGAAAAAAATAATTTTCTTGTACGACTAAAATTTTAATATCTCGAAAGCTGGACTAGCTAGAATATCAAAATAAGATGATTATTACAGCCAATAAATTTATCTAAAAAATAAAACCAACGGCACTAAAATCAGATCAGAAGTTTGGTTTTTACAGAACTTCAAAATCAAATTTTTGTGATTTGACCCAAAAACAATATATTTTTCCATCTCAATTTTCTCCAACTTCTGCCAAGGTACGTACTGTTCTTTTAAAAATTGGCGCATAGTCTAACGATCATTTCTTTCTTACATCATTTTATTCTAGCTTCGTTATTTCTAACAGTTTTAAATTCCTTAAGTGTAGAAAACAAGGGTTAATTTTGGATCGATTTTGATATAATTTGAATAAATTTTACCAAATTGCAGATCTTTAGGGGCCGTTTGAATTGAATTGAAATTGAGCTACAATTAACCCTAGTTTTCTGCACTTAAGGCTTCATGCCAACTGTTAGAAATAACGAAGTTAGAATAAAATTATGTAATAAAGAAATGATTGTTAGACTATGTGCCAATTTTTAAAAGAATCGTACGAGCACCTTACCTTGGCAGAAGTTGAAGAAAATTTAGATGGAAAAATAGATTGTTTTTGGGTCGAATCACAAAAATTTGACTTTGAAGCTCTGTAAAAACCAAACTTCTTATCCGATTTTAGTGCCGTTGGTTTTATTTTTAGATAAATTTGTTGGCTGTAATAATCATCTTATTTTGATATTCTAGCTAGTCTAGCTTTCGAGATATTGAAATTTTAGTCGTACAAGAAAATGATTTTTCAACAATCTTCAAATGTTTGTTGCAGCTAAAGGGTTAAGCTATGTGAGTATGTTCCGTACAACTTGTTTTCTGGAAATCACATGAGGAATCACAAGCCGGTGCGTTTATGCGGCAGGTTCCGGACACCCTGTATAGACGCAATGGTGACCAAATTTCAGCGATGTGGGAACCTGGCCGATGTTAATTGTGAGGGGAGACTTAGATTTTGTCAATCGGCCAAAAATATAGAGCTTGTTACATTGAACGCTGTTACGATACATTAACACGACGACGTTCAACAATGTTGCCTATGAAGCATGGAGCGCCAGAACTCGTCACTTTTACCTCTACTGGCATTCTCGAATTTGGGCTCTCGAAAAGTGGTGACATAAAATGGCTTTGGGGATCGGGTGATCTAATGGCTCCAAATTTCTTTTCTTTATGTTAGCGCTACCTTAAATACAGGAACAATAAATGCTCTTCGGGGGTTTAACGAAACAATTTCGGCAGAAATCATCAAAATTACACAGGCCACATATCTAAAAGTGACAAAACTGACAAATGCATACATTTGAACGCTGTTCGTTTGCAGTTGAAATTGTATGGTCAATAATGTAAAAAAAAGTCCTAAAACTATTATTTGCAATAATTTTTATGTTTTTTTTTAAATAGGTAAGACTCGTTGCCGACCCTTTACATGGGTGAAAACCTCTTCAATCACTGGAATTACTTGGTGCGGAAACTCCATAAGTAAAATTGAGGGAAAAATCATTTGAAGCTTGATTTTATTCTTAAATGGTAAACGCATATAAATAAGTATAAAAAAAAAGAAAATCATAATACTAATTATGGCGTCATCCACCCCGTAAAATTTTTCTTTTGACCAGGTACATCATATATCAGTAACTAATGAGATTTCTGATCAACACAAAACAATTATGGTTTCCCGTCTCTGCTTTCAAAACGTCGATTTACTTAACGTGTACTAAATCCCACAAAAACAACTGTGTTGTAAAAGGTTTCCGCCAATGAAAAAGTCGTCAGCCGCAAAAAGGATTAATATAAATACAATCCCGCCATAATACTCGCATCTTGTCTCAATGATAGTACGCATATTCAAAAGAGATTGACTTAGTTAATAGCTTCCATCAAATCAGCGCAGTGCGGTAGCGGTACGTGTCAGAAATAATGTTCGCGTACCGCTCCCGCGCTGATTTAGTGGAGCAAATTTCTTTCAACGTTTATTGGCGGGGAGCTGAACGGGGGTACTATTTGCTGCTATGTTATTTTCTTGATCATATTTCACTTGGAACCTTCCAGGCTTGTAGAAAATAAAAATGCGTTTTAGAACCTTAGCTTTTTTCCTATAGAATAAGTTCTTTCGTAATTTTCATTAGATTGGTTTTGTTCTGTTATTAACCCTATTCAAGCTCCCCGCCAAATAGCCTTGAAAGAAATTTACTCCACCAAACCAGCGCAAGAGCGGTACGCGAACATTATTTCTGACGCGTACCGCACCGCGCTGATTTGATGGAAGCTATTAACTAATTCAATCTCTTTTGAATATGCGTACTATCATTGAGGCAAGATGCGAGTATTATGGCGGGATTGTATTTATATCCGCCTTGGTAACCTTAGTAACCATAGTACACTTGATAACTTTGAGGATCTTGGAAGTCCTTAGTAACCCAGGTAAACCTGATAGCCTTGGTAGTCCCTGTAACCTTGCGAACTTTCGTATATTTGTACATCACATTAAACTTAATGTTAACCGTAACTTTGACCGTAACCTTGGCCTAAGCCTAAACGTCGAACTTGACCTTAACGCAAACCCTATCCTTACATTTAACCCTAATAATAACGTTAACTGCGGGAGACTCACGCAAACTCAACAACTATAGGGCTATAAAGTTAACACCCCATACACTAAAGATCTACGAGCGAGTTGTCTGCAACCGATTGAGAAAGATTGTGCGGTTGAATGACAATCAATGCGGCTTTGTTGAAGGTCGATCTACAGTCGATGCGATTCAGTGCATTCGTATTGCGATGGAAAAGTATAGAGCAGCACGAAAGGACTTGTACTTTGTGTTCATCGATTTGGAGAAGGCATTCGATAGAGTACCTCGTGATCTGATATGGTTGGCCTTGAGAGCACTTAATGTCCCCGGGGCATACGTCAGGATGATGCGAGACATGTATGATGGAGCTACGACTAAGGTTAGATGCACAGCCGGTGAATCAGAAGAATTTCCGGTGAATGTCGGAGTACACCAGGGCAGTGTATTGAGTCCGTTGCTCTTCAACATCATCATGTGCTACTTATTAACACGTGTCTCCGACGGCCTAGAAATATCTCTTCTTTTTGCTGATGATATAGTCCTCAGTAGCCCAAACATCGTTGCCTTGCAAGCTGCGCTTACAAAATTGTGTGACATTCTGGAGGAGCATGGACTAAGGGTAAGTATAACAAAGACTGAGTTCTTATGCTGCCAATTCTCAGACCCAAATGCACCGATACCTGAAATGTACGTCAAAGGAGAGCAGCTTAAGTCTTGTACCAAGTTCAAGTACCTTGGCTCGATGGTGAACAGCGGAGCTACATGCGATGATGGCATCAAACATCGCACAAAGGTTGGGTGGATGAGGTGGCGAGAAAACTCTGGAGTTTTCTGCGATAAGAAAATGCCACTGAAGCTAAAGGGCAAGTTGTACAAAACGGTTGTACGTCCCGCACTCATTTATGGATCAGAATGCTGGACCATGTATGAAGGTTACGCGAAAGAAATGACAGCGACTGAAATGAAAATGTTGCGCATGTAACCAAAAGGGACCACATCAAGAGTGGCTACATCCGAGGCAGCTTGTCCATAGACCAACCAATCACCGAAAAGCTCGAAGACCGACGAATGGATTGGTATTGCCATGTTCAAAGGCGTCCGCCTGAGAACCTCGCAAAGAGAGCGATATCAATGGAAGTTCCACTTGATGGACCCAAGGCCAGAGGCAGACCGAAGAACACCTGGATGTGTCAAATGAAAAAGCAACAACAACGCATTGGTCTCGGCGATGACACGATCCCAGATAGAGCTGCCTGTAGAAATATGCTGAGAAATTATCGCAAAACGGGCGATGTGCCTACACCGCAGGTCGAGCAACGCGGAACCATGGAGCGGTATAAAGAACGAGGCAAGGAAGAAGAAGTAATATTTGGCCGAATACTTTAATGAAAGAGCCACTCGCATATCCTCCTCCAAGTTCCTGCGGCTTTTTCGTTTTCTTGTTTTTATATTGAACAAAGTTGAAAATCCGATTTTACATATAAATATGAAAAGAATAGCAGGATGTTTATAGCTTTTTTGGAAAAAACAGGGTATGCTTTCTTGACGGATATCAAAAACTCTTCAGGGGAACATTCTGCAAAGTTTAATGTTAAACCTCGATCAAAAGAAAGCGATGTAAATTCTTCTTCTTCCGGCAAGGTGAAATTTGAAATATTTGAAAACACAAAGGGATTTCTTATCCAATCAAATTGCTGTGTGTTTAACAAGGGGAACTATTTTTTAATGTTTTGTAAATGTTCGGCTATTAGATTTTAGATTCTATCACTTGCGTTATTGAGTGATGGAAGCATTTCCAGGTTTCCCTCCGCAACATGCCTCTTCCAAAGTAATAGTTTGCCTCTTTGAGCAGATATTAATAGAAGGAGAGGGCGAAAGTTACGAATTCCATACAAAGTGACAGCTCAAAAATGTGCCGAGAATCGAATACATGGGAGAGCAAGCATCTAACAGTAAAGTAGTAATTGTGTCAAAAATTCGTGCGCGCTTGGTTGAATTCTTCTTCTTCGTCATTCTCTTTGTCTTTAAAAGTGGGTTGTCAAAGCATGGAACTTTGTGTGAATCGAGATGTACTGTTACTCTACTTGTGTCAAATCGCTTTGCTTCAACATTGTTGTTATTGTATTTTTCTCTCCCATGAATTTGCGCTTTCGGCACACTTTTCAAGCGATGTTGCCTCTCCTTCTATTAATACCTGCTCGAAGGTTTGCCTGATTTTATCAGTAGACGTCAAAATATTTTCGTCCTTACCTTGCAAACATAAATTGACCTGACCGAATTTAAAAATGCAGCGCCAACTTTCATCCTGAAAGCATACCTTTCATATTTTTCTTCAGTGAAGAAAGCAAGCAGCTCACTGATCAACTGCAGAGCACGCTTTAGGAGCGCTCCACCGCACTTCTGTATGCAGAAGTAAGCACTCGTATTCAGAACGCATTGAAGATCAAAGTTGCTTAAAAATTCGTGTTTACGACGCCTTGGTCATTTATAATATAATTAATAAAACAAACAACTTGGTTTATTTATTTCTTTGTTACGAGCACTTCTCTGTGTAAGATACAATGGAATACTACAGGTACCAATATAACAGTTTTATATTGGAACTCATGCCAAGTTAATGGATACTAACGATATAATAAATAACTTTTTAGGTTGATTTGTGGTTCCTATATCTTTATTGACTTGTTTAGCTAAAGTTACAAATCCTTTCATGGATCTCTTCAGCAGCTGCTCAATCCTATACATTCACTCCATGCAATTTTCAACGTATTTAAATATGATGTAAACATCAAATATATCATGACCTGTTGTGCGTCCTGGAAGTTCCTTGCAGCATAGAAATTGGTTTATAATTCTATCCTGGTAAACAAACCGTATAAAACCGAATAGCTGCCTGTTAAATCTGTGGACTCACCGACTTGCAATGCGAATGGCTGGTTAAAAAGCCATTCCTTAAAACTGGCGAACAATCGACAAATGCAGTTAATGCGAAATCTGATGGCAATCATTTCAGAATTTGTTTGTATTTACAGTATTATTTAAATTGTCATCACAGCATATTTTCACAATTTTTTCGCGGAACCCCTGGGCTGGTCTCGCGGAACCCCGTTTGAGAAGCACTGGCATAGAGAATCAGTAGAAATCCAGAAGTCTGAGACTAATTGTAGGGCCACGCCGACTAAGTGGAAAAGTCGACTTATTTTGAGTTAAGTGCATTAAACTACTCTTACAAAAGTTGTGCGTAAAATAGAAAAGTGTTTAACCCTCATCCAGCGGCAGATTTTTACAACGCTTGCCGGCGGCAAAGGTACACCTTAGTACATTTTGTATGAAAATCATCACTTTTTGTATGAATTTTGACCGTAAAACCGTTACATTATGTTGACTAGTCACAAATTAGTAACTATTTTTGCCGAAGTGGATATTTTAAGAAGTTGGGCTTATGTGGATTTAATTTTTGGAGTGGATAAATTTAGAAAATAGGTAAAATTTTAAAAAGAAAATTGAAAAAATGGGTTGCTGGGAGTTTTAATTTGACGAAATCTAATATTAATTTACAAATAAAAAGTAGGAAACGGTTCAAATTAAGTCACTAATGATTTTAGAAGAGTTTGGTATGTTTGATTAGCGAATTGTGGAGTCTTTGGTTAAAATGTTCCCGCCCCCGCTACCCCCCATTATTTTATTCTGTTACTAGAACCCGTTACCGCTAACCGAAAAAGCCTCAATAATTATCACATTCTCGTTATTTTCCAATGCTTGACGCAATAAATATATTGGAGAAATATTTGGAATAATATTTATTATACGAAAGACAGGTCCTTTCAAGCAACAAGCAAGTAGAATCGGTTAGGATAATTTTCTGTCTCTAATCTTTGGAAATCTAAACTCAGGCCAATTCCTATAGTTGAAAAATATCTAAAATAGTAATTGTGATTCTTGTTGGTTAATTGTAATATATTTTCTCATATCTATATATATAAAAGAAAGTCGTGTTAGTTACACCATTTATAACTCGAGAACGGCTGATTCGATTTTCCTGATTTTTGGTTCGTTGGATTTGGCCCAGGCCGGAATAACATAATAACTATTGAAACATTCAAAAAATTCACAATGAGCCTAAATTCACAATGGGTTTCCTTTTTGGCTTTTTCTGCCTATATTTCTTGATTGTATCAGCGGATTCCAGTAAATTTTCTCCACAGGATTGGTGTTTAGCCCAATTGAAGGAACAACTGTCGATGCATATGAGAAATTCACAATGAGCGGAAGTTTGAAGACAAACATACCTTTTCCTATATTTCTTGAGCGAATTTCGGATTTTTAGTAAGTTTACTACATCAACATGGTCTACGCGAGGTTCCAGTCTAAACAGCAGCATATGTATATTCAGACAATTTAAATTAACAATGGGCAACAATTCACAATTATTTTTTTTGCGTAGTTTTGTTCTTATTTTTCGATCGTTTAGCGAACAGAGTTCCAACCGAATAGCGGAGTAATTATTGAAACACGAAAAATATTCACAATGGCCAAATTATAAAAACAGTTTCTTTTCGTTCATAAATGAATTACTGTATTTGAGTAAATTGATTCTACCGGATTGGCCAACACCCATACTATACTATTGAAACATGCGAAAAATTCACAATTATAAAACAAATCCTTTTTAAATACTTTTGTCTATATATCCTGAACAAACTGTAAGATTAAAGCAAATTCACAATAAACAGAATTCTAAAAATAGCCCGTTTTCACATAAGTTAGCCTTTATTCTCTGAAAAGATAAGCGGATGTCCGTAAATTTGCAACTTCGAATCTGTCTCTAACTCCAAACAACAGAATACAAAAAATCACAATGGAAAAAATGTTTAAGACAGCTGATTTTCGAGTTACACCACCATATTGGAGCCTACGTAAATTTGCAACAAAAATGTTAAAAAAGCCAATTTCGAAGACATCTTATTTGGACATATGCACCTTTGGCTATATGTATTTTGCCTCACTGGATAGGTTTAGTGAATAGTGAATTCGAAGATTCCAGTGAATTGGCTTCATCTTATTGCTCTTTCTGAATGCAGAATATGCAGAAAGACCGAAATTTTGGGTGATTCCTTTTCACATTATTTTGCATATTTCACCTGAATAGATAAGAGAAAATCGGTTAATTCCGCTCCACACCCTTCCTACCTAATTGAACAACCACGTCGAATACCTGTTAAAAAGTCTGCAAAATTTG
Source organism: Microchrysa polita (assembly GCA_949715475.1). Taxonomy (NCBI): domain Eukaryota; kingdom Metazoa; phylum Arthropoda; class Insecta; order Diptera; family Stratiomyidae; genus Microchrysa; species Microchrysa polita. The sequence continues at coordinate 16,049,013 of OX454419.1, forward strand.
CCAGTACATAAATTATTTTGCCAATATCTCATGAACGGATTTTCCGATTTCAGTAATTCCAATTTCAGCAGCAGAATAGCTTATGAAATATTTGAAAAAATTGGAATTCACAGTCCAGTTATCTGTATATTAATGCATTTCATTCCCTCCTTCTTCGTCGGACTAGATTTCAGGATTTTAAATGAATGATTATTTTGTTCTGTTTTTCCTTATCGCAACTACAAATTTCTTCTTGGGGCACAATAGTAGAACAAATCTTCACAAACCTGAAAAATTGGCCAGCAGCCTACTATTGAAGTATCTCTCTCTGCTTGAATAGTAGGCTTCTGGTCAATTTTCAGGTTTGTGAAGAATAGAATAATCTATTTCAGTAAATTTTCACATGCAACTGAAAAACTCCCACCTTCTTCTTTTACAATATACATATATTGCCACTATGGCCTACTGTCAGGATAAAAGAATTGTTACATACCGAATCAGCAAAAATAGACAGGAGAAAAATGCTAAAAGAGTATTTGTTATGCTTTTTAACATACCAACAAATTTGAGGACCCCAGTAGTTTTGCACCACCCTGGCGGGTGACACCATTCGAATGTGGAGTGATACGAAATTCGCCTGGCCACATGATCGAAATATACCGTGAATAGCAAAACATTCACAGCAAAAAATGAGTGCAGTTTCGTGAATTTGCCCCACCAGATTGATCTCCAACTTTAGCCGAACGAACTATGGAATTTCAACATGCAGAAAATTAATAGTGAGCAAAATTATGACGAACTATCTTTTTGACATTCTTTTGCCTATTTCTACTGAACGGATTAGCTGATTTCGAAAAATTCCTCCCTACATCTCTACCAGCTAATTTATAAGTAGAACTTCTGCCAACAAATTTACAAATTTGCCAATACAAAATTATTTTTCTAGCTTTATTCTATACGTATCTCTTGAATGAATTTTCCAATTTCTGTGATTCCTTTTCTTGAATTGATAGCCAAGGCCAACCCAAACAGCAGCATGGCTTATGAAACATCTGGACAATTATGAAGCCAGTAATTTGTCCATAAGTTTGATTATACTTCTTGATCGGATAACCGTATTTCAGAAATTTATACTTATTTCACGGTCCATCGCTAATATCCCTGGAACGGATTTGAGAAACCCCTCTCAATGGCTTACAACCCCAATAATCCAATAGCACTTGATATCTTGGAAATTGTATCCCTGAACGAATTAGCGGATCTCAGTAATTCCGTCCCCTTCAGCGCGAGAGCCCCCTATCCTTACTAAAATATCTGCAAAATTGCCCAAGAAAAGAAAAGTGTCAATGTCAAAATGATTTTCCTCCTCCTTTTCGCGGATTAGCGGATTTTTCAGTATTCCCTAAACAAACATCTGAATAAGTTCTATCCTCAGTAGGAGACACATCTGGAAAATCGATCAAGAAAAATTAGCAATGCCTTGCTGCCGCTCATTTTCTGATACTTTTGTCTGTATCTCCTCAACACATTCGCGGAGTTTAGTAATTTTGTCGCACCCACAGGCAACAGAAAAACTCCAACCTGTAGTAACTGAATTGCTTCTGCCATATCTATTGCCACTAAATGACTTATTTCCACGATAGAAGAATTGCTATTGCCGAATCAGAAAAAATAGGCAGGAGAAAAAAACTAAGAGAGTCTGCTTTTAAACACCCAACAAATTTGAGGACCTCAGTAGTTTTGTACCCGCCAATCGATAACATCTAAAGGTGGGGCGATGCAGTTCGCCGGGCCAGCTCAATAAAGAAATTATAAATGCAGTTCAATCTTCACTTTTTTTAAATTATTTCTTGAAGGGATTACCCTATTTGAATGTATTAAACACAATTTGCAAATTTCCAATTTCCATTTCCACTCCGTTAAAGACACTGCCAGGAATAGCACAATATCAATATTGCAGAAACTCGGAAAAAATTTCAGGAGAAAAATTACGAGGACACATTTTTGGATCGCGGTAGTTTTCCGTCATCAACAAATTGGTACATTTAGAAGTTGGACCGATACGAAGTTCGCCGGGCCAGCTTGTCTACTATATTTGCAAATTCAATTAATTCATTTGTAAAGACAGCTATTCATTATCTATAAATTGTTAAATGTTGGATCGCTAAATTGTGTTGAAGAAAAAAGAACGATTGTTTGTAGTTAAATTTTATATTTGAATAGTACAATCAACAACTTTTGTGGAAGAATTGACTAAACTTTTTCTTCTAATCTTGCGTGGTTAATTGAACGAATTTAATAGTATTTTCAGCTACGAAGATTAGAGAAATCAGCTATTTCTTTGGTAAAACTATCTAAATTCAAGTCAACTACTTCACTTTAGATAAAAAGTCTAAACCATTTTTTTCAGTGTAACCAACAATTTTGAGTTTTCTAATTGAAAATTGTCTATCACTCGCAAATTCGTGAGCGAAAATTTTGAAATTTAAAAATATTGTAGAGCACTGTACTGTCCACATTTGGTGAAAATTTAAAGGATCTAGCTATCGCAAGGTTCAGAAGTTACAGCCGTCGAAATTTGCGATTCAAGTTGTAAAGTTCAACCCATGGGCGATCGATATTATTATTATATGTTTGCCAATCGTTCATTTCCGATAACTCGGAAACCGATCGAAATTCTTGAAATTTGGCACACTTGAAGACCTACTTGGAGCACATTTCCTCCAAGTTTTAAGGTTCTACCTATCCGCGTTCCGAAGTTACAGTTACCCCAATCTGACTTTTATGTTTTCTAATTGCAAATTGTCTAAAACTTATAAAATATTGAGCGAAATTTTGAAATTTGGTAGACTTGTAGAGTATTGCACTGTCCATATTTGGGGAACATTTCAATGCTCTCGCTAACAAGGTTCTAAAGATACAGCCGTCGAAAGTTGCGATTTTTATTTATTTTTCCTGTCAGCAAACGATGACAAATCAGCGACTGTAATTCATCTGATGCCTCTGATCTTCGATTAATGTTCAGTTAGTTAATTTTTGTCCTCTACAGCTTTATTTCAAAAGAAAACTTGTTTGCGAATCCTACGATCCAATGGTTTCCGAAATAAGAAAAATAGCCTTAGGAAACTTTTTTATAATTCCTTATATTAATAGAAAAGGAACAACAAGTTCGGTGAGTATAAAAATAAGGAGGTTCTTCGAAATTTCCTTGGTCCTCACTATTACCAATAATTTAATTGATATATCTGACATGTTCCGTAATAAGTAACAAAAATAATGCAGAAAGAAAGTAACTTCCTAAATAATGCTAAGAAATATTCTGAAAAGGTTTCAACAAACGGCTTAATCCGAGCAATATGACTCACAATGAGTAACATCAATCAGAAAGAGATTTCTGGCTTGTATTACGGTTTCTATAAAAATACTGACCAACAAGTATTATTTGAGTAAATCCTCAAACTTTCGCTAAAATAGGCCAACTTAGTTTACTTGCAAGTTGCGAGTTAATGAAAAATGCTGTAGTGAGCTGCACATAAATACGTAGATTTTCACGTTAAGCTCCTTTCCTACGGAAACCTAACTGCCAGTATCAAGCGTCAGTAATGAAATTGCCGTACCATGGTAAGTCAGCAAGTACACTGCTCGTCATCAGATTAGCACACCCCTTCGCATGAATAGTTTCGGCTGATTTCCAACCAAACTAAAAGATCTAAAATTTCATAATTATAACTGTTAATAGTCTATTCAATTCTATGTTAATTAAAAGAAAAAGTATTGTGTTTTCATTTTTTAATTATGTTTTATAATTGTTTTTCGGAAAAGAACACACAAAATAGCCATTTAAAATTTGTCATCAGGATAGCACATGTAATTTCTTTTTTGTCTATCTTCCACAAGTTAAGACGTAGAACCCCTAATTTGTTGTTGTTGTTTAAGTAATATATTAGCTTTAATATGGATAAGAGAAAATCATTATCTCCGGAAAAGGGATCAAAAATTAAGGCTTGCAAGGAGTCAAGGCGGTCAAAAAGTGAAATTTTGAGAAAAAATGAATAAAAGTCGATAAGTTGAATCCGAATTCGTGTGTAATAAGTACCGTTAAGGTAAAAATAATAAAGGCGATAAAAATTGAGTACTTGTCAATCCTTATGAGAGAGTAATTTTGAGAGAAGCATCGAGCCCTCATGACTCGGTCGCAAGGATTAAAGTAAATTTTCACATTAAGGCGAGCCTACATTGTTCAAACAGTGATAAGAAATGCTCCACACCTAAAGAAAGTAAAGCTACAGGAAAATCGCTTAAATTAAGCACGAGAACAATTGACATGGAACAAAGAATGACGCTATGTTGTATTTTCGAATAAAAAGAAGAGTCATCTTACAGTACCAGTTGGCCCTCGAGACCATTACACCATTTATTCCACAGTGGAGGCGATCCTAATGGTGTCCTTCCTAGCAAAGATCCTGGAAGTATGCATTATAACTGTGTTAGTCTTCTAAAGTGAACTTATTTTTATTCGAAAAGATAATATAGCGCCATTCTTTGTTCCATGTCAAGTGGACTCATGCTTAATTTAAACGTATTTTCCTTCGGGCAAAGTTAAGTTGGGGTTTGTTCTTCAGTTTTAGTTTCTTTAAATGTGGAGCATTTCTTATCACTGTTTGAACAATGTAGGCCCGCCTTAATGTGAAAATTTACCCTAATCCTTGCGACCGAGTCATGAGAGCTCGATGCTTCCATCAACATTACTCTCTCATAAGGATTGACAAGTACTCAATTTTTATCGCCTTTATTATTTTTACCTTAACGGTACTTATTACACACGAATTCGGATTCAACTTATCGACTTTTATTCATTTTTTCTCAGAATTTCACTTTTTGACCGCCTTGACTCCTTGCAAGCCTTAATTTTTGATCCCTTTTCCGCAGATAATGATTTTCTCTTATCCATATTAAAGCTAATATATTACTTAAACAACAACAAAAAATTAGGGGTTCTACGTCTTAACTTGTGGAAGATAGACAAAAAAGAAATTACATGTGCTATCCTGATGACAAATTTTAAATGGCTATTTTGTGTGTTCTTTTTCGAAAAACAATTATAAAACATAATTAAAAAATTAAAACACATTACTTTTTGTTTTAATTAACTTAGAATTGAATAGACTATTAACAGTTATAATTATGAAATTTTAGCTCTTTTAGTTTGGTTGGAAATCAGCCGAAACTATTCATGCGAAGGGGTGTGCTAATCTGATGACGAGCAGTGTATGTGTACAGGATTGGGCCTTGGGGAGTCCGGTCACCTTAGGTTAAGTATACTTGTACAGTTTTGTAGGGAAACCATTGGCTGGGTATAATTCAATGAATAAGAAAATCTAAAAATACACTAGATATGCGAGCAGAGAAGTTTGAAGTTGAAGTGGTCATAAAACGTTATCAGCTTTTGCAATACGCATGAAAAAATAAAAAATATATTTGTTGTTGGTTGTTGTTGTAGCGATTCAAGAGATTTTTTTTTCTCTTGAATCGAAGGGGGTCTTTGCAGCTCTTGGCCGTTTTAACAACGGGTAGCTCCGGGACGATTTACATCGAAGAACCGGCTGCCGTAGGAGCATTTTTATGGACAACACAAACATCCATGGGTCACAGTGGGAGTCGAACCGACGCACCGGCAACTCAGAGATATATATCTCTGCCACTGAGTCACTGAATGCCCCCGTTAATTTCTCTTGATTTGTAAAGCATTGAAGGTAACATTTCCGACTAAACTAAGTACATATATATGAGAAGTACATATTTTATGATGAGATTACCAGGGCCAGCCATGTAACCCTTGCAATATACAAACAAATGAAAAAAAACCCGTTCAGTTAATTAACTCTTCATTATTAAAAAGTTTATGTTGATATTTCGATCGGACTATAGTCAATGTAAGAAGAGTGAAGGTTTTTTGAACTCACACAAGTTGCCCAACTTCTGTTCGCACGGTGGATCCATCGTGAACGGCGCTATAGTAAAGACTAATTTTACCACCTCTGGCTTTATTTTCGAGTTTTTTTTTAAATCCTCATTTGTGCTGAGTTGATTAGTAGCAAAAAAAACAGAATTTGCCTTAATTTCCGTTCTTTTACGATGTTTTAGTCGAAACAAAAATTTGTTTCACCCGAATAAATTACATTGTGGTAGGCTTCGCAAAATGCGCGAGAGTGGCGCTGGCAGCTGGCCGTTTCAGGTGCCTCACTTTGGAGCGCCTAAGCAGGAAAGCGCCAATAAATTTAACCAAGCACGGCTCACAATGAGTCTGAAATTTCTAAAATCTAGTCTTCATTTTGTCCATTTTTAATTGCAGCGTGTTAACATAAAATAATATTTTTTCCGGGCATTTTAATGTAATCAAAAATGTTTCTTTATTCCAGTTTGAAACCCTGTCCCTTTAAAAAAATTCTAACATTGAACATCTATCGCTCCTCTTTTCAGAGAACTTCCCCAGCCGCGCGTTTATGCTGTCAATTGGAAAATTTTCATGGCTTATGGGAGCCTAACCTAAAGTTTGCCACATTTCCTGAAAATTGGTTATCTACCATCGTTCGAATTTTATGGCTAAAGCCGAAGTTCCTGTAACAATGTCGGGGCAGGACACAAAATTTCCCCACATTGTTGAAGGGAGCAAATGAAGTAGGCTGCCATTTCAAAATGTGAATGAAATGCGAAGCTATAACTTCAATCTAACACAAGAAATGTCAAAAACCAATTCCCATATTCCTATTGTTATTCGCAAAGTTAGCATCTGGCGAAAATTGGGCTAGTCACATCACTGACTTGGCACCTTGATTGGGTCTCGTCTTATGTTTCGAGGTTCAATTGATGAAACAGCTAAAACGATGCTAAAAATTCGCGAAAATCACTCGAAACCTTCACATAAAGAGTGCCTTTACGGACTTTATTAGCTAAGGTTATTATCGACAAGTGAATATTCCGCTTCTGCATTTGTTCATCAGTACCTACTGGCTTTAGCGAAACTAGATTTGATAAGGCACTCTTTCGACGAATTCTGGTCAATGATTTTATATTTTGAAGCATGGTTTATACCCCGTAGTAAAGGTCCGACTCGACAATTAAATTAACCCACTTTTAAAACCATCAGTGTACAACCAAAGTGTACAACGAATCTGCATCGAAAATGTTGCGTATTTTTTTAGTAAAGAGTAACACTTTAGTTAATAATGGGAAAAGGCAATGAGCCTATTTGCGATATCTTAAAATTTAAATCGTTTATTTTCAACTAATGTAATTGATATAGAGTGATTCATGACTTTAAAGTAAATTTTAACTAAATATTAAAGCCCCTAAATTTCTCTAGTCACCTCTTAATTCACAACTAAATTTCCGTCCTAGACCTTCACACAAACTATAAACCTAAACCTTTTACCATTAGCCAATATTTCAAGATTCATTCAAAAGATAAAATTGTCGTTCAAACGTCTACCGTTATTTTCTTGTAGGTCCGCCTTCTGAAGACAATGCCGATACTATCAACAGTAATGATGGAACAGGACGAGGAGGCAATGGGTCGACTGTATCAGTCGGGACGACAACAACAACTTCAGCCTCTTTGTCGTCATCATCGTCGTTGTCGTTGTCGACTTCATCGTCTTCAGCAGCATCGTCGTCATCGACGACGATTTCGCAATTGCAATCAAGTAAGACGGACGGTAATCACAATTTAAACAAGGGATTACGTTCGGACATCATCATTGGCGGAGGATCGACTGGAATCGATGCAAGTACCCAGCATCATGGCACCAGTTCCAATTCGGGCGGTACGGGAACGTCTAATGTCGCTGTCCAGCATCAGACAACATCATTTGCGAAACTCTCAACCCAACAGCATCATAGCAACATCATCTTGGTGCGAGGTGCCCGCACGGAGAACGGGCAAATTATCCTGCAGAATAGCCACGAACTGTTGAGCCTGTTGAATGGCAATGCAGTCGGCGGAGGTGGAGGCGATGATGATAACAAACCAATTATTCTGCAACATCAACGAATAAAGACGGCCACTACCAAGACTCAGACACAAACCAGTCATGATAGCACGAGTGGTACGATCCTCTTGCAGACACCCATAAAGACCGGTCAACTGGAGTCCGGTACGGTCCTTTTGCAGTCAACGAGCGTGAAAAAGAACATCCTTCCCGAAGGATCGATTATATTGCAACAAAGGCTGAATAAGACGCGCACCACCTTAGATGCCACGGGTGGTACGGCCTTGGCCTCCGGCACCACAAGTCAGACGGTGACCACTTCGGGTGGTCCGTTCCTATTGCAAACTCTCAAGCGCCTTGATAAGTCCCAATCAATTCTGGTTTTTCGTAATACGAACAGTACAACGGCTCATGCCACCGTTATCGCTGGCACTTCGTCAGCATCAACGTCAGCCGCCACCGCCACATTGTCCTTGGCATCGGCAACAGGATTGACGAAATCGACAACGACCGCCACCCGGATAACAAAGTCCACGTCAAATAATGGCCACAACAATCATAATCCGGCCAATAGTAATAGCCATCATTCGATGAACATCAACAATGGCGGACACGGTGGAGGTTCAAGTGCGAATGGCGGCCAGGATGCGGACGGGGATGACAAGTCGGAGCAGACAACGCAACAACAACAGCAGCAACAAAGGCAGATGAATGTACCACTTGGGAGCGGTAAGTAGTTTGTTTCCCGTTTATAGCTTAGGCTCCATCTATGAGTCGATCTAACTGTCGAATATATGAACGGGATTTCAACGAACGATAAAGCACCCGACACTTGGGGATGCCGGTGCTACATCGGATGTAGAAAAAGTGCGGATTAGATGAATTCTTTTCAAGAGGATTTTGAAATCCTATCAAGAAGTCATATGCTAAAACCTATCGGCAATTGTGTGTGAAAAGGGTTTGACTTTCGCTGAAGTGTCCAAGGGAGTCTCACGACCCCTAACCATCATGTTAGACATTTTCATCACCAACTGTCTCAGTGCCCGTCTATCGTATCGCATGCACACAATTCAGCCATATAGTTTGTCCCCGATATACCCACAAGGATATGTGTCGTTCGTTCGTCGACCATTATGTAATAATCCTGACCATAACAAAATATTATACCCTTGGAGAATTCAAAATGTGTTATCCATAAATTCAGGCGTGCCGTTTTGTGTGTGTTTTGCTTTGTGTATGTTACGCCCTGGAATACGAGTCCCCGGAACATTGTTTAGTTTTACGTCTATACACACACTCCGAGGCTAGTATCGTATAGTCAGTCGCTTGCCTTCGGTGGAAGGCTTGAAGCTGCCAAGAGCATAGTGCACGTACAATGTCCTTCCTATTATTGCCTAAAACTTGGCCTCCATATGCCTACACGGGACAGGATCTTATGGGTCCCATATCGAATCGATGATTGTTGTTGATTTCGGGCTCGGGCTTAGTCCTGGTGCCTGTCGCTATTATATGATTAGCTCTCATATCTCTCTCTCTTTCACTGTGTCTCTCGTCGTCGTTGAAAATGGCTAAAATTTAAGATACCTCTGAGCTTAAGGTTTGGGTGAATGATGATGACGGTTAAATATTGTTTTTGGAACGTTTTGGCCCCGGACGGTACATAGGTTCCTTTAGCCGGATGTCGTTTGGGAAATTTGTTGTTGTATTCGGGGCTCGTTGATATGAATATTGATAATTTATGAGGTGAAGGTAAGTTAGTGGATTTTAGGCTGTTAATAATTTTCAGTTTGTATTTTAGAGCTTTAAGTGACAAATGATGGGTGAAAGGGCTTTAAGAAAAATTGTGGAAACACGGAAAGTTGTGGACACTTAGTATAGACGGAAATTTATCCCAGTGATGATTAACCGATGATTCATCGCAAGGTAATCTTCAAGTAGCAAAGCTGCTATGCCAAGTCGTATAAGACAGTAACTGCGATTTGGATTGCTAAGTTCCCTTAATTATCACAAACCTGCAAGGTTATTCCAGGATTGTATAGTTGTTTGGTGCAAACCATTGGTTTTCGCTGTGGCCTAAACAAAACCACAAGATTGGCTTGGGTTAGAAAAACAGCGGAAGCTTGTTTAATCAGCTCATTTGCTGCTTCGTTTCCCAGGACTATTTCCTGACGGTATACGTGGCAGTGAAGTGTAGCTGCTTATAACCAGTGACAAGGTCCCGTAAGGTTTATACGCTAATGCTCGGCGATATTTTCTACGTGGAAAGTGCCTTAATGGTAATTTAGGCGCTTCGTAATTTTTTTCAACGAAAATGTTCATGCTCAGTCGTTTACGTTGGGTCAGAAGCCTATGGCGATAACTATTTAGGTGATGAATCCAAAAAATTCTAGGTCAGTTATGGATACCTCGGTGTGCCACATTATACGCCCAATCTCCAGGCAGATTTTTGTTTCCAATTCCGTATATGGTTTGGGATGAGGATCAAAGTACCGTTATTAAGTAACCTAGTTGATTGCAGATCGACGTGCTGGGTATTTGGTATTTTGCATTTACAGGGCCTGTTCTGGCAATCACGTTTGTCCAGGACAGTGTTACATTCAGTTGAAGAACGCTTGTATACCCGCCCCAAAGGTTTCCTAGGTTTGCCTTGTTAAATTTTTCTTTCATGCTTCAGTTTGTTTGCACGCTGGCTGCTACTTCTACCAAGGAAGTTTCTCCTTTGTAGTGGGAGCACGTTTTACGGTTTTTACATTATTTGTTTAGCAGTTCAGCCGCTTATTTCCTTTTAACTGTGCCAATTGAGTTAAATACTTCAGGTTTCAGTCAGGTTGTCTCGGCACTAAACGAAGTCGAATAAACCTACAACGAATCGATAGATATTTTGTCTACTTAACTCTATTAGATCTTGCATATCTGCCACCTTTTAGCAGGTGATTCACTATCGGGCTGTCACTATTAGTTTTGCAGCTGAATACCTAAAGGTGAACTTCTTCTTCTTCTTCCTTGCCTCGTTCTTTATACCGCTCCATGGTTTCGCGTTGCTCGACCTGCAGTGTAGGCACATCGCCCGTTTTGGCGATAATATCTCAGCATAAGGTGAACTTCACTTAGATATAATTTAATGATAACATATGTAACATACTCTTCTTCTTCTTCATTCCCTTACTATTACAATTCATGGCGTCGCAGTGTCGTTTTGGCAGTAAGGTTTTATCCTATTCCTACAGGCTGTTCTGTCCTTAATGATGTAATCGCCGAGACCGAGCCACATCATCTTTACCTGGCCTACAATTGTCTGAGCTCACGGCTATAAGCTGTCAACCAACGCGTACCCGTTGCTAAATGAACGCCGGACTTTCTTCGACTAGTAACTTCAACGCAAAGTCCGAGGAACCTGATGTAACTGATTATTTTGTAGCCCCTTTCTCTTGCCTTATTCCTTGCGTTTGTCACCTCGCTGGCTTCGTGGATGGCCTACGACTACGACTGTCCACATAGGCCCCCGTGAAAATAATGTTCGTTGCATGAAGTTGGTGTGGTGGGAACAGTAGTCGTAGTAGAGCACTTTTTAAATTCTAAGGTTGGTGTCGCTGTGGCTGAAGATGCTGTACGTACTCCGTCAGATAAGGCGCTTGTGCCAGTAGAGTGAGCGGTAATTCTGCTTGTATGATGCGGTTTTGCTTAAATGTACGCGGAAGCCTTGATTGTATACCATCATTTTTACAGAAGACCGCTCTGTAGCCTAATCAATGGTTAGATTCATAAAAGATTAGAGGAGGGTTTTTGCTAATGACAGATGCCAAAATGTTCGAAAGAATTGGCCTAAGCTAAGCAACTTCTTGCTCCGCGAGGAGCAGCCTACACATTATCATGACCCTGTTTTCGCTCAGTTTCACTAGACCACTGTTTCCCAACCGGTGGTCCGCGGAGCAAAGGTGGTTCGTGAGAATCTCGGAGCTGGTTCGCGGATGATTTTGGTTATGTACTTACAAAAATTTAATATTTCTCCGCGATGAAATCAATGTTTACAATTTTCGTTTAACAATACTTTGTGTAATATTTGTTTCTAGATAGGCATATTTTCGGAGAATGACCAAAAAACTAAATTCGGAATTTAAAAAATTTGAAACTGCATTTCCTTCAAGTTTCTGAGCTTTGCAATGCAACAGCGACTTTGACTGTGTACTTATTTTCATTTTATCGAAAAATTTTGGTTGTCAATGTTCGAATGTTTTTATTAGTGAAACCAAAAATGGAAAGTGAGGTTATCCTTTACTGTGCACTCCGGTCTCCTTTTTGAAAAATTGCCCAGTGCTTAGTCCCCCTTTGAATAGCAACACAGCAATATGGGTCTTAAAATGCTTTTTTTATAAACAAAATCGAAAAATTAACCCCGTCTGCGCTTGGTCATCCCTTTTGCGGTAATCTTGTTCATGATTAGCATGACAAATTGACCCCGAGTGCGAGTGGTTCCCTCTTTACAGTTTTTATTTCCTCGTTTCACCCTTAGCCCATTCTTTGCGTTGTTTTTTTCCCATGGGTCGCACCTTTCAAGGGATGTAACTTCTGATGATGTATGCTACCCTCGATGATTTTTTTGGCGAGGTCGGCAAACAAGCCCCTAAGTTGAAAAAAAAAACACTGCCAAGGATTATTGGATTTTGTGCTGCCTTGACTCCCCTGTGCGCTGCAATGGTAAAATGCTATGTGAAATATTTAGAAAAAAGTCTGTAGCCGTCAGATCAGGCGATTGCGGTGGCCATTTTATGTTACCATTTTTCGATATGACGCGATTTGAAAAGTGATGTTGCAACAAGTTCATTGTCTCACCTAATGTAAATAAAATACATAAATTGAATCTAATTTAGCGATTATTATTTTTGGTTTTAATCACTTGATGTAAAATTTATTACATATATAAATAGGAAAGGGACTTTTTGCCCACCCTGTATTACCTAAATCAAAATGTATTGGGATGCTCAATAAATTGGTTATTGCTTATTTATAGCATTATTGCCCTTCCTTTTCTTAGGATTGGTTAGGGCGCGGTCAGTAGGCCATAGTTTGCTGACACCTTCATTGCAGTGCTCAGTTCATTTCCATTTCCATTTGGTCTTTCACTTGTCGTTTGATTTCGGAGTTGAGCTCCTGAATTCTGGGATCACCAATTTCGTCCGGCCTTATGGACGCTAGTTTGTGTACGTAACTCGATGAACTTCGTCGACGAGTATACTTTGAAACCGTCTCATTCGGCTTTCTTGTGATTGACAAACGTTCGCTTCTCAATCTTGGTCAGGTTTGCTGGTTTGTCAACTCTTACCTATAATGATTGGGACGTGATCGGATGAGAGAGCAGTTCGCGCCTCCCATCGAGTAGCACTAATTAGGCACTTACAATAGTTATGTAAGGAGTACTACTACAAGAAGTGCCCGTGACTCGAGTCGGCGAGTCTTCATTGAAGCGTCAAGAGATTCTGCGATAGCTATACACCTGGCATTGTTGTAGAGGTTTGAATGCCAGAGCTCATGGTACGCATTAACTTTATCAAAAATGATCCTGTGCTCTCCAGATAGGAGAGGACCAATATCGAAACGATAGCCAGGATGGCAACTAGAGTGTGGTGAAACATACACATTAAAAAAACTATATTTAATACTCAGTAATGTGCGGACTTGTGTATTAGGAAGGCACGTCCACCTCCAGGATAAGAATCATTCCTAGCGGCTGGTCTATCTTTCCGCAGTATAACATAATCACCATGGACGCTAAGAGACGAGTTTGAATGAAGCAACCTCTCCTGGATGGCAGAAATTCAGAATTCTGTAGGAACTCATGGAGTGAGTTATCTCGCCAATTTTTTGGTGAATGCTGTTGCAGTTAAACTGCATTATAGACAATGGAGTGAAAACTGCTGGAGGACGGTCGGTCTAGCATTCCTGAAAATAATTTTGCGGAGTACGAATGGCAATGGTGGAGATTGTGGATCTGGTGAAGTCCGTGGTCGCCCTGAATTTCTACATCCCGCTGCAACATATGATATGGTATGCTCACCTATCCTTCTGAAACCTGAGCACCTGGGCTGGACTCACTCCATATAGCAATTACACTGCACTGACCGGCCATTTGAACCAATTCTTTGGTTGCAAAACACTACAAAACCATACCCTTGGACCTGGATTTGCTATAAATAAATCCAATTTTATCTTGTTTTTCTCCCCGGAATTTAACGTAGGATTTTTTTTCAAACGAAATAATTAATCTTGAGTAAGGTGACTAGATCTTTGAGTGACCAATGCTGTACAGAACAGGGTACCTTTTTTTAAGCAAGGTCTAGAGTTGATGACGCTTTTTTTTTGCCTGTTGAAAAGACTCATGCCCAATTTTTTATGCTTACTACAACCGTTCTAACTAGAATTTAACTTACAAAATTACTGCTACACATATGGATGAAAGGCGATCAGGGGTTCATCATGTAATTCAATTCAAAAGGAATTGCTTTCGAAATGGCTAAAGTGGTATCATGTACCTCGAAAACGAGTAGCTTCTATTCGAAAGTAATAGCACTTTCGTCTTTCGAGCACACGAAACGAAAATCCCCTATCATGTAATTCGAAAGTGTTCGTCGATTTGGACGACTACGTCAAAAATTCATTCGAATGGTAGGGTACTCTCTCTTTACGCATTCTGAAAACCAAAAGGACGCCGTGTCGTTTAACAGAGGGGGCTTTGCGTGGCTTCTTGGTTCACAGAAAATAATGATCTCTTGCACTTGCCTTTAATTGTGACGCTTCTATCGCTTTTTAAAACAGATCGTAAGTCGCATACGCTCTATCAATTCTGAGAGCGTAATCCCACGGAACATTTTCAGAAATTTAAGGCGCACAGGTACCGTCAGCACATCATAACCTACAAGGGAATGCTTCAAAGCGCCATTCTCTTCAAAAGGGGCAAAATAACAGGCCAGGGGTCGGCCAAATTGATCCAGTCCATGTTAAATCAAAGCATGGAGGTCCTCCTCCCAAAATGTTATCCCTAAAGCTAGTGAACTCTTCGAAATCCTGTGAAAAAACTGAATATTTTTAAAAAATATGGTCGTGTACGGAGACTTTTTCTAATTCGTTTTGGTGAAGTTTTTTAGGTTTTGTTCTAGAAAATTTTGTTTACAACCGAGTTTTAATAAAATAAATAATGAATAGAAATATTAGTTAACAAACTAAATAAAGAGTTTAGATAACAAATTTCAATCTAAGGTTTTCATTTCCTAGATGTTCCGTAATATACAGTTTTCCTTACATTGTGTACGGAGAAGACTTTTTCTGGCAAGTGTATGTATAAATTTATATTTTTGGTTTAAATTTAATGCAAAAACCCACAAAGCGAAAAGTATTGGTTCTACATAAAAATTTATTTATAAAGAAATTTATCAATTTGTTTGCTACATTTTCTTCGTTATGACGGGGGCGCGTTTGTTCAGATACATTGTATTGGAGCGGGTGTTCGAGACCCAATTATCGGATAATTATACCCTATACCCATAAGATGGTATAGGATGGTATTTTGTTTTTGTTACGCCGATATTATGTAACCCCTCAAAGGAGCCACCGGAGGCATGGCAAAGTATATATATAAATGATCAGGGTCGGTCCCTGAATCGAATAAGCCATGTCTGTCTGTCTGTCCGTGTGTCTGTCTGTTAGCACGATAACTCCCGAAATAATGAAGCTAGCGGTTTGAAATTTTGGTCAAATGTTTGTTTTGCTAAAATCTTGGACGGTATTGAAAATGGGCCAAATCGGACCACGGGTTCCCCTACCTCCCATACAAACTACCCCTCCTTGATATTTTAATTCAGCCATAGCTTTCGGTAGAATATAGCTATCGACTTGAAACTTTGATCAATGTCTCATTCTGACATATACTTTGAGTTGATCGAAAGTGGAGTAGGTCCGACTTCCCCTACAAAGTTATATTCAGCCATATCTTTTGATAGAATGTTACGAAAAACTTCAAATAATTATCAAATGGTAGCCGTTAGATGCCTTGACAAGGTAATAAAGATGTGTCAGGTCCAACCCATCTAACCCTCCTTCCCCCACAAAAAATATGAAATTAAATATTTTGGGTTTTGCGTGCCTTCTGTCTGTACACTCATCGTGCTATTCGCACGATTAGAACTCGGTCTCGTTTATTCTTATAGTTTGCCACTATTTCACTTTTTTTAACTGCTCACACCAAATGTGTAATTAAAATATACCATTTAATTACTGAAAACTCTAAAATGTATCTTGAAACATACAAACTAATAAATTTCACGTTATGTAAATGACATGACCTACTAAGCTAAACGATTTATTCTAGTACATGAAGGGAATTTTTCCAAATTCATCAGGCTATAGCAATTACTTGAAACGAACGAGTTACATGATACCAGATTGCTTTCGAATCGAATGCGAAAGTGCCTGCACTTTCGTTTTCGTTTAATTAAAAAAACACTTACTGTTGTAAGTGTCTATGTTTCTCACATATTTCGCATAAATCCTGTTCACTGTAAACTATTACTAACTATTAAATCTTCGTTCGGACCTCCCGAGAGTCGAAGACTAGTGGCATCAAATAGGTGGATTGCATTCCTTTCTTGGAACAAATAAAACATGTTTTGAAAATTCTGAGGATTGTGTCTCTGATATTTTTAGAGTATCTGTCAATGAAGGACATATTTAACGTACCAATTGTGGAAATCTTGACTTATCGTTCCATTCTATACACCAACTGCGGTGCATGTCTGTAGTATTTATGGCATGGCAACTTACCAGCTCTATAGGAACTATACGCGGAACTTTGTCTGTTTGAAGATGAAGAGCCCCCAGCGGGAGAAATGTCGAGTTATTCAATTTCGGAAATGTCACATTGGAATCCTTACATTGAGACATCTAAGCGTCTATAGCTCAGTAGGTAGAGTTGCTGACCTTGTGACTGAAGGTCGGAGGTTCAAATCCCGATTGGGACGAAACTTTTTTTCCTCAATTTCCTCAATTTTTGGTATTTTTTCCCCAAAGTTTTTGTGGTTTCGTACACCGCAGTTGGTGTATAGAATGCACCCACGAAATTTGGAAACCATAAAATTAATAAAATAATTGTATATTTAACGTACTTGCTATCCATAGGGCCAATACTAGTCTTCCTGGTGGCACTGAGCGAAACCAACAGTTGCCGCTCTAACGAATAGAAAAAATATACTGTAACATAAAACTACACAAATTGCCAAAGAAAAACTGTACACACAATTTTTAGATGTGTTGGGTAGGGTTAGGATAATGTCTCATTTGTATCTATTAATTGTTTTAGGCGGTTTGTTGACCCAGCGTAGGCCCATATTTGTCAAAGAAAACCCCACACATTTTTTTTTTTTCAGAAAAACAAATATTTGTCAGTTTCAATTTACATTTTTTCCTTTAAATAAATATCTAAATTTTCGCATTAAAAAAAAATATTTTTGTGGAAGTAACCAACTTTTCCTGGGCTACAAAAATGGGATCTTCCAGATTGTATGTACCTTATTGGGAATAGTGACCCGTAATGACTAGAGCTAAAAGTATTGAAGAGGAGCGCTCCAACTTTCTAGTTCGTACAATCTGTAGCTGTAATTGCCTTCAACATTCCTGTGATCAGAAATGTGAAACCCTCAGGGTAGCTAAGATTGAGACAGGTTAACGTGATAACAATATTTTGCGGCTAGTTTAGGAGCTATGTATTTACAAAATAAGATAAGACTGTGTATTGGTAAACCTATAACAACTATGCAATAGTACGATAGCACAAGAAAATCTCTGTACTTCTCAATAAAGCTGTTATCAATTCATTTGCTAGAAGAAGAATAGTTAATAAACCAAGAGAAAATCGTTTACATTTGCCAAACTGTATCCAGTGGTGGATCCCCTAAAGATGGTGGTCCTGGGCCACCCGCAGCTTGCCCATTATTAGGGCTGGCGCTAATTCTATTGCATAGATCAGAACTAGCGACGTATTTGGAGTACGTGCTAGGTACAAGCAGCGACTGCGACCAATTCGAAGCACTCAACATCTGTTTTGATTATTATTTGAAGTACGTACATGCATGACAGAGCTTTCTAATCCGTCTTGAAAAATGTACAAAATGCTGTGCGGCTGGTCGAAATGCTGTACGTCTGGTCACCTTAGTCGTGAACTATCCATTCATAGAGTTGAACATTTGATATCGTCCGTTTAATCGTAAAATGACACGCAGTCTATTTTGTGTAGATTGAACGTTTGAGTCCCTTTATTACTCCTTGTTAATTATTGTCATTAAAACGTGATTGTGGTCAATTTTATGCAAATGTAATCATATAGCCAGGGAAAATGACCATTTTATGTTGGCTAGAATTGTTGATATCATACTTAACGATATTCTATTTTTGATAAGACAAAAAAGGAAAATATTACTAATCTGAATATGATTGGCTATTCTCTAAATCACTGTTTCCCAACAGGTGGTCCGCGGACCGGGGGTGGTCCGTGAAAGACTCGTAGGTGGTCCGCGGGGAGACTCGGGACACTTCTTATAAATAATTATATTTTCTTGGGACTAATTAAATTGTCATGCCAAATAGGCGCTCTCATTACCATGCAGTGGCGTAGATAGCTTTTCGGAGAAGAGGCGGATCATTTTGCAAGATTGCTTATACTTTTACGGTTATCAAATGTTCCATTTCAGAATAACAATTTCTATACATATTTATTACACTTCAAATTAGCCGTTTCTTCAGCAAATTTTGGTGCAAAATAGATAGCAATTTTATCATACATATACGAAAAAACTGTGTCCTGAAATAATTTTCACTTTTTTACTACGGTGAGTATTCCAACTTTCTTACAAATTTTCGCTAGTATGATTGGAGTACCAGACCTTTATATTGGGTTAGATCAGTGGTTCCTAAACTTTTCGGAGTCATAGAACACCTAGAACGCCGCTTTTCTGGCGGGAACACCTCAAAACAGTTATATGCCCAGAAAAGGGAAATTATGAAAACGATAAAGTAATTCGTGAGTATATATTTCTGAAATTTACAAACTTGTAGGACGCCGTAGCTGCTAGCTATATTTGCTATAAATTTCGAGGCCATGCATAAATTTTAGGTCTGTGATGTTAGCACCCACCCAACTTTCAAAAAGCAAATGTGCTAACTAGGTTATTCTTTAAAAAAGATACTAATTGGAGAATTACTCCTCTCCGCCTCTACTTTTCACCAGAACTAAGGACATTGCATGATCCCTATTTTTTGCCAAAGAGAGGGCTACCCAATTTTCAAATAGAGGACGAAGCATGCATTTTTATACCCGTCACTATGTGAAAGGGTATATTAACTTTGTCATGAAGTTTGCAACGCACAGAAGGAAGCACCTCCGACTATATAAAGTATATGTATTATTGATCAGCGTGACGAGAGAAATCGATTGAGCCATGTCCGTCTGTCTGTCTGTCTGTCTGTCTGTCTGTCTGTCTGTCCGTCTGTTGCAACGCAAACTAGTCCCTCAGTTTTGAAGCTATCGGGCTGAAAATTTGTACACAAGTTTCTTTTTAGTGTACGCTGTATATATGTCGGAACGAATGAAATCGGACCATGGAGTCATGGGGCTGCCCCTGAAAATTAGGTTTTTCTAAGAAAAACTTTTTTCTTTATGTACCAATCTTAACCAAACTTCACCCAAGTGTGTTTCTAGTAAAACCCCAAAACATATCTAGGAACGAATGGAATTGGAACATTACGTCATAGGGCTGCCATACAAACGAACCAATAAAAATTAAATTCTTCTAAGAAAAACGTTTTCCTTGTTAAGCCGACCGTAACCAAACTTCATCCAAATGTGTTCCTAGTAAAGCCTCAAAAAATACCTAGGAGCAGATGAAATCGGAACACTACGTCATAGGGCTGTCACACAAACCAACCGCTGGAAATTAGGTACTTGCATGAACAACTTTTTTCTTTGTGAATCAATCTTAACCAAACTTCACCCCAATGCGTGGCTAGTATAAGCTGACCAGACGTACAGCATTTTGCTGTAGAGTACTTGCCTTACAGCATTAGTAAATGAACAGCATTCCCAACGCCACACCAAAGAAACCTAAATGACTGCATAATAACTTCCTCGGTGAGGCCTGTAGTCAGTCTGTTAGGTGTTATTAGCACGGTAATCTCACTTTCATGTGGCAAACGTTCATTTTCGATAATTTCGGAACTCTTTGGTCAATCGTTCTGAAATTTAATGTACCTAAATGTAAGCGCCAGGTAGCTCCACAACCTAGGGACTATTTACTTTCATTTCTCCGTATTTTAGGGTCCCCCTATCTGCGTTCGACAGTTACAGCTGCCCAAATCGCACTTTCGTCTTTTATAATCGAAAACTCTATAAAATTTGTCCAATAAATTAGAAAATTGGCAGACTTGTGAAAATTTCAAGGCTCTACCTCACACTTGTAGCTGTAAAGCTATACTTGGCGCTCACCGCTCACATTGTCTCCAAATTTCAAAGTCTTACCTATCTGCGTTCGGGATTTCAATCGCATCAATCGAAAATTGTCCCTAATTCGGAAATTTTGGAGCGGAAAATTTTGAAATTTAACAGCCATGTATAGAGGACCGCACTGCCCGTATTAGGTAAAAATTTCAAGCATCTATAGGTGCCAAGGTTCAGAAGTAACAGCCATGTAAAGATGCAATTTGAATTTTTCACAAAACGATGGAAAAATTACTGTACTCGATCCGATTCCCCTATCAACCTCTTTAGGAAAAAGAAAATGCAAACTAAAGGACTCTGCAAGAATTTCCCCTTTATTTCGACTACATCCAATAAAGTATAGCGATAAATCCCCAGAGGGTCGCCATCCGCATAAGAATTGTCTGCGCAATGAGGTATTACTTTACCTATTGTAATAAACAAAACGAAACTTTTAAATAGGTAGGTACAAGGAGGTGTAATTTTCGTACAAATAAACAGTTTCATGATTTTTGTCTCAGGGTCACGGATAGTCACAGATAGGGAAAGGGCCATCATCATCCCTACAATGCTGCTGAGACTGAAGTTTCGAACACTGAAGTTCAAAAGTTGAAAAATCACTGAGTACCGACTGTCTAGAAAGCGGAAATCGAATCCGTATTGAAACAAATTGGATTATAAATTGTCCTTTCTTGAAATATGGTTTTTAAAAAACCGATAATTTAAACTGACGAAAAGTCCTAATCTTTGTCGTTCATTTGAATTAAATACCTATTCCTAACCCTAAAAAAATTCAGGGTTCATTGTGTTAAACAATTGTAGGGTTTGCCCCTTTTAAACGAGATCCTGGCTACACTTCTTCTATGCCTGTTATAACTTTGCGTGTTAGAACATACATTTGCACTTCACATGCTGATGATGTTTAGTGCCAACAGAACCTTGCAAGGACGTAGGCAGGATTTAGCTGGGTTTCAGAAGCTATGACCTAATAATCATGTTGCTAATTGTAGACACTAGTTTCGGCGTTGCCCCAATGAATAATATGCCTCCTGTCTCACTGTTTCTGTGTCGAATTCAATTTTATCGCTTGACGAGGCTGGACGAGCACGATAGCACAAACGATTACTTAATTGCTCCGCTATCATCGGAAGCAGACAGTGCCATGTCTACAACGCCAAAGACTTCTTTTCTGGACAATTATTATAGAAGGGCTCGTGGGCCATGGTATATGCACGAAGCAGCAACTATGGAACTATGGATAGTACGATCGAGTATACGATGCCCGCGTCGTGCTGCTTTTGCCTTCTCTTCGCACAGCTAAAAAAAAATACTTCATTCTTACAGGGAAATATTTTATTTCAAATTGTGTAGCCTGTATGAGGTCTTACGAAATTTGTTGAAGTTTCCATTATGAAAGACCATCCCAATTTTGGGTCACCAGATTTTTATGTGTTTCAAATTGTTTATTATGTAGTCACAACTTTCGTCCAGATGACACAATTTATCCGACTACAAGCTTAATTTCGGCACAGTTTTAGGAATGAATCAATTAGAAATACTGTGCGAAGTTAAGGACTCCTGGACCTCTCCGCTGGCTACGTCCCTTGCTTTCCCAAGGTTCACCACACATTTCCCAGAATAAAGGCTACTATTCTTGCTGTATTCCGTTTAGGAAAATATCACTTATGAAACGATGGAGAATGTGTGGTCGTTTTATGGCATCCATCATGGTGGTAGCCTCGTGACATACAGTTGACGCCGCTTAATGCGATCACATCGGGACCTTGCTGTTTTGATAACATTAAGCGAATGATAACAAATAATAAAATAGTACGATTGAGGCTTTGCCTGAAAACCGAGTTCCGGAATGTGTACTGTATTGGGCCTTCGGGAATTTGGTCACCTTAGGCTAGTGAAGCCTCAGAAGATATTTAGGAATGGATGGAATCGGAACATTACATCATAGGGCTGTCATACAAACCAACTCCGAAATATTAAGTTCTTGTAGGAACAACTTTTTTCTTTTTGAATCTTAACCAAAATACATCCTAGTGTTCCTGGATTAACCCCAACGTATCCAGGAACAGATGGAATCGCAACACGTCATATAGGGCTGCGGTAGAAATTTTTAACACAAAAGGAGCTTAAGTTTCATTCAAATGTGACGGGTATTCAAATTTCGGCCGCGCCCGAAATTAGCCTCGGTCTCGTTTTGTTTCATTTATATGCGATATGCCGAAAGATTTCCGGAAGATGCGATCTAAAGTTTTTGTTTAGGTCTGATGAGTGACAGGAGAGCACGTCCACTGAATAAATATTGAGATCCCGAGGAAATTCATACGAAATTAGAAATAGGGAGTCGCATAAGCGCTGACCGCATAACGGCATTTAAAACAGACTCTTTTGTGAGAAATCTTATGTTCAAAGGCATTATTTTCATCATTATTTCTTTTTGAGTCGTTTTCCATAATTTTCATGGAACTTCAATTCGCCAAACCTTAGCGTGGATTTCTTCAGTTGGTTCCGATTGCATTGATTCATCTAGTATTGGAGAGAAAACTACGAACAAGGTGTTTTGGATTTCAGCAATATGAGGGATCGAACCACATAACACATTGCCAGAGCTCCCTCCCTCGGAAATACTAATATTGGAATTTGGCTAGGTTCCGCAGATTTAACTAGCTCTGCCCTTATTCTCTATAAAAACCCTCGAGATAGTGCATTCATAAAAATAAGCCATGCACGTTGAAAACCCTGAAGAAAACCGTCTAATTTAAGTTTTGCGGCTGCCTAGTTTTTCAAGGAAATTTTTTTTATGAAAACAACTGCAGGAGGTTGAGAGTTTTATAAAATGTGTTGAGTGTTTTAGTGAAAAACAAAGTTTCGCATTAATTTACGATTTCTTACATCAAGCTTTAAATTTAAAATTCCAAACAAACTCTTGTGGTGCGCTTACGACTATGAATGATAGCTGAATGTTCGTTTGAATCCCATTGTGAGCATGAATTTTTGTGTTGTCTCTACATGAGCTGGTTCCACTATATACATCGTTTCGGAGCAACGATCTTGAGGGACCCCTGGATTCACTCGATTTATGAGGAAAAAATTCTTTGAATCGATTCTACAACAAAGACGTCCATCGATAGTATGAGGAAGTGCTAAATTTTCTATTGCTGTTCTGAAAATGGTTTCACGTTTTTATGAAACACTACACACGTTTGCTTTGTTTTATGTACCTAAAGTAATAATAAGAAATGTGTGACTGAGGGGGGGGGGGGGTGATTGATCCCCTTGATCCCCCCCTTATCTACGCCACTGTTACCATGTAACAGATTATTCAGCCAATTCTATGTTACTAGGTCTGTGGGAAGGCGATGGGTTGCTTAGGTGCTAAATTCGGAAATTATTTACACTATTTATCAAAATTCGAACTCGATTGCAAAAATTCAAAAGGTTTTCGCGCTAAACATTGTCACCAATCCGAGTCAACGAGCTATACCGTTTACTGAAAAAATTTTAATCGAAGTTAGCTCTTCCAGACCACAAGACACCTATTCCTGTGCGAGAAAAACCTCAGCTGGTGAGGCAAGTGTTGGCGAGAAAACAGTTTTTCTCCCCTCGCAAAAATGTAAATCTTAAATCATGCTTCCTACAAGATGGTGTTAGTATAAAAATTCGAGCCCAATGACAATCGGTTGCACCTTCGAAGAGATGGAAGTCGAACCATGTTTTTGAAAAAATCATCTTCCTCAGACTCGCACCAAGATAACGTATGTATGTGTTATGCAAAGGATTTTTACATGGTCAGTGGTTTTCCACTTTATTTTTAAGTACATATAGGAGGAAATGACAATCAAAAAATAATAAGGGCAATTTGTGATGGGAGCGTGAGCTTTTGAATACAATACCTCGACAAAATAATCGAAACCTTAATTCGTTTCATTATTATTGAATCGTGGTCCGTCGAGATCCATTTTCAGGCTAAGTGGTCCGCAGACGTTTCTGAGTTGGGAACCACTACCTAAATAAATTAAATAGAACACATCTGCTAAAAATACACCGGTTCAAAATGTGTTTAGTTTTTAGGGGTGGGGCCCTTCAATCACTAAACTGATATTCCCTTTATTTAAAGCTTGAACTCTATTTCCGTTTAGGTTATGAATGACTTATGATTAGATAAGTTTAAACTTGAACCGGGTGGCTTTCGGCCTTTCCTTTGAGTGGAATTTGTAACACATCAAATTGTATCAATAAATGTGATTCAACAGTAATAAATTGCTGTCACAAATACTAACCTCTGTGTCATGTTCGCCTTAAGTACTACTTGTGAAAATCTCCTAAAAATATTTAAATATAAAAAACTTTCTATTCTTTTCCAGAAGTCTCTTTTCTCCAACAGCCAACACGCCTTTATCACCATCAATCTTCCTACCTCTTGAAATTCATCGTCGATGATTTTCAATTATGTCATTGTCGAATTTCCTGTCGATTTCTTATTTCGACATCTTGAAAACGTATTATCCCGACCCGAAAGTGTTTTCCAAGTACACTCATCACCTCATAATGTCGCCGGTACAACTTGTCTATAGACCTAAGGTCCTTGTAAGATTTCACACAACTACATATCGAATGTCAGACGGGACGACCGACGATTCCGTCGAAGAAGTGTGGATGATGATGATTCTATATGGAGACGCCAAAGGACACACTATCCAAAGCATCCAGAACAAATGTAACATACGTTCTGGGGAGGTTGTATGTAAGTGTCGCGACACCACGTTCAATTTCAGCATCGAAAAATTTATGAGACTCTCCGTTTCCGAGTTGCAAGACTAGAGTCGATGGATATGAGTGTCCTCTTGCAACACACCCACTCCCGTGTCATCTTTGGAATCAGCCGAATTTTCGATCAACCGGATATACTACTGCTACTCCCATCTGTACATATCGGAATTGGATGATGTATGTACGAGTAGTAGCAAGCAATAACAACGAGTGTAGAGTTCGCACTTTTGCTGATATTTCAAATAAAATTTTCGCTGACTTGAAGACTCTCTATATCGTCGGCACTCTACGACCGATGATGATGATGGCACTCTTTGCCCTGAACAAATTTTTGGAGTTGACTTTTCGGGCTCATACTACTTACCAGTGGATTCTTCTTCTAAGATTTAGGGGAAGACGAAATTTTGTTTTATTCGTTTAGCAACGGTTTGTATTCGGGACGAATTGAAATTCGAAATTTGTATTATGATGACACTCTACGGTTGTGCGCGAGACTATGTTGTATGCCTCTTCACGGCTCGATGATATCTTGCCGCCGGTATCTACACATGAATCATCGAATTTGATATTAGAGTGAGGTTAAGACGATTTATAGATGAGTGCAAGTTGTTGAAGAGTCGTTCAGTTCATGGATGTTGCTATGGGTTGTAGGGATGTGCGTAAAAGTGAAAGTATCGATACAACATTTTTAAAGAGCACATGGAGTTATATTTCCTTACACAGAAGCGTGTTCCTTAAATAGAAGGGCGGTTAAATGTCGGGAGAAGATCAGCAAATTACTCCAATCTGAATAACTGACTATTTGTTGAGTGATGGAAATATTGAAATATGAACCTTTATATTTTTTCTGTAAAGTGGAAAACATGATATCCATCAAGTGGCGGCCACGACCGTTGAAACACATTTGTGTTTAATCGCTTTTTTCGTGACTTTCCTCAAGATTTCTGTTGGTAAAATTTCTGTCTAATATTTTTCTTAAGATCTGTGGTCTTCTTATGGCCAGCGACTTCAAGCAGCCCCAAAGAAAGACGTCTGGGATGATTAAATCGGGCAATCTGGCTAGTTAAAACAAAATTCAATCCTCTATCGGAGTGTAGAGCTTCATTGCTTGTCTGTTTGTACTCTGCAGTTGTCTATAGTTATTTCCAAAAATTATAACATCTTCCAATAGATGGAATGATTAATTTATCGCCACCTTGTACTTATATATATTTAATACGGGCTTGTGTCCCTCCAAGCCAGGATTGTCCAACATAAATGCTTCACTTTTTAGCAAAATTCTGCATACAAACTTTAATGCCAAAACAGAAGAAAACTACAAATTTCTGTAAAGAAATTTATAGGTTTTTTGTAGCAAGAAAAATGTCCTCGAGATATTGAAAGATTCACAAAAAATTTTCGAAGGTTTCGATTCTCCTTTTTGGCGGAATGTCTATATCAAAATTCAAAAAGGAACATGTATCGACATCAGTAACAGATTTTTAGAGCAAAATTTTGAAGTCAAATTTTTCTATAAAATTTCGCTTACTTCCCCAAGTATTAGAGTCAATTTTGTGATTGTTTTTGTCTTTGGACGCATCTTTAACCGACTGTACCTTACGTCAGCTAAAACTCTGAAATTTTTAGCAAAATGTACACTTGCCACGTTGGTTGCGGCCTTTTTATCTGTACATACTCTTTAAAAAAAAAAACTGAAAAATTTACCTCGGTTGCGCTCGGTGCCCCCTTCCAATTTTTTGGTCTTTTGCCTCATTTTTCAACGGCTGTAACTTTCAAACCCAGACAGTTGGAGCTCTGAAATTTGCAGCAAAATGTGCGCCTCATGGTGCTCTAGATTGGCTTTTTCATCCCCATCCTTGCTCTGTAATTTTTTTCTCGAAAAATTGACCCTGATTGCGTTTGGGTCTCTCCCCCTTTGCGACTTTTTTGGTCTTGGGTCGCATCTTTGAATTCATTTCAATTACTATACGTATGCTCGGCGACTCCTCAAATGTCACGAAAGCGCTATTGTGTCGTCTCATCTACTTACTCTCACACAAACTTCGCAGAAAGAGACTATCTTTCTGCGAAGTTTGTGAGAGCCGTTGTCGTAGATTTGCCCAAGCCTTATTGTTTACAGTGCATCGGTCGTCTCATAAGAAGTGATTTTAAAATTGTAGCCATCTCGATCTTCTTAATTTTTTTACACGAACAATGCTTATTGGCAAAATGTTTTAAGGTTGTCTATCGATCATCTCCCCCTTTGAAAGTGTATAGAACTCTTACTGGTCTCCAGGCTTCTGCGATGTAGAACAGAGCGAAGCTAGTGCTGAAAATATCAAGAAGATATGGAAATCATAACGTTTGTACTCTTTGTAGCAGAGCCCTAGAAATATACCGTCCATGCTCGGTCATTTACATCAATTTTCTAGATAGGGTGGGCATTATTCGATCGTATGTGAGGATACTTTTGGTTGTTGCCTAGTCTACTCTATTTACTTTCCTCAGCCGCGCGCCGATCTATACAGCCTGACAATCCTACAGTTGGGATAATAACTAGCCAGGAAAAATTACCTTCGAAAAGGTTTGTTTTGGAATAAAATTATCCCGGCAAGGGGGATTTCGAAAAAGTTTGTCAGTTTCGGTTACGACCGGCAGTTCATGGCACGACACCTCTCATCAGATGCCGTCGCTAAGTGCCGTGCCATGTACTGCCGGGGACGGCATGACCGAGAATGCAACGATCGATGTCATTTTGCCCTTTATATAGCAATGACAAACAGTTTAGAGGACGCCACTTAGCGACGGCATCTGATGAGAGGAGTTGTGCCATGAACTGCCGATCGAAACCGAAAATGACAAACTTTTTTTGAAATCCCCCTTACGGGGATAATTTTATTCCAACACAAACCTTTTCGATTGATTATAGTGTTCCCCACATAAACGGAGAAGCGGACGGCAGCGTAGAGGGCCCCGCGGGAGTGTCGTGGTGTGCGGTGCCCGCGTCCGAAACATGTTTTTTTTGCAGAAGTTACCCAGCCCTAGACTGCGGAGATCCCGCGTAATAGACTCTTCAGTCTCCTTATTGAATCAATCTCCTTCTTGTCATCTTTGGTCTTTCATCTAGATTCCGTTAGCCCGCGCGCACACTAAAGGCGTATTGGAGCGTAGCGTAGCATAAAACCTGTCGCCCAATACAAAAGTTGGTTTTACGCAACGCTACGCTCCAATACGCCTTTAGTCTGCGCGCGGCCTTAGGGTTAAACCGTGAAGTCCCCAATACTCTTTCCTCCCTGTCCTATTTTAAATGTGTCTCGACTCTTCCTGAAATGAGCCGCTAGGTCATAGTGCCGCAATGGGAGTAATTGAGTGAAAGCTCTTCTCATATAACAATACTGTTGCTCGCATAGTCCCATAAGGTCAGGCAGTTCCTCCGGTACCTGCTAATTACTTCTCAGATAGTAGTGTTTTGTCAGAAATGACTTTTTCAGGGACCATAAAATGGTAAATCTTGCATCATCGCAGCCCTTTGAGATTTTTTTCATTAGCCCTGCAAATTTCCTAGAAGCTCCTGAGAGACATTGGCGTATCTTAAGAAAAGTTGGCTTAATCGATGACTACATGATGATTACCGCCGTTACTTGAAATAACATCGGTAGTCCCGATGAAACAGACATCTGTGTAGTCTGCTTTGATTGAATAACCCCCTCGCGATTATTTTAAAGTTGCGGCGTTGTTGATTGTTAAAATTGTGCAGGTTTACGTCAAATATTTGAAAGAAGTCAAGTAAATTTGTCTTTATTATATG
Organism: Microchrysa polita; assembly: GCA_949715475.1. NCBI lineage: Eukaryota > Metazoa > Arthropoda > Insecta > Diptera > Stratiomyidae > Microchrysa > Microchrysa polita. The sequence continues at coordinate 16,078,066 of OX454419.1, forward strand.
TCAAAGGAAAGCATTGATTTTATTCTTTGGGATGAATCTTTGCAAAGCACAAAACCAAAATCTATAATTTGACGAGGTATATGGTAGTGTAGTCATTACGTGATTTAGATTGCAAAATGAGATGAAGATTTTTTTTTGTCTCTTTTGTTTTTTTTGTAGTGCTTACCTCAAAGCCGGAGCTTCGCACCAAAATTTCGTTGCGGAACAAGGTCCAAACCGTACAAAACCCTAAAATTTTCGGGGTTTTTCTGTTTTTTAGCTTATAACTCTGAAATTGTACATTTATGCGAAAACCTATACATGAACATGTTAGAGAAAACATGATTGCGGGTCCAATGCGACACCAATCTTCAAAATGCGTTAAGCGGCATCGGTACAATATTGATGGTCATTTTTTACGTTTTTTTTTTCGATTATGACCCTGTTCGGCAACGAAATTTTGGTGGGAAGCTCCAGATTCGTACTCAGCACACCAAAAGGCATAAGAAACAAAAAAAAATTTCCACCAGATTTTCTTAGAATTTTCTCTATCGATACTCCACTCAATCACACACATCCCTACTCGCGTTCAAACATTCTAAACAAATCCTCCTAAGTCATGAAAATCCATTTAGACCGCAAGATGTTTCAATTTTTTACGTTGCTTTTTTTGCACCCACCTATTCTTCGAGAAACGCTGTATCGTCATCTCTTCGTGACTTCAGCATAACGGATAAGTATCGACTTATATGCGGCGGAGAATGTGTGTGTTTCTCTTATTTTTGTTCTTACGGGGTGAAAATAAATGCATTTCATGTCGTCCTCGAATGAACGCTTTCAACTGGAATATGCTTTTGAAGGTTGCGCTTCAACTTTTGTTGGGAGGGAGATGGTTGCAGGCACATCGATGAGAAATGTAAGCAGGGGTGGCATAATATAGCAAAACTCATTCATGATATCACGCGGATGAAAACTTCACTTTTTTTTTCGTATTTTGTTTTGTTCGTTCCTAATCGATTAGAAAGTCGAGAGCGCAAGCGAGCGTTTCAAGTCGTCAACTTTGAACCATAGGGCGATTAAGAGCTTATATAAAAATAAGCGTGCGCCCCGCGTTCGCGAGACTATAAATCATTTTTTATTCATGTGAAACTTTCTCTGATTGCGAACAAAAAAAAAAAGTTCGTCCTCAGCACTGTTTGTTTTTCGTAGTCTTTCTTTGCATTCGCATTTAGTCATGAATGAGTTTTGAAATTTGTTTTTTTTTTGTGTGCCGGTCGGTCATACATAATTGAAAAACTAGGGGGCTTCGCCCCCTGCTCGCTTCGCTCGCCAACCCCCGGGGCCGAGGCTAATTTCGGGCGCGGCCGAAATTTGGATACCCTTCGCTTGGGCTAAAAGTTTTTTCGGGCGTACCTATGACTTGTATTTAATCCCCCTCCTCATTCTTTTTCTTCCGTCTTGACAAAAGTTTTGGGCTTGGTTGAAATAAGTGGGCAAATAAAAATATTTGCTCGGAAAATTTTATTGGGGTTGCCGGAGCATGACCCCACAGTACGATTCCATTCGTTTTGAACTTGTTAGTTGCTTTGATAAAGACACATTAATTCAAGGTTTTGTGAAATTGATGTAAAAAATGTTTCTTAGAAGAACCAATATGGAGGTTTGGTTTGTATGGCAGCCCCATGACCCCATGGTCCGATTTGATTCAATCTTACATATGTTTTGTATCATCAATAGAAATACATTTGTGTGAAATTTGTTCCAAATTGGTGCACAAATAAAAATGTTTTTCTTAGAAGAACCTAATTTGGGGGGTTGGATTTGTATGATAGCCCCATGACCCCATGGTCCGATTTCATCCGTTCTTACATATGTTTTGTGTCAACAATAGAAATACATTTGTGTGAAATTTGGTTGAAATTGGTGCACAAATAAAAAAGTTTTTCTTAGAAGAACCTAATTTGGGGGGTTAAGTTTGTATGGCAGCCCCATGACCCCATGGTCCGATTTGATCAATTCTCGCATATATTATGTGTTATGTATAGAAACACTTTTTTGTGGAATTTGGTTGAAATTGGTACACAAATAAAAAAGTTTTTGTTAGAAGAACTCAAATTGGGGAGCTAGGTTTGTATGGCAGCCCCATGACCCAGTTATCCAATTTAGGTGAATCAAACATACAAACAGCCTGCAACAATAAGAAGCACGTGTGCAAAATTTCAGCTTGCTAGCTTCAATACCCGCCGAGTAAAACGCGTCGCAACAGACAGACAGACAGACAGACGGACATGCTTCAATCGACTCCCCAAGTCATGCTGATCATATATGTATACTTTTTGTATGGTCGGAGATGCTTCCTTTAATGCGTTACAAACTTAATGACAAAGTTACGAGACCGAGTTCTAATCGTGCGAATAGCACGATGAGTGTATACCTTATACCCATGTACAGACCTAGAAGGCACGTAAAACCCAAAATATTCAATTTCATATTTTTTGTTGGGGAGGGAGGGGTAGATGGGTCGGACCTGATACATCTTTATTACCTTGTCAAGACATCCAACGGCTACCATTTGATATTAATTTGAAGTTTTTCGTGACATTCTATCAAAAGATATGACTGAATATAACTTTGTAGGGGAAGTAGGGGTAGGGGTAGTCGGACCTAATCCACTTTCCATCAACTCAAAGTATATGTCAGAATGAGACATTGATCAAAATTTCAAGTCGATAGCGATATTCTACCGAAAGTTATGGCCGAATTAAAATATCAAGGAGGGGTAGTTTGTATGGGAGGTAGGGGAACCCGTGGTCCGATTTGGCCCATTTTCAATACCGTCCAAGATTTTAGCAAAACAAACATTTGACCAAAATTTCAAACCGCTAGCTTCATTATTTCGGGAGTTATCGTGCTAACAGACAGACACACGGACAGACAGACAGACAGACAGACAGACAGACAGACAGACAGACAGACAGACAGACAGACATGGCTTATTCGATTCAGGGACCGACCCTGATCATTTATATATATACTTTGCCATACCTCCGGTGGCTCCTTTGAGGTGTTACATAATATCGGCGTAACAAAAACAATATACCCTTTCACTCTATGAGCGAAGGGTATAATGAGAAATAATTTTAAAGAAAATATTGTAAATGGGAACGAGCTTACTCGTGCAATATTATATGGCACAAGGGGGAAAAGAGAATGGAAACGAAATTTTCCTGACACGGAAGATATTTTGTGACACGAAAACCAACTCGCATCACCAATCATGCAAATATCCTTAAGCACTTTTACTAATCTTCGTTTAGCTACGTGCCGAAATTAAATCACGGACCAAAAGTGAAATGCTTTCTTTTGTTTGCGGCCAAGATATCAGATTGCTGCCATATCATGTTTAGGTTTTAGTGTGGTGGTATCGCGAGGATTTTTTTTACTTCCAACACAAACTCGACCTGCATATGGAGCACCCTAAGAAGATCCTTAGGAGGCCAATGATGATGATAATAATAATAAAGTTGATGATGTTGACAAAAAAAAAAGAAACAGGACCTCGAACAACTCCTGGAGTGCTTGCAAGATGGGAAGCAGGTTAAAGATGATTTTCGTGTTTTCATAGCTGGAGTTCGCTTTCTTCCCCGTGTGATTTCGTTTTCATTGAATGAAATGTGTGACGTTATCAGCGCGTGACATGACGTGCCGCGCGAATAAATGAACTCGCGCGTTCTTTTCTTATTGGGTCGCAAGAAAACACGATAATAATACTTGGCTGAATAAAATGTTGTTCTAATGTTGCTAAAGTGAATTTTAATTTGCTCTTTTCCTCATTAATGAAGTGTAAATATTTTTGAAGAATATAAAGAAAAAAATGTTCTTTTCTTTGAGTTGCCTTCTTCTTTGACTTTGGGGCTTTTACGACCGAGTGGCTGCTTACTTAGGTCACTGTGGAATTCATTACGTTGGTACATACTGTTGATGATGCGAATGTGAGAAGGAAGTTGGGGGCTTTTGTATCACGAGATCTTCATATTGTTGTTGACAAACACACAGAGTTGTTGGCTTTACGGGTGTCAATAAAACGAAGTTGTTTTCTTGGGACTCGGTATCTTGGAATCGGAAATAAGGATTAGTGTGGGGAATGATAGCATTCCTGGAATGGTAATGTGGGAATCGCAAAACATATTTGTAGTATGTTATTTCGAAAGTCTATTCTACGTCTCAAATTGCGGGACTTATAATCTTAATTCAAATTCATCTTCTGTTAATTTCTTCGTAATGGTTGTTATTCTAGGGATAATTTCTGTACGAGCTCCGTACTTGTCGAAATTTGAAGCGATGATAATAATCAGAGTGTTCTAAAACATACTCGTATGAGTTTAGTTCAGTTTCCTGATTTATTTTAAAACTGTCTATTTTTTCAGTTTATCGCAATTCTTTGTAAGTCTAGAAAGACTTATACAACTTTCTCAGTAGTTATTAAATAATTCTATAGTTAATTTTCAGCTCAAAATTTAGGGAGTGTTCTCTGAAGGTTTGAGACCAAAGCTGACATTTTTGTCTTTTTAATCCGTAAACCAAACATTTCAGAGTTGAGTTTCTCAAACTACATCACGAATAATCTGGCTTCTTCGTGTATTCAGATATCAAATTTTCCAGCTTAGGGGGCAGGTTTTCTAATCATGATTTGCCAAAAAAATCACCCGAATTCCGCAATGACGTGCACACCCCCCATTCTGGGTGGTATTGAAAAATTAAAAGTCAGAGTCATAAGCTGTATGTGTGCGTCGGTGAGAGTAACCAATCTGTTGTTTTCTTTTTTGGTTTTTTTCATCAGCGGTTTGACTTCGTTTGGCATTTCCATAATTTCTAACGTTCAGCGAATTCGAAACCTTGCAAACAATTTAAAATGAGCCAACAAATTAAAGGTTTCAACGCCTGAACGAATAGTTTTGAAACGTGTTTATTTTACAAGGGAAAAGAAACTGAAGTGATTCTTTTGATATTTAACAGTTGGAAGACTTTTCGTTCAGGAGGTGAAACATAAAACTCATCGCAAAGTTTTAAACAGTTTGAAACTTTTCGAAAATTCTGAATGCACTTGTTGACTTGCATGTCAGCTGATTGATTTCGATTGACAAGAGTACAAGGGAGTAGCGCATAAGGTTCATTCGTTCAGGTGGCAGCCCCCAATATTCAAATAATGCCTCTAATCCACTGGTTGATGCCAATGTGTTAAAGAAGACGACGACATTCTAGGAAATGGTTACCAAAATTTTCTACATGGCATAATCCTTATATGCTTCATCATTGGTATACTCACTGTAGGCATACAAACCTTCATTGGCCGTGTTTTTTTTACATCGGGGGCAGGTTTGCTAACCCAGACGCGAAAAAAAAAACTATCGAGGGTAGCATCCAGGTTAAATTCAAATTGTCACGTAGGCATTGCCATTAATTTCAAAACATTGCTCAAAAATATTAAAGCCGCGTTTTCACTTTATAAACGCAAAAGTTAAAATGTAATTTTTTTCAATGAAAACCTATTGTTATGTAGGAATCATAATTTTGTTAGAATAAGAATTCGACGAACAACATTTTTAACATGAATTTACAAACAAAAACTATATTTTTTGCACACACTTGTGTGTTGCATGTAAACTATACCTTAGAGCTTTTCATTTCAAAATTTAATTTTTGCTAGTCATTGGAAAACGTACTAGAAAATAATTGGGATTGCGTACATTTAGGCAAGTTTTGGAAAGCTCATTAAATCTGGATAGCAATATAATTTCTAACCTGAATAAAGTCACAGGTTAGCGTTTGTATGAAAATTACCCCGGATAGTGTAGGTTAGCTAATTAAAAAACACGGCCTTTAATATATGTACCTTACAATATACAGAGCGACTAATAAAATGCATACATAGTTATGCAACCAACCCCGTACCAAAATGTGCACTATAATTTGGTTTCTGATTAGTATTGTCCAGTGTCATTCAAAAACTAATAAATTCCTATTTTGACATTACTCGTTGTGAAATTTTTCACCGCTATATTCATCGTTCGTCAACTTTGCTCACCAACGCGAAGTCAGACGTGCTTTTCTTCACCATATAAGCGAATAAGACTGCAACATTGTTGCAGTTGAATTTTTCAATTCGTATGGAGATAGGAAGCACGGCGAAATGGTGCTTACCGGGCATTCGCTGTGTCGCCGAAAAAAACATGTCAGTGGAAGCAACGCTACCTACATCGAGACGGCGCTGGTAGAAGGTTATTGAGGAAAAAAATAACGGTGGAATCAGTAATTAATTCCATGAACGTGTATGAAGATTTTTTTTTTTTAATGAGAGGGTATGCACTGCTTATTTGCATATATGGAGTGCACGCAGGGCCGGCTCTACTATATGAGCAGACTGTGCACTTGAACAGGGCGCCAATCGAAAGGGGCGCCAAATTCACAAATTCAATATGCCTTTAAGATCAAGACTTTATATTGATTGATACACGTCGTCCACGTATTGTACATATTAAACGAACTGGAACTGATTCAATTATAAGGGTATGTTTTCCCAAAGATCCGCTGCTATCGCCACTCTAGAAATTACATAGAAACTCCGCTAACAACCAAACTCGCCTAATCGTATTCCATTTCATTTGACCGACATATTGACGCAGTTACAACTCGTGAAACCTTCAAAGACACATCTGCAAAATTTTCCGAATTGTATCTACGCGAGAAGAAGAGCGAGAGACGTCTTTCCATCCGTCCGCGTTCAAAAATGCTTCGCATATCTCGTACTTGTGCATCACTGCAAACATGCTCCAAATAATCCACACACTTCATATGTGGGATGGGCGCCCTATGGGCGCTAGTTTCATAGATTGTATGTTTGGCAGAAGTGACGAGTTGAGCATTGCAGAAATTGTGCACATAAGAAATTGTTGTAGAGCGTACACCCCTATATTCTGCAAAAGAGGGGAATAGCTGCTTTGCAGGCTCGTTGTAGGTGAGATGTGCGTATTCACTTGATTGATGGCTCATTCTCGTAGTCTCAGCTCGTAGTAACATGTTTCAATTGTATGAGACTGGGAGATAGAGGAGTTTTGTAGGATGTATAATACTGTATAGTTTGTAGGAAGAAATTTTACCGCGTAAAATTTTCTATGCAATCCATATTAAGCGCAGGATAGACCATAGACCTCGAGAGTGAGATGTTTGTCCGCTGCGATTTTCTCAATGAAAATCAAAATGTATGCTTACGGTCGTGGAATATGTGGCAAATGCAGTGTAATTCCATACGCTACAATCTGAAAATTATTTCATAACTTTTCTCGGCCATTTTATGTATTTTTTTTCCATTTCCCGGTCATTTCATCGTGAAAAATATCTAACGACCGGGGAATCGAAAAATACTTTAAATGGCCGAGAAAATGTATGGGACCATTTTCGGATGTAGCTTATAGAATTTCCCAGCATTTTCTACAAATTTCAGTAAGTAAGCATACATTTTCATTAAGAAAAGCCTCTTTTCCGATTTTAGTGCGGTTAGTTTCATTTTTTTTAGGTAAATTTGTTGTCCCTAATAATCATCTTAATTTGCTATTCTAGCTAGTCCAGCTTTCGATAATTGTATTGATGTTTTATTCGTATAAAAAAAATGATTTTTTCAAAAATCGTCAAATGCCTGTGGCACCTAAAGGGTTGAGAATTGGGGGTACAACTTTTTTTCTGCAAATCACTTGGAGAATCGCAATCCGGTGCGTTTATGCGGCACTTCCCGGACACCCTGTATAGAAGGGCGTCTTTTCAGTATATGAACAGGGCGCCAAAATACCTAGGACCGGCGCTGAGTGCACGCCACTGCAAATCCGTCACTACTAGAACATACGTATAGCTGTTAACTGTTTTTAACATTTTAAAGTCCGTAGAAATCAAAAATGGTAACAACTCGACTAAAAGAAATATTGCGTAAAACGACAACGGATATGATCTAGAAAAAAGCAGGCATCAATTGAAAAATACGAGAGTTTGAGAGTTGCCTTCTTTTAACGATTACCAGTGCTTTCAATAAAGAAACATGATCAGAATGTGAAGCCGTGTGTCGACCGAAGACCTCAACGAATAATCAGACCTTCGCTACGCTTGGTAGTAGGTCCAACGTCCGATGGCAGAAATTTATCGAAGTAGACACTTCAACTAAAAAGGGTTGATGTTAGAGAGTAACAGACCTGAAGTTCATATGGCAAGGATGGAGTTGGTCGTTCATCTTCTACAAGAGTGAGAGTCAGTCGAGCTGTAGCGGTCGTCAACCTACGCAGCCCGTTCCCGCTCTCCATTATTAGATTAGATTATCATTACTACGGACACAACAAATTGATCGAGAAATTTTGTTTTTGTGGAATTACATTTTTCTTTGCACGCACTAGTTACAGTCGAGAACGGATAAGTGGAATCGTCTCCGGCAGCAAGAGAAATTGCACTTATCCGTTTTTTCACTTATCCGTTTTTGGACAGATTGACAAAAAAATTAATTTCAGATTGAAGGATATTACGCGTGCAAAAAGTTTATTAAAGTATGTGTTAGGCTAAGTTGTTCTTAAACATCTAGTAAATTGCTCTCTTCAAAAATGTTCAATATCTCAATTGCTCCCAGCTTCCCTGTTTTCCTTAATTACATAAATTAGTTTCCCTATATACTATAAGTCTATAAGTCTTCCCTATACTGTAGTCTGGCTGGTCGAGCGGTTAGTGCGCGCACCTTCGGTGCACAGGCTCATGAGTTCGAATCTCACCGTGTTCCATTGTGTTTTTCGAACTCACGAGCTTGTGACAGACTATGATCTCACTCAGATGTTAAACGAGTACCCATTTATGGGGATAAATAACACTGCTGAGCGTGATGCTGATCTCATTACCTCATAAAAAAGCAGATAAGATCTTGGAAATAGGATGTCACTAACACATCCTGCGGCCTTAGTCCAATGTTGGATTGTCGCGCCTGTTATTTATTTTTATTTTTATATACTATAAGTGGTAAATTTACACAATGTAATATGTCCTTTTTATCGCATTTTAATTCCAAAGGATAAATACTGGAGAGGCCACATAATTCCAAAAAAAGGACAACTATAGCAGGGAGAACACATATTGCACATAATTTTCAATTTCCGTTGCGAGAGAACAATGTTAAAATTAGGTATCGTAGATACTGGCAGAGCTAGCTAACAGGATTATTAAAAGATTCTTACAAAGAAGGTTAACCAACAATAAAAAAGGACGCCTGTGTACTGAAAGGCAAGGATGGTAGAGATACAATATGTGATTGCATGTTATCAGGATTAATTTCATATAAAAAACAGGATAAAGCGCCGATAAATTCACCCTTGCACAATAAAACCTTTTGACAAAAAAAAATCAGAAAGCCTTGAAATAGACCTCCCAGCGTCCTCAAATGTTGATCACGGCATTGCATTAATGTTAGCCTGAAACAATCGAATCTGCAATCCCTTTTAGCCTGATTATTGTAGTTATCAACATATTCAGTGTCCAATTTTGATCCTTCCGCGTCCGGGTTAATAATAGTTACTCTGCCCATAAGCATATTCATGCAGGTGTTCCTCAAGGCTCATGCCTAAGTTCAACTTTATTTAATATTTATACTTCCGATATTCCCTACGATGAAAGGTGTGAGCTTGCCTTATTTGCTGATCATTTATGCCTTTACACAAAATCAAGCAACCCCGAAGTAATATTAAGTACTCTAGAAAATAAACTAGAGCTCCTCTACCAATATTACTTTCGGTGGAAAATCAAGATTAATTCGGAGAAAACTCAATCGATTTTCTTTACAAGAAAACGAAAAAGTAGTAATCTCCCAAACAACATTGATTTTGACAAATCGCTAATTTACATGACCTACATTGAAAATGTATGCGAAAAAACTACCAAGTGTCTCCGATCGTCGTACTCCTTGATCAATAGTAACTCAAAAATGAGTAAACACAACAAGTCGCTCGTTTACAAATTGGCAATGCAGCCAACAATCTTGTATGGTGCTGCTGTTTGGAGTGGATGCGCAAAATGCCACAGAAGTGCCTTAAAATCACACCTCATAAACCGAGGTACTTTTCTACAAGACTTTTACATCAGATCGCTGGAGTAAATTATATTCAAGATCTTATAGATAGGTTCAGTTTGAATTTCCGCTCTAAGATAGTAAACCATCCACTTTTTCTCAATATTTCAAATCCTGCTCGATGCAAATTATTTTATCACTTAATCTTAGTATGTTAGGCTTACTTTAGGCTAGTTTAGTTAGATTAGATGTACATAAGTAATTATAAGTGTCACAAAAACAAGGTTTTTTAAATTTTTTCCTTGTAAGTCCTTAAAAATAAGCAGTTAATGAAAATTTATCAGTCTACGCTAACAAAATAAACTATAGATGAAAAGACTCACTCACTTGGTCTGTAGCTCTAAATCATAACACAATCAACATTTTATTTATTTATTTATTTTTTATTATTAATGATTTATGAATTAATAAAGTTTATATCTATCTATCTATCAATTTTGACTTTTCCATGAGGTTCAGTAATTTGATTGGAAAAGAAAAATATATCAGTTTTAGTGATTTAGTAAAAAAAATTAATGCAATAAAATTCCGTTTTAATTTTAATTAGCTCCACGAGAATAGAATATTTTACAAATTGTCCAAGATATTTGCATATGAAATGCCATAATGTATTAACGGGCAAAAATAATTAAGTTTAATAGCCAAGCAATGTTGAATGATTCAGAACGTAATTGCAAATGATTCAATGTCAAAATCGAGGCGGAAAGGCCAAAATCTCCTATTAAGTCAATGAATTGGCATCATCAATGATAATCAAAATTTAAAGTGGTCCGCATTCTTAATCTCTTTAGGTGCACAGCACCTTCAGCAAAAAATCGCATCAAATTTGTGAGAACGAAAAATCGCAATCGTATTCTTAAGTGCAAAACGAATAATACATGGAAATTCGTAAGTTGCACTTATCCGTTGTAACTTACTTGTGAGTATGCATCACCTTTCATACATTTTCGTTGCACTTAAGCGAAATTTGCACTTGAGGGGCATATTTTCAAAAGCCGCCATATCCACGACAAAGCAATTTGAGTAAATCAAGAAAAACGGTTTACGGCTATACTACCTAATGTACAATTCAAATGTTTAACTCTACATTTGTTTTATTGCCCGTTTGTTAAATTCACTGAGTTTCAAAAATCTCCCGAGTTAAATAAGGGAGTTATTTTAATTTAAAAATTGGAGTTGGTGGTTTTTGAAAATGAAGTGTAATAATGGCGGACTTTGAAAGTGAGTATTCTGAATATGGCGGATTTTGAAATGAAAAATCTAAATTTTCAGCGTGATAAAAGTTAATATCTGTCGGTTTTCCCAATGAGAGAAGAATCAGAAACAATTAAATTATCTCTCTCTTATATTTTTCGTAGTAAATAGTCAATGGAGGGTTTCCTAAAACTGTGAACAAAAAAATGATATTCAACCAGATTTTTTAATAAACGTAAGCAGTGAAGCTTATGGTTTTTGAAATGACAACGAAATTCATTGGGGCGGAAGTTGGTATTTCTATTTGAAGGCAATTGAATTAAATTATGCCAGCCCCGGTGGTCCATACGGTTCAGCCTTACTCCACCATTACTAGAAAGCTAGAGACCTTTTCAGGTGATGGTTCTAGGAAAATTAAGCTCCCTAAACTAAAAGTCGAAATAATAAATACATGACTGAATCGTCGAGCAATGACTCGAAAGTGAGTTACGGGAACAGTTGAGAAAATATAATAGTATGTATGTACATATGTATATCCCAAATAAAGCAATAACTGCAATATTCACTGAATGTATAGTACGACAAATGTACAGCTCTTCTAGTTAACCAAAACCCAGTGTATACCGAAGCTGCTGATTGTCCAATGAAATCGCCTGAAATATCAAAATAATTTATAGGGAGTGAATCTCCATGGGGAATTTAAATTGTTTGTAGAATGGAGCCTAAATAGCCGGAGAAGAGTAAGCCAAAATACGGCCATCGAACGGCAAAAATCCTACATCGCTCGATTATTGCAGGGTAATTGGGGATGACCCCCAGTCCCCAGATTATGGGAAAAAAATTCTCCACCAATTGGAGGTCCGCAACCTTCAAAAAAGCGGGAAAGGGAGGTATTTTTTCGGTTTTTAGCGATTATTTTAAAAACACCGGAAGATAAAGAAAAGTGGTCTGAAGACGAAAAAACTACATACAATTTCCTTTGCAATGATATATAACACATTAGAATTTTATTGGAAAATTCGGCGCTAGAATAAAAAATGAATGAAAATATTTTCATTTTAGATCTTTTTTAAAAGCTCCATAACTCTCGAAAAAAATGCAAGTTCAGCCCTGAAATTTTGTACAGGTATCCACAATAAGCTCAAGATAATTTTGAGCAAAACATTGAGTCGCCTCAATACCTCAAGGAACCACATTACCCCCTACTTGATTTTGGCAAAAAGGCCCCCGAAATTAGAACAGAAAGCTAAATTTTGGTTTATTGCCAATGGGGGACATCAATATACCACACACCAAAAATCAGCTGAATCGAAAAAAAAACTAAGTGACCCAAGACAACTTTGCTCTACAGTTTATAAAATGAGTAGTGCGAGAGCAAACTCCTGGTGGGTCACTTTGTATGGGTTCGTTAGTTTTAATTCGATTGAGCTGATTTTTGGTGGGTGGAGTGATGATGCCCGCCAATGGCAACAAACCAAAATTTAACTCAACAACAAAGAAAAGGATACGAATCGCTGCAATAAAAATAATAGCTAATTGGTTTTCCAAAAACTTTATTTTTCAGAAAGAAGCTTTAGAAGGTTAAAAGTATTCTTTTTGTGGCTTTTTGGGAAAGGGCAGAGCAAAAATATTGGCTAATAGTAGATTATATGGTCTAGGGCAGTACTTCCCAACCGATGGGGCGCGCCCCCTTAGTGGGTCGTGACGATCGGCAAAGGGGGCTTGGGCTCAAGTCGAGTGTTGATGTGCTCAATTATAGAACAACGGCCATGAGCTATTAAATTCTTTGATTCATAAACAAAATAGAGAGAGAAATAGAGACCGAGGGTGCACTACCTGTTAAACTTAAATGAAATTCAAAGGATGCTTCATAAAATACATGTAGTCACTCCACAGACTTCAATTTTGCTTGTTGACGCACCACTGAGCCAAAAAAATGGCAGGCCACATTTTCAGCGCGCAGAATCCGTCTTATGATCATGCGGCCTCAATTCTTGACCCAAAGTAGTTGGGATGTAGACAGTGGCGTGCACTCCATACATGCAAAAAGGCACTGCCTACCCTAGTCAGATTATTAAAAAAGAAAAATAAGTTTCCCATAAACGTTTCCCAATGTAAAGTTCAACATTCTATTCATCTTGTGTATCACTGTAATGCTACATTCATTTATAAAAAGGCGGCGAATTCTGCACCTCCTCCAAGCTTTCAAGTCGCCAGAACAGGCACAATCGCTTCTGCCTTCAATATACGCATACAATGACACGCAAACCTGTGTACGGATAGACAATTTACATCCTCATGTCAATTGGACTGCAGCATAAACTATATGGAAAAGTAAGCATGCCTTTCGCCCCAAACTCTTTCTCTGTTTTCTCATTATATGCGAGCGCATACAACATTCAATTGTGCGGCGAGTCTCTTATCTATTTTGATTGATTTCCGCAGAGGGGAAATTTTGTAGCAGCAATGAAGTAGAGACAAAACCAACATCAACGATAAATGGTTGAAACTAAAAGAGTGAAGGAGACGAGGATGCGCAGCCGGAGCATTTTCTCCGACTAATTTAGGGCAGCATGGGAATTTGCTTGGTTTTTTTCCTATGTTTCCTATGTTTCTGGCCATTTGCTACATAAAGAGATGTCCACGAAAACACCAGTCGCTCGTACATCTAACACTTATTGCCGGTCCAGGCAACGTATTTTTGTGAATGAACTTCAAACACGTACAGTACAGAGTACAGTAGATGGTTAAATTATCTAAACCTTTGTTTTAAATGCGGAAATACATGGAATGGAATAAATTAGAATCTGTATGTATGTTTTTGGATTGTATCTATCGTATTATAACGCTCTTTTCTGTAGTGTGGTTTGCGTATTATAAAATTAACAAAAATAACATTCGCCAAAGAGGATTCGGAAGTTGCTATTCACTTCTCACAAAAGTCTTCGCACATTTTTTTTAACGTTTTGGACGAAAATAAATCTGCATTTAATTCCGAGTTGAAAAGATTTCGTAATAATGAAAATTGAATAGAAGGTCTTAATGACAAATTTTTCATGGGAGATTAAGTGTAAGAGCCAATGATCAAAAAATATCCTACATGGTGGTTTCGAGGAAAGTTTATGAATAAGGGCCGATTCTTATTTTTGGCAATAAAATAAATATTTTTTCGACATTAAACAAAAGAGCTCCCAGTTTCTCGTATAAAAAATAAACAATTCTCAGAAACTTTTAGGAAAAAATGTCCTAGACCAAAATCAAAAACACAAAATAGATTACAAAGACTCAACAATGCATGTTGTATTAACACGTGTCTAACATTCAACGTCAACTTTCATGATATTCATTGTTCAACGTTGAACAAAACTTTTTTTCTCTCCACATAGGAATGCATTTCCGGACGCGAGAAATCAAATTGGATCCTGGCACCAACTAACACTCACGCTCTTAGGTCTTGGTGTTAATTACCAATGTTTTCACCCTTATATGTACAAAAGTTCTAATTCTAAATTTGGTTTACTATAGTCTCGTCGCTTCCTTTGTGTTTTTCATTCCTTTTTTCCTTTCCTTTTTATTTTAAGTTTGAAAACAGCCTTGCATATCAAACCTGCAGCAGGTGGTGGGGGTGTTGTAGTTTGCAACGAGTGCACTTTTCAGACCAAAAACAGAAAAAAGAAACACCAAAACAGGCCGAAGTAAAACAATATGCAAATACGAGAAGAATGCAAAAATACATTAATGTTAGGAGTACATGCTAAAGGTTTTTAGATAAATGTCTAAGGTTCCATGATAGTGATATGTATCAGTGATTTTTATTACGGCCACGATTGTTGTTATGTTAAAGCACTGGATTAACTTATGTGTAGAGAAACTGAAAAACTATGTTAAAAAAATATATACGAATTTGATAAATGCTTCGATTTGATAGGTGGCGTTGGCTCCGATCCGATTGACAGAAGTGCCCCTATCAATTGTCTGTGACCCAAAAAGAGTTTTCATCTTCAAAGACAAGGATAAGGAACATACAAAAATCATCATCATCGGATGAATCTCCTTGTTCCTATTTCACAGTAAAAAAAAATCGATTTTGTTCTAAAGCTTCCATAAATGTGCACTTGCATTCTATCGCTAATCGTCTAATTAAAAATGCAACGCATACACTAGTCCTTGCAAAAGAAAATGTACAAGACAGTGAAAAATCTCTGATTGCAAACAAGTAAAACAGCAAACCTTTGCATCCTTTTCGTATTTTTAGAGAAAAATTGATTAGATCTACAACAACCGTTGGGCTAAAATACACAAAAATAAAAACAATCTGTTGACACAAGATATTCCGTATAATCAGTGCAAGAAAAGCTCCTTTAAGATGTATGCTGCCGATGAACATCATAGTACAACTTCTTTGGTTTTTTTTTGTATCGCCGAAAAAGAAAAAAATAAATACGAACTGGGTCCACATGAATGTTGATCCGAGCTTAGAGGTGCATAAACCAACATCCGACCATAGTCCGGTCGTTGTCGACTGCGAGAATTCCCGGGTGTTTTCCTTGATAAATTCTTGAATAAACACTTTCAATATACGAAATCAACTAAGACGGAAAGAAGTAGAACACAGCAAAAGAAGATCCTAAATAAACAGCTAAAGTGCTTTCAGACAGATATACTTGGGAATAAAGGTGTCGAAAAGCTTCTTCTTCCTCACAGGTCTGGTGTTAGCTTCATTGAGACTGGACATTGGAATTGGTTTGGTAATCGTGCAAGAGGTGTGTTTGTGGTATTTGTTTTCACGAGATAAATTAGCAAGGAGTTGAAAAGGTGTTTCCACCGGGAAAGTACCTGGACGAAAGCGTGTTTGTTTGGCTTCATCGATAGTTTAACGTGATACGTCAGCAGAAAGCAACAAATTGAAATTGTTATGTGTCGAGAGACAATAGCAGTCAGCGGTTTGGGTCTATTGACTAAAGAACATTTTGCTGAAGCTAAAAAAAACACCCTTTCCCCATTGCCTGATACATTGACAGTGCATGGCATTGTAATATAAAGGGGATGGATGGATATGGCGCTGAGATAGGTTGGGCTGGTTGCGCCCGATATTGCAGCCTGCTGGCCTATTGTATTTCCCATCTAAGCGAGAAAATTTCAGGTTATGAGCTCTGTCCTACGTAAAAGGCTAAGAAGAAAGTTAACCAGGTTTACTTTGGGTGCACCCATACTGGTAGTTTGAGCCCCAAAGAAGTTTTGTCTCCAGCTCATAAGAGCGGGACATTCGAAAATAACGTGCGAGGCTGATTCCTCATCTTCGTTACACAGGTGGCATAGTGGGTCTTATGTGTAGATCCCTATTGTATGCAGATGTTTCCGTAGGGTGCATTGACCGGTTATAAAGCCTGTCACTGCCCTGAGCTTCGTTTTACTAAGACTGAGGGCTTCGGTGCAGCTGGTATGCCAGTTAGATTCCAGCATGCGCTTGCTATGCCTGAGCCCTTCAGCGAGTCTCCATCGGTCTTGGAATTTATCCTCGGTCCATCGTCTAGCAACGGTTCTGGCAGTAGATTTACTGATCCCGATTGCAGGTTCAGGACCAGTTAAGGGTAGTTCGGAACCCTCTCTTGCAAGGGCATCCGCTTTCTCATTTCCTTCGATCCCCTTATGTCCTTTCACCCATTTCAGAGTTACTTTGTTTCGGATTGCTAGGTTTTTGAGATTTTGTTGGCATTCCCAAACCAATTTAGAGGTTGTTTTGGGATTTGCAATTGCTTTTATAGCAGCTTGACTGTCGGAGAGAATATATATGGTCCTATTGGTATATCTCTTTCGAGTACTCTCCCCTGCTGCAAGGTTTATGGCTATAAGTTCTGCCTGGAAGACAGTTGTATATTGACCTAGGGGTTTGGAGATACTATAGTTGTTGGTTTTAGTATAGACTCCTGCCCCTGTTCCTTCGTCTGTCTTCGACCCATCAGTGTACTACACAACGTGATTTGATAGATGGTTGTAGTTTCATTTACTCCAGTCTTCCCTAACCGTTGAGGTTTGGATGCTGGAGTCGAAGGTGTACATGGCCGGGGTATAGTCGCTGCCCATATCTAGGATTGGGTTTGCAATGATTTCTGTGATCGTACAGTGTCCTACCCTTTGTGGTGTCCACATGTTCGATGATTGGAGTCTGTACGCTGCGAGTCTAGCCTCTTCTGTGATTTTGAGGTCCAGTTAAAGTTGGTGCACTGCGCATGGTTATGCTTGCGCAGGCCAGTCTCTGTACTGATCCCAACTTCGCTGCTGCTGTTTTTTGCTTGATTTTAGTCCACCAGACTATGGAGCCATAGGTCAGACGGGGTTTGACCACAGCTTCTTATATCCAGTGTATCATTCGTTGTTTTAACCCCCACGTTTTCCCTATTGCTCTTTTAGTTGCATATAGGGTCTGTTTGGCTTTTGCAATTGTGTTTTGCAGCTGCTTGTTCCACGTGAGTTTGTTATCAAGGGTGACTCCCAGATATTTTACCTCCGTGGTAAACTGCAGTTGTTGGTTGAATAATGTTGGAGCATTGAGCCCTTCCAAGTTGTATTTGCGACTGAAGGTTATTAGTGCTGTTTTGGTGGGATTGACCGATAGGCCTACCCTCCTACACCAATCCTCCACTTGGGTTAGAGCTTGTTGCATGAGTTTAGAAATAACTCCTGGATATTTTCCCCTTATAAGGATGCTGATGTCATCGGCATATCCGCGGGCCACATGCGGCCCACCTCGCAGTTCTGTGCGGCCCGCGGGCATGTCGAAGCAGCACAATGTGTATCAACACAAAAATTGTGAAATTGGTAAGGTAAACAAATTTAGCCAATGAACTCAGGTCTACAGTGGCTTATGCAAGATTATTTTAGGATTTTTTCCTCCAAATACTGTTTATTTGATTTTATAAGACAGCTGTTCTTTTTTTGCACAGGACAATACTAAGTCTCTTCATGAATCTGTTCTGGTTGGGTTTACCGAACATGAATCGAGATTTATTTGCCAAAAAATGGCAAAGCTTTAAAAACTACGGAAATCTTGGAATTGGTGACTAAATCAACTGGACGTGAAATTCTAACATAATAATTACAGCCCAAGTGTCTGATTTTTTTACCTATACTTATCAAGCTGTATTGGTGCATGAGTTTGTTTAAAACAAAAACAACCTTTTGTCTGTTTTAGCCGCCTTTCTGCTGAAATTAATTTAGTCTATTTTGCCTCCCAATGTTATTTTGGGCGACCTGGATGACTGGTGCTAAACATTTTTTATCATCTGTCCAAAATTTGGCACAAATCATGTAATTAACAAAAAGTGGTTACTTGAAGATCAATCATATTTTCACGTTTTCGCTTCTTGTCTTAATTTTTTAATATTCTTGAAGTACATTTTCGAATGGAGGAAGTTCTCACGGATAACGCCGAAGACGCTATAGTGATCCAGACTCTCTGCCATATTTAAACAAAAAAAATCTGTAATCAACTTTCGTAATACGATCACATAAAAGTTTTTGAAATTTTCCTCCTGTGGCCCACCTAAACCTGAGGAGAGTCTTATTTGGCCCGCGTCAGGTTTTGAGTTTGACACCCTTGTCCTAGGGTATAGAAGCCAGTATTATTTAGCTGGACCAGTAGGCTGTCCACTACAAAGTTCCACAGGAGGAGTGAAAGTATACCCCCTGTGGGCAACCTTTGAGGACAGCTGTATACATCGTTTCACCGAATAATGTTGGTTTGGGTGCAACGGGAAAAGCGACAGTCACCTTTCCCTAATATGTTTATCGACGAGTTTTTCCAATGACTTAAGTAGGAAGGAGGTTAGACTTATTGGTCTATACGATTTCGCTAGGGTTTGGTCACGCCCCGGCTTTGCCAGAAATGCTACGTTTATCTGCTTTCAAGTGATTGGGATGTATCCTAAGGCTATGCTGGCTCTGAATAGTCTTAGTAAAAGCGGAGCCAGGGTCGTAAGACCCTGCTGAAGCAGGGCTGGGTATACACCGTCTGGTCCTGGTGATTTGTACGGTTCGAAAGAGTTGATCGCCCATTCCACCCTATTATAGGTTACTATTTGGTTCGCAATCCGCCAGTCGTCTTTGTTAGTCCTGAGAAAAAGGGAGTTGTCATCCAACTGGTCTGTGCGCTCCGATGTGATCGTTGATCCAGGAAAGTGAGACCCTAGAAGGACAGAGTCTCCTTACCTGTTTTTGTTTGGTTTCCATCAGAGTATTTAAATGTTCCGATGGGGTTTGTTGGATCCTTGGCTAGAATCTTCTGGAGTCTCGCTCCTTCATGCAAGTTTTCTATTTCTTCGCAGAACTTCCTCCAGGATTCCCTATTGGCTTTCCTAATTTCTTTGCTATACTGGGTTAGGGTGCAGCGGTATGTGTCCCAATCCCCAGTTCTTTTGGCTACGTTGAAAAGCTTACGTGTCTTCTTACGCAGGATGTTCAGGTTCGAGTTCCACCATTTGCATTTCGTATTGGTGTGTCGTCTCAAAAGTGGGCTCAGTACCCTTATTTAGAACTTCAAGGTTTTCTTTGATTACGAAATCATAAAGATACTCACCCCTTTTGTTCGTATCGGAACTTCCCCACTCTGTGTGGTGAGCGTTTGCGTCCGCTCCGATGATGAGCTGCGGTGTATGTGTTCCGCTGCTAGTTTACAGTTCTTCCAGCTTTTACGGTGCTGGAGGCGTCTGTGAATCGTATGGGAAGTATGCGGCAGCTAGGATGAGCTCCCGATTACTACTCCCATTTATCTTCACCGCTACTAGGTCCCTGGAAATATGGTTGTATAGTGGCAGTATGTTAATGTTAGGCTTAGTATAGATGCAGGTCCTGGCGTTGCCAGAAGCTATATCGTATATTAACTTACCTCCGGTGGTTCCTAAGCCGGCTACTTTGCCCTTATACAGCCAAGGTTCTTGGATAAGGATTATATCCAGACCCTCGACTGCGATGAGGCGGCTTAGTGCTGTGGTTGCATATAAAGGGGAGAATATTTTATTTTATATTTATTTAAAGAAATTTAATCACAAAATATATTTTGAATGATATTTTTTGG
This sequence comes from Microchrysa polita, assembly GCA_949715475.1. Taxonomy (NCBI): domain Eukaryota; kingdom Metazoa; phylum Arthropoda; class Insecta; order Diptera; family Stratiomyidae; genus Microchrysa; species Microchrysa polita. Next base: position 16,098,456 of record OX454419.1, read on the forward strand.
CAACCGATGCAATTTCTGTACGTACGATACGATGGAATCAAATGATATAAAACAGACGAAATTTTCTACAGCTTGGAAATGCGTAAAAACCTGAAAAGATGTAACGGAATGTACAATAGAAATTTGAATGAACTCCAAAGAGCGTTTTGTTGAAATGATGCCAAATGATGATTTTTGGTTATTATTGGTAAACTCAATATGGAGAGTTTGTTCAAAATTCAAAACTGAAAATTCAAAATTCAAAATTCAAAATTCAAAATTCAAAATTCAAAATTCAAAATTCAAAATTCAAAATTCAAAATTCAAAATTCAAAATTCAAAATTCAAAATTCAAAATTCAAAATTCAAAATTCAAAATTCAAAATTCAAAATTCAAAATTCAAAATTCAAAATTCAAAATTCAAAATTCAAAATTCAAAATTCAAAATTCAAAATTCAAAATTCAAAATTCAAAATTCAAAATTCAAAATTCAAAATTCAAAATTCAAAATTCAAAATTCAAAATTCAAAATTCAAAATTCAAAATTCAAAATTCAAAATTCAAAATTCAAAATTCAAAATTCAAAATTCAAAATTCAAAATTCAAAATTCAAAATTCAAAATTCAAAATTCAAAATTCAAAATTCAAAATTCAAAATTCAAAATTCAAAATTCAAAATTCAAAATTCAAAATTCAAAATTCAAAATTCAAAATTCAAAATTCAAAATTCAAAATTCAAAATTCAAAATTCAAAATTCAAAATTCAAAATTCAAAATTCAAAATTCAAAATTCAAAATTCAAAATTCAAAATTCAAAATTCAAAATTCAAAATTCAAAATTCAAAATTCAAAATTCAAAATTCAAAATTCAAAATTCAAAATTCAAAATTCAAAATTCAAAATTCAAAATTCAAAATTCAAAATTCAAAATTCAAAATTCAAAATTCAAAATTCAAAATTCAAAATTCAAAATTCAAAATTCAAAATTCAAAATTCAAAATTCAAAATTCAAAATTCAAAATTCAAAATTCAAAATTCAAAATTCAAAATTCAAAATTCAAAATTCAAAATTCAAAATTCAAAATTCAAAATTCAAAATTCAAAATTCAAAATTCAAAATTCAAAATTCAAAATTCAAAATTCAAAATTCAAAATTCAAAATTCAAAATTCAAAATTCAAAATTCAAAATTCAAAATTCAAAATTCAAAATTCAAAATTCAAAATTCAAAATTCAAAATTCAAAATTCAAAATTCAAAATTCAAAATTCAAAATTCAAAATTCAAAATTCAAAATTCAAAATTCAAAATTCAAAATTCAAAATTCAAAATTCAAAATTCAAAATTCAAAATTCAAAATTCAAAATTCAAAATTCTAAATTCTAAATTCTAAATTCTAAATTCTAAATTCAAAATTCAAAATTCAAAATTCAAAATTCAAAATTCAAAATTCAAAATTCAAAATTCAAAATTCAAAATTCAAAATTCAAAATTCAAAATTCAAAATTCAAAATTCAAAATTCAAAATTCAAAATTCAAAATGCAAAATGCAAAATTCAAAATGCAAAATTCAAAATTCAAAAGTCAAAATTCAAAATTCAAAGTTCAATGTTCAATGTTCAATGTTCAATGTTCAATGTTCAATGTTCGAAGTTCAAAAATCAAAATTCAAAATTAGACTTCAAAATTCAAATGAATATCTAATTCAGTGCGATTGTAGTACATGCGTATTCCAATATCCATACTCTTCCACTGAACGTTGTAATTCCTATATAAGTATCAAACAACTCGAAATCTTTTAATTCAATTTTCCCAGTTACACTTCTATTTGAACATCCTAAAAATAGCAATTGTAGTATGTACAACGCAGCGTAGTAGTAAGTTAAACAAACTTTCGGAAAAACTTGTATACTGTCTATTTGACTACGCGAAACACTAAGTGCAAACAACACAAGTTCTGATTTTTAAAAAGGATCCCAACTCCCCGCACTTCAAATCCGAACTCAACGCAACTCTGGAAAAATTCCAGGGCAATTAAAACACCCCAAAAATCGTGTCTTCCGTCTTGACTGGACCATCACCATATCGTCGTCTTCGTCGTCTCGCTCCGATTAAATCATTGTATGTACAAACCGTATACAAACGTAATAACATGACCGAAGATTTTGGGTCGAACAGGCAGCGACATCAGCTTCTATGATTCCAAAATAGCACGCGGGAGGACACAGTAGACAGAGTCAGAATTCTTGCAATGGTTGTCCAACAACGTCCGGGAACGTCTCCATACAAACCAAGACATTTTGCTAACAACCATAAGCAACAACGAAAGCCACTTGAAAAGTGCTCGAACTCACAATTTGGAAGTTGAAAGGAAGCCCGGGTCGTATGTCCATCGCTCGCGGGCACACCAAGAAGGAAGCCATGGTAAGCAAGCCTTCGGACGATAGAACGAAGACGGCCACGGTCAGAGAAAACTTGCAGATCCACCAAGAACGTGCTACGAATAACAAACAATTATTCAATTAAATTCGAATAAAAAAAAAGACGAGCAGGAGTTCTCCATATACATAGAAAGGAATCGCGACGAGTAGAAAGAAATGTGAATCGAAGAGGCGGAAGATTCGAACGTGTATCCTTGCTTGAAGAGGATACAAACGAAAGAACACAACTAAATGAATGATTTTTAGTATTTTTTTCCTTGTGCTTCTCAGAAGACGTATTTCGAAAAAGTGCTCATTTTTGGGCTTTCCATTTGGCCTCTTTTCAGATTCATTTCACGAATATGCAACGCTTGCCGGTCACTAGTTAGTGTGTGGCGCGTGACGGTAACGATGCGAATTGCCCGTGGTTAGGAGGCGAACACTGCCTCATCTAGGTTTTTGCAGAATTAAAATTCGAATTGCAATAAATTGGTGAAAAAGGAAAGCAAAATATTGCCAAATAGCTGAATGATTTTTAATTTCGCTGAGCCATGAACATTTTGCGATATTTCAAGGTATAATTGCAAAATTGAATTTGTTTATGCAATTATTAATTTTTTTTTTATTTTGCCCCAATCATCTCTTGGTAGTTTTCTGCATTCTTTCACAACAAAAGCAAAATCCAACCAAAAATCGTTAACCTTAACAAAAACCACCGTCAACCAAAATTACCCTAATATAGGTACCTCACTCCCCGTCCTTCACAAAAGGTGTTATTCAAATAGATTTAAACTAAACGATGATTTCATATGTTCAGACACGAAACGCGAGGAGCTCCTAAATGGCTTGCAACACTATATGCAACTTTGACGAAAAAGGTACCGAAAACTTTTCACAATCATTATAATTCTGTTGTATGCTTTTTCCTCGCATTTTCCACACTGATAGCAGGAAAAATTGTTTTCATAGAAAAACTAAAACTGGGAAAATTTTAAGGGTTTCTTAGCGTGCTTGCACTGTTGCAATAAAATTCAAGGAATTCCGTCGCTTGCTAGACCGCGAGACCTTCCAGAGTGAACCATCCATATAGTTCATCACCTCACCATCAGTATCAACTTATTCCTCACTTCTCTGTTTAGCCTGATATTCGAAATCAACAATTTCCCCCCGACACGATGAACTAGGAATAACGCCACTCGGCAAATATAAGGATAATTCACTACTTAGTATCAATTCGGATCTGAAATATTTAATGTGGATTTTCAACGTTCTGCTCCGTCACCGAGCGCGCGCCGCTGTAATGAAAGAGGTGCGGCAGTGGGTGGGTGTAAAAAAGAACCTCCAAAATCTAAAACCTGGCGAAGTTTTTCACGAAAGATCGGAGAAAGTCGTCGTCTCTATGCTAAAAGGTCTCATCAACAACGTCCTAGTCTAGAGTATAGTTTAGTCCACTGTATGGACTATGTGCATAAAAGGTATTGAACCGTAAAAATTAAGGCCGGACGACGAGGACAAGAAGGGTTCCCTTTACTGAACAGAAAAGTTTTTCGGTTAATTGCAAGCGACTTCCGTGCCGGGCAATCGTCTTTTCGGGATAATTAAATGTAATTATTACAAAACGTAAAGGGAAAACTACAAGAAGAAAGTTTTTATGCTTTGACTCTCTCTCTGACGTTTAGGAAAATATTTTTGTTAGTTTGTTATGGAATTCGAATGTTTTTTCTGTTGTTCTTTTGAAGTTTTAAATCTGTTTATAGTACAGTAATCGGGTATATTTTACTTAAAAAAAATACGTAATGGCTGAAATTTGGTGGAGATGTTAAGCAACGTGCCTTAAGTCTAAATCTGAGTTTTCGTATTTGTGGGAGTGGGGGAAGTTATAGTAATTTGCCTACTTATAGGGGAATTTCGCGTTTTTCCTTAATATCATTCTTACTAGTGTTCCTACAGTAAAGTGATGTGTGGAAGTTTTGTTTATAATCGAATTGTCTATTCAACGGTACCTAAGTTTGTACAGTAGGCCAAATAGTTCCGTTATAATGACCGATTAAAGGGCAAAATAGCACTAATAATGAGAATATTTGGCTTAAGTAAAACACGTAATGGCTGAAATTTTTTGGAGATGTTAAGCAGCATGTCCTAAGTCTAAATCTGAGTTTTCGTATTGGTGGGAGTGGGGGAAGTTATAGTAATTTGCCTATTTATAGGGGCATTTTTCGTTTTTCCTTAATATCATTCTTACTGGTGTTCCTACAGTAAAGTGATGTGTAGAAGTTTTCTTTCTAATCGAATTGTCTATTCAACGGTACCTAAGCCAATATCGTGGGTCGAGTAGACCCGTTGTAGTTACCGGTCAAGGGTCAAAACAGTTCAATAAATGGCTATTTTCTTTTTAAAAAACGTAATTTATGTAGCAAGAGACGAATCTTTTGTCTAAAGCTGAGTTTTCGTATTAGTTGGGATGGAGGAAGTTGGTGTAAATTGCTTATTTAAATGTGTATTTAGTGATTGCTAAAAACTTCGCTATGTCAAGTTGTATAAATGTGTGTTCTTGCTGATTGAATTATTATCTCTTTAACGAGATCAAAATCAAGCTAGGTCAATTAGGGTTCCAAAAAATAAAAAAATAAAGAATTTCTTTACATAGTCGCTGGAGTTTTATTGATGTAACAAAAATATATGACTACCTCAATTTTGGTTTCTAAGATTGATTTTCTTCCTCTCTTTCGGACTCATTATTGCTTGCGCTACAATTGTGACCAGCTTCGTATCCTTCTGGATTCGATGGAAAAAGCCCATCGTTATGGAGGAAGTCGTCGTTTTCGCTAAGAGTAGAAAAGTCAGGTATGTTGCTACACGCGTTTCCACAACAAACCATACAAATTGGAGAGCACTTTAATCCTGCTTTCCTACACCCACATGCTTTTCCACAACCAGTTTTACAAGCACACGAAATAACTTTCAATAAATTTGGCGGGGCTGGTTCTTTTTCGCCGGTACATATTTGAAGTTTTTGTCCAACCCCAGCCTTCAGGGTCCATGTAATTACGAAGCCATTCTCGAACCTGATGATACACTCTGAACGCATGTAGGCGGGCGGCATCTTCAGTAGGCGGTAGTGAGGCCAAACTGAAATTATTTTTTTTTCGAGAACTCAAGGAAACGTCTAAAGCGCAGATAATTAAGGCTTTCATTTTCTTTTTTCCCACCATACAGTTTATAAAAAAACGATTGCCCAATAGAGGCTATTTCGTTCACACGTTCATTTTGAAACCGTTGAATCGAGTGAATTGTATCACACCCAGAAAAAGCATGTAAGAATAAAATCTTTTCTTTAATTTGTTCTCCATAGCAGAAGCTCGAAGTCGAAAATAATTTTGTTGGAGTGCGACCTGAGCTTGGTTTTTCAAAAAACACGTTTTTATATCTTTTACCTAGTGCCGTTAATAAAACAAGGATATCAATATCGGAGGCCAAAATTTTCACAAAATCGTAGGAACTAGCCTTATTTAATGCTTCTCGGACGATATCAGAATCAGCGTCTCCTGGAGCTTGGACTACACTAATGCCCGCCTCATTAAAATAATTTTTCAAAAACTGGATAAGTCGATGCTTATTATTTTCATTTGTGAGAAATTGAGCCTGCGAAACATTCGCCGTACAACTACCAGAAAATATAATCTCTGGAGACCATTTTTTTTGCTTTATGCGCATCCCTTAATGACTCCACCGAATTTCAGTCATTACATGTTTTATTTAAGCAAAATATGCCCATTATTGGTACTATTTTCACCTTTAACTGGTCATTATAACGGAACTACTTGACCGATGAAATTCTTGTAGGTACCGTTCGATAGATAGTTTGATTAGAAACAAAACTCCTATACATCACTTTACTGTAGGGTCAACAGTAAGAATGATATTAACAAAAAATACAAAATTCGCCTATAAATAGGCAATATACTCCAACTTCCCCCACCCCCACGAATACGAAAACTCAGTTTTAGATAAAAGACATATCCCCTAACATCTCCAGCAAATTTCAGCCATTACGTATTTTTTTTAAGTAAACGGCCGTTTTGTGTCTTTAAATACTGTACTATTATAGAAATTTTTACATGCCATTTTAAAATTGCATTTTATTTGAGGGTCAGCCTTTACAGTGCGAATATTTAGTGGGTTCCGGCTATCCTCTATTCGTTACTTGCAAAGCGAGAATATTCGTACAGGAGAATAATTTATTGCCGCGATACGTATTTAAGAAACCTTGTTCAGTTCCTCACCTGCCTGGGGACGAAATCGATTAGCTTTTTTAGTGCCAAAACTACCCAAAACCCTTATTGATTTCGTCCCCTGTAGTGAACGAGCTACCCGTTTTTGCCTCACTTAACCACGTATACAATGGTCCAACCTCTCCCCAATCGGAAACTATATGTCTCAAAAACACCAACTGGCTCTATTTCCGACAAGTACTAAATGAGCTCACCTCACTTAACCAACTAGATGCCACATCAATCAACCACCCCAATCAAATTGATGATATGATTAACTCGCTTAACAGCAATATTTGGACTGCAATAGGTCAATCAACACCAGCTAACTATTCTGTAAGAACACCTCCATCTCAAATAAGCCATGAAACTAAACAACTAATACAACGCAGAAATACCCTGAGAAGGCAATGGTAACGCACTCGTGACACAAACATAAAAGCTCTCCTAAATCGCCTATCGCAAGAAATAGGGCGAAACATTAGCCTTGACAGAAATTTCAAATGGAATAAGACTCTAGAAATCCTACCCAAAGGTTCTTAAAATGTGTGGAAGGTCAAAAGAGCGTTATCCCTCAAGAAAAGCCGATATTTGGCACCTATGAAGAATAGCAACGGAGACCTTATCTATCAAGACGTCGAAAAGGCGCAGCTCCTGGCGGATTCCTTTCTTGCCACACATGACCTTACTAGTCACATGGGTAATTTTATCCATGAGGACCTAGTGAATAGAACCTTACAACAGCTTCCTACAGAATTTGTCACTCCAGCAAACTGCATGTGCAAGCCTAAGGAAATAACGGGAATTCTTAAAAAGTTGAAAAATCGTAAGTCACCCGGTTTTGATAAACTTCCAAATATTGTCCTCAAGAAATTACCGAAAAAACCCATTGTTTTCCTAAATTTCATTTTCAATTCTTGTCTGAAATTGGGCTATTTTCCCACTAAATGGAAACAAGCCGTAGCCATTCCAATCCTCAAACATGGGAAAGAGGCAAACTCCCCTAACAGTTATCGCCCTATCAGTTTATTGCCATCATTAAGCAAAATTTTTGAAAAAGTTCTACTGACTCGAATTAGAGACTTCATAAACGCAAATTCAGTCATTCCCTACATACAGTTTGGCTTCAAAGAAGGTTTCTCAACAATTCACCAACTCCACAGAGTGACGCAATATATCAAGGACTCCTTTTCTGGAAAATACTCCGTAGGGATGGTAATCCTCGATATTGAAAAGGCTTTTGACACTACGTGGCATAAGGGGCTTCTATATAAACTGGTCAAGCACTCCTTTCCAGTTTACCTCATACAAATTATCAAATCTTTTTTAAGCGAAAGGACCTTTTGTGTTAGGGTAGGCCAAAGTCTGTCAACATTCCAAGATATACCGGCAGGTGTTCCACAGGGCGCTTGCTTAAGTCCCACACTTTTCAATATCTTCATTTCGGATATCCCCCATGACAATCGCTGCGAACTCGCTCTTTTTGCAGATGACCTTTGCATCTATACCAAATCTACAGATCCCGCGGTAGTAATAGACATATTAGAATCAAAACTCGAACAGTTATACCAATACTACCATAGATGGAAAATTAAATTAAATTTCTCCAAAACAAAATCAATTTTCTTTACCAAGAAAAGAAAAAGAGAATACTTGCCAGACCGATGCCTAAACTTTCTAGGCCAAGATATCCCCTGGGCAGTTAACATAAAATATCTTGGTGTAACATTAGATAAAACTCTCACCTATAAAGATCATACAGAAAAAATTCGCCTGAAAGTATCAAACTATATACGAACTCTATATCCCTTCATAAATAGAAATTCTAAAATGAGTGTCTTTAATAAATTGTTATTATACAAAACGGTTATACAACAAACCATAGCCTATGGAGCCGCTGTATGGGGAAAATGCGCACAATGCCACAAAAATCGTCTTCAAGTAGCGCAAAATAACTGCCTGAAAATTATTTTAAATAAACGCTGGTATTACTCCACAAATCGCTTACATCAAATTACTGGAATTACTTTTATAACGGACCTAATAAACAAAATACATTCAAATTTCCTACATTCCATGAATTTATAATTTTTCCTAAAATGAATTCCTGCATAAAGCAAATCTAAAATCAGCTAGTCGCCCAAGTTAAATTTTAAGTTAGTATATAAGTTAGTATAGTTCTCGTTTTTAAGTAAAATCACAAAACAAGGTTTTTTGTAAATTTTTCCTTGAACTTAATTACTACAATATAATATAAATATTTTTCTCAGCCATGCTTAAGAATAACTCAAAGCTGGAAAGACTTACTAGTCTGTATCTCTTAAAATTGCATTGTAACACACAAATTATTAACAAATAAAGCTATATATCTATCTAAATACTGTACTATTAAGGAATTTACATAGCTGAATGGATATTGAATTCTGAAGGTGCTATGTTTGGGGTGGACGCTATTGACACTCGCAGTAGCATTTTAAATTGTTTCATATAATTTAGTAGCGAACGTTTTTCTTGGTTTGAAACCGATTTTCTTAATTTACTCGTTAGTAACTAGCATTCCATCCATTCCTTGCATTCCATTCGGTTAGCATTCCATGCCTGTATTAAACGCGTTTTAGGTTGTAAGATGGACAGTGGACCATTGAACACAGCGTTTTCGTATATTATACAGGGTATCCGGAAACTGCCGCATAATCGCACCGGATTGTGATTCTTCATGTGATTTTCAGCAAGAAAAGTTGTACGAAACATACCGCCTTAGCTTAACCCTTTAGTTGCCACCGGCAACTAACGTTAGAAATAACGAAGCTAGAATAAAATGATGTAAGAAAGAAATTATCGTTAGACTATGCGCCAATTTTTAAAAGAATCGTACTAGCACCTCACCTTGACAGAAGTTGGAGAACATTTTTGTTATTTGTTTTTGGGTCAAATCACAAAAATTTGACTTTGAAGTTCTGTAAAAACCAAACCTCTTATCCGATTTTAGTGCTGTTAGTTTTATTTTTTAGGTAAATTTGTTGGCTGTAATAATCATCTTATTTTGTTATTCTAGTCTTTGAGGTATTGAAGTTTTAATCGTACAAGAAAATGATTTTTTTCAAAAATCTACAAATGCCTGTGGCAGCTAATTGGTTAAGCTAAGGGGGTATGTTCCGTACAACTTTTTTGCTAGAAATCACATGAAGAATCACAATCCTGTGCGTTTAGGCGGCAGTTTCCGGACACCCTGTATATATTATAATAACAATACTCGTAAATTATAGTCTTCTGAATGTAGAGATTATAGCGTCAAAACTCAAGTTTTAAGTATCACCATAAAACAAATTGTATTTAATTGAATGAATGAATCTTAAGATATCTGCACCGTCAAAAAAATTTCCCGCGACCCTCCTTCCCTTCTAAAAAACACAAGTTTTAAGCATCACAATGAAACAGATTGTACCCACCTGTATGCTGCAAGGGTTACCTAAGATATATGCACTTTTACAAGATTTGCCGCGCCCCTCTACACCCTCAAAAACTACCCCTAAGGTGTCATAAGTGACTCCTGCGGCGAATTCCTGTAGGTAAAGGGGCCGCTGAGTTTATCTCCAGCGCACTTAGACCAGATTTGGTCCGTTGTGATACCTCTGTAGAATTCGAATCTATTAAGCTGAGAACCACCCCGTGCTAACAATGAATTTGTTGAGCAGTATTGGGCTCACATCACCAAGATCGTCCGTATCATAAAAATACCTGGAACCAAGATAACGGCTTCGTTTCTCGGCCAAAGCAGGACATTGTCAAAGTAAGTGGTGTACGCTCTCTTCCTCCTTTTCGTCATCACGCAGCTTCTACAGAAGTCATTGTGGGGAATTCGGAGCCTTCTAGCAAGATTTCCAATAGGGCAATGCCCCGTTATAACCCCCACTACATTATGAATATGCTTTCTGTCCAAAGACAGTAATATGGTTGATCGACCAAAATCTAGCTTTGGCCATATCATCCTCGTCGTATTGCAAGTACAACCATAGGTCCATCTTGCATTGGCCCTGCGTTCAACAGCGGTTTTTATTACCATTGCACAAGCAGCAGATGGCGTTTCGTTGTGAGGATCGCCTTCAGCGGCACTAGCTGACGCATGTCGTGCCAAGTCGTCTGCGCGTCAGTTCCTTAGAGTATATTCCGATACCTACTCCTGCGTCCGTCTTCGAACCATCAGTATAAATTGCAATGGTTGCACTAGGGAGGGATATGCTATTATCCCACGCTTCCCTTGACGGGATCAGGCTACAATGGTTTCTTCCAAATAGGTATTTGGGAACAGTGTAGTCAGTTGCTGGGGGCAGGTTGAAGTTGCGAAGAATCGTTGAGTGCCCATAGTCCAGCGCTCGCCACAGGTCAGTTTCACGTAGACGCCACGCCGTGTTTGCCGCCATCCGTTGACCCAAGACGGTCCAGTGGTAGCAGTTATACTAGGTGGCGGTGCTTAGTGCCGTCCACCAAATGCTAACTCCATAAAGTAGAATAGGCCGCACAATAGCTGTGTACATCCAATACACAACTTTTGGTTGCAGGCCCCATATTTTCCCGATTGCTTTCTTCCATGAGTAAAGTGTCACAGTAGCTTTGTTCACCCTTTCTTCAATGTTGGGTTTCCATTTTAGTTTCTTGTCTAAAATCAGACCAAGAAATTTGGCCGTGTCGGACAACTCTAGTTGTATGCCCCCGAGTCTAGGTCAAGGCAATAGTTGGAATCGTATGCCTCCTAGTAAAGAGGACTAAGTCCGTTTTTGCTGGGTTGATTCCCACGCCACTGAGGTTAGCCCAGTCCGTTAAGATAGTCAGGGCGTTCTCTAATAACCCGCTAAGAGTGTCAGAAACTTGCCCCTAACAGCTATAGCAACGTCATCATCATAAGCTGTGACTTTGCATCCGATACTTTCCAGGCTAAGAAGCAATTGGTTTATCGCTATATTCCAGAGTAAAGGAGATAGGATGCCTCCTTGTGGAGTGCCCCTACAAACATATCCGCAAACAGAGGAGGTACCCAGACTACTCTGAATGCGTCTCGTTGTAAGTAGCATATTCACGAGGGTACATATAGAATCGTCAGCATGTAGATTCCGAAGAGCATCCGTAATCGCCGTGGGCTTGATATTGTTAAAAGCACCCTCAATATCCAAGAATACCACCATCGTGTATTCTTTGTAATGAATAGATGTTTCTATAAAACTGACTAACGAATGTAGACCTGTATCGACAGATCTCCCTTTCCAATATGCATGTGACATGGATAGTAGGTTTTGTGGGATCGTCGCTCTAACATGAATGTCGATTAGCCGTTCTAGTGATTTCAACATGGTGGATGAAAGGCTAATGGGCCGGAGATCCTTTGGTCTTGCATGCGAACTTCTACCCGTTTTGGGAATAAAGGTGACTTTCACTTCTCTCCACAAGCGAGGTATGTATACTAAGTTCAGGCATGCAGTAAATATGAGTTCTATCCAAGGGTACGTGATGTCTATACACTTTTGCAAGTCAGCAGGGATAATACCATCAGGCCCGGCTGAATTAAAGGAATCGAAGCTTGTGATCGCCCAAATAATCTTCTCACGGTTGAGAATAGAAGCCGTATCGCATGACCCTCTATGAGGTGAGGGGAGATCAGGAAGAGCGACGGCTGAGTTTCCAAGGAAGTGTTTGTCGGTTAAACACTCGACAGTTTCGATACAAGAAGACGTCCATGATCCGTCTTCTTTCTGGAGAAAGCTTGGCATAGATGGATGAGATGCTAAGACTTTCCGTAATCTGGATGTCTCAGAGGCCCCTTCGATGTTTTCGCAGAGGTCTCTCCAAGCGCTACGCTTAGCGCTTCTTAACTTTAACTACGCCATAAACTCTGTATCGGGACAACAGCGTACTTAGGGGTAATTTTTGAGGATGTAGTGGGGCGCGGCAAATTTTGTAAAAATGCAGATATCTTAAGTATCGCCTGTAGCTTGCAAGTGAATACAATCTGTTTGATTGCGATGCTTAAAACTAGTGTTTTTAGGCCATAAACGCTCTTAGGGGCTTGAAAAGCACCTAGGAGTTGTTTTTAAGGGAAGGAGGGTCAGATATTTTAATAAATCCTGCAGCGCTCAACTAGAAACAATGTGTCATGACAATTCTTAGAACTTGAGTTTTTACGCTATAAACTCTGCATGCAGTGAAAACACGCACTTAAGGGTGGTTTTGAAGGGTGAAGAGGGGCGAGGACATTTTTTTTAAAAGTTCAGATGTCATAAGTGATCCCTACGGCAAATTCCTGGTCACATTTCGTTTTAAGGGAACTCTTAAATTCGTCGCTACAAGGGTGGTAGTGTTAACTTTACAGGGATTGTTTTAAAAGGAAGGAGGGGCGCGGCAAAGTAGATATCTTTAGTAACCCCTATGCCATTCAACTAAATAAATTTTGTTTTAAGGCGATACGTGAAACTTGAGTTTTTACGCCATAAACTCTGTATGGGGCCAAACGCGCACTTAGGGGTAGTTTTCGAGGGTGTAGAGGGCGGCAAAATCGGTAAAAGTGCAGATATCTTAGGTAACCCCTGCACCATGCAAGTGAATACAATGTGTGCGATGCCTAAAACATGAATGAAATGTACGGACACATCGGAAACGTTTGAATGAAATGTACGGACACATCGGAAAATGCCACCTGGCTCACAGGTTGGTTTATAGGCCAGTCAATTTCCGATTTTAGGTCGCAAAAAATTGCTCGGGTCTGGTTTTTGGGATATTGTTAGGATAGATACCAGAAGTGTACCACTAAGTTTGCAACTTCGAAAAACCTGTGCTAACCCCGTGACCCTCAAAAAAACTCAAAATTTTCGGACTTTTTTCATATTTTTGTTTCCGTTTCTAGATATGTTTTGAAGCTTTACTAAAAAACACATTTGGGGGAAAGGTGGTTAAGATTGGTCCATAAAGAAAAAAGTTTTTCTTAGAAGAACCTAATTTCCAGAGGTTGGTTTGTATGACAGACCTATAACTCAGTGTTCCGATTTCCTCCGTTCCTAGATATTTTTTTAGGCTTAACCAGCAACATACTTGGGTGAAGTTTGGTTAATATTGGTACATAAAGAAAAAAGTTTTTCTTAGAAGAACTAGAATTTTCAGGGGCAGCCCTATGACCCCATGGTCTGATTCCACTCGTTCCGACATATATACAGCTAAGGAGCTGGTTTATAACTTCATGACACATGACTATCTCCGTAAAGTGCGCATTTAAGCCGATATTCAGCTCGGAACATGACTGAAATTACAATTTCGAACATTTTTTCAAAAAACAATGTTTAAAGTGCTATATCTTGGGATCCTTTGCGCCTACAAAGCTGGGGTTACACTCAAATTAAAGAAGATTTTCTTAGCTTTAACAGTGCAGTGGACAACTTACTTGTAGGAAGCACCTTTTAGAAATTAGAAACAAAAATATGAAAAAAGTCCGAAAATTTTGAGGGTTTTTGAGGGTCATGGGGTTAGCACAGGTTTTTCGAAGTTGCAAACTTGGTGGTACACTTCTGGTATCTATCCTAACAATATCCCAAATAACCAGAGCCGAGCAATTTTTTGCGACCTAACGCCTTATTTTTCGGTTTATTGACTGGCCTATTATATACACTCTAACAAACAATATTGAATGTGAACATTACGAGATATATGCCGGTTAGTTTATCGCGTTAGCTTGCAGTGCTTTCTTTCCTAGCAGATTCTTGCAATATTTCCACTAGGGGTATTCCTACATCGGTTTAAAACCGGTGTTTAATCACCACCGGTAGTAATATGTGGAAGTACCGATCTCCCGGTTTTTTTTTAACCATGGGCCAGTCCCGGTTTTTTTCTCAACACCAGTGCACCGTTTTTTTTGTCCGGTTTTTCAAATCATTCAACCGGTACAAAAAAACCGGCTCATGGTTGAATAAACCGTGTCATGCTAAGAAAAACGGGTACTGAAAAAAAACGGCTCATGATTGAACAAACCGGGTGTTTAAAAAAACCGGCGGGTGTCGGTGCACCAGTTATAGTACCGGGTACTGAAGAAAACCGGTATCCGATACTTAAATATAAGTACCGAACAGGCCTAATTTCCACATTTTCCATTTAGGTTTTGTAAATGTTGATAGGATTGACCTGAAGTGCTAAGTATGTAGTTGCAATTTGGCCTATTCCTAACCCCGGTACAGCGGTTTAAAAGCGGTGTAATCAACACCGGTACCGATATCCTGGTTTTTGGCCGGTTTTTTCTTAACACCGGTGCACCGGGTTTGGTCCGATTTTTTTTAATCATGGTCCGGTCTCGGCTTTTTTCCCCAACACCGGAGCACCGGTTTTTTTAGCACTTGCTCAGTACCTTTTTTCAGGTTTTTAGCACCTGTTCAGCATCAGGGTTTTTATAGCAACTGTTCAACACCAGTGTTTTCAGGTTTTTGTTGTAGCGCTTTTTAGTATGGTGTTTTCAGATTCTTTTATAGTCACGATTCAATATCTAACGTTGTTTTGATAGTCCGATATCAAATCGATTAGACGTTCTATACGGTAATTGTATGCAATTTTAAAGATCTGACCATATTTTTGGAATCCCCGCAACATTTTTTTTTAGGTTTGACTGCTAACATTCCAATTTAGTTCTACGATCATTCAAATTTAGACAGTGTATGTATGGGTTTCTGGGAATGTTTGGTACTTTCCTTATTGAGGGGAACTTCTTTAAGAAAATCCTTAAATTTGATTCCCATGTTGCCTACTTGTACATTTTCAGGACAATGAAAAACTCCATCCTAATCGAGTGAAGCAACAGTATTGTATTTGAGGTAACCATACTATATTTGTTACGGTTACAGCTACATTTAGACTTTCCTATAAATTAGGTATCATACAAAGGCTGCAGTTGCAGTTAAATATTGACATTCACGTTGATTCAAATGAGGATTTACCGTAATCCTGTTACTCGAAAAGGCAAAAAATCCGTTAAAGCTGATCACATGCATTCTCCTAAATATGTATCCCCATTGGAACGACACCCATTACGGCCACACTGCTTCCGATAGATAAATGCCATTTTTAGTGGTGTTGTCGTTTAAAAAAAAAATCAAAATAATTTTATAGACATTCTGGAGTACTCGTCTCAACGAACTCTCCATTTTGATATCCATATCGTCTATAGAGCATTCCCAACCGAAAAAAAGACATTTTGTGCCCAAAGACATCTATCAGATAATAAATTAGTGTCTATCTCTATACTATAATCGGAAATCGGTCCACGGCAAGAGTCGGGGAAATAAATTGAAGCATGACTTTTTGTTCACTTCAAGGGTGAGTTTACCGCTATTTCAGTCACTGCTAAAAAATGTGGTCTCCAACTCCGATTCTTTGTCCATATCAAATTTTGTTATGATCACACCACGGGAAAATCGATAAGCTCATGCACGACCATGCTTTTTTTGTCAAAATATGAAAATAAAAACTGGTAAGGAACAGGTGCTAAAAAAAACCGGTACTTGAAAAAAAATGGGTCATGGTTTAACACGTTGGCTGCGGCGTGATAGTTATTATTTGTGTGCGGCTGAAAAATTTGCTTTCCATTCTCCAGGTGCGAAAGCTATAAAATCTCTAATTTTCATCCGATTTTAGCGAGACAAAGAGCATTTTACTTAGTTCGCCCTATATTATAATATTATAACAAAAACATAATACATGCCCCCGGGGGCATGTGCCGCACAGGAGTAATAAATTATTACTCATATGCGGCACATGCCCCCGGAGGCATGTATTTCTTGTTAATGGGGTGCCAGAAAAAACACCGTTGGAATTAATTTTTGGTTCCATCGTGTTCATTTAGTAGTCTAATGCTGAATTGAAGTGCGAAAATACATTTTTTTTAGTGCTAGCATATCGGATTGCTCGCGTCGCATGGTCGATTGGCCAAAGCAAAGGTGAAAAATAACGAAAAATTATAATTTATTATTAGAATTATTTGGAATCGGCTCCTGGCTGAATTGAAGACAGGTTTGTACCTAAGGAAGTATTTTATCTAGTTTTTGATCGATTAAAATTAAATTCCGGGATATGAGAGCTAATTTACTGTTGCAGTAGTCACATGCCCCCGGGGGCATGTGCCGCACATGAATAATAACGACTTACATGCCCCCGGGGGCATGTGCCGCACAGAAAAGAAGATACCGAAAATGACAGCCGCAGCCAACGTGTTAAGATCGGGTGTGTAAGAACACCGGTGAGTGCACCGGGTATTGAAGAAAACCGGTATCCGATACTGAAAGCTGACTACCGAACAGGTCTTGCTGCATTTCACCTTTTTGGGTTACGTTTGGTTAAAAACGTTCCACCGATAAATGTCGGGGGTTTATTTAGGTTAAATTGTTTAAACTAACCGCATCTGAGTAGTGATCATTGAAAAAATATATTTTATGATAAAATTTTGCTTATATTTTATTTTCTAATTCTTTTTTATTTCTTTGTCATTTCAGGTAAGTGTTTCAATGAGATTTAAGCATAAACTAATGACGTAAGTAACGAAATTTAAAATCTTAATTTAAGCCAAACTTATCAACACAAAATATCAGGGTCAGGGGTAACCACACGCTTTCGAATTACGTATGTATATGTATATCAAAGCATATTTTCCCTCTAAAGCCGTTTGAGCGTTCTAATGCATTTAGACATAACTTTGAGGTATGGTGGTACATTTTGACGAGTATGTGACTGAAGAAGCTAAGCTCAACGATTTACCCTTAGAAAAAGCATAGTAACCCATGCCATGCGTTAGTAGCTGAATTTTCTGTGAAATCAATCTTAATTTTTGAAAAGGTCTAATTTTGGATCTTGAAACAATTTACATACTATGTCTTACGATGATGCGCCGTTTTTTCGTTTCTTTAGACATAGTTTACATTTCGCCGAACGTTTGATCGCATTTGTGGCTGTCGGTTCCTTCGAAATATATATGGAAAGGGGTGGAAAATATTGTTCAACGATATTTTTCATCAAGATATAGTACCAATGGTCTGTCTGGATCTATACGCCAACAGAAGGGTTAAATATCACGTTGGCATTTTAAGAGAGTAATAAATATTACGCGGATTTTATATTCTCAATTGTAAACAAAAAATTGACGTTTGGATAAAATTTTCACGCATACTATGAACTGCAATAGTGGGAAAACGGTGCCATTTTTATTTTCTGATGGCCATTCTGGACTAACGCATGGATTGTGTTACTATGCTTTCTCTAAGGATTTACCTATCCATTTTTTTCCGAAGATTTACCAGTAAAATTATTGTAATCCAAACTAAACAAATATTTTATAAATTAGGCTCCATTTTATACTGAGTAATGATCCGGGAATTCACTTGTTTTAAATAAATCTGATAAATATTTAATTAAATCATCATCATCAACAAATCTCGTAATACTTTTCAATTGTTCGGAAATTCGGTAAAATAACACATAATCCTCTCAAATAGCAATTGACAGAGTCCTATCAACCGCATATGTCAACGTACGCGATCCTTTCCACGCGCCTATTCTAATCCAACTGAACACCTACTCGTCCCTATGAGTACATGATTGTACGAGTAGTGTTTAGTTTTCCAACTAATAAAATAATTATAAAACCAATTACGCGGTTTAGTTTAGGCAATAGCTGTGACAACTGTTTGTTTAGAATATTCACTGATAAAATTTCAACAATTTCACATAACGAAAACATTATCCTATTCAAATCCAGACGTGTGCCGGCGCACACACACGAGTCCTGGAAATCTACATATATATAAATTCGTCTAAATTTTGCATTTCGTCTCCGTATCAAAAGTAGGTATACATACATATACGGAAATGGAAGGATGGTGAGATGGGTGTTCAAAAAGAGAGGTAGCACGAAATATGTAGGTCTTTTCAGCAATTGCCAAAAATCTGAACAAAATGAAATGAGTCCCCGACCCTCAGCACTCGTTCAAAGCATACGAGCTGGTATTCCCCATACGTGCACTTTTGTGACAAACAAAATGGTTGAGGTGAACAAATTCATTTGTTAATAAATTAGCATGAACTCCCATTTCGAGGTGCTCCATTTAGTCCTGATGTGTACATTAGCTAATTGTTAATATGACAATTTTTGAGATTAGAAAATGTGTTTAGAGTAGGTACGAGTATATCTTTCATGTGGCAAGGCAAGAAATGGATTAATACTTAAGCTCATACTCGTTACGGATTGTCGTACACATTGTGTGTTTTGTCAAAGTTGGATGCGATATATACGTTACATATGAACGTACATCCTGGAATGAAATCTGTTCTGATAATTTTCGAAGATTTTCGTCAGTTTTATGCAATTTCCAGCTCACTTTTCCGAGCAAAAACACCGAAATATATCCACGAATTGAAAGTGAGAAGTATTCATTCACAGCTTCTAAGGACATTTCTAAGGCAAGTAATGTCCTTGTGCTGAATCTATGTTTTTCTTAGAAAGAATCACCTAACTTTCGACAGCTTCCAACAACTTACACTCACGTGTACACTTCTTCTTCCCTGAATCCACTCGCATTCGTGCGGTTTCTCGCCGTAACGCCTTCGAGGTCCTTGATACGTATAAATAAAACGATTACTAAGTTGAAGCAATTAGGTTTTTGGTCTTATTCTCTCGCATGTGCTCATTCACAAGACTAATTGAGACAATTCAACTTGGGCTTAATGTCTAATACCGTCGTCGTCGTTGTAACTACATCGTACGATGTACGACTTACATCCATACTCATATATGGAAGTTTAAGACCATTCATGTACTTCCGCTTAATTTACACTCCGGGAGGAACACCATCAACTCCTTCCTGGTGTAGACGAAACACACTTTTGCTTCCTTCCTTACTACCTTCATCACTTCATTACATTCGTTGGATTATGGCCTGGAAAAAAAATGAAGAAGAAACAGACGAAAAGGATTCGCAATTGTGTGAGCACTGAGAGAATACCGAGCTACTCGTATGTGGATATGGTATGGCGAAAGCGCTTTACTAAGGATGGTGAAATCTTACGTGAATTGTGTCCGGATAAAAGGCTCAAGTATATTGTAAGGACGTGTCTGTTTCAAGGGAATCGCTTCGTGAGTGATCTACACACGGATTTTAGGCAGAACAAAAAAATAGTGAAATTGAAATAGAAATGTTAGAAGGTGAACTATTTGCGTGCATCATTCTAATGAAAATATTTCTTATGTGATGGATCTATAGAATGGTTGCGTTGGAGAGTTGTGTGTGGTATAAGATAGAGGAATTGTCCTTTTCAAGTACATCGTTTTTTTGATGGATGATTTTTATGAACTAAATAATCAAAAGCACGATGAAAGTCCTATCCCAAAAAGTAAGAATTCTTAACTAAAACTTGAGAAAAACCTGACATGCAACGCTTGAGTTTTGTCTACAAATGTCTCTATAATTGCAATATGATAACCAGAACACCCTAATTATTAATTTTGCGGTATAATTAATTTTTAAATACAGATCCTGTCTCTTCCGAAATGCTACCTACGCCACTGACGCCATCCCTGACGTCCGTGTTAGAAAATGTTAAATTGCGCCATTAAATATTTTTCAAATCTTACGCATCAGGAATGGTGTCAGTGGCGCCTGTCGGAAGAAAGATCGCCGTTCGGAAAAAAGGGGATCATGAAAACTAACTACTAACTAATGTTACCCCAAAGGGAAAATGCTTTGAATTAATTAATATTAATTAATACAGTTGTTTCTAAAAAAAAATTAGGTCAACAAGAATAATAATAGTGAGAAGAGAGGTGCAGAATGTTATAGTATCTAAACATGAAGAAATAATCGGAATAGAGTCATATGTCGTCTCTTGCAGTGGCGCAACCACGGGAGTGGCTAAGGGGGCTAAAGCCTCTCCCAGACCCGAGAAGTTTCGAGAGGAAAGATTGCAAAGAGAAATATAAAGCAAGGCATTTTCACCAGTTCTATTATCTGTGGAAGCTGCATCATCCATACCAACATATTAAAAGCGTCTTTGTGTCCCCTCCAGACAGTGGTGTAACGTAGGGTGTTCCATATATTCAGTTGAAAACAGGCCACAGGGGTCCCAAAGCCGCGAAAATAGAGATTTTTTGCTTGAAACATTTTTTTTGGCTAACTGTTCTTTTAGAGAAATTCATTTTTATTAGCCGTCAAAAACTTGCCTGTTCACTGATTACTGCCGGGCTACTAACGATCAAAATGGCTGTGTAGGATTTTTTCCTGCTCTTTTCCAGCTATAGACGGAGACAATCTTTATAATTGGCTTAATATTCCAATAAAACAATCATAGGAGCAATCAATAGATCACAAGGATAACGTCTTCCAAGCTCGTGGAGTGAGGATTTGTTTTCGTCTGAAATCAGTTTCTATTAAGTTTTTTGTTTACAAGAATATCCAGGTCCATCTTGCAAGGAGAAGCGCCTCTCTCAGAGCCGTACGAAAGGGGCACTCGACCGCGCGCCATCTTCCTGGAGGCGCCAAGAACGCAGGCCGAAAAAAGGTGAAAATTCTGGTTCAAAATATGTTTTATTTTTTAGAAATAGAATTTGAATTCGTTAAGCCTCTATAAAGAAATAGTAAAAAAAAGACTTTGTTCGTACTGTATACGGCCAACGAGCTCTTCGGTATTTCTGCAAGGGAAATTCGGCCCTATGCTGCAACCAAATATTTGAGCAACGTGGTGGGACCAGTTGAGTTTTTATCGTTGCAGGCACATATAGCGGTTTCTGCTATGAAGCCACATCTGCCATAGTTGTGCTGAGCCATCGCGGAATTAGAGTTTTGGGGTAGTGTATCAGGTTTCTTGCAACCATAGAATTAAATCCGCGCCTAAGTAAATGCATATTGTCTTTGCTGTAATTATCAAAATAATCATAATTAAAACTTAACGAAAGTTATGCAATGGTAGTGGCTCTTATATGTTCTTTTTTAACTTCTTCTTCTTCTTCTTTATGGCACGATAGCCCGACGTCGGGCCTTGGCCGCCTGGATTGAAAACCTCCAATTGTCGCGGTCACGCGACCTTGTCCTCCAATTCCGAAAGCCTAGCATCTGGTGGGCGTCCTCACATACAGAATGCTCCCATCGGGCTCTCGGTCGTCCACGCAATCTGGCTCCGTCCACTCGTTGCGCGTTCATCACCTTTTTGGGCATGCGATCGTCGTTCATCCTTTGTACATGACCCGCCCATTGCAATCGCTGCAATTTCACGATCTTCGACACCTGTAGCTCATCATACAGCTGATACAACTCAGGGCTCTCGTCCACTGGAAGCGTAAACTTGAGCGGCGCGGCGCTCCAGCGGCAAAGCTTTCACAAAATGTGCGAAAAAAGCTTTTACTAGTAAAATGTATAAGCACACACAATATTCAGAAAGCTTTTCCATTGTATTGAATGGAATTTTTGTTTATTTTGCATAGTTACGCCATATTTTGCTTGGTTAAAATTTGGAAAAGCTTAAGGGCTCTCTTCCACTGCAAGCGTAAACTTGAGCGGCGCGGCGCTCCAGCGGCAAAGCTTTCACAAAATGTGCGAAAAAAAGCTTTTACTAGTAAAAGGTATAAGCACACACAATATTCAGAAAGCTTTTCCATTGTATTGAATGGAATTTTTGTTTATTTTGCATAGTTACGCCATATTTTGCTTGGTAACGCCATTAAAATTCGGAAAAGCTTTAAACGCGGGAGCGCCGCGCCGCTCGAAGCAGGTAATGGACGGCAGGCGTTAAACGCGGGAGCGCCGCGCCGCTCGAAGCAGGTAATGGACGGCAGGCGTCAAGGTTGTATTGGATGCGCCATTCACCTCGTTCACGAACGGCCCCGAAGATTCTTTGGAGAACCTTTCGCTCGAATGTGTCCAACAGGTGTTCAGAGTTTTGGCTTAGGGTCCATGCCTCGCAGCCATAGCATAGCACAGGTCGGATGATGGTTTTATACACGTGGAGCTTCGTGTTCCTCTGCACTAGCTTCGAATTCATAATTTGGAGGACCGCAAAGTAACACTTATTAGCTAGTTGTATCCGTCGCTTTATCTCATCTGTTTCGTTGGCGTCTTTTGACTAATTGCAACCCTGGTAAGTGAAGTTGTCTACATATTCTATATTGAGATCCCCCACTGTGATGCTTGAACTTACTGGCGTTCTAGTTTTTGATTGCATCATGACCTTGGTTTTAGAATCGTTGATATGTAGCCCAACTTCTTTGGCGGCGTTATTGAGATTATGCAGAAGGCTTTCTGCATCACCCAATCTTCGAGACATGATGTTGATGTCGTCGGCGTAGGCTACTAGTTGAGTCGATTTAATGAGTAGCGTTCCGCTGCTGTCCAAATTCATGGCTCGAATCACATACTCCAGAGCCAGGTTGAAGAGCGTCGGCGCCAGCCCGCCGCCTTGCTTGAGTCCAGTACGAGTTTCAAATAGGTCAGTGAGTCTGTTCTGAACTCTGACCTGCGAGACGGTATTAGTCATCGTCATCCTTATGAGTCGCACTAGCTTAGCCGGTATTCCAAAATGCAGCAAAATGTTGTACAGTACGCTTCGATCGATACTGTCGTATGCCTGCTTGAAGTCAACAAATATTTGGTATACGTCGATGTTGTATTCCCAGCACTTCTGGAGTAAAAGCTTCACTGTAAAAAGCTGATCTGTCGTCGAACGACCAGGTCTAAAGCCGCCTTGGTACTCGCCAATGATTTCTTCTGCGTACGAATTATTTCTATTTTCCAGAATCTTAGATAAAATCTTAACTTAAGGTCCTTTATTTTGTAGATACAGCTTTCCAATCGAGAATCGCTTGTATATATTTTTGAGGTCTAATGCCTAAATTATTGCCACTCAAGTGTTGCCAGCTGCGTCCGTGCTAGTTCAAATGTGACTTTGTTTTATCTGCTATCCCTTGTTTCTAATTAAGATAGGCTTGAAGTCTTTTTTTTGTTGCAAATTTAATCATAGCGATCTCAAACGGGTGTGTTTTTTTGTCCATTCTTAACTTGCATCCCTTCTACGCTCAAAGTTTCCAAGGTTTAAACTGAATTATTTGAAAAGTTATATTTCCAATAATTTACATTTTTGAGTAAAATCGACACAAGACTAACGCGGTACATCTCATTTTTCAGCGGAGGGGCTCCTCAGCAGCATTACGATATTTTTCATTTTCCGGCTCGCTTGAAAATACAAATTTTGGTTATTTGGCTCGTGCCAGGTCCACTGGACACCCCAGTACTTCAAGTTATTCTTGAAACTTTCACTCATCCAGAGAATTTAACAAATTCTCCAAGCTTTCTCCAATTTTTTAGTCAGGCTTAGGCTTAAAATTTCTTCGGCTTTCTACCGTTAAGTTAGTTAAGTATGAATCTTTAAGCCCCAAAATGACGCCGTCGTAAATACTTATACTTTCATATTCGCTTACATGTGTGACATATACGAGGGCGCTTCCGCGAGATTCTGCTCCGGGCACCAAAATTCCTTTGCACGACCCTGGCCTCTCTTGAAGAGTTTTGCGTAAAATTGAGCCATTAAGATTTAGTTCTTTGAGTATTTGACTCTTGAAAAGAAAGTAACTGCTGTATCAAGAAAAATGTGTTCGCGACGTTTATCAAGGGTGTCCCGCAACTGGTTAGCCATAGACCAATAGTAGACTCTACAGGATGTTTTAGGAAAAATGTCGCCAAAATTATTTCTCTAGCTTTTACCGTTAAGGAGCAATTGCCTTTTTTGTGATTCTTGTAAAAAAAAAACACGACTTTTTTCGAAAAACTCCTATTTTCTAGCTTCCGCTTTAGGGAAATCAATGTTTTTCATATTCTTCTGAAAGTAAACAAAATTTCCAATAAAAAGACATATCGAACGTTACGAACGGTTTCGTATCTTCCGAGATAGTTTTGAATTTTGCAGAAATGTCAATTTCAACTTTTAATGTCAAAATTAAACCCGAATTTCGTAACGGTACATTGTAGCGGCAAATCTGCAAAGTTGACAAAAGTTGGCGTAGTATCTTAGCTTTCGAACGGCATATAAGAATAAAGCACAGAGTCATCCGGCTTCTGAATAATATGTGTAAGAAGTAAAAAAAACATAGTCCGTAAGTGGAAAAAATCTTGCTTTCACGTGGGAATGAAATTGACACTCTCGCACATGAACGAAGTGGTTTTAATAGTTATTACGTTTTATTATTATAGTAAGCAAACGTGAACAAAATTATCTTTTTATAAATTAAAAAAAAATGAAATTCAATAAATCAATTCCATACAATATTACGAGTAATTTTAAACTAATCAATTCCTCTTGAAAATATTAGGATGGTGTGATTATTCATCAAATTTACCCTACAGATATTGTTCAAAATGAGTTCCATCGTGCCGGACCCAAAATTGGCATCTTTTAGATGTTGATGTAACTGCTGCAAGGATTTCTCGGTTGTTCATTTTCAAATTATTACACGCCGTTTGAGTTTGTTCCATTAGTTGCTCTCGAGACAAAATCGGTTGGGTGTAAACTTCGCTTTTGATTTTTCCCCATACATAAAAATCTAGAGGTGTTAAGTCTGGACTCTGGACTCCTCCCATTGTGGGCTGAGCAACCATCCATCTGCCACCAAGTATTGTGCAGTTTAACAAATTTGCTTATACTTACCGTTATAATTAGTAAAGTAGCATCTACAATAGTAGCGAAAAGTATTTTTCTATAATGCATAACAACCAAGTCTATGCTTGATGTAAAAATTTTACTTCCTTTTCAAGATTGAAGTCGGTTTGGTACATTTGCAGACTATGGTTTTTTTTCCATTTATACGTATTAAGTTACGGTTTAAAAAATAATAAATTAATATGCAAATATTAAGGCGGTATCATGTAATTTACCCAAAGACGTCATAGATATGATAAATCGGGTTGGGTACGATATCCCGCCCATCAAATTCCCGTTTTTTAAAATCCCGACATTCAATATCCCGCTAATTAAAAATCCCGCTCAATTAGAATCCCGTCTAATCAAAATCCCGCCAATCCAAAATCCCGCCATTTCAATAACCCGCTTATTCAAAATGCCGCTTTTCAATATCCCGCTTTTCAAAATCCCGTCACAAAAGGTATTCTTTCATAAATCGCGCGCGCGTTTTTTGAAATAATACTTACCTTTTGTGACGGGATATTGAAAAGCGGGAAAGCTAGGAAAACCAAGGTACCCGCCTAAGTGCTGGAGTATTGCTGACGCAGTTGCAGCAAATTTTCCAAAAACCGAGTTGAGCCGTCCCGATCCGAAGGTCGCATCCAAAAGGTCTTTAGGCGTAACCAGCAGTTAAGGAATATAAAGAGGACTATGAAAAAAAACGGATTTTTTTATAAACTTGACGCATAAACTAATGTAAATAATTGATAAGTCGAACGCATATCTATATGTTTTGTTAACAATAAAAAAAAATTTGGCGGTATTTTGGCGGTATTTTTTTTATTATTTAATAGCGGGATTTTGAAATGGCGGGATTTTGGAATGGCGGAATTTTGATACGGCGGGATTTTGGAATGGCGGGATTTTGATATGGCGGGATTTTGTAATGTCGGGATAATGTAAAGCGGGATTTTTTGGAAAAAGCGGGATTATGAGCGGGCGGGACTTTGTTTTTCGGGATTATGTAGGTATCCCGATAAATCTTATCCTAGGCTTATAGGATACGTATACATATATTCTTTACCTACGCCACTGGCAATAGCCAAACTCCCGCTAAATGGTATTCGATCGTTCACCGCTCCATTTTCACAACTAAAGAGGTTTTTCGATCAAGTTTTTTCAATTAAAATGCATACACTGTCGTGGAATATGTTGGAAACGCTAGAGAATTTCATAAACTGAAATCCCGAAATTATTTTTCCATTGCTCCAATAATCTCATCATGGACCGTTCCGTCGAACGGTTCCAATGTGCAGAGTCATTACGTAATGTGCACATCTTAAATCGGCCTGGATTCTATACACTCATGCTTGAAATAAATATATTACGCGCATCAGCAGCAGCATATGCAGAATTTCACAGCTGACAAATATGCTGAATGCCAAGTCTTCTGCTCAACATTTTTATCAACAATGTAAAATGCAATGCGCTTGACGTTTCGCGATGCCGATGCTGCTACTGATGCGCGTAATCTATTTCAAGCATTATCGTTTTGCTGCGTAAACAGCACTACCAACCTAGAAAATAGTTTAAATCGTATTTGCCAATACATACAATACTTTTATCTGAAAATCTCTATCAGACCGATAGAAATCGATATGAAATTGTGCATCGCATTCCTCAAGAATTTTCTCTCCTATGAAACAGATTGAAGAGCGCTCAGGAAATTTGAAACGGAAAAAGCTTAAAGCTGAGAGGCAATTACAAATTATTGGAAGTAAATACAGAACATTTATGAGTTGGGTTTTTCGCAGAATTTTACCTAAACGGCAGTCTGTGAGGACATGGTCACATAGGTAACAGGTCATTTCCAAATAATGTGGTGTGCAGATGCTAGAGCTTTTTATACCAACATTTAAAAATTACGACGTCATCAGCAATTGAAGTTGGTCAAAATAATTTACGAATAATTTCAAGACAAATTCAAAATGTGAATTAATTTCGAATGAATTTTGAATGTCAAATACATTACTGTTCATAAATACCGTTCAGCCAATTTCGTTGCTGATGGCATCACAGTTTCAAAAGCTTTATTGTGCCGAGAGAACAAAACAAAAATGAACGAATTTCTGCACTTCTTTATTTTTTTTTTATTTTTCCATGGTCAATACTTTGTAGGCAGCTGGAAGATCACAAAATCCTGAAAACTCGACAATTTTCTGATGATGCGCCGATGATAACAGCGCGCCGGAGTTTACATCCATATCCAGCCAACCTGTCAGACGAAAGCTCATCAGCCGAAATGATAGAGCTTTGAAGCTGAAATTGCCAGAATACTTCGTACGAGAGTTTTACTGTGCTCTGTTAATTCGATTATTTCATTTTTCACTTGTTAGACGGGTACAAAGTTTTTTTCTTTCACCTTGCACCTGTTAAAACTGAGTAATTCGGACTCTGTTTGCAGGAGTCTGGTTCTGGTCAATCGGCATTTCAGACTACGTACGGTGAAAACTGGTCAAAACCCCCAACTTAATTGCCAAACAACCGTTATTTTAGGTTATTATTGACACCACCACCCGAAATTTTAAATATGATAAATAAATTCTTCATATTTGAAAAGGGTTCGAACCCGAAAAACTGCAGGGTACAAGATGCTCACTTACCACGGAACTGCGGCTCAGGGAGCTGAAGCTAGGCTTAGTTGAGAGCCATTCAGTTTGATTGCGCTTATGAATTTGCTAATTTACGAGTCATTCGAGACAATGTCGTTATCGTCCGGGAAGGCAACTCCGAAATAGGTCCAATTGTTCACCTCAACAACCAAGTACGGTAATAGGGGGATAAGACACCTTCTGGTGGGCAGCTACGAAGACTACTTTCGCAGATCAGATGCGTTTGTAATAAAAACCAGCGCGCGAAGCTTCCAAATTTATCTTAGCTGAAGCAATGTTTTCAGTCCACTAATATATCTTGCGGCGGTTATTTGAAGGTTTTCTTGAACTCAGGTATATTGCTTCTGCAAATGAACCTTCAATTCATTTTAAAATTGGGTCTGCAAGTCTCTGTTAGTTGTGCTGAACAGCTTAGTCTTCACCCATAAGTCGGAATTGATTTTCTTTGCTAAAGGATACTCGTACGTCCGGCAACTAATGCAACTCACAGTTAGTTCAACTGCGAATTGATTTATGTTTCCCTTGGTCTATAGGAAGGCTAGTGGCTTGCTAGAGGAACCTGTATACTACTGCTCTGATTCTCTGAACAAGTATATTGATCGACACCCGTAACGATTCTCATATGACTCCTGCATACGATTTTAGATACACTGCACAGTACGCACACCACAACCTTTCACAGGGTTGGGCATACGTGACGTCATTGAGGCATTTCGGATATGAGTACTGAAGAAAATTGTCAATCTTATCGTTTTGCACAATATTGTAGTTGCTTTCCTTTTCCAAAAACTCTCAACCAAAAATTACAGCCGTTCGATATTGGCGATAACTTTATTTTTCTCTTATGGTCGCCATAAACTGTCCAATTGATTGTACAATCAAAGAACATTTCTGTGGAAAAAGCTGATTTTATGGGTTCCACTAACGAATTCGCTAGAGGAGAAAATGAGCTTTCTCCACAGAAATAAGCTTTGATTGTACAATCAGTTGGAGAGTATATCGCGACCCTGATTTACAATTTTCTAGCTTCTACTGTAGATACGTATTTTATTGTATAAGGAAACACAAAAGTATGTTGAGAACTAGTTTAGCATCATATATGAACATGAAACAAATATTTTTTTACGGACCCGTATAATGTCTTTGTCCTTCAAATTCTTGCCAAGAAATTCGAAAATTATTCTAATTGTTTCAACCCAGATAAATTCTCTTCGATACAAATTGTCAGATATAAAAATTAGGTCCTCCTTCCGAAGGACATTCTACAAACAAAACATTTATGATGGTGCCTAATAAAACCAAATCCGGCCCTGCCAATTGCCACTCGAAAAACATATGACGCCACAACACGATGCATTCCGACTCGCAATGTTGTGAAGGACATGCCCAAAACGAAATTGACAACAACGAAACAGCATGTGAAAGCAAAACGTGCGATAGCACATGGTCATCCCGACATAGACGAGAATCCTACCACCGATGAGGGTGGTTGGGGGCGGTCGAGCACGTTGCCGCAAGCATATGTTCGGCGCAGATGCACAAATCATAGCCGTCCCCATTGCGAGCACATGGCCACAAAACTATACGATACGGCACGTATCCTTGCTCATATACGTTCGTGCCTTGTAGGTTTTTGTTGTATCCGCGCGCCGGAGTTCACATCCCTATCCAGCCAACCTGTCAGACGAAAGCTCGTCAGCCGAAATGCACGTGTCGCCATGCTTTTTATACGAGTAGCTTTCTGGTCGTCATGTCTTGCAAAATGAAAACAAACCCCTACCGCGTGTCTGGTGTCCTTGTCGATTGCATACATTTGGGCGTACGCTGAGCATATCTGGTGGTCCTGCTCGTACGCTGTTGGCGATTAGCCCGTTTTGCATGGTCGGTCATATATGCAACGCGTCGCGATGCCACGAGCATATGGGTGGGGAGAGCGGCAACCGGACTATGCTATATGTTGAAAGGTGTCGGTAAGCCATGCGCTTTTCGCGCATCCTTTTGAATGGTCCTGGTGCGGGTATAGCAATCCGGTTGGAAGGTGTATAGTAGCGCCTAAAACTATGCAAAATACAATTTTCGAGTTGCTTCGGTCCGATGCAGCCTAGGTGACTTTTTTCAGTGTTGATACTTCCTTCTGGTGGAAAGGACTTGCACATACACGTACGCGTGTAGCGAAAATTTTTCCATTCAGGCGATGACGTTTGTACGGCCTGACCGTTTCGCTGCTAAATCCGTCGAAGAGATTTAGACGTTTAATTGTTTGCCGTCGCTCGCGTTATAAGACGTCTTAAGGATTTTCTGAAATGCTCTTGACACATGAAGACAAATTCAAAGCAATCCGCACAAGGGACTTCCGTTAAAACGTAAAATGCTTAATCGTGTCGCTGTCGTTGTTGTTGCTAATTAAGAAAATTATACGAGCCAATCAAATGCACTTTATTGTCGTTGTCTAATGTTCGCTTAGTTTTTATGATTTTCTTTCACTGTCTCTGGCTGTTAAATGTCTTAAAACAAAATTGTCTGAATATTTGAATTTTTAAGACAATCTTGTTCAAATTGCTTGCAATTATTTAATTTTAATTTATTGTTTCGAATTAATGTCTAAACTAGCACTTTGATGTTTTATGTGTTTTCTGTGTAAAAAATATGAAAAAAGTAACAATTGATGTTGTCTGTGTGTTCCCTATAAATATGTGTTTTGTTTAGTTACATGATGACGCCCCTAAGTGTGAAAAATGTTAAATATTGAATGTAAAAATATCAACTGCATTTTGTGCTTAAATTTGTGCACTTTGCTTAAATATTTGAACAAATCATTTAGCAAAGTGATTGTGCCAAAATTTTTGTTGTGTGTTGTGTAATCTCCAAAATAATTTTTGGGAAATGTGTCAGATGTGAAAAAATTAGTGAGTAGAACTCACAAATTAAAGTGCTTAGAGGTGAAATATAAATAATAATTATTTAACACAAAACCAGCTACAAAGGTATGCAAAATGCTCGAAAGTAAAAAACTTAATTCCTCAATTGTTTGTAAAAAAAAATGTTTTCTAAACCTGGCGAAGAACTAGTTCTAGTTCTTATATCAGAACAAATTTAGAAATTATATTCAGAACGTACTCTGTCTTCTCCTGGATTTTTTTTATTTTATTTTTTATTTATTGGATTAGAAACACTTAGTATGACCTCAGATTCTTCTTACCGAAATCTTTAGTCAAATATTCGACTAAAACTATGTTCTTTCGATATTTACGCTTTTTAACTGTATTTTTTGATTATTTCTGATGTACTAATATCATATCTGTAAGGATCACCTTCTCAACTTCACCGACGCCGACGGTGGGTTCAGGCTCGGCTAATTGCGGCTTGTCATTTTCGTACTTGAATTTCATATATCTGCAGACAAGTCCAACATACACTGAGAATTAAATTGTCAAAAGCATAGAGTCCGAACTCTTGAAGCGCTGAGTAAGACATTCATTTATCCTATAGAGTTGCAATTAAATAATCGGCAGGGCCTAAAAATCCACCATTAAGAAAATTCTGTCACATACATTAAATTGAATGTTAGAGTCCTTTATGTGTAAATCTCCTGCGTTTACTCACGACGCCAGTTAGATTCAGATAAACTGATTTAGCGGCATTGAACGTAGAATGGCTTTTTTTTTCAAATTTCCAACATTTTTCAATTGGTCGAAAATTTT
The DNA here is from genome assembly GCA_949715475.1 of Microchrysa polita. Classification (NCBI taxonomy): domain Eukaryota; kingdom Metazoa; phylum Arthropoda; class Insecta; order Diptera; family Stratiomyidae; genus Microchrysa; species Microchrysa polita. The sequence continues at coordinate 16,130,167 of OX454419.1, forward strand.
TCGCGAAAACTTCAGTATCATAGCGTCCTCATCCTAACGCTTTCAATTCATTCAACAGGCTTGAGTATTTTTACTTATTTTTTTTTTAATTTTCGGGTTTGCGAATACGCTTTTCCTTTCGCTTACCGTGCGCTCTACTCGCCCTCAGATGGCCGGCTACTTCTTAGAAATATTCAAGCAATCCTTAGTGATTGGGTTTGCTTAAACCGATCAATGTACTCTTAGCTTGCACATTGTTTTTTTCTGTTTTATCCCCATTAGTCTAGCTGACGTTTAGGAAAATTTTAGAAGTCCTGCTTGGAAAATACAGATAAGATGTCGGAAACGTAAGAAATTATTTTCAATGTAGTAAAGATACGTTTGCCAACGTTTAAAATACCTTTTCGGTAGTCATAGTCATATCAATGAAACTAATTCCGTGCCCTCTAAAAAATGTCAGTGGAGATTTAAGTTCGGTTCCTGACGGGGTCTTTCTGCGGTTTTAGTTCAAGCCTAGAAATAACCAGCGACTTTGCAGTTGGGATGCACTTCACATCGTAGCACGCCTATTAGACTGCATGTCTATCAGTGTTTCTGCTTTAGAAATACTGACAAATCAACCCGTCAAAATGTCAAAAAATATTTAGTCAAGAGTACCAAAATAATGCCCTCTATTGTTGATTTTTGTACTCTAAACGAGTCCTTTGCTAGTCCTTCCAGATGAGGGTCGAAAGTTTTGCCTTCCCGGGACCATACATTTATCGAAACAAAAACAAAAAGTGTTGAGCCGCTTCTCTTCGCAGAAAAACCGTTTATTCTGAGCTGGGTTTCTGACAATTTTTTAGTTGAATGGGATCGGAAACAGAATAGATGTTGGCGGCTCTGATCCAGCAGAAATTTATTTACAAATTTCAAAAAACTCGTTAAATTTCAAACTGGCGAAGAGACTATATTTCTGATACCAACGCACGAGGACTCGAAACTTTTAGGCTTTGCCGGGATAATCTGGTACATAATCATAATTTGTTGATGCCAATTTTGAATGATAATAATGGGTTGGGGACTCAGGTCAGACTGTTCGAGCTACTTTCTCTTATGTATGTACAGTAAAAGCTCCCGTGGACGGACACTGACGGGTCCAGCACGGCCACGGGAGATGTCCGCTTGCGGGAGAGGGTTAACAAATATTACTTACATTAATTTATATTCAAAAGGAAGATTGAAACAATAAAAGTGTTGTTTCTTTGTGCATGTGTTTTAATTCATTTTTGGTTTGCAAATTTCCACAATGTACAATGCTCAAATGCACGTTTACAAATAAACTGTTCCACGCTTCCATATGAAAAACAAGTAGAACAATTAGCTTTAATTAGGGATATCAAAAACCGGCGAGATGCTCCTTCCAAAGTTGTGTCTTACTGGGCCTGTCTACACGCGGAACAAGAACAACGACAAAAAAACGGTTTTTATATGAAAAAATATTTTTTCTTTGCCTTGCTCCTCACGAATCTCTTCTAAAAAAACCCGGTTTTTGTTCTTGTGCCCCTCAACCCCACCCAGAGTGACCACTTGACCAAGTACAGCATTGTTACTTGAAAGTTGTAAGACACTCGAGCGTGCATAATTACTTCTTTCCCCTGAATTAGAACCACAGGAGTAGGATAATTCATTCTAAAGGAAAATCATGAATAGCTTCAGCAGGGAATGTAGTTTCGCCTAACCTTCTAATAAAATTTAATTTGCACTCCTCGACGCCTTAATCCTTTCAATATGACTCGCACAATAGGATCCCGTGCAATGCATGCTCCAGAAGCATTTCTTCCCGCATAGGCCAAACTACCCTCCCAGATGATCAGTCTCAGCATCGAAATTAACGTGGAATTTTTGATAGGCCTATAGAATCAACAAGGAATCGAATTATATTCGTGTAATCTCCAGGCGGTGATAAGTCCTTTATCCAGCTTAGAACGGGAGGGTGCAATAACGTCAAGCGAATTAATGTCAATTGACGTTATTTCGTCGGAAAAAGGAAATAATGGCAATTGACATTAATTCCTTTTGCCAAAGGGAAATAAAATCAGTTGATATTAATTCGCTTTTGAAAAAAACAATGTTCCCTCCCAGTAGATAGGCATGTATTAAATATATTTTGTTAGCACATCACGAAATGAAGCTTTTATTTTATAAGATCTGAAATTTCCGAATAAAATTTTCGCTTTAGTTGATATGATTCCTGGGTTCATGTAAACTAAAGTGGAAATCTGCTTGAAGGAACCGAACCGAAACAATGTACTTGTCTTCATTGGACTTCTTAGGTTCCTATGGATTTCCGCTTTACATCAGCGGAAATCTATTAGATCTCTGTTTTACTTCGATGTGGGTGTTGTTTCGCCTCGAAAGCTCGAAGAAAAGCATCGATTTCGACAAAACAACAACATTGAATGACATTTTCTTCCAATAACACTTAAATATCTCTGTTTTACTTTGATAATGAGCCCAGAAAGACAAAACAAGGTATGTACTTGTCCGTATTGGACTTCTTCGGGTCGTATTAAGTAAAGCGGAAATCTAATGGAAACAATGCGAAAGTAAAACATTTTAAAGCGCATCTACTTACATGACCAACGAGCAATATGGACGATGAGCAATTGTTGATACCCGCAGGATGGTATCATTCAAACCCAACTGATTTACAAGCCAATATCAAGAATTGACTTTATTTCGCTTTAGTAGTTGACAGTACTTCGTTTTCAAAAACGAATTAATGTCAATTGACATTATTTCGCATTTGGGTGGGAAATAGTGTCAATTGACATTAATTCGCTTGACGTTATTACACCCCCCCGCTTAGAACACACAAAACAATAAACGATTCGCCGATTTCAGAAGGCCCATTTGTATGTTCTTACACACAAAGATTTTTTTCTAGTAGACAGAACAGACTTTGTCCGCAAATATGAAATGAAATTTAAATTCCGGTTAACTGAAAATTTGAACAGCCAATCGGGTTAAAAACCGGAAGACAAAAAAGCGGACCGGGTTGGTCCTCCGTAATGGAAGTATAGGTTTTGGTTCTACGTCCTGCTTCTGTATCCTTATTTCAATACCCAAATGCATGGTATCCATGGAGCCAAAAAACTTCAAAAACAAAACCTAAATGCATTTTTGTGATCGTATCCAGTTTATTCATTAATTTCATTAAGGCGACTAAAAATTAAATTTGTGTCCGCTTACGGGAGATGATTTTATGACAAATGTATGTAGGAATAGTGTCCGTGTCCGGCCTGTGGAATGGATTTTGTTCTAAAATATGAAGGACAAAATTGGGACTAAGAAAATTGTCCGGCTACGGCAGATGTCCGCCTGCGGGAGCTGTCCGCGAACGGAGCTTTCACTGTATGTAGGACTTAGGTGTTACAATGCAAGAAACTTCCTGGACAAATCGAATATTGACAATCGACGCACTAGGCTTTTAAGCTTTAACTTTAAAGCTACTGCCTAAGCAGCTATTTTCTTCAATGAGTTGTTCCTGTCAAGTACTATTTAAACTTTTGAATATATATGTAATACCATACCATTGCGGCAGCAAAGGCTTCAGAAACTAGTGTTATCCTCGGGTGCGACTCTAATGCACATCACATAGTCTGGCGCAGCTCGGATACTAATGAGCGAGGTGAATTGCTTCTCGAGTACCTTTTGGGTACCGATCTTTTACTTTGCAATGTGGGCTGTGAGCCTACTTTTGTTACAAAAAACCGACAAGAGGTTTTGGACATCACTCTAGCATCGGAGGATGTAATTCATTTAATCAAAGAGTGGAGAGTTTCGTCAGAGCACTCTTTCTCGGATCATATCGGTATTTACAATTCAGCCTATCAGAGAGGCCCGAAGTGACTCCGCACACAGTCAATCGCAGAAGGACCGACTGGTCTAGATTCCGGACTGCTCTCGCTAAGGCCTTGCCATCATTACCTAATCTGCCAGACAATGAACAACAGCTGAATGAGATGGTTAACAATTTTACGGCAGCTATGAGAGCAGCGGTATCTGAATCGTGTCCTGTCACTTCTTTTTCTGGAAAGCGAAAACCATCATGGTGGATAGCAAGATCTCCCAGCTAAGAGTCGGGTGCAGGAGAAGCTTCAATAAGGCGAAAGCTTCGAGAATGGAATCGGACTGGACGTCTTATAAGAAACATCTTAACTCGTTCAAAAAAGAGGTCAATCAGCAAAACGTAATGTTTGGAGAAACCTCTGTCAAAATATCGAAGGATCTTCGGAGACCTCTCGATTTCGGAAATTGATGGCTTCGAATCCATCTATGCCCAGGAAGATGGATTGTGGACGTCCTCTAGTATTGAAACTATTGAATGTCTACTGGACGCGTATTTTCCGGGAAGTTCGGTATCTTTCCCACCTGAATGTCCCACAAGTCCCACAGAACCATGTGACAGTGAATCTATTCTATCTCGTGAGAAGATATTATGGGCTATTATTTCTAGCTTCGAACCTTTTAAATCAGCGGGACCTGATGGAATTATTCCCGCAGACTTGCAGCAATGCCTGGAGATTACTTATCCTTGGATAGAGAACATACTAACAGCCTGCCTTGGTCTAGTGTATATCCCTCGCACATGGAGAGAGGTGCGGGTTACGATTATCCCGAAGACAGGCAGAAGCTCGCACGCACGACCTAACGATCTTAGGCCAATTAGTCTCACTTCAACTATGCTTAAGTTACTGGAGCGTCTTCTTTCAACGGCTCAGCATGCTTATTGCAAAGGAAAGTCAGTGGATACAGCAATGCACTCATTAGCAGTTATATCGAAAAGTCTCTTTATCAAAAGGAGTACACAATGGCTGTTTTCTTAGACATTGAAGGTGCTTTTCACCCTTCTGTCGGCACGAAGGTCTGGCCAGACCTTTGGCACTATATTTTGGTGTAAAAAGCATAGAAGATGAAATCGCAGCGACTTCATATTTCATGATATCCTAGAATAATATGTTTGGAAGCATTTTGCAAAAATTTGAAAAAATCGGTTGAAGTTTTGAGTATGTTTTTGATGATTTTCAATTTATAGTGCTTTTTGATACCCAATAGGTCTGGCCAGACCTATAGTTATTCCCCTCATTTTTCTCTTGAAGTAAGAAGTGCAAATATTAAATTCTGTTATTTATGATGTAATAATGTCATTTAAACTCAATTTGAACTATAAACGATAAAAATTTCTGAGATTTTTCTATAAAAAGCCGTGAAGTTCGGAAAATGGGTATGCCTAATTTCGTCACATTTTATAACACCACCTAATCAACTGAGATTTGATCCTAGGAAATTCAACCCAGTTTTATTTCCTTTGTAATAGTAAGGACTAAGTATGAGTGACTTGCAAACGTCTTTCTAAATAGATTTGATCAAAAAATTTACGAAAAATTTAGAATTAAATGATTTTTGCCTTGAAAATTCCCTATTTCTTCCCACTTATTTCCCTAAATCTGCAGACTAATATCGAGGTAAAATCTGCCAACAAAGTGCTTAATATTTCCCCAAAGATATTGGAATTAGAAAATTCGATCGAAATATCTACTAGATAAACACAATGCAAATAGCGAAGCAAAAAAGAAGAAAATAAGGGAGAAACATATACCACCTCAAAATATATCTACTTAAAAACGTTTTCAGTATATCTACAAAAATTATTTTGATGCTTTTATTGTTGAAAAATTGCAGTAAAGAATGGATAGAATGATTTTACCGATAAAAATTTTACGTTTTCTAAAAAATAAATTTTTTTTTCTCAGTAGGTCCAGCCAGACCTATTGGGTATAGAATATGCATATCGTAGTAGGTGCCGACAGAAGGGTTAATAACATCAAACCTAGTGCAATTACCGAAGCACTTCGAAGTCTTCACGTCGAAGGGTCCATTTGCACACTCGTAAATACGCTATTAACATCTAGACGAATTCACACCACACTGGGCTCGTCATCTATAAGTAGGTACGTGTGCAGGGGTACACCACAAGGAGGTATTTTATCTCCCCTACTCTGGAATATAGCTATGAATCAATTGCTTGTAAATCTCGAGAATATTGGTTGCAAGGTCACGGCATATGCTGATGATGTTGTAATCGCTGTGACAGGTAAGTTCCCGGAAGTTCTTAGCGGACTTTTGGAGAACGCCTTGTCTATTTTGGAAAACTGGGTAAACCTCAGCGGGGTTGGACTTAATCCAGCTAAAACTGAGTTGATGCTCTTCACTAGAAGACCCACCATTCCTTCTGTTAACCCTCCCATGCTACGGGATAGGCAACTCACTTTTGCTGAAAATGCTAAATTTCTCGGACTGTTGCTCGATAGGAAGCTTAGCTGGAAACCCAACATTAAAGAGAGGGTGAATAAAGCAACTATAGCACTCTATTCGTGCAGGAAACCAATAGGAAAGAACTGGCGCCTGCAACCAAAGGCACTGTATTGGATCTACACTGCTATCGTACGACCCATTCTACTGTACGGCGTTTGCGTATGGTGGTCGGCACTCAGTAAAACTACTTATTATAACCTGCTGGCGAAAGTACAAAGAATGGCTTCCATTGTTATAACTGGAGCCTTGCGTTCTACACCTTCGGCTGGACTTGACACTGTGCTCAATCTATTCGGCCAAAAAATAGCTGTCAACACGGCACTACGCTTACGTGAAACTAGTCAAACCCTAGAGTACGGCTACTCAACGATACTTCAAAACTTTAACCTCCCCTTGGAGACTGATTATACTAGTCCCAAGTATATGCTTTTGGCAAAAACCACGATTGTTTGATTCCGTCAAGGGATCACTGGAATAACAATGCTCCCCTTTCTACAGGGTATTTGGTATTCTATACAGATGACTCTAAGAGAGATGAAGGAGTCGGTATTGGAATCCACTCGGATGGACTAGACATTAACTTGGCCCACTGTCTACCTGGCCACTGTAGTATTCTTCAGGCGGAAATTTCTGCAATAATGGAAACCATAACCTGGTTGGGAAGTCATGTAGTCACGATGCGGGATGTCATCATATACACTGACAGTCAGGCTGCAATTCGATCTCTCGAATCTGTGCTGATTACATCGAAAACTGTTGATAGCTGCCGCTCAGCGCTTAGAGTGATGGGTCAATATTTTAACATCGTTCTCTGCTGGATACCAAGTCATAGTGGATTTGAAGGAAACTACAATGCGGACCGTCTCGCTCGTAATGCAGCCACTATGACCTTTGAGGCCGACCGCAATAACATAAAATTACCAATCGCTTCCTGTAAACAGAAAATAGAAATAACTGTAATGCACAGGGCTAGTTCAAGGTGATCTAACGGCACTACATGTGCTACAACAAGATTAATTTGGCCACGACTTGACGTGGCCAGATCAACTTACTTACTGTCAGTAGACAGGAAACATATCGACAAGGTGGTCGGGATCATAACGGGACACTGTCCTTCGGGGAGCACGCCAGGAGGCTCAGAATTTCCTATAACGACTTCTGTCGCAGTTGCGATGACGAAGAAGAGGAAGAAAGTGTTCATCATTTTCTTTGCCATTGCCCGGCATTGGCCGATAAACGTAAACGTTTTCTTGGCTCAATGTATTTTCACGATACAGATGATCTGCGAGATGTGAGCCCACTATTTCTCAACAAATTTATTGCCAGCACGGGCTGGTTTTCAGCTTAGGTGTTAACTTTAAGGTACACTGGGTGGTATCACAATGGACCTACTTTTGGTCTAAGTGCGCTAAGTGTTTTATCACTTGGCGGCCACTATACCTAACCTAACCTAATACCATATAAGGAGAGCAGGTGTCATCTTATAAGATATTCTGATAAATCTCTAGGCGTCTTTGGCGTTCTAAGCTTCTAAACGGGTGGTTCGCATTTTAAATTCTGTATACGCAGCGTCATTTTAATCATGTGTCAGGATTCTCTTGTTTTACCCTAACTCCTAGTGAGGCATGGTGCTTTGACGACTACCGTGTGTAGTCGACAACGATTCAAAGACAACTGAATTCGGGGTGAGATACGGTTGTCAGCCACTTTCACTTCCTAGCCGCATTGTTAGATTATTATTCTACGATAAGAATATTTTTTATCGTCTTCTGAATAATAAACTTACGGCGTGTCCTGCCGAGTTAGGAAACTCGTTTCTCTATGAATTTCTATAGGCATCTCTGAGTGGCGACCGAACGATCATGGCCACAGATCACGACATGGTTCTTCCTCTTCTTCCTTGCCTCGTTCTTTATACCGCTCCATGGCTTCGCGTTACTCGACCTGTGGCGTAGGCACATCGTCCGTTTTGGCGGTAATATCTCAGCAGGAGAGGGTTATAGTCTATTAAAAAAATAAAAAAATATTCGAGTTTTGCTATAGGTAAAATGCTCATGCTTTATTTGCGATCAGTTTCCCAGTGCTATAAGCGGCCGAGTTTTCCCTGCAAATTATTATGGCGACCTTTTGCAAGCGATTAGATAATCGTTTTCTTGATTCAAATGTGACGAATCTCATTAGTACAAAAATATAGAATATCTTATCCAGTTCTGGATCGAATGAATCAATCTCGTTTATTATGAATTATCCTTAGTCTGCGCGCGGCCTAAGTATATTTGGCCGTCAAACCGGAATACATTGGTTAATTTTACTAAGCCTATGGCGCTCCTAGTCGAAGAATATTTTAAAAATTTGTCATATTTCAACGCTTCATTTATTGAAACATTTCATCATTGGAATAAGGCCAGAAGCTGTTCATTCAAAAACAGTGTTGCCAATTTAGCCGTATTCCGGCTAAATTTAGCAGAAAACTGGGCTATTTATTCGGAAGAAATTACTAAATCTTAACCGGGTTTTTTTTCCCGGCTGTTTTTCTGACTAACTATTTGAACTATTTTATAAAATTTAAAAATAGGATTAATTTTGAAAATAGATTACAATGCTAGCCTCAGCTTTCAATGTTTACAACCAAAAGAACTCATCATTGTGAAACATGTCGTGTATAGTATAAATGCTCTTATACTTGGTGTATTTCGGTTACTGTAGTACAGAGGTTCCCAATATTTCAGTCTGCGCCCTACCTTTGCAAAGTCTGCCATCACCCGAGAACATTTTGGCCAAAAACCGAAAATAGTTGTGGATATTTTTTGTATTTCAGCCATTAGAATATAGTTCACAAGGTTGCGGACCTTAATTATTTCTTCGATTAATTGCTTATTTTCCTTATAACTTCTCAAAGCTGTCAAAATATAGAGACAGCACCTTAATAGAGACGTGATTAGCCATCAATTTAAGCAATCACACACTAATTTTGGAGTCGACTGTAGGTTAGTTTTTTTAATATAAATTATGACCAAGTCCGATGTACAGTTAATAATTCTAAATACTTACACGTACCCAAAAAATTTGTTTAGGCATATTTGAAGTCTGCATAGAAAAAGCACCATTGTTTGTTAGGGGAGTCCATGTTTTGGAATTTGTGGATATTTATGAAAAGTGCTTAGCTGAATTTTTTGGTTATATAACACGCGATAAATGAAACACACCGATCTACGTAGTTTGAAATTGCCGGATTATACAGTGTTCAGCTCAAAGGAATGCCGGAAAAAAGGTTGTTCCGAACACTCGACAATCGGGCAATCTATGTAATCTGACAACAGGATCCGTTTGTTTGTGCTAATAAACGGACGGCGAGAGCTTTTGTAGTGGCCAGCAGACAAGCATTGTGCATTTAACATTGTAAGAACGATGGTTCTTGTCTTGCAAGTTTACCCGTCCGGTTTCGTCTTACAATGTGAATTCACCCAATCGCTGTTGTACTGGACAGAGTTAAATCATCTGTTCATTCAATTAACGCTGGTGTACCACAAGGTACTGTCCTGTCCCCGACTCTCTTTCTGATTTTTATTAACGATCTTTTAAACTTAACATCCAATCCGATCCACAGTTTTGCCGATGATAGTTCTCTTGATTTTGGATATTCTTTCAGATCCGCTGCTGAATCTCGCGGTGACGCTACATCAACCCAAAGACATGTTTGCATCATTGAACGGGTTTTGTTTAATGCTAGCAAAACTCAATGTTGTTTGATATCCAATAAGTTGTACTCTCCTTCTACATCTCTGTCTATAAACGTTGATGGCGGTAATATTTCAAATTCTCCTTCCTCCTCCTTCCTCCTTTCTTCTCTTAACATCCTTGGTACTAGCATCTCATGCAAACGTAAATGGACCGATCATATATTCGACATTGCGAAAAATGCCTTAACATACCTTGAGTTCTTAAATAGGTGCAAAAAATATTTTTCTGCCAATTATCTAGCCCAAATTTATAAAAGCCACATAAGACCTAGACTGGCATATAATTCTCATATTTGGGCTGGCGCAGGCAGTACTGCATTGTCTATGCTGGATAAAGTACAACGCAAGGCTTTTAAAATTATTGGTGATCAATCTATTACATCTCGAATTGAATCTCTTGAGCACAGACGTGATGTAAGTTGCCTAACATTATTTTATCTTACTACGATAAGAATATTTCTTATCATCTTCTTCTGAATAATAAACTTGCGACGTGTCGTGCCGAGTTTGGAAACTCGTTTCTCTATGAGTGTCTATTTCACAGAGTGGCGACCGAACGATCACGGCCACAGAGCACGAACATATAGATCCATTAAAACCAATATTTTTAAGTTTCCTAGCCAATAGTGTATGATTAATACGGTCAAACGCTTTACTAAAATCAGTGTAAATTGTATGAACTTGTTCATAAGACACGAATGATTTAATAATATAGTCATGAAATTGAACTAAGTTAGTAGTAGTGGATTTATTTTTGCAGAAGCCGTGCTGATTATTTATAATCAATGGTCTAATCAATGGTGTAATGAATTCAGTTATAAGGCTCTCAAATATTTTTGGTATAGTCGACAGTATACAAATGGGACGATAGTTTCTGATATCAGATTTATCGCCAGACTTATGCACAAGAATCACGAAACTAGTTTTCCAAGTGTTTGGAAAACAACCAGACACCAAAGATTTATTAAATATGTATAGAAGTGGCGAAACTAAACTATTTGAACAGTTTTTTAAAAATATTGGTGGTATACTATCAGGCCCTGCACTCTTACTTGTATCAAGGCATGTAAGTTTTTTTCAAAAGTGATTCAAATGTTATAGAAAAACGCGATATATTTAAATTATTTTCAGACAATGGAGGGATGAAGTGGTTAGATGAGGAATCATATATTTCCGAGAAGCAAGAAGCAAACATATTAGTAATAGTGTATAAATCAGAGCTTTGGAAACCATCAAGATGCATCATATTTGGGATCGAATCATCACTTCTTAGGGAATTAATATGATTCCAAAAGAATTTGCTATTTTGCTGTATTGATGGTTCTACTTTGAACAAATATGATTTATGATCGAATTTCAGTTGGTTTTTGCAAACGGATCTGATATTAGAAAAAAATATTGTAATCATCAATAGAACCTGATTTTTTATAGTTAATATGGGCACGTTTTTTATCCTCTATTAGGTTCTTTAACTGATTTGAAAACCAAATTTGGTAACGATTATTATGTATCTTTACTTTCGGAACATATTTATCAACAATGTCATAAAGTATACTATAAAAACGACTCACAGCATTCTCAGCATCTAGACCCGATAAGTTAATCTCCCAATTAGTATTACTAAGAGCGGCGTCAATTTCCCTATAATTAGCCTTTTTAAAGTTACATATATATTTCAACCGGCAAAGAGCTTTTGTGTTCTGTTTGATTTACATTAAATGTTAAATTAAGCGCAGGATGATATAAATCTATTGGGATCAGAGGTGAATCACAATTTGAAACTGACAAGTTATCGTTATTCGAAAATATTAAATCAAGTGTTTTATTATTGCAATTTAGAACATGATTAAGTTGATTGAAATTCAAGAAAGAGAATGCTTCAATAATGTGATGTATGCACGGAGAGTTCGAAGTAGTTGTCCACTCTGTTGCATATTCCACTTTACCCCAGGTAGATTATAGTCACCAGTAATTATGTAAGAGACATTTGGAAATAGTTCGCAAAAATTTGTAACATCTTCAGCGTGCTTCAAGTACGAATCGGATGTCGCGTCCTGAGGCAGGTACACGGTAGAAACAATCAGCTCAGACGAAGAAAGTTTTACAGAAACGAAAATTTGCTCTACTGCGGAATGAATACATTTGAGAACTTTAGATTCAAAACGACTGCTTACGGCAATGAGGACTCCTCCACCTTTACTTTTTCGGGAGGTGCATTCGTTTCTATCTTGATGATAAACATTAAAATTTTGAAATCGCAGTTCAGAGCTTAAATGATTAAGTGTTAACCATGTTTCCGTGAAAATTACAATATCGTAGTGATCTATTGATAATGATCGGCGCAAACCATTGAATTTTGTTGACAAACCACGCGTATTTTGGTAATAAATTGATACTGGCATTAGTTTTTTGCCGGTTCACCGTAAATAATCTTCGGCATACCGTGAATATATTTAATAGTTGCTTGTGGATGCGTTAACAAAACATCTTTCAACTTCAATCGCAAGTTCTTAAGATGATTTCTTTGGAGAACTGTGAGATCATTTACGATATTAATATCCATAGACCTTAACTCATCTTTTATGTGACGTTTTTTCCTGATTATTTCAAGTGCAATATTAGCATTCGGTAATAAAACCTTCAATGGCCGTTTAGTGTCATTTTTATGTTTACCTAGGCGAATGGCTCGAAAATCGTCAATCGATAGTGGTGGAGACATAATTTTGTTTAAGACTTCCAAAGTCTTACCTGTATCGTCCTTAGAAGATTTTTCCTCGAGACCGAATATATCACATTTGCCGACCTCCGTTTCCTCTCCTCGATTTCAGAAATGATGTCATCAACGTCGGCGGTTGCGGGCTGCGACTTCAAAAGAGCAATTTCGTTGCGCAAGGTGTTGATTTCTTCTTTGAAACTGAAGACTTGGCTACATAATTGGTCCCATTGTTCCTCTTTTCGGATACAAATCGAGCATATGAGTATATTTTTGGGGTAAGGCGCTTTCAGTGACTTGATCGCCGTCTTAGTGAGTCCTGCACAGGTGGAATGCTCAGGTCGCCTGCAATTATGGCAAGCGAAGGACTCATCATTCGATATAACATCCTTTGCACAAGAGGAGCAGGCATTCAAACTGCGGGTTGCCATTGTTTGTTTACGTTTTGAAACACACAGCGAGGGAACCACAAAATTCGGCTGAAACTTCGAGAATTTAGCAAAAACTTTATATGGTACGAACGAACGGTTGTCCAATAACCCACTTTCGATAAACAAAATAATTTTTTATCAAAAATTATTAATAAAATTTGATAAAACGAAAAAGGCGGAAAAATGAAACTTTGACAGCTAGTGTATCTTCTTCTTATCAGTGTACAGTTATGTACAGTTATGTGTACTATCTTCTGTATAAAATGGAAGCAGTTTATGGTCGGGACAATCCTATGAAATTTTACCTTCTGCCGGAAGTGACGAAAACAACTGTTCCATAAGTAGGCTATCCTGGCCAATACTTGAGCACTTGCCGGATTTTCATAGATCTCAACACACATTTTGGACATAGTTCTTTAAAAGTGTTACGTAGGGTTGTTTATGTATTTTAAAGTCGATGTTATCACCTCGAATATAGTAAAAATTTCTCTGGAATATCTTGACCAAAAACTGTTTTCGTTTTAATACAGAAGACATGACTCATAGTGGATTTTGTAGGAAGATATCGCATCATTTCTCACCAATCATTACACTTGAAGAAGGTTCCAATGTAAAAAATGTTATGGAGATGTCCCCTCCTTCATCAAAAGTAGATAGGAAATCTTTAAAAAAAGATTATTGCGTAAAAAAAATATAAAAAAATACAATTCCAACGAGTTTTCAATGTAAAAAAAAACGGTTATCAATACTGAAAGTTCAATAAGCAAAAAACACGAGTAATCCTTATAATTATTTACTGAGAAATAAACAAAATAATCCCTCAGAGTCAATTTTATTTAACCCTTCTGTCGGCACATAGGTCTGGCCAGACCTTTGGCACTATATTTTGGCCAAAAAAGTATAGAAGATGAAATCGCAGCGACTTCATATTTCGTGATATCCTAGAATAATATGTTTAGAAGCATTTTGCAAAAATTTAAAAAAATCGGTTGAAGTTTTGAGCATGTTTTTGATGATTTTCAATTTATAGTGCTTTTTGATACCCAATAGGTCTGGCCTGGGTATGAACTAAGTATAAGTGACTTACGATGGTGTTTATTAATAGATTTAATTGAGACATTTACGGAAAATTTAGAATTTAATGATTTTTGGGGTTGAAAATTCCCTATTTCTTTCTATCTATTTTCACAAATCTGCAGACTAATATCGTGGTAAAATCTACCAACAAAGTGCCAAATATTTCCCCAAAGATATTGGAATTGGAAAATTTTATCAAACTTTCTGTGCGGATACGCAATGAAAAAAGAGAAGCAAAAATAGAAGAAAAAAAAGGGAGAAACATGTTTGTACTAATACCACCTCAAAATATGTCTTCTTAAAAACGCCTCTAGTATATCTCCAAAAACTATTTTAATGCTTTTATTGTTTATAAATGGCTGTAAAGAATGGGTAGAATGATTATACCGTTAAAATTTTCACTTTTTCTAAAAATTAAAATTTTTTTCTTAGTAGGTCCAGCCGGACCTATTGGGTATAGAATATGCATATTGTAGTAGGTGCCGATAGAAGGGTTAAAAAAGACTTTCCCGTTATTAATTTCCTCAATTTCCGCTTTTTAATTAGTTTTTGCCATACTAATTCCAAGCGGCTATAGTTCTGATAAACCGGAAATTCAGTTTTTCCTTTATAGAAGAATAACGGTTTAAAATAAAAGGGAAATGTTTGTGAAATTTTTTATCTTTTTAATATCCCTTAAGTTTGTAGTATGTTGAAGACCTGTGCTCTCTTCCAATTTTCAAGGATCCGCCTGTTTTCTGATTCGGCTATATACGTGTAGTTATGACAGGCAGTGTATAAACATGATGAAATTTTGTTCCATAATTCCGTCGTTCAAATGTGTAATTGAACTGAATTAAATTTGTTAGAATATCCGCCTTCGTACGGTCGTGATGTGTCTTTACTCTTCATGTTTCTTAAACCAAGTCTTTCATTTCTATAGAGAGCCTAAGAAGTTACTACTGCCCTACTGACTATTTTGTAAATCATGATTCCTCCATACATTTTTCAAAATCCACCTCATTTCTTCGTGTTTTCCTACTTTCAATAAGACTAATAGATTTTCGACTTTTTCAATCGAATCGCGGATATTGACTGATAGTATCTGACCAAATTCGTATACGAATAGTTTGCCAAACATACACATACGTTTGTGTGCGGTATTTTGACACACAAATGATTGATTGGAATGGTTGCCTTCCTGAAAGGAAACTTTAAGGTGCATACACATATTTTCGTATGATGTGTAATGGTCAAATGTTAAACTATATGGAAATATAGGTTGAGAAAAGCCGACATTTCCGTACTCTAAATATTTCCAGTAAAAGAATATATATTTCTTATGTATTTTCTTAGAAAAAAAAATCAAGCTTTATTCTAAACCTGGAAATATGAACTTGATTTTCTACATTGATTAAGTTCCTACAGTCTAAGTTGAACTAGATTTAATTTCTCATACAATTATCCTTCGAAAATATGGTGCTACTAATATTAATATGAATAAATCTATGACACGTGTTCACGTGCTTACCATATCTTCATATTGTTTGTTGATCCAATTAGTCTCATCATCCTAATTTCATTAAATGTCAACACAAAGTTTGCATCTCTCTAATATTTAGATTTCTGCATCTATACTACATATATGCACATTATATGTTTAGGCGAAAATTTGCATATCCCAAATGATTCAGTTAAAGTGATAATATCAACTTAGCAAGATGTTAAGATGTCAGAGATAACTTCTTGAACATGTGCATCTCAGAAACTCGTAACAATATTTATTATTATTTGTTTGAACTTGCATGTGTTACGTAAACATTAGGATTAGATTGTTGTAGGTATTTCCTCTCTTGAGATTTTGCGTATAAATGAGCGGAAATGCTTTTCATATTGTTGCCTAAGTAGGTAGGTAACTAGGTTTTCTGATAAAAAACATATTTTTTCATTAAAAAATGTGTTTGATTACTCAAAATCAAAATTAATTAGGAGAAAAAATTATAAATATTCTAAAAAAACACTAAAGAGAAATAGTCGTCCTCATATCAAATTCATTTGTTCCTCCTTAACGCTTCGACGTCTACTGGAAAAAAATCTATTCATTCGCTCTACAATATCAGTGTTTGAACTGAATGAATTTATGTACAATTGCGCTAAAACTAACTTTTTCTAATCCTAATGTAAACGGACATGATCACAGTCTACAATACTCGTGTGTACACATGCTGATTTTCATGTAAAAATGAAAACTCGTGGTTTCATGTTGACATTTTTCACGCCCCAAAAACAGATTCAAATACAGTAGAACATCGCTTTACCAAACTTGATTAAACTGAAATGGGCAATCAGATTTTTTCTTGTATATTGAATTTTTGAGAAGAAGAGATCTAAATCTGATCCTGATTTCACTCATTAATTACAGAAAAAAACGCAACAACATTGAAAGTTTGTCGTTTTCGACAAAAAGGACTACATTTAACATATTTTGTCAACGGAGTGTTACCATTTTCACCCAAAAAATCTATGGATTTATTTTTCTAATATAAAATAGAACAATTCTCTTGAAATAAACATTAAAAACGAAATAAAATTCGCCTGTGACTTCCGAATTCTTATGCCACTTTGATAAGATAAAATCGAAAAAAAAAAACAAAAACAATAGCTACACAAGCCTAATTAAATTTTCCATTGACGTCATAACTACGACGTAGCTACAACATGAGCCTTTCCACCGAAACCCAATTAACAGCGAAATATGTTCACACTGCCCTCTTCATATCACTAAGATTGCTCATACCTCAACCAACACACCATGTTTGTCGAAGCAACGACAGGCCAGAAAAAAAAATTACAAACAATTATAAAAAAAGAAGATACTAAGATACTTATATTGTGTTATCATTTCTAATCTTCACAAACATTTGATAAGACACCCCGTATATGTATGAATATGTTTAATAAAAATGAAATTAAAAAAAAAAATAAATAAATCAAAATCTGTATGTTTTGAAGAAACAGAAGAAAAAAAAAGGCGAAAAGTAAATGACATTTTTTTGAAATATGAAAAAAAATGTATGAAAAAGCAATCTAATAACTAACTTTAGATAGATTTCATCTGATTTTCACCAGTATTACGATAAACGCGGTCGTGGATACACCTGTTTTTTGGTTTCGTATGTATGTGTCGTGAACCCGGAAAAAAATCGTTTTTGAATCCATTCGAGATTTGGAGCCATCCGAGGCTCTTTCCGCGGAAAAGATATCCTTTGGTGTTTTCTATATAGTCAGATTATGACACCTCTTATGTGGATTATGTGTGATTAGAATTGAATACTATATTATTTCTGTCAAAAGGAGTTGTGAGTTTTTTGTTCGCAATTCAATGCGAATACGCGTGGTTATGTTACAAAAATAGTGCATTATCAATCGTATGATCAAGAGAATTTTGCGCGGGTATTATACCCATAGATTAAAGATTTTTCCGGGCGTTATAATTTATCGCCCGTTGGACTATTATTTTTGTGTGTTTCAAGATGATAAGATATTTTCCTCCCCTCTACGTTGAGTGAAATGTGTACGTACGTACCCCTACTAATGTCTTTTACGATTAGAGTTTGATGATCTTACAACGCGGTAATCTGTCACACTGATTAAGTATTTACGAGTGTTTTGGGACTTTTTTTGACGTGTGCTGCTGGGATTGTATAAACAAGGGCTTAACTGACTTAGCTGAGTTAATTTATCGCTGGAAAATATATTCTGATTTACCGAGTAAAGTTCCGTTCTTTGAAGTTATTTTCGAAAAATTTCCGAGTTTTTAATTAAATCAATTGTATCTAAGAAATGCCAAAAAAGTTTCAAATATACAGGGTGTCCCGCAACTGGTTAGCCATAGACCAATGGTAGACTCTACAGGATGTTTTAGGAAAAATATCGCAAAAATTATTTGTCTAGCTTTTACCGTCTTTTTTGTGATTCTTGTAAAAAAACACAACTTTCTTCGAAAAACTCCAATTTTCTAGCTTCCACTTAAGCGAAATCAATGTTTTTCATATTCTTCTGAATTTCCAATAAAAGGACATATCGAACGTTTCCAACGGTTTCGTATCTTCCGAGATACGACGTTTTGAATTTTGCGGAATTGTCAATTTCAATTTTTTATGTCAAAATTAAACCCGAATTTCGTAACGGTGCATTGTAGTGGCAAATCTGCGAAGTTGACAAAAGTTGGCGTAGTATCTTAGCTTTCGAACGGCATATAAGAATAAATCACAGAATCATCCAGTTTGTGAATAATATGTGTAAAAGGGGAAAAAACATAGTCCGTAAGTAGAAGAAATCTTGCTTTTAGTTGGAAATAGTTGTCATATAAGCATTTCCAATAGAAAAAAATACAGTAAGGCTATTTTTTCTTGGTCTGGAATCAGTGGGGTCCCAGGAGTCTAAAACTAATTTTGCTAAAATAAATTTGATTGGAAAGGTCCCAAAAAGGACACTATTTAATCCTTGACTGGAGGTCGGCATGCGGGCTATCATATCAAAGGGGACGCGGAGTACATTACATATCCGGTGTTTGATTCCTATTTCAAGGACCCTAAACGGAATAAATCGCGTTTGAATGGACAATTTTCGTGTTTCCCGTAATCATCTGTATCTTTCGAAAGCCATAACTACGCGAATAATTCAAGTTGCCACTTCCTTTTTCATTTTTTAGAATCAAAGATTCTATCATTAAATTTGCTAAGAAAAAATTGGATCGGAAAACTCTGAAAAAGGACATAAAAGGACACTAATTAATACCAGACAAATTAAAATGTTTATCCTTTAGAGTTGACGATGAAAATGAAAAATACTCTCACAATATTAATGTGTACACAGCGAACCTTCGTACAAATAATTCAACACATAAAACAAATTTGTTTATACTTACCGTTATAATTAGTAAAGTAGCATCTACAACAGTAGCGAAAAGTATTTTTCCATAATGCATAACATCCAAGTCTATTCTTGATGTAAAAATTTTACTTCCTTTTCAAGATTGAAGTCGGTTTGGTACATTTGCAGACTATGTTTTTTTTTCATTTATAGATATTATTTAGAAACTGGATGACTGTGCTTTATTCTTATATGCCATTCGAAAGCTAAGATACTACGCCAACTTTTGTCAACTTTGCAGATTTGCCACTACAATGTACCGTTACGAAATTCGGGTTTAATTTTGACATTAAAAATTGAAATTGACATTTCTGCAAAATTCAATACGTCGTATCACGGAAGATACGAAACCGTTCGAAACGTTCGATATGTCCTTTTATTGGAAATTTTGTGTACTTTCAGAAGAATCGGAAAAGCATTGATTTGGCTAAAGTGGAAGCTGGAAAATAGTAGTTTTTCGAAAAAAGTTGTGTTTTTTGACAAGAATCACAAAAAAGGCGATTACTCCTTAACGGTAAAAGCTAGAGAAATAATTTTGGCGACATTTTTCCTAGAACATCCTGCAGAGTCTACCATTGGTCTATGGCTAACCATTTGCGGGACACCCTGTTTTTAGTGCTAGAAAAAGTCAATGTTTTTTGGACAAATGTATCCTAGGAAAAGGATTGAAAAGGCTTCTAAGTCATCAGAAAAAACTCGTTAGTGAGTTTTATTTTCCTAATTGGTACTTTCGCAGTAGGTTGAAAATCTTCGGAAAGCTGAAGTTATGACAAATGACATTCCATTCTTTATATGGTCCCTAGCAGGCAAATCGGCATGCTTTGTCCCACCCAATTTATGAATGATGTTAAATTTCAATCACTTTTCAGATAGACCTTCACGTGACATACAATCCTTTATTCTAACGGTTAACAATTGCGTTCAGCAAAAATGTTATAAATATTCCATTTAAGCAATTAGGCCAGTCAATAAACCGAAATATAAGGCGTTAGGTCGCAAAAAATAGCTCGGTTCTGGTTTTTTGGGATATTGCTAAGATAGTAGTAGTACCAGTAGTGTACCACCAGATTTGCAACTTCGAAAAACCTGTGCTAACCCCGTGATCCTCAAAAAACCTCAAAATTTTCGGACTTTTTTAATATTTTGGTTTTGTAATTTTTAAAAGGGATTCCTACAAGGAAGTCGTCCACTGCACTTTTAAAGCTAACAAAGTCTTCTATAATATGAGTGCAACTTCAGATTTTTAGGTACAAAGGATCCCAAGATACAGCATTTTAAAAGATGTTTTTTCGAAATTGTAATAGTACGACGTACTCTATGACGTGTTCCGATTCCATCCTGGATGCATTGAGGCTAATCCAGGAACACAGTTGGATGAATTTTGGTTAAGATTCAAATAAAAAAAAGTTTTTCTTAGAAGCACCTAATATATAGGGGTTGGTTTGTATGACAGCCCTATGACGTAATGTTCTGATTCCATCCATTTCTAGATATGTTTCGAGGCTTCACTAGGAATACATTTGGGTGAGGTTTGGTTAAGATTGTTTCATAAAGAAAACAGTTTTTCTTAAAAGAACCTAATTTCCACAGGTTGGTTTATATGACAGCCCTAAGACGTAGTGTTCCGATTTCATCCGGTCCTAGTAGATATATTTTGAGGCTTAACTAGGAACACACTTGGGTTAAGTTTGGTTAATATTGGTACACAAAAAAAAATTCTTAGAAGAGCCTAATTTTCAGGAGCAGCCCTATGACCCCCTCATAGTCCGATTCCATTCGTTCCGACATATATACAGCTAATAACTGGCTTATAACTTCGTGTCACATGACTTTCTCCGTAGAATGCGCATTTAAGCCGATATTTAGTTCGGAAGATGACTAAAATTACAATTTCGAACTTAAAAAAAAAAAAAATGTTTGAGCGAAGGGTATAAAAATACAAAATTTTTTTCCGAAAACCTGTTTCTTTGATAATATGATCAGATGTACGTCCCATCGAGGAATACTCAACGATGGGTACTTTTGGGAATTTTATTTAGATGATCTGGGAAGGGTCTTAGTATGGGAAGTCCATTTTGTTTCGAAAAAAGACTGAATCGGCTTTAGACAGTAAACGAATAACACAATCAAAGGACGTTGACCCCTTTTAATGTCGTGAAAATACATGAGAAATAATGGGCTTGGAAAAATTTACAAAACTAAGGGTATTTGCTGTAGACATCAAATTTTTAATTGTCTTTTGGGATAGAGGCAAGATTTCACTCCAGTTTAGGTTCTGTCGTGGCTTATCCATTGTCGACCGAAAACCATAGAGTAGAAGTTATCAAGAATCAAAGTGTAGAAAGCTGAGCTTCGCTTTTGATGCAATTTGTGATTTGTTGAGCTATAAAAAGATTGAAAAATTTAGGTTTCATTTACCTTATTTTAATTCAGTAAAATTAAATGCCAATTTTTGCCTTCACAAGCGCTGAAAAGTATAGATTTGCTAGATGCAGGTAACTTCAACACCATATTCGAAATATTTTCGGCAAGCTTCGAAAGCATGTGGGATTCCATAACGAAACAAAGGTATTGTCTCGTCATCTAAAAATAGTACAAAATTCTCGGTTGAAATCCATTACAAACGCTGAAAAAATGTCTAAGGTCGTCAAAAATAGTCCTAGTGTGAGAACTAATTTTCTATTAAAAAAATCTCTACTGCATTTTTTAACATTTCGACTAGAAATTTTGGTATCATATGATTCACTTTTTCTACATGGCTTGTGGGTTCTTTTAACCTTTATCCCCAGCCCCAAAAACGTTTCTATGCTTTCAGTTGCCTGTCACTCAATTTGCCCAATAGGAGTATAGGTTTTTGTCAAAACCGTAATTCAGTTCAATTCAATTCAAGATCGAGGCTAATTTCGGGCGCGGCCGAAATTTAGATACCCTTCACCATCCTCGGGCGAAATTTTTTTTTCGGACGTACCTATAACTTGTGTTTAATCCTCCCACTTCCGTTTTTCGGTGGCACCAAAAAAATCAATATTAGAATCAGGTTTTTTTTTGGAATAATTGGGCAGAAGAACAAAATTCTCTTAGGCAACTTTATTAGGGGCAGCGGGGGACATGGTCCCTTATTAAAATTCCACTTGTTTTTACATTTTTTCTTGTTTCGATAAAGACACATTAGTAAAAGGTTTGGTGAAATTATGTTAGCAAAAAATGTTTCTTAGAAGAAAATACAGAAATAAATTTGCATGAAGTTTGGTTGAAATTGGTGAACAAATAAAAAAGTTTTTCTTTGATGAACCAAATTTGGGGGGGGGGGGTGTATCTGGCAGCCCCATGACCCCATGGCTCAATTTCATTAATTTTTGCAATGTTTTATGACATCAATAGATCTACATTTTCACTAGGTTTGATGCAAATTGGTGTCAAAATAAAAAAGTTTTTCCTAGAAAAACCAAATTTGAGGATTTGGGTTTTGTATGGCTGCCCCATGACCCCATTATTGGACTCCATTTGTTTTTACATATGTTTTAGGGGATCATTTGAAATATATTTTTATGAAGTTTGGTTGATACCGGTGTCTAAATAAAAAAAGTTTTTCTTATAAGAACCTCATTTGGTGGGTTAGGTTAAGCTGACCAGACGTACAGCATTTTGCTGTACAGTACAGCATTTTTACCTGTCGTACAGGATAAGCAAATGTACAGCAAAATGTACAGCATTCCCAATGCTACACAAAAGCAACTTAAATCACTTCATCATAAGCTCCTCAGTGAGCCCTGTGGTCAGTCGTGTCTGTTTTAAAGGTGTTTTTATCAAGATAATTGCACTTTCATTTAGCAAACGACAATTTCGACAACTCGGGAACTCTTTGATAGATCATTAAACCTTACACACTTATAGCTACTTGGAGCTCAGATTTCCTTCCTTAAGGTCCTACCTATCCGGGTTCGACAGTTACAGCTGCCTAAATCGAACTTTTGTCTATTGTAATCAAAAATTGTCCATAAAATTTGAAATTTGGCAGTTTTTTTTTTAGCACCGCACTGCCCGTATTTGTTGAAAATTTCAAGGCACTAGCTGTCAAGGTTCTCCGTCAAAAGATGAGATTTAAGGTGAAAAGTTTGACTGCTGTACGAAATATATTTTGCGAGATAATCTTACCTTTATATTTGGCAATCGTTTATTTTCGATAATTCAGGAACGCTTTAACCGACCTTTCTGAATTGGAACACTTAAGCTATACTTGGCACTGACATTTCCGATCCGCGTGGGGGAGTTTCAGCTGCCCAACAATTGTGTTTTCTAATCGAACAATGTCATTAACTCGCAAATTTTTGAGCGGAAAATTTTGAAATTTGCCAGACTTGTCCCGAGCACCGTACTGCCCAAGGTAGAAAGTTCAAGCATGTAGAGCTGCTAAGATCCAGAAGTGAAAAAATGCGATTTTAATTATTTACAACACTGTACTACATCCGATTCCCCTATAAACCATTATAGGAAAATGCATACTACTGTGCTAGGATGTTCAGGGAGGGGTGCTTGAACACCTTCGCCCGCTGGCCGTTTATCACGGCATTTTTTTACTTCTGTACCATCTATGAGAAATCACTACGATATTAGAGAGCGTGAAAATGCGGTTTCGACTCCTAGCACGGCACAAAAATTTCCGTACTTCAAATAAACAACTACATGATTTCTGTCTCGGGGTATGGGATAGTCAGGGACAGGGAAAGAGTTATCATCATCCGCACAAGGCTGCCGAGACTGCAGTCTCGAACACTGAAATTCATAAGTTCTAAAAGCACTGAGTATCGACTGTCTTAAAATCGTAGGCGAATTAGATATAATCAAGCGTTAAAGGCTAAACACGTGGAAGAGGTAATTTATCGTTAAAACGTAACAATAAATTGTCCTTTTTGAAATATTATTTTAAAATGTGTAAAATCTTTTCTAAGAAGATTGGACCGCCAATTTAAACTGACGGGAAATCTTACCTACCTCAACTCTCCAAGGAAATTCCGGGCACATGGTCTTAAAAATTAACAAATTTTGGGCTTGCCCCTTCTGATCCTGGCTACGCAGCCCTTACTTGTTATAGCTTACATTTTCTACTTCACATGCTGACGATATTTTGTAAATGAGAACATTGAGAACCTTGCTTTCTTAAGTTACAACACCACAAATAGTATGATTGAGGGTTTGTCTGAAAGCCAAATTCCGCAACGTGTACAGCATTGGGCCTTCGGGAGTCTGCAACAATAAGAAGCGCGTGTGCAACATTTCAAAACGTTCTTTATGGCTGAAAGCGACGACAATCTTTAGACGATTCACGCGCGTGTCACGTAACTAAAACCCAAGCCGAAACTTCAGAATTCAGTTTAATAATTTATCTACAGAACGACAATTTATGGTCGCAATGTTCGGTCGGATTTGATTGTTTAAATATTTTGAAAATTTTTAGTGCGAGCATATGTTATCTGTACCATGTTTCTTGCGAGTTTTCATAAAACTGTGCGAAGGATTCAGTTAATTCTTTCGCTCGTTCTAGTGACTACTGCGGTTGTACTTAACCAACTGAGTACCCAGATAGCACAATACTGATGTTTTGTTGATTCTGTACTAAACCTTATATTCAATGTATTGATCCTCTCAGTATACCATTATTGATTCTTTTATATGGACGATGTCCGCTTTTAAAGCATTTTGATTGGTCAACGTTTTCGAAAAGGGGAAAATTTATTGAAGATTGTCATCAATATTGTATCGAAATTATATCGAACCAACGGAATGAAAAAAAGCGAATCTATATCGATATATCATTGATGTTATATTGAATAATTGAATCCCCACTATGCAGATGGTTGTTATGTTTAATAAAATTCGTAAAGCTAATTTTTTTATACTTTGTTTTTATTAAATTTCACGGTACATAATAACTAATAACATGTACATTTAATTTAATCTGTTGTATCGTTTCTTGCATCAGTGGTCTTTTCTGGGTGCGTCATACGTCCACTTTCATTTTATTTTAATCACCAATTGATTCTGAAATTTAAATATGAAAATAAATATTAAGGAATAGAAATTTGCTTTAAGAAGTTTTCACTTACCAAAATGGCTAAAACGTGCGGCTGAAATAAATATTGATGCTCCTTACTAATAAAATTTACGCGAACAACTGCGGACGTCCCGAACAATTTCACAATAATTGACATTTATAAAACATGTTCAATGGATCGTTCCTTAATCGATTCCGTATTGAATCTTTTCTTCATAGTCGATTTTGATAGACAACTTGACTAAAATTTCATTCGAAATTTTTCGAACAAAGGGGTAAGACAGATTAATGATTACGCGGATCGCTTTTATACTAATTATGCATTAATATTTTTCACAATAGTGACTATTGATGGCAGGCATCAATAAATTCCCATTCCAGAATCAATTGCATAGAGGGGAAATTATTGAATACTTATTGATGCCGCAGGATCAGTTCCAAAATGCTATCTGGGTAGTTTTACAAAACTCGGGAAATTGGTTCAATTTAAAAAAAAATATATTGACCCAATCCCTTTTGCAATGCCAACATGCGTCTTATGATAGGTTAATCCAAATATTGTAATATTACACCAAAAATAAAGTTTTAACTTATTCACACCACCTAGCACCCACTGCCACTATACCATAATCGTGTCCTTTTGATGTACTACCATCTCGCCAGATTAAATCTACTTTCGACTCTAAATAAACCATCAATTGGCATTATAATGTGTAAAACGTTATGAAGGCCCGATAGTATTTTAGTTTTTAAATTTATAGTACGGTCATAAAATATAGAAAACGCCAAAATAGAACCCTTCGGGGTTGAAATAAATATAAATACATACTATATCCTGATATGTTCATAAATGTGTACAGAGAGAGAGTTAAGTTGGCGTGTGTAAATCAGACGAAAAAGACAGGCCATTGATATAGGCGACGATTATATTATATTCGTATTCTATTCAACCCCCGCACACGCGAAATCGACGTATTTATCCTGTGGCACACATATTTTACATTTTATGTATGTATTACACTCATTCTACATACAATCTATTTATTTTACATTCAAAATGAGGTAGACACATCACACAGAGGTTTTTGCAGCTCATACAATGTGTGTGTGATGTAAATATTTTTTAATAATATAAATTTAGTAGCAAAAGTAGCCCCCTACACGCTCTTGTATGAGTAGGTCTAACACGCTTTTCACGTTATTAGTTGCCGCACATTGACCATATCATTAAATGCGAGCGCTCCATGTGATAATCATTTACGAAGGAAAATTGAGTGGTGGTTCAATATTACGAGTATTTTATTATATTCTATGCAAAAACCCAGCAAAAACCGCTGTACGTTGACCAAATACGCGGCTAGTAACTCTATATGATAAAAACATTATAAAATCTATGGAATAGAATATTAAACCGAAAAGTGTGTGAGGTCAAAATTTTATGTTTTTGGTAATTTAGAGAGAGGTGAATAATAGTGTGTCATGATTATCACACAATTGAGTTGATAAATTTCTCATATTGAATTATTCACTTTAATTGTTGGTGGGCTAATCTTTATAGATGAACATGATTATTTTGAATTTATACGTATAGTAGCCAGGTTTCTAGGCAGTGTTTCGACTTAGTTTTCAAGGATCGTGGTAGATTTTTATTCAAAATGGTAGCATCAATCCATTCGTTCCAATTCTACCTTAACTTGCGTTTTCAGAGCGGTTTCAATGGCAGCTTCATTATTCCCATTCTTTTCCTCCCGTTGTTACAGGGTTCAGTGATGCATATGAAACAATATTTATGTAAGTTTTGGTTGGGACAAGTGGACAATCAAAAAAGGTTTTCTTATAAAATACTATTCGGGAGATACCAAGTCCAAAACAAAAACTGTAGAAAGCGTTGACAAACTTTGCTACCTTAATAGTCTAAAAAAAATGGCATATTTGGTCGGCAAAAATCCTGCATCGGAATTTTTTTTGGGTTATGGTTGGAAATAGTCCCCAGATTATGGCAT
The DNA here is from genome assembly GCA_949715475.1 of Microchrysa polita. Taxonomy (NCBI): domain Eukaryota; kingdom Metazoa; phylum Arthropoda; class Insecta; order Diptera; family Stratiomyidae; genus Microchrysa; species Microchrysa polita. The sequence goes on from OX454419.1 coordinate 16,157,436, forward strand.
TAAAAGTCCCAACCGATTGGGGGTCCGCAACCTTAAAAAATGGGGGAAAAGGGGGCATTTTTTTCGGTAAGAAATGGTAAGAGACAGAAAAATGGTCTAAGGATGAAAAAAACTATATGAAATTATCTTTGCAATGATATATACATATATAACACATTTGGGCGTTAGACTAGTACATAAATTAGAATATTTTCATTTTAGACCTTTTTTAAAATCTCCATAACTTTTGAAAGAATGCTAGTTCAGCCGTAAAATTTTGTATAAGTATTCACAATAACTTCAAAATCATTTAAAGGTAAACATTGAGTCGCTCCGGTCAAGGACCCCCATTATCCCCCCCATTAATTTGTCAAAATGGCATGTCCATAAATCCCCCCAAAATTGCAGCACAGTGCCAAATTTTGGTTTGTTACGATTGGAGGTCATAGTCACTCCACCCACCAAAAATCAGCTCATTCGAATAAAAACTAAGGGTACCTCCCATACAAAGTGACCCATCAGGAGTTTGTTCTACGTTTGTTCATTTTATAAACTGTAAAACAAAGTTGTCTTGGGTCACTTTGTATGGGAGGTACCCTTAGTTTTTATTCGAATGAGCTGATTTTTGGTGGGTGGAGTGACTATGACCTCCAATCGTAACAAACCAAAATTTGGCACTGTGCTGCAATTTTGGGGGGAGTTATGGACATGCCATTTTGACAAATTAATGGGGGGATAAAGGGGGTCCTTGACCGGAGCGACTCAATGTTTACCTTAAAATGATCTTGAACTTATTGTGAATACTTGTACATATACATTACGGCTGAACTAGCATCCTTTCAGCTTTTTAGAAAGGTCTAAAATGATAATATTCTCATTTATTTTGTTAGGCTAGCGCCGAAATATTTAATTACAATCTAATGTGTTTTATATCATTGGAAAGGTAATTTTATGTAGTTTCTTTCGTCCTCATATTATTTTTGTGTATCTCTCGCCGTTTTAAAAAAATCAAAAAACCAAAAAAATCAATTTTCAATGGGACGCATCGTTTCATGGCTTAACTGCAAAAATATCGAATAATTCACACCTGCCGTTCTTATGAACAAAAAAAAAAATCGATTCTGATTTTTTGATTAGTCTGTTTTAATGAGAGCATTATGAAAAGCATAGTCGCATAAGTTTGGAGCTCTGGTTTTTTTATACCCTTCGCTCATAGAGTGAAAGGGTATATTAACTTTGTCATGAAGTTTGTAACGCATTAAAGGAAGCATCTCCGACCATATAAAAAGTATACATATATGATCAGCGTGACTTGGGGAGTCGATTGGAGCATGTCCGTCTGTCTGTCTGTCTGTCTGTCTGTTGCGACGCGTTTTACTCGGCGGGTATTGAAGCTAGCAAACTGAAATTTTGCAGACGTGCTTCTTATTGTTGCAGGCTGTTTGTATGTTTGATTCACCCAAATTGGATCACTGGGTCATGGGGCTGCCATACAAACCTAGCTCCCCAATTTGAGTTCTTCTAAGAAAAACTTTTTTATTTGTGTACCAATTTCAACCAAATTTCCCACAAATGTGTTTCTATAGATAACACAAAATATATGCAAGAATGGATCAAATCGGACTATGGGGTCATGGGGCTGCCATACAAACTTAACCCCCCAAATTAGGTTCTTCTAAAAAAAAACTTTTTTATTTGTGCACCAATTTCAACGAAATTTCACACAAATGTATTTCGATTGTTGACACAAAACATATGTAAGAATGGATGAAATCGGACCATGAGGTCATGGGGCTCCCATACAAATCCAACCCCCCAAATTAGGTTCTTTTAAGAAAAACTTTTTTATTTGTGCACCGATTTCAACCAAATTTCACACAAATGTATTTCTATTGATGACACAAAACATATGTAAGATTGAATCAAATCGGACCATGGGGTCATGGGGCTGCCATACAAACCAAACCCATATTGGTTCTTACCCATTATTTGCGGGTGTGTCGAAAACGAAACATATAATGAAACTAATAATGTAGTGCTTGTACGACACGCAACGAATCGACAGCTATTTTAAACTAAAAATCAATGTCCACTTTACATATAAAAACCCATAAAATTTTCAATCACAACATTTTTGACTATTTGCGAAAGCGACAAAAACACCTGTTTCGCAAATTTTTGAAATCCTCAAACAAAATCGCTAAATTTCAGAAAATGCTAATAGAATTCATGAAATATTCCCTGGATAAGTAAATTAGAACTGTTTTCTTTGTACTGGTCAAAAATTATTTCAAGCGGGTAACGCAAAGTACTCAGAAGTTGCATTTACAAAAAATGTTGCGAAAACGACACATCCGCGCATTAAGAGCGTTATATTTGCATCAAGTACATTATGTGATTCTTGAAACTGGGATTTGATATTTTCATAATTGAGTTGGAAATCAATGTATGAGAAGCACTCTAACGACATTCCGATACAAGTAAAGTGTCGATACTTCTGTTTCGATACCAAAGAATTCTGGTATCGATACTTTTCTTTCTATTTTACTCGGTATCGAAACGATTCGATTCAAGTAACCAGATGAGTACTTTTTGAATCTTTGGTATCTGCCCATACACCCACATGCTTTCCGGCAATAAATTATTTCGTAAATCGTATCATCATGGCAAAACATAAAGGTGAATGATTTTATACTTGATGTATGTATCATGAAAAACCGATCGGGGAGATGCATTTCAGCATCTCCTCTCACATTTGAATACTCCATTATTTTTGGAGGCTATATCTTAGTATGCGGGCAGCTAATATATTCTATATCCTATTCCCAGTGATTCCCAATGTAAACCATCGCAGGCATCGCAGACAATAAATATATTGTTTCCAAACAATGTGGAAAATAAGGCTGTTTTTTTTTCGAAATAATATGCGCAATATGGAAACAAGATTTTTCAAATGAATGAATGCTTTTTTGCATAACCTACTAACCTCCCGGACGTAAATAAAGTATATTAAGTAGACTCTTGACTCGATAATCCGGATCAATTATTGCAAGGGGTAATCCGGACCATCGGAACATACGGATTAGCGCGATCACTTTTTTTTTCTGAGGAAAAAACAGTCCAAATAAATAAATAAGAGGAACAAAAGCCGACAAATGTATTATTTCTTTGAAATTAGTCAGCATCATGTCATTTGCCAAACTGTCCAGTAAAAAATTACGACACCAAATTTACCATTTCACTCTGAAAATCTCAAATATCCGGACTTGTTCCCAGTACCGTATAGTCCCATGTGGGGCCATGGTGCGTTAACTCAGCCGTTTACAGGCAATTTCGAGTCAACGTTACATTACATATCATTTCGGAGTGTATATAATGCTGCAAGCACCATAATTTCCTATCCGCACATGTACGGAATTTTTGGACCACGCCGAGATTCGATCTCCGGACCTCTAGATTACTAGCATCGTAGAATGAGACTCAACCAAGTAAGCCACAGAGCGTGGTATAAATATCCGGACTATAGGGTCAAAATTGATGCCGAAATCTGGACTATAGAATACGCAGGGGAACATTTAGTGGTCCGGATTAGCGTGATATCCGGATTAAAGGAGATCCGGATTACGGAGTCAAGACTGTATAATAAAATATTCACTCCCATTTATTTTCATTATGTAAACCATTTTTCTCAAGAAACTAGATAAGATTTTCCCTTGCAAATTTTGTGTCGCTGTAGTGCGGGTGTGTCGTTTTTGACACATGTCCTGGAAAGGACCCCTGAGGTCATACGAAAAAAATTGTTACAAATTCTGAATCTAGGATCGAAGAGAACATGTTACACCAATTTTCATCAAATAATTCCCATTGGATCAATACTCGCAAATAATGGGTTAAGAAACATTTTTTTACACCAATTTCACAAAACCTTAAATTAATGTGTCTTTATCAAAGCAACTAAAAAGTTCGAAACGAATGGAATCGTACTGTGGGGTCATGACCCGCAACCCCAATAAAATTTGACGAGTAAATATTTTTATTTGTCCACTTATTTCAACCAAGCCCAAAACTTTTGTCAAAACGGAAGAAAAAGAATGAGGAGGGGGATTAAATACAAGTCATAGGTACGCCCGAAAAAAACTTTTAGCCCAAGCGAAAGGTATCCAAATTTCGGCCGCGCCCGAAATTAGCCTCGGCCCCGGGGGTTGGCGAGCGAAGCGAGCAGGGGGCGAAGCCCCCTTGTTTTTTTTAAGAATGGAACGAATTTGTCGGACACAAATCCCACTCAATAGTAAGAGAATACGTATAATAATTGGGTAAGCCTGGATAGAGTATACTGTTGATCAACTGCTGTTAAATACAAAACCCGGTCAATATCAGTGTCAATTTTATTTTATACTTTCGTATGGTATTTTTGCTATTCTGGGGCTTAGGTCCTTACACCCCGTTCACATTGCAAGCGATACGATTCATTAAAAAGCGAAAAGCTCACAAGAAAAAAAAAATTCCGGGTTTCCGGAAACTGCCGCATAAACGCACCGGATTGTGATACCCCAAGTTATTTCCAGCAAAAAATGTGAATAGAATAATAAACTCACAATGCGACTAGGAAGTGGTATGGCTGACAACCGTATGACACTCCGAATTCAGTTGTCTTTGTAACCATGCTCCACTAAGAGTTACGGCTATGAAGAGAGAATACGAGGAATCTGTACCTGCGGGGCACTTTCCGAGTCGGGTGCAAATTGCCCCTCCCTCTGTGCGTGCCTGCCTATAAGTATGTTTGAAGTCGATTTTATTTTATTCGATGGTGAAAATGCTTAAATATATGAAAAGGAGAGATGGCGCTAGTGCCTGATATTAAACCATTTCTCCTTCTTGCTATAAATAGTCACATTTAATGATAGTCTGGCTGGTCTAGCGGTTAGTGCGCGCACCTTCGGTGCACAGGCTCATGAGTTCGAATCTCACCGTGTTCCATGGTGTTTTTCGAACTCACGAGCTTGTGACGGACTATGATCTCACTCAGATGTTAAACGAGTACCCATTTGTGGGGATAAATAACACTGCTGAGCGTGATGCTGATCTCATTACCTCAACAAAAAGCAGATGAGATCTTGGAAATAGGATGTCACTAACACATCCTGCGGCCTTAGTCCAATGCTGGATTGTCGCGCCTGTTATTTATTTTTTAATGATTTTTTGGAGTGAAAAGTAGGCCGTAAGTTGAATAGCCGACGAAGTCGAAGTCTTAGAACATGAACTTATGCCGCAGGAAATTTAATTCGTCTATATCACAAATTTTGACATTGACGTGAAGAAAATATTCGTTGATAAGATCAATAACAACGAATTTCATAAAGTAGAAGAATATTTTCCTTGTTGTTAAATTGACGTAAAGTTTCGTTAAAATCAAGCAAAATGTTGAGGAATCTACACGTTGCATTTAGGAAGTTTTCCTAGTTTAACGAAACTTTTACATTAATTTTGCGAAATATTACGTTAATTGAACTTTTTTGTTACAATAATTTTACCGTTCATTGTGAAGAATGTGGCATTTGTGTTCCGGCTGGCTTGGTATAGTGTGGTTTTTAAGTGGAAGAATAACATTTTTGTGAAAACATTAGTTCATTTTAAACAAACAACAATATCTAAACTTAAAAACGTCCACGACCCGAAAAGTAAGTACATAATATGCTACTGAAAGAATACTTAACTTGAAGAATATTTTCTTCAAATAGAAAACTGTGTTCGGCAAATTGAATAAATATTCATCAAAACTACGAAACTTCTGCTTAAATATCAACGATAGGTTTTCCTTGAAACAACAAATGTTTAAGTAACTTAACGAAACCAGTTTCATTGAATTGACGAACTGGTTCGTTGGAGGTGTTTTAATGAAGTTTTTCGTTGAATTGAGGATTTTTTTCATAGCATTTACGACGACTTTTGGTTCAGTGTATTTTGCTTATACTCCCCACTCCCCCCCCCCCCCCATTTTTGTTATTATCTCTATGGCGACACATTTAACGAGAAAGTCACCCGGGATAAATTTCATCCATGATGACACCAAAAAAATGTCAAAAGTCTCCTTTGAAGCGTGCCTCTTAAAAAAGCTTGCGCTATGGTCAGACGCTTGCAGGTTGGGCAGCCCTGATTTAGGGGAATTGTTAAATTTTTACGTGAACCACTCTAGTCCATATGCATTTTTTTACCGTAGCACAGTTTGAAAAGTTCAATATAAGCAGATGTTTTAATAATGCGACGGTTGTATGGAAAGGGCGAATAACTCAATCAAAACTTCAAATGTCACTTCTTCAGTCTTATAACATGAAACTTGAAAGTTTGTCAAAAACTGAATTTTCACCTTCTTTTTGAGCTAAAAAATGCTTTACCTGCCCATCAAATCGAAATCAAAATTCTTCTAGATAAAAACACTACTCTTCAACGGCAACGGCAAAGTACTATTCAAACTGACCCAATATACAACTTTGTTCTACAGTACTCGTCGATTTATGAAATGAGTATTGCGTACAACAAACTCCTGGTGGATCACTTTGTTTGGCAGGTACCCTTAGTTTTGACCCGATTGAGCTGATTGTAAGTGAGTGGGTATAATGGTGCCCTCCAATGGCAATAAACCAAAATTTAGCTTTCTGCTTCAATTTTGGGGGGAGTTATCGACGTGCCATGCCATTTTGCCAAATTCAAAAGCGGGGATAACGGGATTCTTTGATCGGACCGACTCAATTTTCAGCAGAAAATCAGCTTCAACTGAATGTGAATACCCTCACAACATTTCACGGCTTTCTAAAAAGGTATAAATTAAAAGTATTCCAATTAATTTTTTAGTCTAGCGCCGAATTTTTCAATAAAATTCTAATGTGTTATATATCATTGCAAAGGAAATTTTAGGTATTTTTTTTCGTCCTCAGAGCATTTTTCTGTAACTTTTGCGTTTCTAAAATAATCGCCAAAATAAAAAAAAAATAGGTCAGAACTTTTTTTTCCATAATCAAGCTATACCTGACTATCATCCAAAAATCCGGAGATGTATGATTTTTGTCGACCAAATATCGTATTCTTCTTTGACTATATACAATTCGGTATCTCTTCATTATAAATCAAACTAGAATCTATACAGTTATAGTGTTGCGATCAAACGATCACGGTTACAGTAGAGGGCCTCAATTCCATGCAAGATCACTGATAAGCTCCCGTCAAACAAGGGATGAAGTTTGTGCTGGGAACGTACAGCGAGGTGTGTGTAAAGTAAACTAACTAAAAAAAAGTTTGCTCGCCGTGGCCCTTAATTCTTCCAGCTTCATCTAGGCACTCTTTGACTCCAACTGTTGATTGCATGCTTCACCTCTCTTAAAATGGAATAGTGTTTTCTCGAAAGAGGCGATTCATCCCGATGAACCTTAACGAAAGCGAATATCGTTGAGTTGAGTTTATGAAAAGTTGAAATCTGCTCATCCTCTGACAATAAAATTGAAAAGTTGTTTTCTTTTTACACCCTAAAATACATCCGATGAAATTAAATTTATATTAATTAAATTATAGTCCTTTGGCACCGACGCTCCAATAATGGCTAACATTCCATTGTAATAACGTGCCTGCCGTATGATTATCCCAGACTGCTTTGATTTGACCATATTAATTCGTTAATTCCTTAAATCGTAAGCATTTTTGCCGTTTTACCGTTTAGTCTCGAGATATCACAAAATTGTTGTGTTATGTTCATTGCATTTGAGAAAAATCGGGCCGAAGGTTCGCCATAGAGGGATTTTTTTTTCTGTAACGATAAAAGCATATGAAGATGGGGGGAAGGGAAGTTGTTTTTGATTTTGGATTTCGGATTGGATTTTCAAACCAAATAAATACCTACCTACCAAATTTTTAATATTTGTCTCTCGATGGTAAAATGTTGGTGTATTTCTCTTATGCTACTACTAAGTTAAACAAGGGCTTAATTAGTTGTTTTTCGAAAAGAATTTAGAAATTTCAAAGCAATATGTACCGTTACTTTTCAAAATGCAAAATCTCTCTCTGTCGAATCTAATAAATTATGAAGAAAACTTTCCGAGCATTTTTTCATACCTTAAGGCTGTTTAAAAAAAATCTGATGAAATTGTTTTGTCCATGTAGAATTAAACGATACTAACGCATCTAAAATAAGTGAAAACTGAAAACCTATTTTCAATAAAATTTACTGGAACCATGCTGTATTTGAAATTGTTTAAATTTAGTGAAAAAGTTCAACGACAAATAAATCGTTGCCACAATGATAACGATTTTTCAAAAGATAATTTGACTTAATAAAATAAATTGGAATTCGTATTAATAAATAAATCCCAAGTGATTGTGTGTACATATTAACAAAATATTAGTGGTGATCCAAAAATGCTTCAAAAGCACAACGAAATATAATTTTCAAAAATAATTCCTTAAAATCTAGTGAATAAGTGAAAAAAGAAATCTATTTTTCTCCCTATAAAGCCTAAGAAACCAAAACAAAAATCATTATTATGGCCGGTTATCGGCCATTACCACCGCCCAACGTTCTTCCGTCGATAGCTCATCAAAATCGTGCAACGAGTATGTATCACCCGATGTCGGCGGCCAATCATGGTCTTGTCTATCCACCGCATGGACCGGTACACGGTCTCAATGTCCATCATAGTCAACATGGTGGCGCTGCCGGACAAATGATGCATCACGGCCATCATGGTCTGGTCGCCACGAATCGCGGACATCATCAACAGCATCCACTTCATGCGGCCGCCGCTGCAGCCGCTCAACATCATCATATGCATCAGCAACAACAATCTCATCATATTGGCAACACTGGTGCAGGCGGCGGTGTTGCCAATCATCATTCAGCACAGGCGGCCACGCGACAAATGTATGGTCACATGCAAACGGGTATAATGCCATTGAATGCGAGTAAGTATAAAAGGATTTTTTTGCAGCACATTAATTTCAGGAAAAAATAATTAATCGCTACAAACGGACTTTTTACTAAGTTAAATATTTTGGATTTTGCATCAAATGTGTATACTCTCTCTTATTATCTCTCAATGGAATACTACCATCACAATGTACTTTCACTAGTTTTCATCGCCAATTTGAAATCCTTTAACCGCAGGGCTTTAAATTGTATAATCAGCGAGAACTGTCACATGGTTCCATTTTCAAAATATTTATCCAGGTACGGCGACAATGAACCTAGTTTCATTGCTTTTCCATTCAGTTCAGTTCGTTCCATTGTTCTTCACACAGTCTGACCCAACAAACCCGCTTGGGTCAACTAATAATAATATTCCACGCCACTGATAGGAATAGCCAAGATTATTTCTTATTCCTATTGAAAACAATAGACCTATCTTCATGCCATAATAATAAGCAACAAAAGAGTTGGCCATTGGATTCGTGTTTCGGATTTTCATGTATAGCGAAGGTGGGTGAGATTCTGTTTCATGAAAATTGCATGAGAAATGAGAATTTAGCAAACGGGAATCAGAAGAAATTATAAATAAAAGGGCTGAAATGCAAAATGGAATGTACAAGAACTAGAGTGTGTTGATTTAACAATTTTAAAATGTATCTATGAATATCGTTTTAAACCGAGAATACAGTGATTTAAATTATCGGTCAATCCACCTGAATAAAATGAACTGGGCGTTTGCACAGGCAATAAGAATAGCAATTTTTGTTTGCCCAACTCCTGCGTTATAGTTTTCATTTGAGCATTTTTGTTTTGGAATCACTTCTGGTCTTTAGAAGCCAAACCAAACAATAGAAATTTATTAAAATCAGCAATTGTATCTTCTTTACAACTCCCGAGAAGAAAAGAACTAATTTCACTAGAATTCGTTCTAAACATTTTCGTAGCCCTTTCTGTACATATTCAGTACTTCTTACTGTATGCATCATAATGTGATAATTAAGAGCTTTTTTTCAAATGAGACCACACTTCACAGCCACACACACATATCAACACTTTGTCACCTTCTTCTATTACTTTTATTATACTTCTCCATTTGTTTCCATAGTGGGCCATTGAGCCTTTTCTATTATAGGGTTCATCCCTATAACAAAGTGTCTCTTAGGATATAACAATTTCTTCTTTTTTTCATAAAAAAAGGTTAAATCCAAAATAGAGTACACATACACACACACAGATTTTCATGTCTATTCCTTTACGCCGAAGTATTATATTCTCAGGATCACAGGACAATACCGAGTGCATGTTGTGTATTCTATTCCAACTATTCAACGACGACCGACGTACACGACCTCCTCCATGCATGTGTCCTATGTGTGACACTAAAAAAATCTTACTATGCCTAGCGGTGTCATCTTAATGATGTTGTTGTCTACTCTGACGTTTCAGAGCTTGAGAACGCGAGAAATTCAGTTTAAAGAATACAATGAAATTCACAGAAAAACAGAAAAAAGGATACACACATTTCACCGATTTCAGATCTGGAGAGAAAAAGAATTTTGTACTTTACTCTCTGTTGCTATATGTATAGTTGAAATTGAGTGAAAACAAAAGGCGCTGTAAATTTTTAAGGAAACACACATTTTTCCATAGTATTTGGCGTGCATACAGTAGGTCATGTGTGAAAAAAAGGAGTGAATTTAGGTTTAGGGACAAAGAAGTGTTTTTGTTTCGTTTCCTTTTTTTTTCATCTGAATGTGTGACTTTAAAATTGTGTTTTTTTTTGTTTCTACCAAAATACTTGACTTTTTGGAAGTAGTCCAACGATAATTTGTCTGAAAACATGGTCCATAATTTCAATGTAATGTATAATAGTAAGCCCTGTTTGTTTTCTGAGATTGAATAGAATAAAACAAATATTAGAATTATGAAATTTGTAAAAGGATTATGTAGTCAAAATATAAATTAAGTAATACTTATTTATCATAAAACTTGAGAACCGCACCTGGACCAATGAGGCACTGTATCGAAATCCCTGTAATACTTAAGTACAAATTCTAATCGGTCAGATCAGTTAACATCGGAATTTCACGTGAAATTAAATTCAAACTTGTACTGTACACTTTTAATGATCGTGAACTAGAATCCAAATAGTCGCACTCACTTAATTCCATATTATTTCGCACGGAAATGGTTTGTGTCCTTGAAACAGGGACCAAACTTCAGATATGAAATGTATACTCGACGCTCAGACAAAGAAAATAGAAGAACAGAGTTATAGACCAAAAATGGGTAACCATTCGCAATCTCATTCATTCATTCACCCAATATACTGGAATGACAGCCATACTAAGAATGACTAGCAATATAAATGGTAGGATAGAAAGAATGTATGTGTAATATATTGTCGAATTTCATGGATCGTGTTCTCGATCTTGAACTAAGTAATCTTCCACTTTCTTGTCTGTCCCCTTCTTATTCTACTCCCTCTTATGTTCCCTGTGATCCCTATCATCCAGCTATTCTGCACGATATACGCATAGATCTGCCGGCAGCTGTCCAGCGAAAAAATGAGCCTAAATTTAACTTTCGCAAAGCTGATTATGACTCTATAAATAAGAGAATTACCAATATCAACTGGTATTGCATTTTAAAAGATCTTCAATGCGAATATGCTGTTTCTGTCTTTTATATTATTCTGTATCATATTTTATATGAATTTGTCCCACTTTCTTATTCCAAGCCTGTCTGGTTCACTCCTCTCATTCATAAACTTATTCGTAGATCGTTCATGCTAGACTTAAGCGTTTCAAACGGCAATCTGATAGAGCTCAATTTAATTGCCTCAGGAGTAGGGTTAAAAATCTTATAGAAGTGGCACGATCTGCCTAAATTATCAATGTTGAAAATAGTTTGAGAGGTAATGAAAGTAAAAGCTTTTGGTCTTATGTTAAGAATATGCGATTTTCAACAAACAATACCTCGACACTTTCATTCAACAATATAACTGCCACTGCACCTACGGAAATATCTGAACTCTTTGCTACATACTTTTCTAGCAATTATGCTATTCCTAACTCTTCATCCTGTAGTCTCCCTTATAGCGCTTCCTCCTTGCACGACTCCCATTCCTCGCTTATATTAACTTCCTATGTATCCTTCCTTATATCGCGTTCCAAAAATAATTTTTGTTCTGGACTTGATGGCATTCCTTCCTCTTTCTTAAAACGTCCAACATACTTTATCCATATCAGCTCCTCTTGCCATTATTTTTACCAAGAGCCTCCATGAAGGTATTTTTCCCAACCAATGGAAATCCTCCTTGGTTGTGCCTATACCTAAAAAGGGTGATCTACCGATGTGACTAACTACAGACCTATATCCCTCTTGCCATCTATTTCTATGATCCTGGAGAAGATTGTTTATGATTATATTTACAACAACTTCGGTGACCTTATTTGTCCTGAACAACATGGTTTTTGCAAAAAAAAATCAGTAATAACTAACCTGGTTGAATTTACTAACTTTACTGCCAAATCCTTTAATAAGCAAGATGATGTGCATGTCATCTATACCGATTTTGCTAAGGCTTTTGACACGGTCAACCACGATATTTTGTTAAGGAAGCTAACTAATCTTGGCATACCATCACTGGTTATCAAATGGATATGTTCCTACCTCCATGAGCGTACTGCGAAAGTAGCTTTCCTAAACTCTATCTCGTCTCCTTTCGGTCAGTCTGGTGTGCCTCAGGGCTCTATTCTTGGCCCATTATTATTCACATTTTTCGTGAATGACTTGCCCTCTTGCCTTAGCTGCCGATCTCTGCTGTATGCAGACGATAGCAAAATTTTCTCAACAATTTCATGCCTGGCCGATTGCAATGCTTTACAATCAAATTTAAATTTATTGGCTCTTTGGTGTAGCTCTAACCAGTTAAGACTGAATGTATCCAAGTGCTCTGTGATGGTTTACTCATTGAAACCCGATCCGATTTCTTATGTATACCATATTAATTCTGTTCCCCTTCAAGTGGTGTCAGATAAGAATGACCTAGGCGTCATTTTTGATCCAAAGCTTCGATTCTCTGAACACGTCTCTGACGTAGTTACCAGGGTGTCTAAATTATATGGTTTCATAATTCGTTGCTCGTGTAATTTTCGGTCGATTCATACTTCTGTTAGCTTATTTATATCGTTAGTCCGCAGTATATTTGAGTTCGCCTCTGTGGTTTGGTCTCCTAATTATGATAATTCTATTAAAGCTTTAGAGAAAGTACAAAGAAAGTTCTCGAAATCTTTAATATATCGATATAACTTGCCAAGTCATCCATATGTTGAACGTCTATCACTACTAAATCTTCTTCCTTTGGAAAAACGCAGAACATTTCTTGATCAATGCTTCCTATTCAAACTATGCAATGGTCTTGTCGATTCTACACTAATTGCAGATGTAAGGTTTCGGTTCTCTTTATACAATACTCGTTCTAATGCGGTTTTTGACCCTCCAATTTCTTCGCTAGCTACTTTCATCAATTCTCCACTTCAAAGAGCTATGCGGGACTTCGATCGTTTGGAGCTTGGTGCGTTATCCTCTTCCTTTTTTCTTTTAAACAAACTTTACTTCAAAAACTGGGTTCTTCTATTTAATTCTTAACATATTATTTGCTTTTAATTGTTAGTTTTTTTTATAAAACTTTAGTTTTGAGTTTAAATATTTTTTATTTTCTCCTGCTTTTATTGAATTATTAATCTTTTCTTTCCTATAATTGAATTTTTAGTATTTTTTTCTTTCCATTATGTTTTTATTGAATTATCTTTGCTTTCTAATTGTGTTTTTTTTTTGCTTATTTTCCCTATTATACTTCATTTTGCTTTATCTTAAGTTACGCTTTCGGTATTTTTATACCTGTTGTAATATATGTATTATAAATAAATAAATAAATAAATAAATAAATAAAAGGAGAACACCGAAATGGACACCCTTTTCGATAGTCCATTTCTACGGTAGTGCTCTATCCTGTAATATTTTCTTAATCTTAGACTCGACGTCCCCTTTGATATAACAACCTACGCATGACTACCTCCAATCAAGGATTAATTCTTCTTCTCAGTACCGTATAGCCCCATGTGGGGGTGCGCTAACTCAGCCGTTTATAGGCAATTGCGAGTCAACGTTACATTGCATATCATTTCGGAGTGTATATAATGTTGCAAGCATTATATATTTCCTATCCACACATGTACGGAAAATTTTGAACCACACCGAGATTCGATCTCCGGACCTCTAGATTACTAGTATCGTAGAGTGCGACTCAACCAAGTGAGCCACAGAGCGTGATAACAAGGATTAATTGGTGTCCTTTATTGTCCTTTTTGGAATCTTTCCGATTCATGTTTTTTTTTTTTAGCAAAATGACTTTTTAACCATTGGGACCCTCACTGATTGCAAAATTATTCAGGAAGTATACACAAAAGCATGAAATAATAAACTGCCTGTCTGCATGATTATTTCTGGGCGATATAAGTCAAGCAGCCGCGGAGAGGTTTGATTTTAGTTAAATCAGTTAATCCGTTTAGGAGATATGGCCAGCTGCTTGAGTTTTCTGCAAACCTGTCAAGGTGTCAAGTCATTCAATAAATAAAGACAAAACGGAAGAAATAAGCAAATACTCTTGTTTTTTCTCCTGATTAGATGTGGCGAAAGTTTAGTGGCTGGCCAATTTCCCAGATGTGTCAAAAGTTATTTTTTTTTTACATTTTTATGTCTTGACTCTGGCACATAAATCGGAAATCGTCACGAAAATTGCAACGAAAAAGCGTTACGTTTTTGGCATTAAAACAGAGGTTGGGCTAAAAACAAAATAAAAAATAAAAAATAAAATAAAAAAATAAAAAAATAAAAAAAAAACAACAAAATAAAAAAAAATTAAAAAAAAAAAGAAAAAAAAATTTTCTTTGGCGGACGATACGCTCTCGCGTCTCTTGTTCACTAGTATATCCATTTTGACATTTTCACTATTCTGTCATTACCTTATGTTTTTTAAGTCAAGACATAAATTAATGACGTTTATGAGTGTAATAATTAGGTGGGTTTTTTTACATAGTACATAAATCTTCCTCAGCGACCTTGGCTATACACTTGTCGAACTTCTTCTAAGAAGGAGGAAATCAACAAGCAATATTCGCCGAAGTACAGTGCAAAATATTGAAGATATTTTGTGCATTGTTCAGCTTGCCCCCCCCCCCTTTGGGGGCTGATGCCCCAGGTCCCCAATGTGATCAGATGGTCCCCAAAGAGGCAAAAATGTTTTCTATGCCCACGAGCAAATGATCGGAAGACAAAATACAATTGCAACGAGTGCAAAAAGCCAATCTGCGAAGACCATCGAGGAAAAAGCTGTGAAGAAGAATGCTTTAAATATTGACTAACTTTGGATCCCGATTTAAGAAAAAATATCAACCTTAGCTAAAAATGTTGATGTACTTATCTTTGTTAATTAGTATTAAATATGTTTTGACTAATAAAAATAAAATTTTGTTAAAATTTTAGTTTTTATATTGATTTATTTGCGATAAATTCAAATTACCCTCAGATTTGACACCAGCTAATTTTTTCTTCCACATACTAAAAGCTACTGTCCGAATTCCGCTTTTTTTAAATACTAATTAATCCAAAGCCTTCACAGTTACTTCTAGTTCAAACAAATGTGCGAAAAAAGCAAAAATTTAAGTTTTAGAGCGATTTTTGCCTTGGTGTCTGTCAGACCCCACTGAACCATTTATGTATGTAAAATTTACCTGAACCATCCGTGGGTTAAGTTTACTAAAATTCGGTAATTCGTTTAGAAAATGTTGACAAAAGTTTCTGAAATACAACTGTCTGCATAATTTTACTAATTGTGAAATTCCTGAAGTTTCCAATAATTTATTCTTCTCTTCGGGGTAGTGACCAATTCGAAAGGAATAAATATTTGAAAACCATAACTACCACGTTCAAGAGTGCAGTTTGTGAGATAGAAATCATTGTGAATTGGTTAAAAAAAAAATCATGAAATTATTAACCCCTTAACGATCACAGTTACTATTGTAACATGAATGTTTTCATGAATAAATGTGAAATGGAAAAAAAATGGCTCTCATCAAAATTTTCTTGACCATTTTTCCTAAGATTCTGTAGTTCCAATTGTAATCGGGAAGGAGACAAATCCGGTCGAGCGAAAATTTGCTCATTTCGATTTTTTCACAAGTTGACGTAGTTTGTTAACCATTCGGGGTAGAGGACAGACCTTTGAAGATTTTTTCCAATATGAATTTTATTATTCTGTTGTTTGGGGTAGAGGCTGATTTCGCGTAGCATTTCATTCTGAATCTGTTTACCAGTTGAGGAGGTAAATTCAAAAATGTGTGAAAAAGAATTGTCTTCAGTTCATTTGTTCATTGCGAATTATGTGCATGTTTCAATACTTATTTTGCAATTCGGAGAGGAGCCCAATCCTTCTTTTTCCTTGCTTTTAATGTCGCTGTAGGTACGTCGCCCGTTCAGGCTGTAATGGCTCAGCTCAGCCTATTTCTACAGGTACACTCAAAAAAATGGGCCCCGTAAGTTTAAAAGTTTTTTACCATTATTTTAATTGGACGGCAATTTACCAGATTTCTTCATAAAAGTAAACAGATGCAATAATTACTATAACTGGAAGAATCCTATTGAGATATTTTGTATGGAATGAAATGTGTCCCGTAAATCCAATGGGACATCAGATTATATTGCAATCAGTTTGTCTCATTAAATTTACAAGATCTGATATGATTAACTAATAATAGGATGGATCCCATTTGTTTTATATGACGTCCTATTGCATTAATGGGATAGGCCTTTTAGTTGAATTGCAAGCATATGTATTTTGCAAGATAACCAACATCATGCTCCGTAGCCGAGTTCGTTCATTTGCCTACCCGTGACTTGGTAAGTTTTAAAGAGTACTAGCAAATCGGATGTTCAATACTCGGCCTGGCCAAATATCGTGATTCTTGAAAAAATCCACAATGACGTAGCGTGTAAGGTATAATAATATGGGAAAATATAAAAAGTAGAGTTCGATAAGATTACGAGTGAAACGATTTTTTTTATTACATAGGGTTGATCCTATTAATTCAATAAGATATAGCCAATTGGAAAATAACTAGACCATGTGGTTATTTTAAAATGAGTCAACTATTAAAACAAACGGATATTTATCGAGTTGATGTAATGGTTTCTATATTTTTAAAGTAATCTGATTTTTCCTATTGACCAAAAATAATGGGACAAAATGATTAGTTTAATGGGATTTCCCATTGAAATTTTTCTGAGTGTAGCTCTATCTTGGGCAGTGTCAGCACTGTGACCAATGCGTTGCTGTTGCTTTCCCAGTGTACACATCCAGCAAGAGTACTATCCATTGCTGCAAATTTACTTAAATTCGCGAATTTGTACAGGAGATATAGACTAAAGTGTTCGAAGAATAACTTTTTTTTTTTAAATTGTGCCCATTGTGATTTTTTTCATTAGTTATTCTAAGGCTTCATTCAAACGACGCGAAAACGGCTCGCAAGCTCGATACATACAAATGCATTGGTTTATATGGGAAGCTCATGACGAGCGAGAGTCGTGCCACTGTCAAAACACGGCTCGCGAGCCGTGAATTTGCGGGTTATGGTGCACGATATGTGAAAACACGTCTCGCTAGTTGTGTTTTTAAAGCGTCACGGCTCTCGCTAGTCGTGAGCTTCCCATATAAGCCAATACATTCAAACGATGAGCCGTACGGCTCGCAAGCTCTAGCCATACAAATGCATTGGCTTATATGGGAAGCTCACAACGAGCGAGAGCCGTGCCGCTGTCAAAACACAACTAGCGAGACGTGTTTTCACATATCGTGCACAACAACCCGCAAATTCACGCGAGCCGTGTTTTGACAGTGGCACGGCTCTCGTTTGCTCTCGCTCGTCATGAGCTTCCCATAAGAGCCAATGCATTTCGAGTCGAGCTTGCTAGCCGTTTTCGCGTGGTTTGAATGAAGTCTAAGTGTACTGTATACCAGTGGCGTAACGTACGGTGTCCCATGTGTCCATTTGAACACGGGCCCCCAATTTAAAAGAGCCCGAAAGTCCGAGAGCCAAATATAAATGGCCATTAGTCAAGCGCACAAAAACGTTGTCAACCCGCAGGAAAAAAGGTATCGATCTAATAAGAGTACCGCCGATTTATATTTAAGTTAAAAATATTCACACAAGCACGTTCTAAATTTCCAAACTATCTTCGCGAATTTCCATTACAAAATAACGCATTTCAAAGGATTGTTGGCGAGTTTCCGTTGCATATTGACGAAATTCCATCTATATCCAGAGATCGATTGACGTATTTCCATTTCAAATTGATAAAATTCCAAATCATGTTGATAAATTTCTATTACAAATTGGTGAATTTTCAAATCATATTGACGAACTTCCATCACAAATTTCCATGCCAAATTGACGAATTTCAAAATATGGTGGACGGATTTCCGTTAGACTTTTCAACTCACAGAAATCCGGCATTTTGTTCAAGAAATACAGAAAAAAAATATGTGAATGATAATTGGCTTTATAGTTTTGCTCATTGTGGACTTTTTTTTGCATGTTTTAATAGTTATTTTGCTATTCAGGAAGAAACTAATTCTGTGGAAAATCTATAAAAAATCTGCTAAATGGTGAGTGTATACCCTATACCCATGTAAAGACCTAAAAACATACAAACACAAAACATTTCATTTTCATGTTTTTTATAGGGGAGGGAGGGTATAGATGGGTCGGACCTGACATATCTTTAACATGTTATCAAGGCATCCAACAGCTACCATTTAATACTAATTTGAAGTTCTTCGCGACATTCTATCAAAAGTTAGGTGATAATTACATTGATAAGTGTTTGGTATGTTGCAGCCATCGTACCGCACTTTGTTAAATTTAAAAATATGAACAGAGGAGAAGTTACATATCGCAAACACTAAAGACGTTTTTCTCTATATTTTCTCCGTACGAGCTATCCACTCCACTCACATCCTGAATTAAAATTTCCATTGGGCCTGTTAAACCGGGTTTTGTTCCTAGCTCGTTCTTCCTCGACAAGCCCATTCAGTATAAATTGTAATTCCCAAAAATATTGTAAGAAAATTCGTTAATTTTTTTTTATCCAGAACGCCTTTTCATACCTTTTAACGAAGCATTGCTATTAATCATCCTTTGTCATCAAATGAATCTCGATTGTAATGATGACACTCTGGAAGACGAGGGATCGGCGCGCGTGGCCGTGGTCAACCTAAATTGTAAAAAAAACCTCTCAGGAAACCCACGGCGATGCGTGCTAGGTGTAACGAGGTGGGTGTTACGAGTTTCCAGCTTCCATCACCATAGACAATATACATTTCACGCATTTTGCCCGTAAATTCCAAAATCAAACTCAAATGAAAACGGGAAAACGAATTCGGATTGACCGTGTGTGTGCGGCATAAGATTGCCGATTGAGATCAGGTGGCAAGCGATCACCTCCAACACACAATTGTCTATTTGTTGTCCGGAAATTTTCCTGAAATTCTGGGTGTGAAACCAGCATTTTTACGCTCTCAAGCAACGTAGTGCAGCGATTTTTTATGAAGTAATAGAGCAGTAAGAAGACCATTTAGCAGGGAGCAAAGCGTTCCTTCCTGTTCACGTCATGAGTCACATGTGACTTATTAATGTATGGATTTTCGGATGTCAGACGTGGTGGTAATGTGGTAATGTCAGGCAATGAGCGTGTTGAATACTGTGAGTGTGAACAGCATAGCCGTGGGCTCATGGGCAATATAGTCGCAGCTATTGGCCACATCTTGTGAGGTAATCTTCCCCAGTGCAATACTGACGCCTCCTCTCACTATTCGCAGTATAATTTTTAGTATTTGAGCCATTAATTTTTAATCTATGATATTATTAAAAATATACAAAAATCCGGTACACTTTTAAACTATATTTACTGATTTTCTGTTTTCAAGTGTGTCTTTTTTCAACACTGATAATAATTCAATTCAAAGGTCAGTCAATCACCTTTATCTCAATCACCTATGAAAGACAAGATAATACAGATAACGCCCAATACATGGCCGGTTATTATTATGTACTTTTATTTCATAAGAAACGTGAGAAACTAATTGAAAAACGATAGTTGTCTATTTATTTCCCAAGCCATCATTTTACAATAAACAAGCTATTGTGCGGCCGTAACTGGGACAATCTATCTCCAATCGCTTATCGTTATCAAATAAAAAGAAAAGAATAAAAAAAAAATCAAATACAAATCAAAATCTTTTTAGAATTGCTCCAAATAAATTCGATCGACATAATCTTTCCATTTCTACATTAAATACTATAAAAAATTTGAGTCTATCAATTTCATGGCATATCTATCTGTTCGTGTATGTGTGAGTGTGCGGTTTATCTTGTATCCTGTGGTCATTCGATAAATTTTCGTACATTTAAACTCTCCGTGTACTCTTGTCGCAACTAACACAAAACTAATTGTTCAAATAGTTTCAAGCGACACCCGGAAATTTATCTGAATCATCATTAAATTGATTTAATCGTTCGGAATTCGAAATTTCGACCACAAGGATTCATCGCGCTATAGGACCATGTCTATCGATATCCTAAAACATACTCGCGCGGCGTAGTACGTGTGGTACTATACAACATACAAACGATGGATGACCGACCAGATCGGCCGATTCGTGTGTATGCGGTCCACCTGTAACATTATCCTGTCCTGTCTAGAGCTGATTTTGGGGCAGCCTCTTAGGTTCCACTATACTCGTTCAATTGTCATACATATAGAAAACTAGGGTTGTTCATATATCGGAAAATTCTATAGAGAACGAAGTAGAAAATCAGGACCACCAATAAGTTGAGTTGCATGATAGAAGCTATACTCTGAACAGAGAATAGAGCATGAGGCATTTGATATCCTGTTACACATTTTCCAAATAAATCCCTCATCCATCTGTCGGTCGTGTATTATCAAGCCAACAATATGTTTTATACTGATTTCACGTTCAGAAAACGTTTTCGTTTTTCGGGAGTGCGTGCGATTCCTTTTGAATCGAGCCTTGGCTTTCAGGGAGTCGACAACAAGTTTCCTACTATAGGAACTATAGGAGCTTTTCGGGAAGCGGAAAATGAACGACCTATTGTCATTATTATCAATGGAATCGTTGTATTGTTGGTGGCGGGTTGTCGAAGTGATTGGACTGCGAAATCAGAATAAGTTTTAACTATAAAATGTCAAACGGCAATCTGAAAGTTTGATAGAAATAGAGCATTCCCGGCAGAACGGGCGATGTGCTTAGACCACAGGCCGAGCGACGCGACGCCATGGAGCGGTATAAGGAACGAGGCAAGGCAGAAGAAGTAAAAGGGAACAAATTTACGCCTTTATTTGTCGTATTTCTTGTTTTCTTTGCTCACTATACCAACAATTGTTGGTGTCGAAATGTAAAACTGGCTTGTTACTCATTTTGGCGGTAATTTTCAAGCTTATTTCTACGGGCAGTTTCCTCCTGGATATCCTCATCGCTAACACCAATGCGTGCTTCTAACTTCTATAAGTCATTCACCGTCTAATTTACTTGCAATAAATTATTTCAAAATTTAGTTATCAATTTAACCATGAAATATTTTTTCTATTTTCACAAATCAACAACCCTTGCCACACATCATCCCCGCATGCAAATTCCATACCATACGAAATATATCCTGAGATATTTATTATTCTATCTGATATGTAGATGATATTGGTTAGCCTGAAAGGATACATACAGACTTCGTTCATTTTGGGACAAGTGGGACGACGCGAAGCACTGCTCCATATACACCAAATTTTGTATCGAAACATATCAACGTACGGACCGTATCAACGAATGAAGCATGAAGCCTTAAAGGGCTTCAAGCCCTTTACACGCTGCAATACTGCCGCCTAGGCTTGCTCTCGATTCACTCTCGGCGATGTCCTACGTCTGTGTGTACACTATGCAGGGCATCCTTCGTATACTACATATGTCCTCTCTTCCGGGGGCTTGAAAGTGAGATCTTTCACTTCAGATAGTGTAATGATATCCCATAAACAATATCGTCTGATAATGAAAATTTTGGCACTAGGCATGTTCACAATGACAGCTTTAATAAATATCGGAAGATGTGTTACGAGAACGTATATCCATGTACAAGGGCAGGCATATGATGTCCTTTTCAATGGACACAGTGCCGAACGAGACATATGTGGAAGAACAACAATGTTGTTGGATGTATATTGGAAGATAAAGTGAGTGATGAATACTATACTGGGGACAAATTTATTTCGTGTCGAACATTGTTTGATTTTTGGGTTTTTTTACATGTTTTTTCACAGAAGTTTTCGATTTTGATTACTAGAAGAAAAATGGCATAGTGATTCCCGTTAGGTTTGATTAAAATGTAATAGGAAATCGTATTTGATTCACACTAATGTGTAGCTCCTACGGGGCAGATAATATAGTTGTGCCTACTAAAAATAGGTAAAATAGACCAAAAATTTGAATTTATTTCAAGGTTAATTCATAAATCTGGCAACGGTAGAATAATCACCTGTCATTAAGTTGATGATTACTACTCCCCTTAAAATTATAGCAAGCTGATGAAGATACAAAGCTTCTAATTGTAACATCAGTAATAAACCAAAATGCTGCTGTGAAGATACATAGTCGGGAGAACATTCCTTCCAGTCGTGAGCTACTTTTTTCCTACAACCAAGAGGACAGTAGATAATATGTACTGCTAGTTTTACGATACCGGACCGATTTATCGTAACTCGTATATCTCACCGGCTGGTTCATCTTCTTCTTCTTTATGGCACGATAGCCCGACGTCGGGCCTTGGCCGCCTGGATTGAAAACCTCCAATTGTCGCGGTCACGCGACCTTGTCCTCCAATTCCGAAAGCCTAGCATCTGGTGGGCGTCCTCACATACAGAATGCTCCCATCGGGCTCTCGGTCGTCCACGCAATCTGGCTCCGTCCACTCGTTGCGCGTTCATCACCTTTTTGGGCATGCGATCGTCGTTCATCCTTTGTACATGACCCGCCAATTGCAATCGCTGCAATTTCACGATCTTCGACACCTGTAGCTCATCATACAGCTGATACAACCCAAGATTGTACCGGATGCGCCATCCACCTCGTTCACGAACGGCCCCGAAGATTCTTCGGAGAAGCTTTCGCTCGAATGTGTCCAACAGGTGTTCAGAGTTTTGGGTTAGGGTCCATGCCTCGCAGCCATAGCACCGGCTGGTTAGTCTTATCATATAGACAAGACGCACATCACTTTCCAAAAGCTTTGTACATTATATTGAAATGAATGTTTGTTCACTTTCCAGAGTTACGCCATATTTTGCTACGCAAATTCATAGGCTTAACAAAGCAAACTATAGCGATACTATGCAGCATAATCAAATATTCAATTCAATATAATGTAAAAGCTTGCGGAAAGTGGTGTGCGTCTTGTCTATATGATATGACTAACCAGTTGAAAAGATAAATGAGGAATCGGCCCACAAACGATGTAATAAGAAACCGAAAACATGAGGCAGATGTATGAAATACTATCGATTCAATGGTGTGAAAGTGAATACCGACTCGGGACACAATAATTCCATTATTTTCAAAAATGTCCAATTGTTCCCTAGTATTTGCTTGAGTACGTGCGAGCTTTCATCATAGCTTTGAGCTTAACGTTTCCTGCATTTTTTTTTTCTTTCTTAAAAAATTACTCTGAGAATTCAAAAGGAATGCGATGCATTCAGAAGGTTTTGCAAAAAAAAAAACTGGATGAAAGGTTAATTGAGACATTTTTTTTAGCATTTAAATAGGAAAAACATGGCAACTGGGTGTGCGCCCTTTGAGCGAGCAACATTTAATCGTCAACTAAGGTATAACGGTAATCTGTACGAAAAAATTATGGCAATTGATGGTCATTAACAAAATTACAAAAAAATCCTCAACCGTCCTGCTAACGGTACGGTACCGAAAAAAATATTTCGAGTGTGTATTTCCATTTACATATATTTCCATAACGGTAACATACACTAGCACATTCGTGGCTTCGGGGAGTTCGTCGAAACACACAGATATTTTGGGAATTTCTCTGTAACGGAGCATCCTACAGGATATCTTGCTTGTGGCATAAGTTTGTAGTGCTTGTGGTAAATAGGCAGCTGTCATTCTTCATTGTTGCGATATCATTGACTTAAGTTTCTTAAGTGTTGCAGTTGTTTTAGTGACTAAACCGTGTAACTATATCACTTAACTGTAATACTCCAGGAATCTGGTACCATTTTGACAATGATTCATTTATCAGAATCATTAAAATGATACCGTTATAATTTATGCGAGGGGCCGCCATGGACCTTTGGAACTAATACCAGAAGGGCGACAGTCCATTTCGGTCTTACCTGGGTCCTGTATAAACTGGTATGTGCACTGGGCAATTGTCTGAGGAGACAGATCCAGGGAAACGTTTGTTAAGGAGAAGATGGAAGGTCTCCTTGGAACCAGCCGTAAACGGATCGTCCGGGAATTTGAGCAACCCAACTCCGTTGAAGTTCCTTTGGAAATGGCTTAGTGAAGGCGAACGGCCTCAGGTAAAGAGTGAATTGCTTCACACTGCTTCCCCCAGAATTTCCTTTTAGACTGCTTCATCATTGTATTATATTCAGTCAAGGAGTGCCTATATGACGCCCACTGACCACAGCGCTTGGCTGAGTTGTTCAATTGGTCCACTGGCAAGAGTGAGGTCAAGACAGGCAAGAGTGAGTCCAAGAACGGTGCTGCGGTGATGAAGGTGAGTTTGCATTTCCTTCTTTTGTGGAGGACCAAGCCCTTTTTTACACATTTAAAAGTGAAGAAGTTTTTTACCTCGCATGCTAACGTCCGTACTGCCCCACACATTGTGGTGGGTATTTGCGTCACGACCGAAAAAATTGTCGGTTATTAGTCTTGGAGTAGTGAATTAAGCTGAAGATTCTCCACGGTGGAATGGAGTCATCGTCAGCTGGGAAGTTGGCAGATGCAATGATTACTTCCTGACTACCGTACGTGGTGGATACGTTGACCAGAGCGGCTGCTAAATCTTTGGAAATAAAGGTGGTTAGTGGTTAACAATTGTCAACAACGAGCGCCGCCCGAAGGCGGTCCACTGACATGTAGGTAAATCAACTTACCGTGATTAATGTTTATTCCAGAGATGCGACCCTTGACCACCCTTGGTTCTTGTGTCAGCGCTATCGAGGCTGTGTTTGCGGCGAAGGTCCTTCACAAGATGGTCGATGCTCCGTTGGCATGGTGCCGGTTCGCCTGGAGTGCCTTGACAGTACTCAGTTATTGCTTAGGGAGCTGTTTAGAAGGCTGCTACGTTTGCTTTGCCGAGACCGGCCACCTCTTTCGTCCGAGCTGCGCTGCCGCGGTGTTCATCGCGCCGCGATGTTGGAACCTAGGCCACGAGCAATGGGCTCACCCTTGTCCCGTCGGAGGTGACGGAAGCCACGAATGTGCTATAGACGACTTTCAAGTGTATGTTACCGTTATGGATATATAAATGGAAATACACTCTCGAAATATTTTTTTCGGTACCGTGCCGTTATGAGGACGGTTGAGGATTTCTTGTTTATAAGAATCAATCGCTTTCGCTGTGGTGTTTTTGCGCTGCCCTTGAGCTACTGTCTCGGCTTATCGACCTTGAGCCCCGCAAAGGTGGCCGACCAGGACCTCTTGGATCACGGTCGATAGGTGGTGCATGATTTCCGTCGGAGGCCGCTTGTAGGCTTTGACTAGCATCCGTTGCTAGAAATCCTGATGATGATTCTGAGCTTCGCTGAGCAGGCGGAGCATGGCGGCTGGTGGAGGGAGCAGGGCTTCTGCTGGTAGAAGGGGCGGGCCCTCTGTTTGTGCTCATGGGTGGGCCTTGGCAGCTGTCGTTATTGTGCGACGACTTTCCTGATGTCGTTTTGGAGTCGCGCTGCAGTTTTGTCACCACGGCTTTTGCCATCAAGTGTCAGTGTCACCTGTGTGAATTCGTAGCGGATATTTCAACTCAGCCGTTTCAGCTTCATAAAAGATGCTTCGTCGATTTCGAGAACGAGGTGAACTGAATGGCCGGAATTTTTCCGATTGTAAACAATTCAGTTTTCAGTCGAGAGCCAGTCTTGCGCTCTGATGGAAGCCACAATGTCTTCGGTCTTTTGCTCACAGCTTCGGAGGAAGTACCCCCTGAATAGTGTTCATCTTGGGAAAATTACTTTCCTGGACAAAAGTGTATTCAAACGTACATTTCGCACGAATGTGTTTGTTGTTAGTTCGAACCTACTCTGCAGTGGGAGAGTCCTTTCAAGATAATGCTAACCATCCTGATCTTGCGACACAGTATAGAAAGATAATTTGGTGGTCGGTGGGGCTATGCTCCATAGTCACCTGCAGGATGGCTTTCTGTATGTGGGCCATCTGATCGTTCAAAAGAGGGTTTTCGAAGACAAGTGGGCAAAAACTCAGCTTTATAGAAGAAACTGCCTGGCCAAACGTGGGAGCTCTAGCCAAGGCAGTAGCACGAGATGGCTCCTCCGAGCGTTCTCTTTTACGTAGGGTCTTAGGAACCTCACCAGACAAGGCAAACTCTCTCTCTGTTCCTTGGTGGCACCTTCGGTAATGACCTTTCTATATCTGCGATTTTGCACAGACCCTGAAATTGTCAGAGTCCCCTCCATAAACGTCCGAGTCAGTACTGTAGGTAACTGTGCTTGCGTCGTCATGGCTGCTGCAATCATACGAAACAGATGGAGACTGTCTCCGACTGTTCGTTAGAATGGTTGTGCACTGCTGCACGCCATTGATATCCTCGACCGTTGGCGGAGGAGATGTGTTCTCGTTCAGGGCTGGCTCTACAGTCTTCCCTGAAGAGTGTTGTAACATGGAAGTTACGGGGGAGGATGTGTTGGGTGCAACATCCGAATGTTGTGTTTTTTTTTGTTGCTGGGTATTCATAGGATTCCCACGAGTGTCCGGTAAAAACGGTTTCCGACGACTTCACCCGGCTGCAGCGGGAAGTGTAGATTGAAACTGAAGGCCGACTGGTATTCAGAGTCCGACAGTAACTCGCTTCCAACGATCTGATCATAATGCAGTTAGTCCAGATTTAACCAAAAAAGCTAGACAGAGTTCATTAATTCGTTTGGCGCTGTCGGCAATATTTGATCTAAATTACAGCAAGATCTGATTCTGCTATTAAACATAACCTAAATAAATTTCCCATACATTCGTACTGCTTTACAAACCATCATTCATTTTGGAAGCAGCGCCTTAAGTCACATAATATTTATCAAACTGCAACATATTTGTACCATCGTATCAGCGTCAAGTAGCTTGTAAAGATGATACTAATGGCAGCAATAAAAGTCTGAAACGATCCCATTCACACTTTCACAAATCACTTCTCATCAAATTTGCCTTACACTTAACTTGTGGTGTAAAGGAGTTAACTCGCGCTCCATTCCGTGCTCGAACTTACAAAACGCCAATATCCTTTGCCAACCATATAACCACGACTATATAGTATGGAGTCGAGTCAAAAAGGAAATTTCAGTCCACTTGTCAGCTTCCTTAAACAAATCTCTTCTCCGGCAGTAACACATACTGAAAAACCTCGACATTCTGGTAGTGCATCCATATAGAGGATACTGTCTCGCAGGATACGTGGATGACGACGACAAAGTCTCGTAGTAACACTATGCTAGTACATACGAGTAAATACAACGCAACGAACATAGTATAAGACAGGATAGAGAGTTTTCTAAAAAACGTGCGTCCATTCAGAAGAAATGCACGAATCTATGAATATGCATGTTTGGATCCACAGAAAGTAACCGCACGCTGAACTGCTGAGACATATGAAAAGGATATATACACGAACACCGTCGCGTCGCGTCAGTCGGTCGTTGCGATACTTATAATGGAAAATATGTATTGAATACGTGATCGGATGCAAAAGTCCTGATGTGACCATTTCTATCCAGTGTCCGTATAACGGTGGCTCTTCTATACTTCCTTTTCGATACATTCGTTTCATTTCATGTTTTTTTCTTACTTTTGCATAAACGATTGCCCTGCTCCACGACACACACGCTATATACGTACGTATGGCATCCGTGACACATACTTGGCTCGCTTCTAGCTCACAATGTCGGAAAAGAAAAGGACACACTCTTCGGGAAACTGATGACCATTCAGCGCGAATAGTGGGCGACCATATCCATACAAGAGTTTGTAACATATTCCACATATTCTCTAGATGTTGTATAAGGAAATGAAGTTTTTCGGTAGTTTTCCAGTTTTTTTCTTTGCCGGATTCCTTTTTTTTTTGGTTTCCAGACGTCCCCGGGCGGACAGAACACGGATAGATAGAAATAGAAATGTAAGGCTGAATCTATTTATTATTGGTCCTGAACGATACGCGACATGTGTTTCATTCATCTTTAATTATTTTTGTCGATATCCTATGTCCTGAAATTCTTATTCGTCCTGGATGGCTGACCAAGCCTCATGAGCAAAGCAATTTATGATGATACAGAAGGTGGTTAAATTGGGTGACATTAATCATTCGATACACAGAGAGAGTGTGTGTTCAATGAAGGGAAACAAATTGTGTGGCAGAACTAATCATAAATTGGGTTTAAATTAAAATTGCGAAATTCTTTTTTTCGAAAGGATAATGAAATTTCATAAAACTGTCTTACTCCTTATTAGAAGTAGTACGAAAACTAAATTGCTTGAACTTAACATTCTACTGACTGTTGCATGAAATCCAATTAAATTTCCCCCTCTACTTCGGAAATGAAACTTCAAATTTCCGAAAAAAGAAATGCCAAGAAAATTATTGTAATGAAAATTTGAGGAAAACTTTTTTCATCGTTCACATGCAATCGTATGGTATTATATGCACTAAACAATAATTGACGGAGAGACGCGTGCTTAACAGCTGTAACTCAAAATGTTTGAGGTAACTATTGCAATCACACGTCGTTCTCCATATATGCAATGACCTGGTCTGGTCCTTGTTCTTCTTTTTTTATTTTCGTGGGGATGAAAAAATCGAAATTTACAACACACAATGCAAGTCACATCATATGCACTTCAGCGGACGGGGTCAATGTGAAATCAATTCGAAAGGATTCGTGTTTAGTTAGTTTTTAAGCAGGGGCAAACAAAAATTTGTTTATCTATAGAACTTTTTAATAAATATACATAGGTACATAGTCTCATTTTAAACTTTCCATATTTCCATTCTAATGATTTGATTCCTTTTCTTTACAGGTAAGTACAAAATTCGATCAATCTACGTGTATACCAAAATTCGTAAGTAGGTACTGAAAAAATATAATTCGTCGTGGTCACTGCAATCGTATGTCATAAAACACAAGTTTTCAGAAGTAACAAAAAACCATGCCGACAACTGCCGGTACTTTTAATTTGTTTGGTAGTAAATGGTTGAATTTACTTTAATTCTTTCGAGATGATTAAAAATAAATAAACAACAGGCGCACAGTGGGGCGAAAAACCCGAATTTTGGAAACAATAATTATAAAAACACGTCAATCTTAATGTTTTTGGCCATTCTAAATCGAATGGAATTGGTTTCACGCATATAGGATCAGCCGTTGTGAAGATATTTCGATTTTAAGGGGGTAGAGGGGATCATTTTTCAGTTTTTCTTAATTATTTCAAAAACGGTAAAAGGTACAAAGGTATAGCATTATTTGCCAAAAAAAGTCATCACATTAGGAGTTAGGTGGATAAATTCAGAGCCCGCCAAAAGGCGGTCTGTCCTGCTAGAGGGTTAAAATGGTTCGAGGAGACATCAAACTACACAAAATTACCTTTGCAACGACATATGATACAATTGACTTATTTGGATAAATTATACTCTAGACCAAAAAATAAAATGGGATATTATAATTCTTGGACATTTACATTTTTTACTTTAACTCCGAAAGTAATACTAGTTGAGCCAGGTAAATTTAGCGAAATATTCTTAATAAAATGAAGTTTACTTTTGCCAAAAATTGAGTTGCTCCGACCAAGGACACACCTGATTCGCCTATTAGAACTTTCCAAGCCGACACGTCTATAGCTCCGACGACCCTGTACACTGAAGGTGCGCGCACTAACCACTATACCAATCAGACAGCAATAAATTCACGTCCCTCTTTAATTTAATTAATGTGAATTGATTTTTGAAAATTATTTCATATTTGAAGAAGGATGCTCTCAATCACGAGTTGATATTGAATTGGGAACAAGCTCCAGCGACGAAGAATCGCCAATACAAATTGCAAATACGAAATCAACTAATACAAATAATAAATTTAAATTTCAGTGAATACAACTTACGAATTTTAATTTCCCTTTTGAAAAATTAGGGGAAAGCTGGGGTTTTGCATAAGCCTGTCTATTGCGCTTCTATGATTTCACAAGCGGGACAATGGGTAAAATATGATGTTTTTATTTGAAAATTTCTATATCGGTGATGCTCACCAGAAAAAATAAATATGAGATTTTTGTAATTTATAACGGTTACGTATACTGAAGGCGACCGAATGTGCCTGTACGGGAAGGACTACCAGATCTATGCTTTTTTGAAAATGATAGAAAAGTTACATCCCACTTCGCAAAAACTCAAAAAATTTGGCACCGTATTATAACCGCACTTCTTTTGATCTCTAGCAAACTATGTATTTAAACGAAAAAAACGAGACCGAGGCTAATTTCGGGCGCGGCCGAAATTTGAATACCCTTCACTCTCCTCGGGCTAAAAGTTTTTTGGGGCAAACCTATGACTTGTATTTAATCCTTCCCCATTCTTTTCCTTCTGTTTTCGCATAATATTTGATTTTGACAAATTCTGTGGCGTCGATAAAACAATATTTGTGTGAGGTTTGGTTGGAATAAGTGGTAAAATAAAAAAAAATATCTCAGAAAACTTTATTGGGGGGATGCGGGAGCATGGCCCCATAGTACGATTCCATTTGTTTTACTTTTTTTTTTTCTGATAAAGACGCATTGAGGTTTTTTTTAAATTGGTGTAGAAAAAATGTTTCTTAGAAGATCCAAAATGGGGAGGTTGGGCTTGTATGGTAGCCCCATGACTCCATAGCCCGATTATTTATGGCATCAATTGAAGTGCACTTTTACGAGTTTTGGTTAAAAGTGGTGAACAAATAAAAAATTTGTTCGTAGAAGAACTCAATTTAGGGGGTTGGCTTTGTATGATAGCCCCATGACCCCATCGTCCGATCCCATTCATTTTTACACATGTTTTGTGGCATCAAATGAAATGCACTATTATGAGGTTTGATTGAAATTGGTGGACAAATAAAAAAGTTTTTCTTAGAAAAACTCAATTTGGGGGCTGGGTTTGTATGACAGCCCCATGACCCCACAGTCTGATTCCATTTGTTCTTACATATATTTTGTGGCATCAATAGAAACACATTTGTGTGAAATTTGGTTCAAATTGGTGCACAAATGAAAAAGTTTTTCTTAGAAGAACCTAATTTGGGGGGTTAGGTTTGTATGGCAGCCCCATGACCCCATGGTCCGATTTGATCCATTCTTACATATGTTTTGTGTTATCAATAGAAACACATTTGTGTGAAATTTCGTTGAAATTAGTAAACACATGAAAAAGTTTTTCTTAGAAAAACCAAATTGGGGGGGTTAGGTTTGTATGGCAGCCCCATGACCCCGCGGTCCGATTTTAGCGATTCAAACATACAAACTGCCTGCAATGAAAAGAAACATGTGTGCAAAATTTCAGCTCGATAGCTTTTAAACTGGCCGAGTAAAACGCGTAGCAACAGACGGACAGACGGACAGACGGACAGACGGACAGACGGACAGACGGACAGACGGACAGACGGACAGACGGACAGACAGACAGACGGACATCGCCCAATCGACTCAGCTCGTCATGCTGATCATATATATACATATTTTATATGGTCGGAGATGCTTCCTTCAATGCGTTACAAACTTCATGACAAAGTTAATATACCCTTTACTCTACGAGTGAAGGGTATAAAAACTGAGAAATGTTTACAGACTAAATGTTTCGTTAAACGTAATTAAAAGCTTGTTAAAAAGGACGCACAGTTTTATCCGTAAAAACGTCCTATCGGTATTTATTCGATCAAGTTTATATACGCCTAAATGAGAAACTACAATGAAATGAAATGTTTTCCCCATGATTAATTTCCTTTAAGTTTTCTGATTTGTCTTCCAACTGCTTTTTGTTGAGGTCAGCTATGGAGTTGAATTGTTACGATTTCTAAGCTCTTGCCAAAGTACGTTGACGGTAGTCCTGAACATTCAAACTTATTCAATATACACAATCGAGGCGGGTTGTAGTAATATCAACTAGAGCCGAAGAGAAGTAATCCAAAATATGACCATCGAACGGCAAAAATCCTAAATCGCTGGATTTTTGCTGGATGGTTGAGGATGGCCCCCAGATTACTGTTTGGGGGTTTAGTTGCTCCGTTCAAAGACGCCCATTATCCCCCTATTTGAATTTGGCAAAACGGCATGTCCATAACTCGCCCCAAAATTGGAGCAGAGAGCTAAATTTTGGTTTATTGCCAATAGGGGCACCAATGTTCCACCCACCAAAACTCAGCTCAATCAGATTAAACCTAAGGGTACCTCCCATTTCGTCCTCAGACCATTTCTGTATCCTTGTTTTTTGATAATAATCGCGAAAAAAGGAAAAAATACCACCCTTCCCCTCCTTTTTTAAGGTTGCGGACCTCCAATCGGTTGCTCAAAAACTAATTTTCAACTGTCAATTTAAAAATTTTCAATTTTCATTGTTTAATTTTAACTGCTCAACCTTCAATGTTTTTAAGGAGGTTTTCACACTTTCGGCCAGATTACGTAATCTGTGCAAATTACTTAATTTGAAATGTCAAATTCCATACATTTTAAAATTCACCACACCGCAAATTAATTAATCTAGCTAGATTAAGTACAAGTGTGAATAGGTCCTAACGTTCAATGTTCTTCATTATTTAATTCTCAATGCCAAAACGAAAGTTTTCGTTTAATAGCTACCGTCGAATTGTTCACAACAAAACAAAAATAACATTTTGTTCGCGCTATAACATACTCGTATGACAGCTCACGGCTATAAACCGTAAGTTAACTAACTACCCTGCTTATCTTAAAAAGTCGTTAACGGTAAATGTATAGCTAGACGCAAGGAACAGAAATCGATACGTTGACACCACATTTTAAGTTACCGTTATTCTGCCGTAGGTAGTGGGGGACTCCACTCCTTTGTTAGGAACATCAAAGGATCATGCGTGCCAAATTCCATAAAAATCATATTACAGTGTATAGAGAGAGGCAGTGGGGGAGCAAATGTTGCTACGAATGTAGACTGCGGTTTAATAGGGAATTGCTCGCTTGCCTTGTTCACTTTCTATGAGTCACCTGTGTTCACAGTGTTCCTCCCCGCTAACGTCTATGAGTCACGAAACTAAGGAACAACATAGGATTTTCGCCGACGAGTTAAGGGTCAGGCAGTGAACGTGGTTAGTCTGTAAGAGAAAAACTTGCCACTATATATATTTCGGTTGAGGACTCGGTTAATTGTACCGTGGTGGCTTCAGCGATCGACGAAGAGGAGATCTCTATTATCCGTCTCTTCAGTGATGGGTGAAGAACCCTCGATTGTTGATGGCTCAGTTTCTCTGTCGAACGATGTTCTCTCGGTCAGTTCAAATGCACATACATGCTCAATTTGTTCCAATTTGTAATCAATCTTCTACTATAATAGGATTCAAGCCTTCAAACAGACACGCTCCGACCAACGGTCTTAAAATTCTTTAAGTTAACTTGATGACTCCTCAGGAAAGTTGAATTGGAAAGTTCAAAGCTCCAGGCTCATACGTATTGGGTGGTTTCACATTGCAAGACGAAACCGTACGGCTAATAAACGGACGGCGAGATCTTTTGTAGTGGCCAGCAGACAAGCATTGTGCATTTCACATTGTAAGAACGCGTCTTACGAAAGAAAAAAAAATCGTGACACGATTGCTTTTTTTTCGTAAGAATCGTACGACCGATTCGTAAGAATTGTACGACCAATAAGACGATTGCATCTACCGATAGTTCATGCGTTCTGCGACGACAATTAGAGCCTGTTATACTAGCATTTAAATCTTGTCGACTCGTCACTTCATTGTACACTAACTTTGGAGCGTGCATGGCAACCTTTATACATACTTGCTGTGTGATTATTGTTCGCCCGTACGTGTTTTAATCGGATAGTGTGAAATGAACGTACGTTTGGTTCTTGTCTTGCAAGTTTACCCGTACAGTAGTTTTCTTACAATCTGAAACGGCCCATTCATTTCCAAGCCATTTAAATTATTAAAAGCTATCGAGGGAATTTTGTCCGGAGGCCATATTTATTTTCACTGCATCAAGGGTGTTCCGCACATCTGCCTTAACTTTTACGCACAATTTGGATTGTAGGGTATGCGCTTAACATGCGCGCCGGTTAACTATAGCCTTTGGTCGATGACTACCTTATCAAACCTATTGGGCGAACCTGGTTAATTTTGAAACTGTCGTGGTAATGTTGCAATCAGCTGCCAAAAATTTGCCGAGTTTGCGAACTAGCCTGGATTTATTTTAACGTTAAAAATATCAGCAACTCATACAAAGACATTCAGCGAACTTCAATTACACGCACAATTCATAAATGGGGTGAAAACAATTCTCTCTCTCTCTTCTGATTCCGAATGGGTTAAAAATTGTCACCATATACATATATGCAAAAGGATTCGCAAGAATGCTTTTCAAAGATTGTTATCTTCACCTTGTATTTTGCTGCTAGCCATATATGTAGAGACTCTTGACAATTTGCTTTCTGTACTGCATACGCTC
The DNA here is from genome assembly GCA_949715475.1 of Microchrysa polita. NCBI lineage: Eukaryota > Metazoa > Arthropoda > Insecta > Diptera > Stratiomyidae > Microchrysa > Microchrysa polita. The sequence continues at coordinate 16,192,436 of OX454419.1, forward strand.
TGCCGTCACACATTGGCACTCTACGATAGTTTTATTCACCCCCAACTGTGTGTGCTTTTTTCACACATCCGCCAAGTCCTTCCAGTTCTCTTCATTTTTTTTTTCTATTTTCTTGACACACTTTTTAATTAGGTATGTCGATGTTATACGAGAGATAGAAATAGAGTGGGTATGGGCAAGAGTATGGTGTGATGTCAGCGCTCGGCTATGTCCTTTTCTTGTCAAGCGAGAGTTGTTTGAAATTGAGTGTGAGGAAATGGAAATGTTTCCATATTTTTGTTTTTGCTATATGTAGAGTCTTTCTTCTGCCCAGAGGCGATAAGTTTGTATGAAACAATTTCCGAAGAATAAAAATTTGTTTTTTTTTTCGGGACAGGGTTATAGTAGAATGAAGAAAGTTGTTTTTACTATAAAAGAAAAATTGTTACTAACATTAAAAAAAAACAATTTCAGAAAATTAATCGAGTTTAAATCTAGCCTGACATTTCAAAAGATGCCTCATATCAGTAAAACTTAATTTTTTATGGGAGGATTTAAAAAAATGCAATTTTGAAGACAAGACAAGACAAGTTGTTCTTAAATATTTCAATGATACAAAAATGATAATGTTCAACGCACTTGGTCCAAATGGTCCGGTTTGTACGCATTCAGTGTTGGCGTAGATGGTGAGCTATTCAAATACATTCAACACACCCGGGTTGCACGCATTCGATGCTGCAGTTTCGAGTCTTATTACAGAGTTTCAGTTGTGGATGCTTCGATGCCAAGACTAGAATGCTACTGATTTTTTGAGTGGCTCGCCTTTTATTGTGTTCGAGCTCGTTGAGTGGGGATGCTGTATCTGTATGCTGTTGATCGTTGTGCTCGTGTCGTGCTTTACGATGTTTGCTAGCGGAACGTTGTTTGCGTGTAAGTTGTGTGCAGTGTGGTTGTGTTTTAAGCTGATTGGGAACGTTGTTACAATATAGGCTAAAGGGTGATTCAAAATTTGATAATGTTGCCGACATCCTGGCCAGAAATTTCATAATTTATTGAAAAGAACGACGTTTGATTGGATGTTTGTGACCCACTGATTAGTTCATCTTAAATTTTAAACGAAGGCCTTGCGACATTTTTCTTTTAAATTTTCTCCTCTAGGAAATTTTAATGACCATTCCTTTCTCCATTCTCTTAATCGTCTAATAATTACATATCGCCCTATCGCATCAAACTAGCTCACATCAGCCCAAATGGCAAGTTTCGTGAAAACGTGAATTGTGTGTATGTCGTTTAATTTTCACCTACAACAACACATCGCGCCCCCATTTTCATTATCCAATGTATACTTTAAATCAAATTTCCCCGCGCCACCATTCATTATTATTATCCTTGATTGTATGCCACTAGGTATTTGTTACACAAAATCCCGGACAACAACGTCCTAGCTCGACCACCAAGCAGGTGGGCGTTCAAGTGCCTTCAATGGCTTCACATGATTTTAAAGTTACCCCGATACCGATACATATGGCCCACAAAAAAAAAACCAGTCATGAACGACAAACACAAAAAACATCACACATGACTCCACCGAACTGGAAGCACTAAATTATCTCGACGGCGGCGTCGGCAGCGGGAGGAAACTTAAAATGTGTCCTTGTGTCGCGTGATCCCATGGTTCGATACATGTAGTGAGAGTCACGCGTGACACGGAACCTATATGGGCCTGGCATGCAATTTCGATTACAACATGATGTGATGGCGTTTGTCCGTTCAACAGTATTGAACACAACATTCAAACCACAATCCTGAAGAAAGGATTTACCATGGGTCCGGCGAGGCCGCGCGAGCATGGTTTAACTTTATCGGCCTCACCACTTTCCAATCGCGAGTTTCAATTCTGTTTTCTCTCTTGTTGCCAAGAGTATTGAAATTGTATTGTCAAATTATATTTGTCGCCATCGAATCCTTTGTGTGTGGGTGGGCGAGAGTTTGTGGTATATTTACTTAACGTTTTTAATTCGTGCCGACAATATTGTGACCGACCGGAATTGACTTTGTCGGATCCCACACGACACGGACGAGTTTCGAATCGGTTTTGAATTGTTCGATGTCCTTGCGGACGTCCTGCGTTTCCTTTGGCTGTTGTTTTTTTCTATCGCTCGCCACCGCTCAATGGATATTTTCCATATATACGATTGCTATGGTCAGGTGGAAATTAAGTTGAGTTTTATCAGAACAAGGCGGCAGGAAAACCATTTTTCTATTTCAACTCTGGCATAGTGTCGAAAGTTTTTTTGTCGACGCCGCTGTTCGTCGCCGTGTCGGACGGCCGTGCAAAATTTGTTCGGAATGAACCGAAGGAATTTTTATGGGATTGAGTGATTATGTAATTTCCTATAACGGTATAGGATGTTGTGGTGAGCTGAAGTAAGCTTGCGACGGAGTCGTTTCAAGTTTTTGATAGACTCTTTGATACGGTAATTACTGTGAGTCGTTACTTTTATGGGCAATTCAGATTAATTTTCTAGTAATAAAACAGGTGGAAAAGGATTTATGGCAATTTTTTTATGCTAAATGCAGTCGTAAGTTGAAAGGTATGAAATAAAATGTAATTTTTCGTTGCATTTGAAGGGAGCAGTCATGCTGCGAAGTTAAGCTTTCCGTATACAGAGTTACTGGAGCCCTAGCGTACACATACCATAAGAGGAAACACTCTAAATATATTTCCAAATTTCATTTGAAGATTGGTACTTAAAACCACGGAGTAAGCGCAACGAGAAGCTTTAACTATTTTAAAGCGGTTTTGGTTTGGCTGGGTGAAATGAGATCATTTTTACAGTTTCGGTGATCGAACAAACTCTATTTGCTCTCAAATGTTTTTTTTTTTCGTTTAAAGAAGCTTTCAAGCTTAAAAGCACTTGCAAGGGGATTAAGCTATTCGCAATTCGCAAAAGATCCTACCCGCAACCTAAGGATCCTACATTTTTGCTATGCGTACATAAAACTAAATTAGCTACCACCTGATTCCTTATTTGAAGAAAAAAAGATCCAAAATTGATTTTAAACTAAGAATTTAATATGTTCTGCTCTAATTGCCCCCTTGAATTTCCATACAAAAGGACAAAATAGATATTTGTATCTATTTCTGTTCTTTTCCCAAATCAAGATACACTCTTGTTGACCCGAACCAAAAAAACCGAGACGACAAAACACCATCTCGGAGAAATTATGTTACAAGAAACAACCCGGCTGACTTTCTGAATGAAAAAGACCAAAAAGGCAAAAGTTTGGCAAACAATTAGAAAACTTTGAAATCGTCTTGTGTTGTACTTACAAGAAGAAGAAGAAGAAGTGTTATCTATGATCAGAAATTGTGTGCGTTCTTAGAGTTACTTTTCTCGACCAGTTTTCCCTCGCTTGAAACAGTAACTATACTCGCGTATCCTACTCGGGGACTTGGAAGGATTTTTGTTTATGTTGTTCTTCGGCTTTTTTCACCGTACATCCGACACGACTATTGCTTATTGTGTCGCCTTTGGAGTACAACCAGCGCCCGTTCTAAGGGGGGGCAAGCCGGGCGGTTGCCCGGGGCGCCAAATTTTAGGGGCGGCTTTTTGGCCAAAACACGAATAAAAAAATCGAAAAACCAAAAGTAAGAACTCAATACCAACTTGGACTTAGTGTAAAGCAAGCCATGACAACTACAGATGAAGTAAAAAGTGGTGAAACAAAATAAGAAATAAGGCTTTGTTTAAGTAAAGAACAACAAATGCTTCTTTAGGAAACGCGTTACTTTTTAAATTTATCAACTGTATCATTAGTTCGCTTTTGAAAGTTGTGTTTTAAAGATCCAAAGTTCTTGCAAGGCTTTGAAGAGCCCATACAATTGAAATACGAAGTACTGCACTTTGAATCATAAAATGTTTAGTGAGATTTGCCTAAATTTTACGTCTGTGATGCTTGCAAAGTTATGTGCTAATTAAGTTCTTCTTTAAAAAGAGACTTATTAGAGAATGGTGTGCTGATTTCGTCCTCCAATTGAAAATTAGTTCCTCTTCTTTTCATCAGAATTAAGGATTTGCTTGCATTATCCCTAATTCTTATCAAGGGAAGGGCTTCCTGATTTTGAAATAGCTTGGACTGCTATCCATTCTCATAAGGATAACTTTTGTGTTTCTGATATTTTTCGCTACATGTTCGTTAAATGGTGCAGAAAGTGCCGCTAGTGGCGATAAAAAGAAAGGAAAATTCTTCTTTCGAGAGCTGATAGCATAAATATTCCCTATCAGTTGACCGAGCCGAACAAATTACAAAATTGATCTCCCCAAAGTCTCTAACCCTCCCGGCCGGCGTGTGTTGTCCACAATTTTGATGTTTTGTTCGCGGCTTTGCAAACCCCGATCAGTGTGGTTGCGTCCTAATATATTTATTCAGTCTGTTGTGTCAGATCTCGTCCACTAAGTAAATATTGAACCTCCGGAGAAACCATAAGAAATTAGAAATAAGTAGTGCATATACGCTCAGCACATAAAAAAAAAATCTTCTATGAGAAATTTCTTGCCCAAATGCATCGTTTTCAACACAATTTCTTTTCGGATTTGGCAACAATTCGACTTTAATTCATGATTCATCAAGAATTGGGTGGTCAAAATTAGGACAAGGTAGTTTGGATTCCAGCAAAATGAGGGATGTACACATTGCCAGAGCCGCAATAGCAGTCCTCCCAAATATATTTCCGGACATGCTAATATCAGGATTTACCTAGGTTCCGCCGATTTGGCTAGCTCTAACCTTATTCTCTATAACAACTCGCGAAATGATGCCATTATGAAAATAAGCCACGCATGTTTAAACCACTGAAGAAACTCGTCCACGAAGAGACCCGGCTAATTTATGTTTATCCGCTCCACCATTTTTTGGCATACCATTTTCGAGAGAGTTTTCTAAAATGTGTTGTTGTGTTGAGTGTTTTTGAGGAAAACAAATGCTCCCATTAATTTTCAATTTCTTATGTCATTCTAAATTCCGCTAGGCTCGACATCTCTATATTTTTTCCCGGTGGTGAATAGCATGTGCTCGGGAACTCTCTACAAGGCCTTGCGGAACAAGTTTCTACCACAAACTATCTGGGCTTTCTCAGTGGATAGACATTCTATTCTCTGAATTACTATAGCGTTGGTTCGAATCCCACTGTGACTATGAATTTTTGTGTTGATATGTGATACTACGGCAGCCATTGTGGAACCGATGTGTTACAACGACCAAGAGCTGCCAAAATCACTCGATTCAAGAATAAAAAGTATCTTAAATCGCTTCTACAACAACAACGACATAACATGTGCTATCTACTATCAATCTGCCTGGTACTTCACCTAAGGGGCGGCAATTTGACCTCTTGCCCGGGGCGGCGTAAGTGCTAGAGCGGGCGCTGAGTACAACAAAGATTTTTTCAAGACAGTCAATCATGTAACTATGTTTGTGTGTTGGTTTTTTTTCCGAACTATAGTATCCAGACCAGTGTCAGTAAACCTCGTACCAGAAAAAAAATCCTAAAATGATATTTAAGTGTAAGAAGATAATTTCTCATTTTGGCTTGTCAACGCGCGTGGAACGAAAGATATCCAGAAGAACAAGACATTTTTGGATGCTAGTCCTATTTTCAGGATTTTCACTTGTTTTTTGCTCTTTCTTCCTCTTTCTCTTCTCTTTGCTCTTGTGAAAATGTTGTTTGACGTTTTTTTCGGTTTTGGTGAAAATAGAAGGCAACTTCTTAAGCGTAAACTTTCCGGTTGATTTATATGGTCAATTCAGATTGTCATCATATTATGGAAGTAATTTTTTGGCCATAGTGTGGAAGCGTGTTGTAATGGAGGAGGATGATGACACACGCAACAATAATTAAACGAAATTGTAGAGAAGAAAGAGAAAATATTAGGTTTAGATAAAAGCTGATTTGAAATGTTTATTCGTTTGGACAGGTTTTTAAAAGTTTCCGATAAAAGATAAATATTCGTATAGTTTCAACGCTACAAATTTTCAACATCAAATGTATTGCAATTTTATTGGAACAAATAATAAAATAATTGCTACAAAAATCGTTTGACATGAAAATTATTCTGTCTGCCAAAATCCCGTTTTAACATTTCCCCGATGCTGGGCAAAACATTATATAGTTTCCTAGGAATTGTCATCATAGGAATCCTACAAGATTTATAAATTTAAATTCCTAAAGAAAATTCTAAAATTCTAATTAAAGAAGGGAGCATTTCTATACAAGTTTTCATTAAAATCTTTAAAGTAAATTGCTGGACAAATATTTTCTAGTAAAAAAATCAAGAGACGCGAGAGCGTATCGCCCGCCAAAGGAAAAAAACGAAAGCGAACAAGTCTATGATTACCGGAGACAACTTGTTTTTTTGTTTGACAGGGCTACAGCCTTCCAGGCAACATCCCCCCAACATTTTTTTTACCAAAATATTCCACATATCCTGTTCTAGTGCCTTTCCAAAAAAAATCTTCGATCGGCACAATAACGGGTAAGATATATGCAATAAACGGTGAAATTTAAGCGAGTAACCCGATTTCAGACTGGAGTCTATAGTTGCAGAAAGACTTGCATCTACTGTCTCTCCCCGTGATAGGATTTTTATGAAATTTGGAATGAATGATCCTCTGGTGGTCCTTATGAAGAATCAATGTCTTCCGTTTAGATAAGTGGATGTAATAATGGTAAAATAATAGGTAAAGTTAACAAAAGATTTCCAACAATTGCGTCTTTCGGCTCATCGCATTGACTATTTTTTAAAACACACTGCGACATTGGGACACGGGGACATTGGGACACAAGGATATTGGGACACTAGGATATTGGGACACTGGGAGACTAGGATCCTGGGGCAGTGGGATATTAGGAAATTGGGGCATTAGGGTCTTGGGATATTAGGACATTAAGACATTGGGGCATTAGGCACACTGGGGAAACTGGGACGTGGGGACATCGGGATATTGGGGCATTGGGACATCGGGATATTGGGGCATTGGGTCATCGCGATATTGGGACAATGGCACATTGGGATATTGGGACATTGGGAAATTGGGACATTAGGACACTGGGAGACTGGGACATTGGGGCACTGGAATATTAGGATATTAGGACATTATTATGACCTTGGGACAATAGGACCATCGGACATTGGGAAACTGGTACATAGGAACATTGGGCCACTGAGACATCGGGATGAATTCTATACGTGCGCATATTGTCAGCGGAATGAACACGCAAGCTGTGCAGACCTTACAAGGCAACAAACTCTGTCATTAAAGTCGAGCAATAATCCATCTTCGTTCGCTTGCACAATATGCTCTGGCAAAAACGAGATCTTTCGATCTCTCAAAAATGTTCTGGCTGAACTCCGAGCTGAATTGGCAGACTTACGTAAAGAAATTTCTGCCTTGAAATCCGCAAAAAATAATACTTTCGATATGGAAGACATCATTGGCGAGATAGAAGATCGGAGAAGAAGATCGTTCAACGTCATCATTCACGGTATCTCAGAAAGCAGTCCAGCAGAAGACAGCGTTAAATCCTTTGATACAATTAAGAAAATTGCACCACAACTCAATATACAGCCAAACGACATTAAAACTTCACGTATTGGTAAGCCCAAATCAGACAAGCCGAGACTAATTAGGGTTACAACTGTAAGTCCGTCAATAGTCTTGGATATACTTAAATGTAAAAAAGACCAAAAATCTAAGCAATTTCTGAAGATCAATAAAATAAATATTTTTCCGGATTCGACATTTAAGCAACGCGAGCATTTAAATTTCCTACGAACACAACTTGAAGATGTGAAAAAGAACGACCCTGATGCAACTATAAAATACATTAACAATATACCACGAATAATTCACGGTCGCACGTCAAAAAACTTGAACTAAGTTTGTATTACCAAAATACTCGTGGTCTACGAACTAAACTTTCGGATCTACGAATAACCTTATCCACAATTGCTTACGATATAATCATCTTTACGGAGACTTGGTTGAATGGTTGTTTTCATTCTTCGTAACTTGGTCTAGCAAACTACAATATCTACCGACAAGATCGAAATTTAAAAACATCAAATAAAATAACAGGTGGTGGAGTCCTCATAGCAGTGAAAAAGTCAATCAAATCTTCTTTGTTAATTTGTCAATCTGACGAGGTTGAACAACTGATTGTCTGCCTACACACAAAACCGCTCAGAACGATAATTTCTACTGTTTATTTGCCGCCTGATGCTTCGCCCGAAATGTATCATAAGCATGCCGAGGAACTACTCAACTATTCAGAGAAATTTCCTACCGCCAACCTTATCGTAACGGGCGACTTCAACTTACCAGGGGTTGACTGGTCTTCTAACACATGGTCTATTAATAACAATAACTCTAAAAGTCTGGAAATAATAGAATCATTTTCATTTTTAAATTTCAAACAATTCAGATCATTCCATTATTGCTAATCTGTTCGCACAACATTTTTCTAAAGTGTACAGCTCTCAAGTTGCTCAGTTCCTTCCTCCTTTGATTCAGTCGAATAACAACCAAATTAATGTATCGAATCTCACCATTAGCTCTGACTCTATTTTCAAAAAAATAATTGAATTGGACATTTCTAAAAACGCCGGTCCAGATGGTATTCCTCCGATTTTGTTAAAAAAATAACTTATCCACTTTATATCATTTTTAATAAATCGCTTTCTTCTGGACACTTTCCGAAACAATGGAAATTAAGCTATATCGTTCCTATACATAAAAGTGGCGATAGAGCTGATATTCAAAATTATCGACCAATTAGCATAATCTCATCAATCCCTAAGTTATTTGATAACCTCGTAACTGAGTGTTTAACTTCCATTGTTCGGCCACTAATAATTGATAATCAACACGGTTTTTGCAGAGGTAAATCTACGGCCACAAATCTTATATGTTACGAAAATTACATTTTTAGATCTTTCAAAAATCGGTCGCAGGTGCACTCGATATACACATACTTTAGCAAAGCGTTCGATAAAGTCAATTTCGATCTTTTAATAAATAAATTGAAAAACTTTGGTGTCGGTGGACCAATCGTTAGTTGGATAGATGACTACATAAGAAACCGTTCCCTGATTGTAAACATCAATCAAACTTACTCAAATCAGTTTTTTCCAACATCTGGTGTTCCTCAGGGTTCTCATATTGGTCCTCTTCTATTTTTACTATTTATTAATGATTTAGCTTATGTTTTCGATGATGTTGAATTTTTGTTGTTCGCAGATGACTGCAAAATATTCAAAGAAATTAATAATTCAAATGATATTACTATTCTTCAAAATAATTTAAACAAATTTTATTCATATTGCGCCAATAATTTATTAGAGCTTAATTTAACCAAATGCCAATTCATTATTTTTAATAGAGGCCGAGCTAATCTTGAAAACGTGTATTATCTAAATAATACTCCGCTCAATCAAGTGAGTTTAATAAAAGATCTTGGTATTTTATTTGATTCGTCCCTTAATTTCAACGAACATATCAAGGAGATTGCAGAACAAGCACGACGTAATTTGGGATTCATAATAAGGAGCTCATCAGAATTTAAAAATATACATGCGCTTAAGTCATTATATTTTTCTTTAGTACGAAGTAAATTAGAATACTTATCTATAGTTTGGAACCCCTTTTACTATTGCCACACTAAAACTATTGAAACAATTCAGCACAAATTTCTTAGATATATTGCATACAAGCTTCATATATCCTTTGACAACATAAATTATTTATTGTATATTCAGAAGCTATTAAATATAAGTTCCCTAGAAACTCGTAGAAGCTATTTTGATGCAATCTTTTTATATAATTTAATCAATGGGGCTATTGATGCTCCTAACATCTTGTGCGATATTTTATTCAAAATTCCCACTAAAAATACAAGGAAACACGAGCTATTTTATAAACTTACATTTGGATATAATTACCTATGTAACTCCCCAATTGAACGCATGAAATCAATCGGAAATTTAATTGCGAATTATTGCGACTTTTTTAATACAAGTAAATTTGAATTCAAAAAAATTGTCTTTAATGTATTAGAGTAAATTATTATTATTATTATTTTTTCTCATTTTTTGTTTGGCATATTTAATAGGAACTTTTGAATTACTCGTATTTGCATATTTGTTTTTATTATTTATATATATATATATTTTTAATTATTTTTAGTATTATTACTTTTATCATTTTATAGATAACATATTAGTAAATCAATTCGTATCGAATTATATTCACTGAATTTCATATGACAGCAAAATTGTACAAAAATGTAAAAGGACAAATGTCCGTTAAACCATTAAATAAATAAATAAATAAATAAATATTGTGATATTGGGACATCATGATATTGGGACATAGGGGCACTGGACTTTTAGGACATTGGGACATTAGGGTCATTAGGACATTGGGACATTAGCACATTAGCATATTAGGACTTTCGGATATTTGGACATTAGGTACGCTGGGGAAACTGTGACGTGGGGACATTGGGCCACTGGAACATCCCGATAGTGGGACATCGGGATATAAGGACATTGGGAAATTGTAACATTGGGATATTGGAATATTGTGACATTGGAACATTGGGATATTGGGACATTAGGACACTGGGAGACTTGGACATGGGAGCACTGGGATATTAGGACATTGCGACATTATGACTTTGGGACAATAGGACAATCGGACATTGGGACACAGGCACATAGGGACATTGGGCTACAGAGACATCGGGATATTGGGACACCGGGATATTGAAACATTGGGGCACTGCGATATTAGGACAATGGAACATTGGGATATTGGGACATTGGAACATTGAGAAATTGGGACAATGAGACATTCCTGCATTTGGACATTAGGATATTAGGCACACTGAGGAAACTGGGACGTGGGGACATTGGGCCACTGGGACATCGGGATATTGGGACATTGGGATATTAGGATTTTAGGACATTGGAACATTGGGATATTGGGACATTAGAACACTGGGAGAGTGCGAAGTTGGGGCGTTGGGATACTAGGGCTTTGGACCTTGGGACAATAGGACAATCGGACATTGGGACACTGGTACATAGGGACATTGGGCTACTGAGATATCAGGCTATTGGGACATTGGGACATCGGGTTATTGGGTCATTTGGACGTTGAAGCACTACGATATTAAGACATTGGAACACTGGAATATTGGGACATAGAGACATTAGGAGATTAGGATATTGAGACACTGGAACATTAGGACATTGTGTCGCTGGGACATTTGGATACTGGGACATTAGGTACACTGTTAAAATTGGGACATGGGGACATTGGGACAGTGGTACATTCGGATATTTGGCTATTGGGACCTTGGGACACTTGCTATACTGCGAAATTGGGACATCGGGATATTGGATCATTGGAATATTGGGACATTTGTACATTGGGACACTGGTACATTAGGACATTGGGCCATTGGGATATTACCACATTAGGATACTGGGTCATTTGAGACATGGGGAACTGGGATATTAGGAAATTGGGACATTAGGACCTTGGGACAGTAGGACAATTGGACATTAGGTGGGAGACTGGGTCACTGGGACACAGGCAGACTGGGACGTTGGGATATTGCGATACTGGGACATTGGGACACTATAGGGTAGTGGGACATTCGGACATTAGGCCATTTGGACACTGTGTCACTTGACGGCAATTGTATTCACATTTTTCACTATTTTATAGCATTATTCTTTGACGGCTCCCACCAAATTACTTTAGGAAGTAGTCCTGTACATTTAAACTTCTCCAGCATTTACACCTAAAATAAAATTACATCCAGCATTTACACCTAAAACAAAATTACTTATGAGCGGCGGATTGGAGTGATATGTATTCTTTTTGCGGCAGATGAATTTTTCTTTGGCGGGGTAACTTTTACAACTTTGTTGTTTTTGGTCAGATAAATAAATAGAATGCATGCGTTGTCTTCTTTGATGTTTTTACGTATAACATAACGAGCCACTATCGCGGCAATCCACATATTCACATCCGAAATTATGTGACTCTATGCTAAATAGTGATCATACTGTCTATTTCATCTGAGAAGACGATTAAAAAGTTATTAGCCGAACTTGTGCCTTGTTTTCCTATTTTGCTCGAGCAGTACGGGACATTCAAGAATTCCGTACCTATGCTTTTTTCAAAACGCAGCGTTTCCCCTTTACCATACTCGTAGAACGTTGCGCTATACGCCTTTACACTCCCTTGGAATGAAGTCGCCGTCTGAAATAATGAACAATCGCAGAATAAAAACAACGTTGGACTTGATGAAACCTCCGCCTGATCGCCAAATGCCAATCGAACGCAACGAAGGAAAGGAGCAGAAAATCGGCCGCTATTGTGGGTTAAGATGGAAAGAGTTCGAACCAAATGACAAAATTTATTTCAAACAGCATACAACAAATAGAAATTGGTCATGGGTCGAGGCAACAGTTATTGAGAGAGTTGAACTACCGTATCAAGACAGTTGCAGACAGAGTCATCAAGGCGCATGCCAACCAAATGAAATACCGGCACGCGGGCAACGAGCTCATGGACTCTTTTGGACTCATCGACGTTTCAGGCAGTGCCGGATTAAGCAAGCGCAGGGGCCCGTGGCAAACGTTGAGGCCTGTGGAACTTCGATTAACCTTATTAGTTTTGTGGTTCTAAAATTAATATTTCGGTCTTATTAGTCATTTCTCAAGGGGTTTAGGAAAGCGGTTAGCTGCTAGCAAATATCAGAATAACAGCCTTGCATTACACGACAAATGTGCAATAAAAGAAATGCTATTATGATATTTAGAAGTACGGTGTCTGGTAAGCCATTGTGCTCGTGAACTCTCTGCGCTCTGCCTTTACAATTTACAAATTTATTCTGATTAATGGAAAACTTTTCAAAAAATCACTTTTCAAAATGATGAAGATTATTATCTTCCATAATTGATTTTTTCGGTGAAAATTTAACATTTTCGTGTGAAAAGTTAAAACATTTCGCAAAAATGAGCAATTTACGCCGAGATTCGGATTATTTCGTAAAATTGAAATTTCCGTACCTCTAACGACAATGCGTTAGGAACGCCGATCCCTCATGCACAATGGCGTGAAGAAGATTATTATCTTCCATAATTGATTTTTTCGGTAAAAAATTAACATTTTCATGTGAAAAGTTAAAACATTTCGCAAAAATGAGCAATTTACGCCGAGATTCGGATTATTTCGTAAAATTGAAATTTCCGTACCTCTAACAACAATGCGTTAGGAACGCCGATCCCTCATGCACAATGGCGTGAAGAAGATTATTATCTTCCATAATTGATTTTTTCGGTGAAAAATTAACATTTTCGTGTGAAAAGTTAAAAAATTTCGCGAAAATGAGCAATTTACGCCGAGATTCGGATTATTTCGTAAAATTGAAATTTCCGTACCTCTAACGACAATGCGTTAGGAACACCGATCCCTCATGCACAATGGCGTACCTCTCAAATCATTATAAAAAATTGTGGCAAAATTATCTGTTTTGAAAATGATTCAAAATTGTTTCACAAAAATGTTTTGCATTGACTTGTGTAAGTTTGCCAAGATTTTTTTTTTAATAAGTAAAACAGTAAATTTTTGTAGACAAATTATATTTATTCGACAAAAAAGAATTTATTTTAGAAGTCCCTTTTTGGACGACCTCTAAAAATTTACAAATTCGACATTTGCCTAAAAGGCCCATAATAAAGTTACTAACGTAGTGCATAAGCATACCAGAAGGGCAATTTTACGTTAACACCTACATTTATTCGGTTTGTCGAATTTAAATAAAAAATCACTCAAATCAAAATCAACATTTTTGTGAAACAATTTTGAATTATTTTTTAAACAGGCTTAAAGCGGTACGCTACTGTGGATGAGAGATATAATTGTAATTTCTAAATTGTATGAATGTGTGCAAATACATTTCGCAACACAAACTTCAAAAATCTTATGTCCCGCTGGAATGTGAATTTGAATGCCATCATGAATTATACATAAAGAAATATTTCTGTATTTTCATGCAATATTAACCTTGCTATAGTTTTGGAACACCCTGACGTAAATTGTTCAACTATAACAATTTAGAAGGAACTGGCTTCTAAAATTTCATTGACATCTTGGTTGGCATAACTTTGTTTGAGAAAAATGCGGGGCCCCTAAAAGCGCGGGGCCTGTAGCATTTGCCACTTTCTGCCACGTGGTTAATCCGGCACTGGTTTCAGGCAATGAAGTCGAACCGTTAATCGTACCTAAACAAGTGAGAGATGAGCCGAATAGTCATGAGGTCGTCTCGAAAAAAGATGATCTAAGCCAAGAACGAGATGATGGAGATGCAGTGTCACAGCCGCCTAGACGTACACCTCGTGTAAATGCTGGCGTACCTCCTAATCGGTATGGGAGCGATCTTTAGTGGGAAGGAGTGTGGTGAACTTCATTGTAACCTTCTATTGGGACTACTGCCGTGGAATGTCATTTGTCACTTTAGATGTCAACTCATTCTGTTTCACACTCTCGTTCTGTACGAATCAGTTCCTATAGATTGAAAAAGAAGGAGTGGTATTGCCTAAGACTGGATTAGTATTTTATTGTGTAAATGATCATCTTGATGTTCCCTACTTTAGTATACCTAAAGAAGTCATGGTATCTCCTACCTGGGTTGATTACTACAAGTCACTCCCAACTTTTAAGTGCGTTTACCTGCTTCGGATAATTTCCTCAGCAACCTTGATTGTATGTTGCCGGTATCGTGATTCGTCCTGCAATGTTCCGGTTCCTTAAGAATCGCTAGGCTTTCCACTGCATCGAGCTTGCGCCGATTAACTCCTCGGTGAATGATGTTGACGCTATCCCATGTTATGTCATGCCCTGTTTCCACCATGTGTCGTGCCACCATCGAATTTATCGACCCCGGATCTTTGTTGTTCTTCTTGGCGACTTCTGCTTCCCTTATATGTTCGTTCCATCTGACTGCTACTAATCGTTTCGTCTGCCCTACGTACGTTTTTTCACATCCTGGACACGATACCTTGTATATTCCGCACTCTTCGTGTTTCTCCTTTTTGTCCTTGGTCGATCCTAGTTTGTTCCCTAGCTTTTGTTGTCTGCTTGTCGAAACCATGTCCAAACCTATTCCCTTCATCGCCTTCAGTAGTTGCCTAGATATTCTCGAATGTGTTACTCCAATCCTCCTCATCGGCTATTCGGTGCGTTGTAACGTGGTCATCGTTCTCTCCTCTATCCTGGTCTTCTTCTTTCGGATGAGGTTTGATATCACTCGTGGCCTGTTGAATGATGTGATGTTGCTCCTTTTCAAACCTCTCCTTGCTCAGCGGGACGGTGTATAAGCGGTGGATCATCGAGTGAAACGGTGCCATCTTCTGTGGAAGAATGGTTAGAGCTAGATGGGATAGTGCGCTGAGTGTGGGTGGGTTTACGATATATATCAAATTCGATTTCGCCGTTATTCCTGATGATTTTAAGGTCCAGGAATGGCAGCTCACCATTAACCTCTGTTTCCATCGTGAATTGGATGTTGTTGTCGGCATTGTTCAGATGGCTCAGAATCAGCTCGCCTTCGTCCTTTTCGATGATTGCTAGCACATCATCCACGTATCTTACCCAGAACCTCGGTAGGTGACTCCTTTCCTCCAGTTGTCCTTCGATCCGGTTCATAAATATTTCACTTATGAAAGGAGACAGTGGGTTACCCATGGCCACTCCTCTGGTGCCCTTGTAGAACCTGCCTCGGAAAGTGAGATAGTTTTCCGTCATGCAAACCTTAGCTAGTCGCATGAGCAGATTAACTTCCCTTCTCCAAGGTGGCGATGAAGGGCCCCTCGATAGCAGCCATTCTTCCAGGTGGAGTAGAGCGTCCATCACCGGGATGCTGGGAAAGAGCGCTTTGACGTCAAACGATACAAATTGCTCCTCTGCTGATATTGGTCATGCGTTGCTGAGCTTGTCGATGAGATCCTCCCTGTTCGTCAGACTTCTGGTGGAGCCGCTTCCGCCTAGAGAATTGAACCTCCGGAGTAGCCATTTCGCGATGTTCTGCGTTGGGGAATTGGTGGCTGCGACGATTTCCCTGAACTCGTTTCCGGGCTTGTGGACTTTGGGCTGGCCTTGATCCTTGGCAGGGCAGGGTTTGGCATTCGCAGTTGGGAGGGTTGATCAATGATGGAAGTGCACTCTTTCAACACCTTCTCCACCCTTTTGATAGAGTCCGGAAGAGGATCCTTGCGCAGTTCGAAGTACCCACCAGAGTTAAGTTTTTCGAACATTGCTGAATCGTAGTCTTCCTTATCCACCACTACTACTGCGTTACCCTTGTCTGCTTGAAGGTAGTAGACGCCTTTCTGCTTGAGCTCCTTCACGATGTTCGTCTGCGCTGCTCCCAGCCTTGATACTGTCGGGTTCGCTATAGCCGCTTCCACATCGACACAGCTGGTAGTTCTTATGCTAATAAATATTATATAATTCTCTAGGCACCGACTTTACAACAAAAATCCGTGTGGGTTTCTTAGAAAAATCTTTCAACTGTACAAGTAGCACCAAGCGAGCGGTTGGCCAAGTAAGCACACTCACCTACCTTAACCAAGTCCAGCTTAAACCATTCAACGAAAGAAGATGGTGAGACGATAAATGACCTAATCATCATCATTAATTAGTTTCCTTAAAAATAACTGTTCCCACGGCAACTGGTAAATGTTGTTTCCTTTGATAATAAATGCACAACCTTATATAGGTACAAGTAACAATCTTCATTATTCAATTTCCGACAGAAAATGCCCTGAAATTTTCCTAAACTTGTCTGAAATGCTAAAACTAGGACATAACCTCAAACAACTACAACCCTGAAGCCTGAAAACTCAGTTTTTCATTCAATTGTTTATAATATGTGTCTCATGCATATATCCGCCAGGATACCTATGCCCTATACGTGTTGATGTCAGCGTTTTAAAATTTCCTCCCGAAGCGGAACGGCGAGTGAAACAAAATCGTGAAAAGAACAAAGCCAATTCTATTCCCATAATATATTTTAAACTACAATACATAAAACTTTCGTACACAAGCACACGAGCTACAGGATGCGAAAGGATATATAATATTCAACTCATGTAAGGTTTCGTGATAAACGACGATTATCTTTTTCACTATTTACAACAACTTTTTGTATAATATTTGCAACGGATAACATTACGCTCTATTATTTACATAATGAAGTTTACTTATATGCTCTACATTTAACTATATACACAGAGAAAACTTTGTACTTCTTGTGATTTTTCCAATCTCCAATCTACACAGAAATGTTACAGGTTTCGTTTTGCGTAATTACTCAACGAAAAACTTATGGAACGCTCCGTTTGAAAATGAAAAGAAAACGAAAAATGAATTAAAAGTATTACGAATAGATTCAAAGCAATTCGTATTAATTTCAGCTGTCCTGTTGTGTATTTTGTAAATTTGCTATAATTCTGTCGACCTTTACATAGAAAGCTCAATCCAAATAAGGTTTTTGCCGGAGAGAGAAGAGGCGGCGAAATGGCATATCCATCGTATACAATTGAATGAAGGATGAAACTCTTGTGTGTCACAATAATTACCAACTCTTCTGATTTATACGAGTTTGGCCCCCAAGACGACGACGGCGACCGGGAAAGTTGTTAGTTGGCATATTATACGAAGCAGAAATAGTTTTGTTCCATTCATTTTTTCTGTATAGATGGATTGCGAGTTGTGTGTATATTGCCAAGCTCCTTCGTAGACGTATTATGCCTGAATGATCACGGAATCCTGCGAAGGATATATGGATGCACTTTCTACTTACGCTTCACGTCGTAAACTACATTCAAACGCCACTTTTTTTGCGAGCATTAAGTTTTCGAAATCAATTGAAATGAGTTGAGCTGAAAGTTGAAAAGTTCCAAATCGGTTTTTGTTGTTAATTTCCGATGATAAATGACACTGAAAGGATAATAATTTACTCGGGAACGAGAACGGGGAAAGGACGTGATTTTTATGAGCTCTTAGTACAGGGGGTACTTAACGACCCGATTGCAATTATACCCATTTGGACATAGTGTAATGTATAGCAAGGCGATTTGGAGAGATGAATGTCGTTTTGGAATTGTGGTTTACGAGACTCACGACCATTTTACGTAAAAGTTGAGCTATAAAAATGCTTCTTTAGTGAATAGAAACGTTTTGTCTTTTTTTTTCAGATATTCAGGCATATACAGGAGCATATGAGGGTCAATTTTAAGGGATTTATGGGATGTGGGTTTTTAGCGATTGGATGTTGTGTGTTGAAAATTGTGTTGACCGAATGAGGTACGCGTTATGGTTTGCTTGGAAACGAATTCCCTCAAGCATAATACCCAAACAGAAATACCCAATTGAAAATCTTAAAAATCTGAATTGCCAATCCCCAAAAACAGACCGCGCGCGCCACTCTAAGATCAGACATGTGGGGATTGTCTGTGAGTCCTTCAAGCATAATCCCCAAACAGAAATCCCCAATTGAAAATCTCTAAAATCAGAATTGCCAATCCCCAAAAACAGAGCGCGTGCGCTACTCTAAGATCAGACATGTGGGGATTGTGTGTGAGTACTTTGCTTTTGAAAATTGGTGATTCTAATTTTGGGGATTTTGAAAATTTTAGGTATTGTGGAATTTATTGTATTATAAAATACGGAACCGAACATTTTTCCAAGAGATTATGTCGTATTTCGTGAATGAACACTTTGAGGCGTTGCGGGCGGAGTTTCGGGGACGTTAAGTGACAATCTGGAACCTCCAAAAAGATCAGCTGACATTTTTTTTGCGTGCTGTATGCTGAAAAATTGGCGTTAGATATTTTTTTCTTGGGATTATGTGTATGTTTGGGGATTTGGGATTGTTTTACATTTGACACAGAAATCAAAAAATTGCCCGGATCTTATCATTGAAAGCTTGAAGCTGCTGGGGATTGGACATGTTAATAGCCATCACACTCCAAAATGACTAACTATATTTTTTTTCATAATGTACTTTAACAAAGTGGATTTTGAGATTCTCTTTTTTTTGCGGTTAGGTGCGTTTTGATTATGGATTGGGGATTGTTTATTATTTGGGGATTATGTGAAGCTGATTTATAGGTACACGGTTTCTGAGAGATGATATCGGATTTCGTCATTGAAAGTTGATGAAGATTTGGGGAATGTTTAATGGCCCGGGCCTCCAGCCTTTCTATCTGTAAATTTTTCCAAACTTTTTTTTTAGGCACAGTAGTTGCATATTTAGCTGTGATTATGTATTTGGGGATTTTTCTGTTACATTTAATAATGAGGAGATTGGAGGTTGTTTTGGATTTGCCGATTATGTGAAGCTGATTTATAGGTACACGGAAAACCGACATTTTCCTGAGAGATGATGGTTTCATCACTGACCTTCCTGAAACTCCAGCTTGACTAGATGTAATGGAATGTACTCTATTTTGACGGATGGGAGTGAGAGATTTTGCTTTTTTGGGATTATGTGTTTTTGGGATTTTTTTTCGTTTAGGGATTTTGAGATTGGGGATTGTTTTAAATTTGGGGATTATGTGCTGTTACGGGTTAATTTTGAAGCGGATTGAACTAACTATCGTTGCGGCACGTCGATAGTATCTGAGAGAGGCCGATTCAACGGAGACGAGTGTGGGCGCCACACACCAATTTTATAATCTGCCACAATTAACTGCACTTCGCACGTCAAAAGAAAGAACGGCGTGAATTACCGAGAAAAATCTCTATTTCCTTCACAAAATGAAATCATTCAAATTCAATTGCATATATTATATTATATAAAACCAATACCTGTTGCCATACCCGGTGTGATTTTGGGGCCCCAATTGCAGAACTCGACTCGCAGGACTTGACTTGCAGAACTTGACTCGCAAAATTTGACTCGCAGGACTTGACTCGCAGGACTTGACTCGCGGGACTTGACTCGCAAAACTTGACTCGCAGGACTTGACTCTTCATCCACATTCAAACTAGAAAATTCCCTTCCAGGTGTGTGCAATCCCTCAGAGCTCGCCGTTGCACCGATCAATCTCACTCGACGCTGCCAAAAGGAAAAAAAGGGCCGATCACTATTTTGAGGTTCCCTTTATATCCTTCGTCCACATGTCGCTGCGAGCGCGGCCAGGATCGATTACTTCTCTCCTTGGCCTTTGTCCACATGTCGCTGCGAACGCGGTAACGATCGATTCGCTCTCTCCTCGGACGTGGTGATGCTCGTCATCCGCCATTATCGACGTCGGAATGAATGTACGGGCCGTGTGGCAAGATAAATTAGACTACAGGGTGGCACATAGCTTTTTTTACAATATCCAACATAATTCAACAAATTAATAGCGTCGTGGAGATCAGTAACAGGGCAGCTGATTTATGTGCACGGAAATCGAACATTTTTACATGATGACGATGACGGATTTTATGCGCGAACGTTGATGGAGATTAGGGGGCGGTGCGTGGCTCTCTTGGACTAACTGCAATTTTTTCCGTTCTGTATTTTGACAAACAGGAGATTTGATACTTTTTTGATGATGTGTTTTGGGCTCTTTTCGTGTGAGGATTATGACATTGGCGATTGCTTGTAAATTTGGGATTATGTGAAGCTGATCTATACACGGCATTCGAACAATTTTCAGAAAAATAAATGTTAACCCTCGGATGGTTCAGTGGGGTCTGACAGACCCCAGAGAAATTTAAATCTTAAAATTTTCATAGAAAAACTGGTTGAATGGTATTTTGATGCATATGTAATTTAAGTATGTGTCACATACGTTCATTTAAGCATGAATTTGTTTGAATTTGTGATTTTGTTAATAAGTTATAGCACTTTGAAAGTGCTCTGGGGTCTGTCAGACCCCACGAACCATTTACGTATGTCTTTTTTACAAAAGTAAATTTTTCGTTTGGTGGGAAATTTTCAAAGTATGTTATTTGGAAAACGATAAAATGTAATAATAATAGTCGGGAACGGTTGAAACTATGTAATTAGAGTATATTTGGGAAATTAGATATGTTAATGTTGAAAGAAATGGAAAATTTAGGGTGTTTTGAGTTAGGGGTTTTTAATTTTTTTACTCAATTCATTCAAAATTATGCCGTTTTTTACATGGTTTTCATTTATGAGGATCTCCTTCCACTATTGTGTCATTACCTAATGTTTTTTAAGTCAAGACATAAATTAATGACTTTTATGAGCGTAATAATTAGGTGAGTTTTTTACATAATACATAAAGCTTCCTCAGCGACCTTGGCTATACACTTGTCAAACCTCTTCTAAGAAGGAGGAAATCAACGGGCAATATTCGCCGAAGCACATTGCAAAATATTGAAGACATTTTGTCCATTGTTCAGCTTGCCTACCCCCTTTGGGGGCTGATGCCCCAGGTCCCCCAATATGATCAGATGGTCCCCCAAAGAGGCAAAAATGTTTTCTATGCCCACGAGCAAATGATCGGAAGACAAAATACAATTGCAACGCCTGCAAAAAGCCAATCTGCGAAGACCATCGAGGAAAAAGCTGTGAAGAAGAATGCTCTGAATATTGATTAACTTTGGATCCCGATTTAAGAAAAAATATTAACCTTAGCTAAAAAATGTTGATGTACTTATCTTTGTTAATTAGTATTAAATACGTTTTGACTAATAAAAATAAAATTTTGTTAAAATTTTAGTTTTTATATTGATTTATTTGTGATATGTTCAAATTACCCTCAAATTTGACACCACCTAATTTTTTCTTCCACATACTAAAAGCTACTGTCCGAATTCCACTTTTTTTATATACCACTTAATCAAAAGCCTTCACAGTTACTTCTAGTTCAAACAAATGTGCCAAAAAAGCACACATTTAAGTTTTAGAGCGATTTTTGCCTTGGGGTCTGTCAGACCCCACTGAACCATTTACGTATGTAAAATTTACTTGAACCATCCGAGGGTTAAGAGCCGTTGGTTAAAATTGGGGAAGATGATTGGCCCTCCGGGACCTCCCAACAACTAGCTGCGATTTTTTTTCGGTACTGTATTATGACAAATCAGAATAGAAGATAATGCGCTTTTTTGAGATTCGGTTTTCGGGATTTGATTAATTTGGGGATAGTTTTTCATATGGGGAGTCGGTGGCGGAGAATGGGGGACGTTACATGACCCTCTCAGACCATCAATATGACAAGCTACGGTTTCGGTTTTTTCGTGCTGTAATTTAAAAAAGTTGCAGAATTTCTCTGTTTTTGGGGATTTTTCTTTTTTGAGGATTGTGATGTTGGTTTTTTTTTTTGTATTTAGGAATTTTGTGTTTGGCGATTTTTTCTTATTTGGGTTTGGTTTTTTTTCTAATTAGAAATTTTTCTTTTGGGGATTTCTTGGGGATTTTTTTTTTTATAATTCAAAAGCGATTAGATTTTGTTCGTCCAATATTTTGGAACGCGATAGGTGTTGTGTTGAAACGATACTAAAGTCTCCAAGCACGTAATCCCCAAATTAAAAAAAAATCCCCCATTATCAAAAAATCTCCAAAAACTTTAAAAATCAGACATTAGTTTCTCCAATCATATCGACAAAACACACTTTGCTCCCACATTTGTTCATTGTCAATTTTTGTATTTTTCGGGTGATAAATTACATTTGCACGGAAACCGAACATTTTTACATGATGATGATGACGGATTTTATGCGCGAACGTTGATGGAGATTAGGGGGCGGCGCGTTGCCCTCTTGGACTAACTGCAATTTTTTCCGTACCGTATTTTGACAAACAGGAGATTTTATACTTTTTTGATGATGTGTTTTGGGCTCTTTTCGTGTGAGGATTATGATGTTGGCGATTGCTTATAAATTTGGGATTATGTGAAGCTGATCTATACACGGAATCCGAACAATTTTCCGAAAAATAAATGTTAAGAGCCGTTGGTTAAAATTGGGGGAAGTTGATTGGCCCTCTCGGACCTCCCAACAACTAGCTGCGATTTTTTTTTCGGTACTGTATTATGACAAATTAGAATTGAAGATAATGCGCTTTTTTGAGATTCGGTTTTCGGGATTTTATTAATTTGGGGATATATATTCATATGGGGGTTATGAGTGTGGGGAGTCGGTGGCGGACGTTACATGACCCTCTCAGACCATCAATATGACACGCTACGGTTTCGGTTTTTTTCGTGCTGTAATTTGAAAAAGTTGCAGAATTTCTCTGTTTTTGGGGATTTTCTCTTTTGAGGATTGTGAGAAAAAAAATCTCCCATTATCAAAAAATCTCCAAAAACTTTAAAAATTTTCTCCAATCATATCGACAAAACACACTTTGCTCCCACATTTCTTCATTGTCAATTTTTGTATTTTTCGGGTGATAAATTACATTTCCCCGGGGGACCTGGGGCAGAAACTAGGACAACAACCGACCGGAAGGAAGAAACTCCAACAAAAATACACACAAGCCTCAAGCAGGGTTACAAGGGTGCAATTTTCTTGTTGCTATTCTTATCGCAAAAATCTTTTCTCGTACAAACTACTTGTCCTTTCAGTCGCCATAAGCTTGCGCCTAGTTGCCCATACAGAAAACACCATACACTTCATGAGTTTAAAAAAAAGGAAAGACACATACAAACACTTCCCTCCGTAAAGTTCCGTCCGATCCGACCTAGAACAAGTCTCACCCTGAGAATGAGAAAGTGAGTTGTACGTGGCAAAGACATGGCTGCTTCCTATATGGAAATGCACAGAAGGATAAAAAAAATTAAAAACATCATACAAAAAGTTTAGAAAAAAAAAACACGGACTATTGCGTGTGCATTATTTTCTGTTTGTATGTGCTTTGCCAATATGTATAGTTTGCATGTCTACAAATGCACTTAGACCCCTTCGGATTTAGTAGTCCTGGCTGGAATACACGCACTGTGTCGGTCGAGTCGTCTATCAAGGACTCCCGAGACGATGATGATGACGAGTCGAGGCATGAAAGTGCGTATGCTTAAGTTGCTTTTTTTCTATCGCAAAAGCCGCTCTCTATAGTTCGAGAGTCTGTCTCTCGCCTGTATATCCTTTGTGAATTCCAATACGTATATCTTTACGTATGCAGCGCGTAATTAGGTCATTTATGCGTGTCGGGTTTCATTTTGTTTTTTTTTTCCTTGCTTTTGACAGTGAAAATTTAACATACACACACGAACACGACGATGATGGCGGCTGCTGTTATGGATAAGATAAAAAATTCAAAAAGCTGATTAAGTGTGCTGACACTCTTTCATGTTTTTCCGGACTTAAGTCATACAAAAGAGAGAGTGAAAACGCATACACATCTTCCGTTGAGAAAAAAAAAGTCCTTTGAATTTTTCATATAAAGTCCTAGCGCCTAGGTTTTTTCTTAACACAATTTTTTTCTACTTGATCGATGTTTGAACAATCGTTGTCGGGTGCGAGATGGATAAACTCGCTATAAGAACGCATAATGTGTGTGCCGGGATGGTGTTGAATTGTTTCTTTGCCACATAAGAAAGCGACCATAAGGTGCGCTAATATGTGCGAACCGCAAATATGCAATTTCTGATGCGTAAGATACGAGCTAATTTTGCTTTGTGCATTAAAAGTGCTCTTTTTGTATCGTATACACGTTGAACAAGCGCTAAGAAATTTCAATTGAAAATCATACTATTTTGTCTTCCAGGAAGAAGATTTTCTATTATCAAATAATATTTTCTTTTTTTATTATTTAGAAAATCCTCTAACTCTTAACACAATTACCAATTGCATCCAGGAAATTCTCTTAAATAAAAAAATTCCACTCAACAGTCATTCTCCAACCATTTTCTGATTTCATCTCGTTCCCATTAATTAAACCAACGAAACAATCCTGCATATAGAGCTTTTCTTCTCGCGGTAATTTCTTTACATAATTAAGCAACTAACTATAACATTACAACTCATTACAATGGTTCACTTAATGCCCGAAGGGAAATCACTTCAACAAAAAGAATCTCTTCTGACTCCTGATTCCTCTGGAACGTGAAGAAACTTTACGCGAAGCTCAACTTACAAAAAAAAAATTAACGAAATCCCACAGAATTCATGTTTAACTTTCTGAACAAGAGTGTAGTATGTACTCGTATCTGAAAGAATAGCGAATAAGTTTGCATTATACTACTTCAATGGGAATGAATCGTTTTCAAGTGCCTCGCATTATTCATTGGAGAGAGCCGTTAAGGACACCCTGTATAGAGAAACCACATAGCCGCGCGCTATTCTCTCTCTTCTGACAGACGCAGGGTTTTAATCTACACAGTGATTAGCACGTGAAAAATTATATTGGTGCACGTTGAGACTAGGCGGCACCGCCACGGTACCATTCTGCTCGCACAACGAAAGCCAAACTTGAATGTGGATATCTAGGAGTCACGAATTTGGATGAGCTTTATATTGTTATCCAACCAAAGGACGCACGGTAGAAGAAAAAAATTTGAAACTACACTTACGGACAAAAGTATCGACTCAACTTATAATCGTGTATATTTGTACGTATTTTTTTGAAAAGGATAGTTATCCATAAAACTCGTATGTGATTTCAAAGTTTGAAACCTTAGCTACCTGTTGGTACGCTTTTTATCAATATTTGCTGCGCGCTTTTTAAATTAATGCCACTTGTAACAAAAAACTCAGAAAAACTGAAATTTATGGTGGCTAACTGTCAGGTAAATTACCCCTACGAAAGCGCCCGTAATCGGTATCTCATTATCAGTTGCATCTGGAAAGTTAGCTTACTTACATCTAAGGTAATTTCAATTAATGTTTCGTCATCCATGGATACGGCGCCTGATCAAGCGGCTCAAGTTGTAGCTGCTGTATCGAGAGTTAGTAGGAGATTTCAAGAGACTGGTAGCTTTAATTCGAGACCAAGAACGGGTCGCCCTCGATCCGGTTCAGAGAGAGACGACCGTTTCATTGTAACAAATACGTTACGAAAGCGGTTCCTCACGGCTGTTACTGCGCAGCAGAAACTGAGGCGTGTTCGCGGAGTAGCGGTCAGTGCCAGGACAGTCATCCTGCGTCTACCTCGCATTCGTCATTAGAAGTACCTGAGCCTAATGGCCATAACCTCCTTCCCTTGCGGGACGACGAGATTTATCCGACTAATAGCCGGAAGGGTGTTCTCCGCCGGGATGCCTCCCTTTGGAACCCCACCTTGGGATGCGACTCTAGCTGGCCGGCTTGTCTAACAACCACAACCCCCTCGAGTCCAACGCCTAGATGGGTAGAGACCATGGTCCCTTGGGCACGCCCATCCCCGAGGTACACTATTCGCTAAAGATTTCTCTATAGCAGGTGTGATCCTCCTTTGGCCCCCTTTCGGAAGACCTAACGAATTCGGCATGCCTCCGCAGGATCGTTATGCATGTTGACTACTCGTCGGCTTAAAGCAGACTCGTAGCGACACATTGGGGTGGCCCCCATCCGTTTACTAAACAGCAATTCGATTCCGGCCGTGTGGTCATCAATCCACAAACCAGCTAGGTATAGGCGCATAGGCCATTCTCCCTAACTAGCCCCTTCGAGGCTTGGGTTATGCGAAGCCGCCAGCTCCGAGACTGGACACGTACGCTTATATGTGCACGGTCAGAAATTTTGGTATAAAAGCTATACTATTTTCGTATACATATAAATCCATAAAATTTTTTTATAAATATGTATTTTGTGCCTTTATAAAAAAGTATACGAAAATATTATTAATTTTATAACAAAATGGTATAATAATTTCAATACCAGATAAGTATTAAAATTTATACGATAAAAGTATAAACCATATTTATACTATTTATTTTATTCCTTCTAAATTTCATAAAAATAAATTATACCGGCGCATCGCGAACTATACAATTTTTTATCTAGCATATACGGAATTTTTTACCTCACCGAGAATCGATCCTCAGGTCCCTGAATTACTAGCATGTGCCACTCAACCGTCTGAGCCACGAAGCCTGTTGGTTATAGCAATATAATTTGCGAGTTTCAATTCTTCTTCTCTTTATACAATTTATTTCTGAAATTGGCTTTCGTTTATACTAAACAAAGTATAAAATGAAAACTGAAAATCTTTTGTATACTCTTATCGTATTATTTGTATACTTTTATCTTATAAATGTATGGAGTTTGTAAAATTCTGAAAAAATGGAGTCTGTTTTAATTTAGTTTTCGTATAAAAACTATAAGTAAATGTTATTAAAATTTGTATTATATATTTTTCGTATAAAATGTATACAATACTTATATAAAATCATTTTTTATATTAAAAAAGTATACTATTTAGAAAATGTATATGATATTTATTATAAAACGATTTTATAAGTATGAAATATACATATTCATAACCGAAATTGTATAAATAGGCGTTATACGATACTTCGTATACACAATTATCCCAAAATTTCTGACCGTGTGGTTTCTCCCCTACGAGGAAGCACTGCGTCGTGTAAGCTTGTATGGCTGACTCTTCGAAGGAATAGGGAAAAAGTCAAGCCATGCTGTGTCACCCATACATGACTAGGGAGCTCGGAAACGTCATCGCCCGAAGGTCTTTGTACAGATCCACGCCATGGCGTATCAACCATACCAGGGGCCTCCCTGCGCTGCTCAGGTACGTGGTGGCGCAACTCACCAAAAATGTGTGCCACAAGGACACACACTCCCCTGCGGGATCAGTGCCCGGACAGTGAGCAGACGATTAAGGGAAGTGAATATCACTCCAAGAAGGCCTGCCACGGGGCCCAAATTGACGATACAGAATGGAGCTCAGTATTGTTCACTGACGAGTCGAGAATGTGTGTGCATGGCGGTGACAGAAGATGCAGAGTCTACAGGTTTCCGGGTGAGCGATTTGCGCAGTGCTGTTGCACTGAAACGGTTGCATATGGCAACGTTTCCTGTATGATGTGGGCTGGCATTTCCTTGGACGGAAAAACGGAGCTCGTGTTCGTGCCCCGAGGAGGCCGAGGAGTAGCGCTGACAGCTGATCGATACGTAAACGATATTCTCCATGCCCACGTTGTGCCCTATGCAGCGAGATCTTCACTTTGATGCACGACAATGCCCGGTGTCACGCATCGCGTCTCACTCGGCAGTTCCTGAATGAAGTCAAAATGTCGACACTTAACTGGCCTGCACGCAGTCCAGGCACCAATCCCATTGAACACTTATGGAACGAGCTCAAGAGAAGAGTCCAAGCCAGAAATCCAGTCCCATCGTCCACTGAAGAATTGAAGGCAGCCCTATTAGAGGAGTGGAACGCTATTCCTCAATATACCATCAACAACTTGATCAAATCAATGAAGAATCGATTGGAAGCTGTCATTAAGAGCAAGAGGAGGCAATACCAATTACTAAAATAATAAATACTTAAGTTATTTTCCAACAGTTTTTGTTTTATTTTCATAAAAACCTAACAAACATGTCATCCGTCAACTGTCAACTGATACAATCGCGCCTATTTCGATCTGAAAGATTTATTCTAATTATAGTTAAAATTTGATCCGAAAAACGTCGAATTGCTTACCTGTCGCCTCTACCTAACTCTGACCGTGGTTGTACGACAAGTAAACTTGCCGGTTTTCTTAATTGTGAAATCGCTATTGTATTTTGCGTCCCCTCACGAGATTACACCTGTTACGGTAGCCGCGAAAGTGCATTAAACACTTCATACTAACTCACTAAGTGCTATTTACACCGAAATAAACAATAAAGCATTCCTGCTTGCTAAATCAAAAGTGTAACCTTAATTATCAGCTGCTTTTGTTGACATCTCTACGCATTGTCTACATCGCGGAATGTCTCAAGACATTTGAGTGATATTCTGAGTGAAACTTCAGATTGAGCGAATAATCATCTGTCAATCGCCGTGTCATATCATATCTGTGGTCTAAAAGTGCAACACATAACTCGTCTTTGATAACACTAAGTGTTGACCCATAAGTTTCCTATGCAAGAGTGCAGTCAATTTCCAACACAGCTTTCATAGAGTGCGCGTGTGCATTGAACAACATTAATAGCTTGATTTGTGCGACTGTTTGGTCAGTATAGTGCTTCCGACTATTTTATAACCATGAGCACCTCTAAAGGCCCAAAAATTCCTAAAAATGTTAATAGTGTTAACAAACTAAAACAGTCCAGAATACTCTCAAGTCGTTGTTATCAGAGCTTAAAACCTATGCCGTCAAGATTCAATCAGCTCTTGACGAGGTAACTTCATTGGTTAATGCTTCTACCCCGAATGTGCCATCGGACGCCAACTTTAAGCCGGGTGGAGTCACCAGCAGGCTACGAGCACTCACGAATAGCCAGCCTCGTGTTCAAAATTTGTCGTCCCCAGGTTCTGCTCCGCAACTATCACCACGAACCGATGACGTCCAACACCAACCAGCATCCTCGTTAGAGTCCGAAGAATTTGTGCCTATCGACGTTTCACCTCAGCGACAGGCTTCACTTACAACTGCTATTACTGTTCAAACTTTGTCTCCGAGTATTCCGTCTTCGAACCAAACTACGCTTCGTGTATGCTCTCCACCGACACAGCCGTTTGTCAGCAGGCTTGCCTACGATACAAGCGAGTCTGAAGTGCGTAGCTACATCGTCGACAAACTTGGCTTTCTGCCCTCGCTTTTAATTTGTCGCAAACTGACGATAGTGTAGTTCCCAGGTGATTTCAGATTGCAAAGTGTGGTGGAGAAAATTTTTTTTTGTTTCTTATGTTTTTTGGGGTGCTGAGCTCGAATCTGGAGCTTCCCACCAAAATTTCGTTGCGGAACAGGATCAAAACCGCGAAAAAACCCAAAATTTTCGGAGTTTTCCCGTTTTTTTGTTTATAACTCCGAAAGTGTACATATCTCCGAAACCCTGTTCATGAAAATATTAGAGAAAACATAACTGCGGGTCCAACGCGCCATTAATCATTAAAATCTGTTAAGCGGTATTGCTACAATTGATAGTCATTTTTTTGGCTTTTTTTGCAATTTTGACCCTGTTTTGCAACGAAATTTTGGTGGGAACTTACAGATTCAGGTTTTGCACTCCAAAATACACAATGTACAAGATAAATGCAACTTTTACGACCAAAAATGAAAAACCGTTCAATCTCAAAATTTTTTTCATAAAATGGAACTATGTTAAAAATGGCAAATTTAAATTATCCACTGTAGTAATACCGCTCAACAGATTTTTAATATTTATGTCTCTTTGGACGCGCAATTATGTGCTCTCTAAAATATTCATGGAGAGTTTTTCGCAGAAATAAATAGTTGCAGAATTAGGGGGCGAATAACGGAAAAACAGCAAACATTTTAGGGTTTTTCACGATTTTGACCCTGTTCCGCAACGAAATTTTGGTGGGAAGCTTCGGATTCGTGCTCAGCACCCCAAAAAACATAAGAAACAAAAAAAAATTTGTCTCCACCACATTTTGCAATCTGATGTACTAGGTTTATCACGTAGTAACTACACTACGAAGGACAACATTCCGAATAAGATTGTGTCGTCTTTTAAAATTACACTTTCACACGACATATCGACGCCTCAGAACTCTTCATTTTGGCCGGAAGGCGTTTTTGTCAAGGAATTTGTTAACCGATATTTTCAACGCCTACCTACTTCCCGAACACTAAAGTAGCAAAATCTCAGAATTTATCATTTTACTATCAGAATGTTCGCGGCTTAAGGACCAAGCTTCATATTTTAAACCTTTCTGCGCTTTCTGCTCACTATGACGTTCTATGTTTTACTGAAACTTGGTTAAATTCCTCGTTCTGCAGTGGTGAGTTTCTTGAAGAGTTCAACACCTACAGATGCGATCGCAATCCCCAAGTC
The DNA here is from genome assembly GCA_949715475.1 of Microchrysa polita. Classification (NCBI taxonomy): domain Eukaryota; kingdom Metazoa; phylum Arthropoda; class Insecta; order Diptera; family Stratiomyidae; genus Microchrysa; species Microchrysa polita. The sequence continues at coordinate 16,223,405 of OX454419.1, forward strand.
TCTGGAATGTTGTTTGGTGGTGGCTCTCTGGTTGCAGTCCGACGTAACATGTTTTCTATACTTGTTTCTAATACTAAAGATGACTATTTTGATTGTGTCACAGTTCAAGTGAACTCATTCAGCTACCAACCTTCTTATTTCCTGCATATATATTCCCTGCAATTCGCCTATATCAACTTTTGAGCGCCTTTTTTCCTACTTTGAATACATCATCAACATTTCACATCCCAATGCAAACCACATTATCTGTGGAGATTTCAACCTCCCAAACGTCAGTTGGCCTTCTTGCCCTGGTCTCCCAGCTAGCTCTTCGTCACCCATTATGGCCTTAACGCTTTCTTCATTCATGGAGTTTTGTAATCTTCTACAATTTAACTTGTTGCAAAACTACATGAATCGAACGCTTGACCTAGTTTTGAGCAACCTCCCTGTGTCGTGTATCTCAAATATTGTTCCATCTCCTTCTTACGTTCCTTCTGACCCGCACCATCCTCCTTTTGAATTTGAAGTGTCTGTTTTGTTACAGTCCCCTGATGAGCGCCTCAAAAACCCTCACTACAATTTTCGTAAAGCTAATTACGAAGCTATTTCGCTTGCACTGAGTCAAGTCGACTGGTCAGGTACTTTTCGGGACCTTAATTGCAACCAAGCTGTTGATGCATTCTACAATATTCTTAATGCTGTGATTCATGAATATGTACCTCTCTACTCCCCCAGGAAACGGAATGGTCCAGTTTGGTTTACTCGTGCAATTTACAAAATGCTTAGCAGAAAAAAGCGAGTACACTGCCGACTTAAACGTTTTATTCGAATTTCTGACCTCTTGTTATTCCGTCAACTTCGTTCAGAATCGAAGCGTCTTATAAGAACGGCTCGTAGTGCCTACTTAGCCAGTATCGAGAATGGTGTTAAGAATAGTGAGAGTCAGTTATTCTGGTCCTATGTCAGGAATATGCGTTCTTCTTGCTGCAGTCCTTCCATTATCACTTACGGCAATCTTACTGCAAATTCCCCTAATGACATCAGTGAGTTGTTTGCCTCATATTTTTCAAGTGTCTATCGTCAGTCTAGTCCTCCTTTCTTGTCTTATTTCACTCCACAAGCCCCAATGAACGCTTCCTCGCTTTCACCAATTGACCCTTCCTATGTCGATTCCCTTATCTCTTCCTTAAAACGTAGCTCATCCTCCGGACCCGATGGCATTCCGAACACCTTCATTAAAAAAACGCATGATGCTTTATCATATCCACTGGCATTAATTTTCAACAGAAGTCTTCAGGAGTGCATTTTCCCTTCACGTTGGAAGTCCTCATATATCGTTCCTATTCCTACGAAAGGCGATTCTAATGAAGCCTCTAATTATCGTCCTATTGCTCTTCTGTCCAATTTTTCGAAGCTCCTTGAACGAATTGCTTATGACTACATATACGAAAGCTTTGGCCACCTGATCTGCCCTAATCAACACGGTTTCTGCAAGAACAAATCAACTGTTACCAACTTGGTTGAATTTGTTGATTATGTGGCCACGTCTCTCAACAAACAGTTGGATGTCCATACCATTTACACTGACTTTGCTAAAGCCTTTGACACGGTTGATCATTTCATCCTCCTCGACAAACTTTCTGCTTTCAATAACTTTCCTCCTCTTCTTATATCCTGGTTATCGTCCTATCTTCGTGATCGCTCATCTAGCGTTGTGTTTAATAACACCGTCTCATCCCCATTTTGCCCCTCATCTGGAATTCCTCAAGGCTCTATCTTAGGCCCACTTCTATTTGTGTTTTTTATAAATGATTTGCCATCCAACCTCAAAAATCCCTGTCTTCTTTATGCAGACGACTGTAAATTATTCTCTACTATCTCCTGCTTGGAAGACTGTGCAGCTTTGCAATCTGACGTTGTTAGTTTATCGAATTGGTGTCAATCTAATAGACTCGACCTCAACGTCTCCAAGTGTAAAGTCATGGTTTTCTCTCTTAAGCCCGTACCTAGTTCATATAAATACAACATTAACTCTCTTGATCTTGAAAACGTTTCAAAATTTAAAGATCTTGGAGTTACCTTTGATGGCCGGCTTCGTTTTAATGACCATTACGTTGATATCACTAACAGGGCATCCAAACTTGCGGGTTTTGTCTTACGATGTTCCCAGGACTTTCGGTCAATGGCTACGTCTGTTACTCTGTATGTTTCTCTAGTCCGCAGCATCCTCGAATACGCCGCTCCTGTATGGTCCCCTTCTTCTTCCATCGCCACTGACTCCTTAGAATCGGTACAAAGGAAATTTACCCGCCTTTTAATGTACAAATTCAATCATTCCTTTCTCCCCTATATCGAGCGTCTCTCGTTCCTTAATTTATTATCCTTACGTAGAAGAAGAGTATATCTGGATGAGTGCTTTTTCTTTAAATTGTGTCGTGGCCTATTGGTTTCGTCTGCCTATGAGAGCATCATCTTCCGGGTTCCTTCGTACTACACGCGATCGAATAACATTTTTGATCCTCCCACTACTGAACTTCTGCTTTACATGAACTCGCCTCTTATCCGTATGATGCGTAATTATGACCGTCTGGAGCTTGGTCCTTTAGCCGCCTCTTTTTATACATTCAAAAGGCTTCTCCTTGTTCAAGTCACCTTGTCGAACTTAGTTTAGTAATTTAGTAAATTTGTATTTGTTAAATAACTATTTATAATCTTATGTTTTTTATTTGTTTATGTTTATAATCTTACTTTCATTGTTATTGTGTTGCTTTTTTAAAGTTTCGATTTTTTCACGCATATTATTTATTGAAGAATTTATTATCATTTTACTTTGCTTTATATTCCAACTTATATTTAGTTTTTGTAAATTTGTATTCTATATTGTACTTATGTTGCTACTTTTGGGATTCACCCTGTTCGGCGACACCTATGTCAAATAAATAAATAAATAAATAAATTTTCATAATTTCCCATTTTCCCTACGATTTCGTTCAAAGAGCAATAATTTTAAAAGTACTCACAAATATTGGTTAAAATGGTATCATAATAAAGCTGAGGTCTTAAGCTTTTGAATGACATACGATTTTTATGGATAACTACCGCAATTTTCAAAAAACACGTACACATACACGCGATTATAGGCTGAGTCGATACTTTTGTCCGTAAGTTTATATGTAAACGAGACGCTGTCGCTCAGAGAAAAAAAAATGTGGAACGTCTCTGAGCTGCGCCTCCCCCGTGTGTAATTGTGTAACTGAAATGACACAATGTAATGAATATTGTGAAAAGTTAAAGAAATGTTAACAAGAAGAAAAGGGCACCCCAGAAGGCGCTAAGGTGAACCACTTTCTATTCAAATTCTTCTTTCTATCCAGCTGTTTGCGAAATTCAGATGGTGACAATGGCTTTCATTCACCTTTGATAATGGATGAACTCTTTTTTTTTAATCCTAGTCAAGTAGAATCGACACGTTTTTTTTTTCTTGTGCATGGTTGTTAATTTATTCAATATATGAGCGTCTCCGAAGTTTTTGATAAGTTTTTAGCTGGCAAATATAAAGGAGAGTAAAACGCTTATAGTTGGAAGTTTTTATTTGTCAGCAGGGAATGGATTAAAAAGAATTAAACGTGTTGATCTTCCTTTAGAACTTTTTTGACTTATTTTATTTTTTTAAACGTTAGATTTAGCTATAGCCGACAATTTCTTTTTTGTCAAATCCATACCGCTTGATTATGTGCAAGAACTCGTCACGACATGAAATAAATCAAGGTCGACCGATGGTACTTAGCAAGAATAATCGCAGAAAACGTGTGCAAAAGCTACAAAACGCGATGAATTTACCTACCTACGCCACTGCATTCCTTACAATTAGTAATATACAAGATGAAACGTACTTTTCCTGGCGATATTGATATGGATAACAAGGTTTTCTTAAGCCACGAATAGAACGATGCGTAATTGGTTGGGGTTTCAAAACGGACAGTTGCGTATGTTCCGCAAACATGTTTGTCATTCTGATCCCCTAACTGCCATTTTGCGGATCAGGAATAATCTCCGGTTCTTTTCCTTTGTCTGCCTTTGTGAAATATGTTAACGAAAAGAACTGGAGATGATTTCTGATCCGCAAAATGGCAATTAGTGGATCAGAATGGCAAACATGTTTGCGGAACATACGCAACTGTTCCGTTTTGAAACCACACCCATTGACGCCCGAAATGTGCAAGCACAACAGTTTGTACATGTTTTCAAGAAACAGACCCAATACACTTTCTTACACCTCTGCCAGTCCGGGTTTTCGGCTCCCCATTAAGAACGGCATTCCACATCAAATGTTCCCAGTAGTTCTTTAACTTTTGTGAGAGGCAATGAATAGAATGGCGTTTCACTTGAAAAAAGAAGCGGACATACCGAATACGCGAGGCGAACCACTTTTCATACAAAACTTCTTCCAGCTGTTTGGTAAAATTCACTGACACAATAGCTTGCCTTCTCTGCTTCTCTTCAGTCAAGCCAACACGTTTCTGTATGGTTCTTACTTATTAACATTATTAACGTCTTCATAGTTTTCTTTGCTAAGTTTTCATTCAAAAAATACTAGTACAGCGAATAGTTAGGTGATTTTATTGACTTCACGGGAATAGTTACAATTAATCGGGAACAAAGAAAAACATTCAAATCCAAAATTAATACGAAATAGGGAAATGCATTAACTTAACATGGTTCTATAAATCTCAATCCTTAATTTTAGAATTGAAGCTATTACTCCAGAAGTGCTGGGAATATACCATCGACGTTTACCAAATGTTTGTCGACCTCAAGCAGGCATACGACAGTATCGATCAAAGTAAAAGAATAGACTCACTGACCTATTGGAAATTATCGTACTCGTGGATTCAAGCAGGGCGATGGACTGGTACCGACTCTCTTCAACTTTGCTCTGGAGTATGTGATTCGAGCCATGGATATGGACAGCAGCGGAACGCTACTCAAGAATGGTTGAATTGATTTCCATTATTTTACGTTTGTTGGATTAGGTTCCGGCCGGAATAGCAGAATGACTATTTAAACAAGCGAAAAGTTCACAATGAACATAAATTCACAATTGGGTTATTTTTAGCCTACTTCTACGTGTATTTCTTGAACGTATCAGAGGATTTCAGTTAATTAGCTCCACAGGATTGGTCTCTACCCGGATTAACAGAAAAATTATTGAAACACATGAAAAAAATTCACAACGAACCAAATTACGAAGACCTTTTTCATATACTTCTTTCTGTATTTCTTGAACGAATTACCGGATTTCAGCTGACCTCACCGGATAGGTCTAGAGAATATATGTATTAATGTATATATTTCTTGAACGTAATTACGGATTTTGTATTTATACCCTGAACGGATAGACGGATTCCGGTAAATTCGTTACACCGAATCGGTCTCTACTCCAACTAACAAAATAGGCAAGATTTTTTCCACTTGCGGACTATGTTTTTTTACTTTTTAAACAAATTATTCAGAAACCGGATGACTCTGCGCTTTATTCTTATATGCCGTTCGAAAGCTAATATACCTACTATGCCAACTTTTGTCAACTTTGCAGATTTGCCACTACAATGTACCGTTACGAAATTCGGGTTTAATTTTGGTATTAAAAGTTGAAATTGACATTTCTGCAAAATTCAAAACTCTCGGAAGATACGAAACCGTTCGAAACGTTCGATATGTCCTTTTATTGGAAATTTTGTGTACTTTCAGAAGAAAAACATTGACTTGGCTAAAGTGGAAGCTAGAAAATAGGTGTTTTTTGAAAAAAGTCGTGTTTTTTGACAAGAATCACAAAAAAGGCAATTACTCCTTAACAGTAAAAGCTAGAGAAATAATTTTGGCGACATTTTTCCTAAAACATTTAGAGTCATCCATTGGTCTATGGCTAACCAGTTGCGGGACACCCTGTATATTTAATTTGGCGTTTTTCTGTAATTCATTCATGTTACTGTGATAACTGTAGTCGTTAAAGGGTTAAATTTAATGATTGCCCTCGCAATTCACAATCAGCAACAATTCACAGTAAGTTCTTTTTCACATATGTACATATGTCTGCATTTCTTGATCGTGAATTTCAATAAGCCTAACCTACATTATTAGTCTCTAGGCGGTAGAGAGTAGATGGCTACCCGTAGTAGAATAATTGTGCAATGAAGCATAAAAAAATTGTTGGTGAAGAAAGTTCCTTTTTACATGCTTTGGTCTGTATCTTCTGAACAAATAAGTGGATTTCCGTAGCCTAAGCCCCAGCGAATTTGTCTCTACCGCGAACAGCATAATGACTTTTTAAACATGCATACAATTCGCAATGAGCAAAATTATGAAAACAATCTATTGCGCGTATTTATGAATAGCGCAATAACTATTGAAACATACAAGCAAATTTCATAACTTTTGCTCCACCGGATTGGTCTCCTCTCCGAATAGTTACAACATTTAAAACTAAAGATCGGCTGGACTGGTTTCCATAATTTTAGTTTATTTTTGCACTAAGCTCCTGCCGGAATAACTATTGAAACATTCACAATGGGCAAAAATTCACAATGAACTGTTTTTCCGGCTACTTCAGCCTGTATTTCTTGAACATATAAGGCGGATATCAGTAAATTTGCCCCACCGGATTTGTGGTAATCGGAGTAACAGGACAACTATTGAAACATACGAGACTGAATAAATTTGATTAAATTTCCCGCATCGGATTGGTATCTACCTTAAGGCACCAGAATAACTATTGAAATTTGCATAAAATTCACAATTATCCTTTTTAGCCATACCTATTTAAAAGAAAGTCGTGCCAGTTACTTCATTTATAACTCAAGAACGGCTGCACCGACTTCCATGATCGTTTCCATCGCTATTTGTTTGATTAGACTCTACTCAGAATAGCATAATAACTATTGGAAACTGCGGAAATGAGCAACAATTCACAATGAGTTTGTTTTCACATACTTCTGTCTGTGTTTCTTGATCGGGTTTTTCGAAAATTTTCCATTACGAATTGGTCTGCACCCCGAACAGCGGAAGACGTATTTAAAACTTGAAAAAATTCACAATGAGTTAAATTTAAATATGCAAAAGATTACAATGAGTAAAAGCAGTTCTTTTTCACATAGTTTTGTCTTTATCTCCTGGATGGGTAAGTGGATTTCAGTGAGCCGCACCAGATTCATCTCTACCCCGAACAACAGGATATTAGAAGTACATTTTCCTCGGCACCTCAGCGGCTCTAGCGACAGCGACTCGCTTATTCCATATAAAACTCGTTTTTAGAATGAGAGAAAAACGAGTTTTTATATGGAATGAGCGAGTCGCTGCAGACGTGTCGAGGAAAATGTACCTTAAAACACGCATAAAATTCGCAATGAGCAAAATTATGAATACAGATCTTCTTCACTTACTTTTCCTCACATTTTCTAAATGAATAATACCCCAAGAAAATTGGCATTTCACTTCGGAAAAATTAAGGGAAAGCTGGATATTTGCATGCGCCTTCCTTTTAAGGTCCTAAACAAGACCCTAAAAGTCCCCGTCTCTACGAGCCCCGCTAGCGGTGCTACAGAGGGTCAAAGACCCTCGAAAACAGGTTTTTCTGAATATCTCGATAAAGGTAGCACATACAACAAAGTGGTGTATGGCAAATTTGAACCTCTTGTGCCTTTTCAATAAACGATGGAAATACTCCTAACGGTGCCAGGAGGTCTAACGGTATTTTTAACAATGTTTCACGAAAATCTCTGTAACGGTGACTTGTTATAAAAACTTTTGTATGAAAATTTTAATAATAAGCTGCAAATTCGCCATATAACAGTTTTCGGTGCACGTTACCGTTATAGAGATATTCCCCAAAAACGGCTTCATTGAATGTTTGGACCCTCATACCTTCGTTGGGAGGGCTCGCATCTTTGGGGGCTTTTGGCGTCTTACTAGCAGCCACAGAAGCTACAAATTTCTCCTAGAAGACCATAGAGCACACTTCTTAGCGCCATTTACGAAAAACCCCAAAAAAAAACAAATTTTTTTAAGGTTTGAACCCCCATAGCGCCCTTAAGGCTGCACGTATTGATATGAAATTTGGCCACTCTCTTCAAAACTTTTTAGGCTATAAATTTTCCATACTAAAGCTACCGTTATAGAGATTTTCGTGAAACATTGTTAAAATACCGTTAGACCTCGTGGCACCGTTAGGAGTGCCCGAACGTATTCGTTTATTGAAAAGGCATAAGGCAAATTTGTGATGCACTACTTTTTTGCATATGCTACCGTTATCGAGATATTCAGAAAAACCTCTTTTCTACACTCAGAAAATTTTCAATCGGAAATCCCATTAAACTAATCATTTTGGCCCATTATTTTTAGTCAATAGGAAAAATCAGATTACTTTAAAAATATAGGAACCATTACTTTAACTCGATAAATATCCGTTTGTTTTAATAGTTGACTCATTTTAAAATAAACACATGGTCTAGTTATTTTCCAATAGGATATATCTTATTGAATTAATAGGATCAATCCTATATAATAAAAAAAGTGGTTCACTCGTAATCTTATCGAACTATATTTTTTATAAGTCGCATATTATTATACCTTCCACGCTACGTCATTGTGGATTTTTTTAAGAATCACGATATTTGGCCAGGCCGAGTATTGAACATCCGATTTTCTAGTACTCTTTAAAACTTACCAAGTCACGGGTAGGCAACCGAACGATCTCGGCTACGGAGCATGATGTTGGTTATCTTGTAAAATACATATGCATGCAATTCAACTAAAAGGCCTATCCCATTAATGCAATAGGACATCATATAAAACAAATGGGATCCATCCTATTATTAGTTAATCATATCAGATCTTGTAAATTTAATGAGACAAACTGATTGAAATATAACCTGATGTCCCATTGGATTTACGGGACACATTTCATTCCATACATAATGTCTCAATAGGATTCTTCTAGTTATATTAATTATTGCATCTGTTTACTTTTGTGAAGAAATCTGGTATATTGCCGTCCAATTAAAATAATGGTACAAAAACTTTTAAATTTACGGGGCCCATTTTTCTGAGTGTAGGGTCTGTGGCCCTCTGTAGCACCGCTAGTGGCACTCGTAGAGACGGGGACTTTTAGGGTCTTGTTAAGAAAGGCTCATGCAAATATCCAGCTTTCCCCTAATTTTTCCTAAGTTTTTCCAAATTTTTGCCAAATTTTTGTTCAAATTTCCTGGCGCATAAGCGCATTTTTGTAAATTGCCAAACAACTATTGAAACATACGGAAAATGTACAATGAGTAAATTATTTATGGTGACGGTATTCTATCATACTTCTGAACAGATTAGCGGAGTTTTGTGAATTCCATCTCTCGAGCGAATGTCTTCTGCCTTTATAAGCAACTGAATGATTTACACGCTTAACAGCAAAATACTTATTGAAACATTAACATTATTAACCAGGAGGAAAATTGTGATGGCAATTTATTTTCTCTATCTTTTGTGTATTCTCTGTTGATCGAATAATCGTAATTCAGTAAACTATCACCACCTCCTCACCTCCTCACCCCTTCAATGACCATTACTTACAATTTAGTAGAAATGAAACGTTTCTAAAATTAGCAATTAATTTTCCCCATTTTTTGCCTATATCTTTTGTTCGGCTTAATATATTTCAGTAAATTCCTCCCCTGTCCCCCCAACCTGAAAGACTTCCAACTTCGATGGAAGAATAAGAGGCGAAGGAAAATTGACTAGGAGAGCATTTTCAAGGTAGATAAATTTCTACGCTCTACGCTCCACTCCGCTTTCTTCTGATGAATGCTATTGACCCTCTATACCATTTACGCCTACTTTTGCCAATATGTCTAGATCGGATTGGTGCAGTTAAGTAGATTGTACCTCTCTAATGGATTGGTTTTCACCTGGAGTAGCTGAAAGCTACTGAAATTTTCAGACGGATAACCAAACAAGCAACATTTCGACAAAGCTCTCTTTATCATTCTTTGACCTTATTCTTGGATTTCAGGAAAGTTGTATGTTCCTAGAACAGATTCCAGAAGCCCCTCTCCACCACTCCCAATAATAGCTCTTGACCCATCTGGGAAATTATTAGGGAACCTTACTTTCTCCAATTCGTATATATCCCTTGAGTGGATAAGCGGATCTCTTTAATTCAGTTAATTTACTCCTCTTTCTTTCGGATGAGCGAATAATTGTGAAATCCAGAACAACATTCACAATGGGCAAAAATTCACAATGAACTGTTTTTCGGCTACTTCAGCCTGTATTTCGTGAACGTATCAGCGGATATCAGCAAATTTGCCCCACCGGATTTGTGGTAATCGGGGTAACAGGACAACTATTGAAACATACGAGACTGAATAAATTTGATTAAATTTTCCGCATCGGATTTGTATCTACCTTAAGGCACCAGAATAACTATTGAAATTTGCATAAAATTCACAATTATCCTTTTTAGCCATACCTATATAAAAGAAAGTCCTGCCAGTTACTTCATTTATAACTCAAAAACGGCTGCTATTTGTTTGATTAGACTCTACTCAGAATAGCATAATAACTATTGGAAAATGCGGAAATGAGCAACAATTCACAATGAGTTTGTTTTCACATACTTCTGTTTGTGTTTCTTGATCGTGTTTTTCGAAAAATTTTCATTACGAATTGGTCTGCACCCCAAACAGCGGAAGACGTATTCAAAACTTGGAAAAATTCACAATGAGTTAAATTTAAATATGCAAAAGATTACAATGAGTAAAAGCCGTTCTTTTTCACATAGCTTTGTCTTTATCTCCTGGATGGGTAAGTGGATTTCAGTGAGCCGCACCAGATTCATCTCTACCCTGAACAACAGGATATTAGAAGTACATTTTCCTCGGCACCTCAGCGGCTCATGTCTAGATCGGATTGGCGCAGTTAAGTAGATTGGACCTCTCTAATGGATTGGTTTTCACCTGGAGTAGCTGAAAGCTTCTGAAATTTTCAGACGGATAACCAAACAAGCAACATTTCGACAAAGCTCTGTTTATCATTCTTTGGCCTTATCCTAGGATTTCAGGAAAGTTCTATGTTCCTAGAACAGATTCCAGAAGCCCCTCTCCACCACTCCCAATAATAGCTCTTGACCCATCTGGGAAATTATAAGGGAGCCTTACTTTCTCCAATTCGTATATATCCCTTGAGTGGATAAGCGGATCTCTTTAATTCAGTTAATTTACTCCACTTTCTGTCGGATGAGCGAATAATTGTGAAATCCAGAACCACCCATCGGAATGAGTTCTACCCAAAACTAACTGACACCCATAAGCAAATGTTTATCTCAATTTTGAAGCTAAATATTTTTTTTAAGAGGGAAAGAGTCCTCAAACATAGTTGAAATACATAAAACTATATCTTTGAAAAACAATTTTAAGGAAAATAAAACGGATGAAGAGACAATTTAGATTTTAGAGGGTTGGGTCCTTTAACTAGTTTGCAGTGTAACCATTGTGTACAATATCTAGGTGGTTGCTTTTAAATTAAATATTTGAATTTTTAGACAAGGGTTTGGTTACATTGACAAAAGTTGTTACAGGAAAATACTGAACCAAATCGCCTTTTAGCCTCGCCTTAATCGTAATGTTTATGTTAAAAGATGCGTCCTCGCAAATATCGTTCTCCACTTGATCGCCCTTTTACAAAAAAAAATAAACATATCTAAAATATCGGAACCAGTCACCTGATGGCAGTGGCGGAACAACTTCACTCGGGCCTCCCGCCAACTTCTTGAGTGGGGCCCCTTACACTGAGAGAAAAGCATAGTGTAATCAACCGAAAACGCGCTTAAATTAACTAGTTTTAAACCTTTTACTAAGATTGAAAAAGTCGTACTTAAAACAAAATAAATCGTTTTTTTTTAAATTTATAATAAAAAAAAGCTCAGGCAGCCCAGCATTGACCTCTATAGATGTTGACGACATTTAAGTTACCTCATGACGCTCGTATAATATATTACCTGACTACAGTGGGGTTCGATCCAGGGAACCTATGATTTGTAGGTTGTAACTTGCTAGACAAATGGAAAAAAAAGCGTCACGTTATTAATTCAACTCTATTCCTTGTTTCAGCTTTAAATTTAACTATGCTCTAATTTAAATCCTTGAATTTTTAGAAGGTTTATTATTACAGTCAACAGAGCAATCTTGGCAAGGCTCTTTTCAAACCAAATGTGAGCTCTACACCACAGCCCTAATGACCGTGTATATAACGCAAGCAAGATAAAATATTTTGGTCTTCAACCACATTATGTACATACATATGTACATATGTATATTTATAAGCCGTACTAACTAGTTCGAACTAAGTTTAGTACCACTCGGGAACAATTTTATTCGTGTTTGAGAATTCATGACAAAGTGGATTAGAGTTTAGTCTGGTATTAACACCCTATAGAAAAGGTACTATGTATCACCAAAAATGTCTTAAGATAGTTTATTCGCAAAGAGATCTAAAGGATCGTTTTGGCTACATGGTACTTGCAAGGAAAAGGATGGGTCGGATTACAAATCGCGGCTACAGTTACTACTGCAAATAGCACAGCCATACCAGGAGCAAATTTATTCCTTATATAGTGTTCATAGAGCCGAAAGCGGATAAGTTAAGAGTAAATTAAGCAGAACAATTTTAAAAGTTTAACTTATCTCTTCACAAAATCCGCAACACAAAATGGTGTGTTTTCGTTGTATACATTTATTTATGGAATATGCACTGATTTTGAGCTATTTTCATGTGAATTATGAAAGAAGACAAAGTTCTCTTACATAAGGAATGATATGAAACCATAGAAGAGTTTTTTTTTTGTGAAAATTTGGGGATCCGGATAGTCTGATGAACTTTCAAAAATCTTAGGACCTGGTGAAAGAGGAACAACAAAATGACCACTTGTTTTGACTTCGAAAAGTGTATATCTCTTATTGTCTACAAACAATATCTACGTCGGAGTATTGCTTTTCGTAGTCGGGCTGTTGTTATGGTTCATGAATCTTTCATGTGGGCCCCTAAATCTCGTGGGCCCCAGCCACGCGGGCCCTTGTCCGCCGCCCCTGCGCTGATGGACTGAGCCTCGAGACTATAGAGTCTCTAGAGAGCCTACAATTAACAACATTTTTAGACCATGATTTTCGCTTTTTCATTAGGCTGGATTGCGTTAGCTTCAGCGGCGGATTTACAAATTCGCCTCTTCGACCGAGCTGTCCAGGGCGGTTTAGTTTTCCGTAGTTTATCTTCAAATCAAGATGTACAGAATAATAATCTTAATGTTTTGTGTCGATATTGAATATTTAGGACAGATTTCCTTGTTTCGATACACCCTTCGCACATTAATACGTATCAGCTTTAAGCTTTCTGCTTCGTGATCCTAAACGAAATACGATTTTTTAATTCCTAGAATAAAAAAGAAACAACTTATGAATTGTACTAAAACTATTTAAACCAAATTTGCTGCTCCGTAAAGTCTACCGCCTACTCAGCCGGCTAGTAAATCTGCCACTGGTCAGTTTAATCATGTCATTCAGGCATGAATAGTTGACTGAAACACCAGAATCTTGGAAATATGAACAGATTTTGTTTTTTTTTCCTCAGTCAACCTCAAACAGCCATAAATCATCAAAATAAATTTAAAAACTTGTTCAAACTATCATTCATTCCTTTTTACAAGCCTCCAATTACAACATAATTATATTTGCATAAATAAAAAAAAAAAACAGAAAAAATATTATTTCACTATAATAGTCGGACACACTCCCCAATTAGGGGGTGATAAAGATAAATCACGAAACGAATTTGCGATAAAGTTGACTGAACCCCGCACGTACCGTGAACAGATAACATTGTGTAGCGTATGCTAAGAAAACCTGACAATTACCTACAGGGGGCGGAGATGCAACAAAACGCTCTACTATCATGCAAATCTCAATTGAATATTATAAAAAAAAAAACAAACAGATTTCCCCCATAATACATTATCGCGCATTTCACGGCTGACACTAAGAGACATAATGCTAGGCTTTTTTTAAGACAACTTTTTGAAAAATCGCCATCGCTTAAGAACTATTAAAAGAAAGTCCAACACACACTCCGCGGTGTTATGTGTGTTGATGAATCGTTTTTTGATGATGACAGGTAATACTTACTTTCCATATAACACAGAGTCTCTAACATTTATCATTTTTATTTCCGCACTCGAATTGAGTTTTACCCGAAACGAAACGAAAAAATAGCAAACTGTCAGAATAAACGAAAATCGTGTCTAGTACCGAAAGGACATTCAAAATGAAATAGACTTCTTCCCCGGCGAATCCGTTGAAACTTGATACATATTCTCTATCTCTCGAGACATATGCTAGTGGCACCGCCTACCAGAAGTCGAAGAATCTGTTATATGAATTCTCGCGAGTTCATAGAGGAATGATGAAAAAAAAAATACAACCCCGAAAAAGACAAACCCGGAGGTGAGTATTTGTAGACCTGCAAATTTTTGATGGAGACACATACAGAGTAACTGAACTGAACGGCCCATTGTGGTGGATTCGTTTTTTCTTCACTAGTCTGTGCAGAATAAAAACAATCGGAGAGTCAAAATGTCAGGGCAAAAGTCATTTTTCACTCACGAAATCCTAGACATGATGGGGCGTTCTTTGCAATAATATGCAAAGAGAATTAAGTATAAGGTCAACCGGGGGGCTGGGATGGACGTTAAAAGTCCACATAGGTCAGAGGGCAAATTATATGGTTCGGGATGAAAGATTATCCTTCAGGATTTTTTTTCGCATAATTCCCGAAGGAGCTAGTTATTATACTCGTAGTTCCGGAATCATGTGGGAATGACTTTGAATCGCATATTAAAATGTCGTTGTCTTCCGGATGTATTGCAATTTAAGTGGCTGGAAGATTTGGATTTTTTTAATTAAACGCGAAGATATGTTTTAAGCTTCTGTAAATTGCCAAGCTCATTTTGGCACCTCAAATTGTTCATAATTTAAAAAAAAAAACCTACGAAATTGCAGAGTCCAGTGGTGTGATGACTCTTTCTTGTAAATGCACTGAAATATTCCCTAGCAAATTTGTAGTCATCAAGGCTCTTTAATATTCTATCGCTTTGCATTTCGTATATGCGAATTGCAATAACATTTCATCGTATACCAAGGAAAATGCCAAGAAAAAGAAAATAATAAAAATGAGTCCATCCACCAACAAATTGAAAGTCTTTCTTCTTCATTTTGGTCTCCTAATAGGCGAAATAAAAATATGTAGGTACAGTCAGGAGTTCGTATAATTTTATTCATACATTATTTATACTTTCGTTGTGGAAGTCATTAATTTTCCTTACTATGTATTTCACCTGGACGCAGCCAGGTTTGTCCAACCAATGACGACAAATTAAAAGCCATATGACTGGAAAATGATAGCAAACAGCGATGGATCCTTCGTTCTCGATATACCTACAAATTCGAAATCATGTTCAGCCTGGCCGCATGTTGCATTGTATCCTGAATGTGCATTGACAGGCGTTTTTCAAAACGATTTCAAATTTCGAAGTCAGGTACTTTTCCGGCGGCGAGGTATTGGCTTCCTTGGACTTTCTCTTGTGCTTAAGAAAAATATTGTCGTCACAGAATTTCTTCATTTATCATTTTTTATTTTTGCAAATTTAGTCGCTGAGCTTCCGTATCCTTAATGTATGGATTTTGAACGGTGAGGAAATGAAAATGTTTTTTTATGCAAACATGAGGGAAAAAATGGATATCATGGTTTGAAAACTGAGCCGAAGAAAAGACGACGAAGTCGCAGAGTACTCACTTGCATGAAAAAGTGCACTTTGTTGCTGTCATATTTTCCGTCTTGAATAGAAAATGGAAATTTAATTTGATGGATATAGACACAAAGCGAATAGGTGTATGGTTGATTTGAGGAATTTTTTTTTTACCGGAGGCTATTTTGAATAGATTCATGATATTCTAACCGTTCCTTCGAGAGCCCGCCAAAGAAAAAGCCGAGACGCAAACATCGCGGCCGTCAAAGACAAAAATTAAACACGAACAAGTAAGATTACCGGAGGAAACTTAGTTTACCGTTTGACAAGGTTGCAGCCTTCCAGGAAATTTTGTTTTTACTAAAACAGTACATCAAAATCTAGTTCACAGGGAAAGATATGCATTAAACAGCAATATTTTTCCCTCTGATAGACTTAAGCGAGTAACCCTATATTAGAATTCAGTCTGTGCTCGTAGAAATACTAGCTACTGCTGCCTCTCTCGGATTTGGGATTTTTTTTTAATTTGGTACGCATGATTCTCCGATGGTCGTATAAAACAAACCGAAACTAGAATAACGGTTAATTCATGTTCAAAATCAACGAAATTCTGCCTTCCAATTGCATCTCCCGATTCTTCAAAATTCAAAATTCAAAATTCAAAATTCAAAATTCAAAATTCAAAATTCAAAATTCAAAATTCAAAATTCAAAATTCAAAATTCAAAATTCAAAATTCAAAATTCAAAATTCAAAATTCAAAATTCAAAATTCAAAATTCAAAATTCAAAATTCAAAATTCAAAATTCAAAATTCAAAATTCAAAATTCAAAATTCAAAATTCAAAATTCAAAATTCAAAATTCAAAATTCAAAATTCAAAATTCAAAATTCAAAATTCAAAATTCAAAATTCAAAATTCAAAATTCAAAATTCAAAATTCAAAATTCAAAATTCAAAATTCAAAATTCAAAATTCAAAATTCAAAATTCAAAATTCAAAATTCAAAATTCAAAATTCAAAATTCAAAATTCAAAATTCAAAATTCAAAATTCAAAATTCAAAATTCAAAATTCAAAATTCAAAATTCAAAATTCAAAATTCAAAATTCAAAATTCAAAATTCAAAATTCAAAATTCAAAATTCAAAATTCAAAATTCAAAATTCAAAATTCAAAATTCAAAATTCAAAATTCAAAATTCAAAATTCAAAATTCAAAATTCAAAATTCAAAATTCAAAATTCAAAATTCAAAATTCAAAATTCAAAATTCAAAATTCAAAATTCAAAATTCAAAATTCAAAATTCAAAATTCAAAATTCAAAATTCAAAATTCAAAATTCAAAATTCAAAATTCAAAATTCAAAATTCAAAATTCAAAATTCAAAATTCAAAATTCAAAATTCAAAATTCAAAATTCAAAATTCAAAATTCAAAATTCAAAATTCAAAATTCAAAATTCAAAATTCAAAATTCAAAATTCAAAATTCAAAATTCAAAATTCAAAATTCAAAATTCAAAATTCAAAATTCAAAATTCAAAATTCAAAATTCAAAATTCAAAATTCAAAATTCAA
Source organism: Microchrysa polita (assembly GCA_949715475.1). NCBI lineage: Eukaryota > Metazoa > Arthropoda > Insecta > Diptera > Stratiomyidae > Microchrysa > Microchrysa polita. The sequence continues at coordinate 16,240,795 of OX454419.1, forward strand.
AATTCAAAATTCAAAATTCAAAATTCAAAATTCAAAATTCAAAATTCAAAATTCAAAATTCAAAATTCAAAATTCAAAATTCAAAATTCAAAATTCAAAATTCAAAATTCAAAATTCAAAATTCAAAATTCAAAATTCAAAATTCAAAATTCAAAATTCAAAATTCAAAATTCAAAATTCAAAATTCAAAATTCAAAATTCAAAATTCAAAATTCAAAATTCAAAATTCAAAATTCAAAATTCAAAATTCAAAATTCAAAATTCAAAATTCAAAATTCAAAATTCAAAATTCAAAATTCAAAATTCAAAATTCAAAATTCAAGATTCAAAATTCAAAATTCAAAATTCAAAATTCAAAATTCAAAATTCAAAATTCAAAATTCAAAATTCAAAATTCAAAATTCAAAATTCAAAATTCAAAATTCAAAATTCAAAATTCAAAATTCAAAATTCAAAATTCAAAATTCAAAATTCAAAATTCAAAATTCAAAATTCAAAATTCAAAATTCAAAATTCAAAATTCAAAATTCAAAATTCAAAATTCAAAATTCAAAATTGAAAATTGAAAATTGAAAATTGAAAATTCAAAATTCAAAATTCAAAATTCAAAATTCAAAATTCCAAATTCCAAATTCCAAATTCCAAATTCCAAATTCCAAATTCCAAATTCCAAATTCCAAATTCCAAATTCCAAATTCCAAATTCCAAATTCAAAATTCAAAATTCAAAATTCAAAATTCAAAATTCAAAATTCAAAATTCAAAATTCAAAATTCAAAATTCAAAATTCAAAATTCAAAATTCAAAATTCAAAATTCAAAATTCAAAATTCAAAATTCAAAATTCCAAATTCCAAATTCCAAATTCCAAATTCCAAATTCAAAATTCAAAATTCCAAATTCCAAATTCCAAATTCCAAATTCCAAATTCCAAATTCCAAATTCCAAATTCCAAATTCCAAATTCCAAATTCCAAATTCCAAATTCCAAATTCCAAATTCCAAATTCCAAATTCCAAATTCCAAATTCCAAATTCCAAATTCCAAATTCCAAATTCCAAATTCCAAATTCCAAATTCCAAATTCCAAATTCCAAATTCCAAATTCCAAATTCAAAATTCAAAATTCAAAATTCAAAATTCAAAATTCAAAATTCCAAATTCCAAATTCCAAATTCCAAATTCCAAATTCCAAATTCCAAATTCCAAATTCCAAATTCCAAATTCCAAATTCCAAATTCCAAATTCCAAATTCCAAATTCCAAATTCCAAATTCCAAATTCCAAATTCCAAATTCCAAATTCCAAATTCCAAATTCCAAATTCCAAATTCCAAATTCCAAATTCCAAATTCCAAATTCCAAATTCCAAATTCCAAATTCCAAATTCCAAATTCCAAATTCCAAATTCCAAATTCCAAATTCCAAATTCCAAATTCCAAATTCCAAATTCCAAATTCCAAATTCCAAATTCAAAATTCAAAATTCAAAATTCAAAATTCAAAATTCAAAATTCAAAATTCAAAATTCAAAATTCAAAATTCAAAATTCCAAATTCCAAATTCCAAATTCCAAATTCCAAATTCCAAATTCCAAATTCCAAATTCCAAATTCCAAATTCCAAATTCCAAATTCCAAATTCCAAATTCCAAATTCCAAATTCCAAATTCCAAATTCCAAATTCCAAATTCCAAATTCCAAATTCCAAATTCAAAATTCAAAATTCAAAATTCAAAATTCAAAATTCAAAATTCAAAATTCAAAATTCAAAATTCAAAATTCAAAATTCAAAATTCAAAATTCAAAATTCAAAATTCAAAATTCAAAATTCAAAATTCAAAATTCAAAATTCAAAATTCAAAATTCAAAATTCAAAATTCAAAATTCAAAATTCAAAATTCAAAATTCAAAATTCAAAATTCAAAATTCAAAATTCAAAATTCAAAATTCAAAATTCAAAATTCAAAATTCAAAATTCAAAATTCAAAATTCAAAATTCAAAATTCTAATTTCTAAATTCTAATTTCTAAATTCTAATTTCTAAATTCTAAATTCTAAATTCTAAATTCTAAATTCTAAATTCTAAATTCTAAATTCTAAATTCTAAATTCTAAATTCTAAATTCTAAATTCTAAATTCTAAATTCTAAATTCTAAATTCTAAATTCTAAATTCTAAATTCTAAATTCTAAATTCTAAATTCTAAATTCTAAATTCTAAATTCTAAATTCTAAATTCTAAATTCTAAATTCTAAATTCTAAATTCTAAATTCTAAATTCTAAATTCTAAATTCTAAATTCTAAATTCTAAATTCTAAATTCTAAATTCTAAATTCTAAATTCTAAATTCTAAATTCTAAATTCTAAATTCTAAATTCTAAATTCTAAATTCTAAATTCTAAATTCTAAATTCTAAATTCTAAATTCTAAATTCTAAATTCTAAATTCTAAATTCTATATTCTATATTCTAAATTCTAAATTCTAAATTCTAAATTCTAAATTCTAAATTCTAAATTCTAAATTCTAAATTCTAAATTCTAAATTCTAAATTCTAAATTCTAAATTCTAAATTCTAAATTCTAAATTCTAAATTCTAAATTCTAAATTCTAAATTCTAAATTCTAAATTCTAAATTCTAAATTCTAAATTCTAAATTCTAAATTCTAAATTCTAAATTCTAAATTCTAAATTCTAAATTCTAAATTCTAAATTCTAAATTCTAAATTCTAAATTCTAAATTCTAAATTCTAAATTCTAAATTCTAAATTCTAAATTCTAAATTCTAAATTCTAAATTCTAAATTCTAAATTCTAAATTCTAAATTCTAAATTCTAAATTCTAAATTCTAAATTCTAAATTCTAAATTCTAAATTCTAAATTCTAAATTCTAAATTCTAAATTCTAAATTCTAAATTCTAAATTCTAAATTCTAAATTCTAAATTCTAAATTCTAAATTCTAAATTCTAAATTCTAAATTCTAAATTCTAAATTCTAAATTCTAAATTCTAAATTCTAAATTCTAAATTCTAAATTCTAAATTCTAAATTCTAAATTCTAAATTCTAAATTCTAAATTCTAAATTCTAAATTCTAAATTCTAAATTCTAAATTCTAAATTCTAAATTCTAAATTCTAAATTCTAAATTCTAAATTCTAAATTCTAAATTCTAAATTCTAAATTCTAAATTCTAAATTCTAAATTCTAAATTCTAAATTCTAAATTCTAAATTCTAAATTCTAAATTCTAAATTCTAAATTCTAAATTCTAAATTCTAAATTCTAAATTCTAAATTCTAAATTCTAAATTCTAAATTCTAAATTCTAAATTCTAAATTCTAAATTCTAAATTCTAAATTCTAAATTCTAAATTCTAAATTCTAAATTCTAAATTCTAAATTCTAAATTCTAAATTCTAAATTCTAAATTCTAAATTCTAAATTCTAAATTCTAAATTCTAAATTCTAAATTCTAAATTCAAAATTCGAAATTCGAAATTCGAAATTCGAAATTCGAAATTCGAAATTCTAAATTCTAAATTCTAAATTCTAAATTCAAAATTCGAAAATATAAGTGAAAATTGATTGAAGTGATTCAGTTCTTTTTTGCAGCTTCTATGTCGAGAAATACGGGAAGCCTTTAGAGCAAGGGTTCCCAACCTTTTTCAGTACATGCCCCCTTTGCAAGGTTAGCAGAATCTGGCGCCCCCCAACGAAAATTTCGCTCATTTTCAGCATTTTTCAACTCATTCTTTTTCTTTTGTTTAGAATTCGCCACGTTGACAAATAATAAAAGAAAAATTGCTACCATTGGATCTTGGATTATATTTTCGCTGTTTATATTTATGAGCAGTTCCAAAGCTTACATTTAGCTCATTTGAATATTGAATTGATGCCACACTTAAACGATAAAACATGGCTTCAGTGAGTGGGCGATTGGTCGCACCATAGCAACGTTTAAATTTGACTGATAACGAAGTGAAGAAAACGTAGCAGCCGTAGCGGCTAGTATACAGCTGAATTGGATATTGCGGGAGTGCTAGATTTGGCCCCACATCCCTACTACATCAAGAATTGATGCCACATGATCATAAGACAGTTATTGCGCGCTGAAAATGTTGCCTGAAGATCCGGTTTTAGACCAAAAACTCATTTTCCCTGGCGAGGTCCATTTTTTTTGGCTCAGCGGTGCGTCCGCAAGGAAAATTTTAATCATGTATAATATGAAGCATCATTTGAGTTTTATTCCCTCGGTCTCTATTCCTAAAACAATTTCAGCGATCATCATCAAACAAATTTTGGACAGAGGCTCCTCGCTACTATTTTGTGGTTGCAGCGATTTATAAATTTTGTTCATGATTTGAAGAAATCTACCAGCTCATGGCCGTTGTAATATAATCCATCACATCAACACTCGAGTTGAGCCCAGGCCCCCTTTACCAACCGTCACGCCCCACTAGGGGGGCGCGCCCCACCGGTTGGGAAGTACTGCTTTAGAGCATGAAATCGTGGGAGGATCGCTGGTTTATGGTGTTAACCACACACATTGGCTACTTTGTCATTGTTTTCGAAGATTCCGCATCGCGATAAGCAAACGTTGTTACCATTGCGCTAAATAGCTGCGGACTGTGGGACTTAAGGATCGTTTTTATCTTTCTCAAGTTATCAAGGAAGACTCCTATTTGAATATCCGACGAAATCCACGATAACTTAATCGTGCCATGATATTCGTATAAAAACTCGTCCATGAATTCCTTACATCCTCTACTACGAACATGATGATACATACTTGTATATGAGACTAACTGTAAAGACGTATCCCTTTCTATATTGACTCTCTGACATACGATTTATTCCAAAGTTATATGACTTTTACGTTTTGTGGTTAACCAAACATTCAAAAGAGCAACTTGTTCGGTTTTTGGATCGTTTGACATTTATTGGACACATATGGGAGCTACGCTCGGCGGAATAGTATATCCGAAGATATTCGAATGCAAGAGCATAGCCCACTATTTCTGAATTATAGCCTGAGGAATGAAGACTTACTCGTACTCTTGTAATGTGTGACCAAAAGTCGATTTACTGAAAGGATTCAGATAACCGTGTGCGATGAATTGAGCTACTTGAATATTCACAAGGTGATTTCTATAACGCATATGTGATTCTTATAAAGAAAGTGTCGCTTCAGCGGATTTATTTGTTTGGTTTGGATCGGTGAAATAAGTCAAGGAAAATGTTTGTTCAAGATATAATACTATGTGTCTGAGTATACCTTAATGCAATATAAATTTGTTAAATTGCACTTAAAACTTCAAAATTAGGAGCAATTAATTATGTAATTAAAAACTTGATCTGTGCTCCCGCTTTCTTAGAACAAATGCTGCGAAAAGTTTCTTGATTTTCCCGACCACATAATAGACATTTGTCTTATTATCCTGTTGTTTCTATTATACGAGAATCTATTGTTGCTCCACCCGCGCAACTATAGAAGAAGTCCTTGTACAACCAAACTACACAACACACAATGACTGAAGCACAACATACAAATTATTTCCAGGCGGCAAATCTCAAATTAGGCTGACAGACATTTTGCCTAAAACACACAATCCTGCCGCCTGTGATTTTCATGTGCCCACACTGTGTGCTGTTCTGGTGCGTCTCTCTCAACTGTGAAATTAGTTTTTTGGTAGTTTTGTGAAGTTGACAGAGTGTGTGCATATGTAATTAGAGCGCGCGGTGCATATGCAATGCAACTAAAATCGTTGTCGTGCTAACTTCAGTCAGTTCCACTTGCACTGTCTGAATATGCGAATTCTGGCCCCAACACATAACATCGCGGGAATAGGTCGCGCGAAAAACTTCCCTCCGAAAAAAAATTAAAATAAAAAGGAGGAACATTTCCTGGGCCAAATTACATAAAAGACTTGAAAATCAAGAGTGTACATCTGCCCACTATTGCCTCTCTCTAAACTAAAATGCTAGAAGTGAAAGTTTAATTTACCGTGAGAGGCCCACACACCGTGCCGCAGCCGGCCGTCTATTTACCGGTAGACTTTTTTTTCGCGGGCGTTAAAAGTTTGTAATTGCATTTTAATTCTTTTGATGGTAAAAAACTAACCTTGCGATATAGGCGGGTGCGAGTGTATAGAAGTCTTTAGCATAAGGGGTTGCCGACTGATTTTCGAGAGGCCCACATTAGATGATAGTGAAGAATGAGAACTGTGATTTCGATAATTCCTGAAATAGCTTAAAAGCTCCTTAAAAATCAGGGAGTTTTACAAAAGTTGTGCAGTCAGACAGATCGCTCAAAAACAAATTTGAGCAGCTCGCATATTCAACCACGGTTTAGATGCACTGATGGCTAAATTTTTGACGGTCGCGTATTAGATTGTAATAGCCGATAGGGACTTTGTGTAAAGCTCACGTCGGGTCGTGTAAAGGATTTCAGTTTAAAATATCCCACATGGAGACTAGTCACAAATTACTTTTCGCACATGCATGACTGACACGGTACACGGTATTTCCATGGACGAGTTCACGTTTCGACTCTCGTCCTTATTGTTTCTTTTATTTGTGCGGGCTTTAAACGGAATATTGGTGAAAATTCAGTAAACAAATTTATTTCCATTCAAATTCATACAGTTGAGTGTTTATATGAGTAAATTTTTACAGAAATTGTAATTTCTGCATTATCTAATATATTTACATATCCAGCAAGCATTCAAAATACATACCTCTACGAGTATTATGGAAAACTCCTCACGTCCGTGTGTCAGTCAGTTCGCACGATAACTCCCGAAATAATAAAGCTAGCGGTTTGAAATTTTGGTGTTTTGATAAATCCTTGGACGGTATTGAAAATTGGTCAAATCGGACCAAGGATTCCCCTACCTCCCATAAAAATTACCCCTCCTTGATATTTCAACTCGTCCATAACTTTCGACAGAATATCGCTACCGACCTGAAATGTTGATCATTGTGTGAGATATGTGAGATAGGCTTGTAATTGATGGAAAGTAGAGTAGATCTGACTACCCCCACCCCTACCTCCCCTACAAAGATATATTCAGCCATATCTTTTGATAAAATGCCGCGAAAATGTTCAAATTTGTGTAAAATGGTATCTATTGGATGTCCTTTTAAAATACTGAATGTGTATGAGATCTACCCCTACCCCTAGATCCCCTACAAAAAAAAAAATGAAATTGACTATTCTGGGTTTTGCGTGACTTTTAGGTCTGTACATGGGTGTAGGGTATAAACTCATCGTGCTATTCGCACGATTAGAACTCGTCTAAAAATGTGTTCCGCCAGATTCAGAATACTAAAACCTCAATTTCTATAAAACTATAGAAACCGCTTCTTTATAAGAACTGAATAATCACTTGAGTAATTTTTATTTATTTACGAGTGTGAGAGATTTATTTAAGTACGAGTGTGAGAGGGAACCTTTTTCCAGGCACGAAATTAAATAAATTAAATTAAATTTGTAGTCTGGCTGGTCTAGCGGTTAGTGCGCGAGTTATAGTTGGTAACGAAACGCTCTATTCCAGGTGTAAAATGCAACTGAATTTATTTCTGAACATGATTCTTCTTATCTCTATCTACAGTTATAATTCTTGATGATAAAATTATGTATTTGTTGCTAACTAGTACATATTGAAAATAATATTAACTAAACTAAATTCAAGAGTGCTGAGTGTAAAGTCGTCGTCAAGCTAGGCTAAATATAGCTGAGTCAAAGGTTTAAGAGAGCTTGGCAGTAGATCTCGTAACTCCTCCCCCCTTAGATTCGACCGAAAAATACTGAAACTGAATTTCAACGTTTCAGTCATTTGAGCGTCGAAATAGTAGTTCTTCAGGAAGTAGGGGCTGAGTCTTGTATTCCGTCGTAGCGTTTTACGTATGTTTTGCTGCACTAACTTCGTTGGTGTCAGTAATTTGTATGATTGGCTCCATGCTTTTTTCCGAATTTAGGTGGGCGGAAACCCCAACATTTTTTGATGTGAGTACGATGATTTTGGTTAAATATGGATATAATACTCTTAGGTTTGTAGCAATAAGGATAGAAAAATGAATTTATATGGGTAGGGATACGGATATGTTTTTGGGAATGGAATTTCATGGATATTAATAGCATAGTAGAAATGATAGGATTGAAAGTATTATAAAGCCAACAATTATGAACTATTCAATTAATTAATTTAATTTATTTATGTATGGAACTGATTTTGAAAATTAATTTTCGTATGTAAATTAGGAAAAATTACGAGATATAAATTCTATTGTCGCCATCGTTTGAAATGTTAGGGTTAAATATTCTAATAACATTTTTTAGAGATCATTATTCTTATTATGTCTTGTGACATCGGATTGCCTAGTATCCAATTGTTTTTTTTTTTTTTTGTGTAGCGTTTTTATTAATAATTTTATTACTTTTTTATTATGATGCCTTGTTTTTTCCTTTTTTTTCCTTTTTTGTATGTCTATTTATATTTTTTACTACCAGTTAATATCCTAAAGTTTTCTCTAACTAATCTAAACAAAAATCACCTTACTGTTTCTGTTATTTAAATACATTCTGATCGTTACTGTTAGTCAGGTTAATTTTTATTTAAACATGTGGATAGCGGGTCTTTTGGCTCGATCGAAAATAGAAAACCTTATTTGAAGAAGCATAGCAAGAACATCAAGATTTCACTAAAAAAAGAGAATCAGATACCCCAATCTTGTATATCAGTTAGATGTTCCAAAAACAATTAGAATTATATATCAATTTGGCAAAATAAATACCATTAATATGTTTAATTGTTTAAATTTATATTAACTTAACTTTTTTTTAACTTTTCCACCGGGGCATTTAAAAAAATCTATTTTTGATTTCAGTCGCCTCCCGAATTATTGCCATGATTCTTTAGGAATAAAATAAAATATAGCAATTACACAATAACTTTGCCGAAATTGTTACGTTAACTATGTTCTTGAGTCAGTTTTTAGTTTTTTCAACATTGCCAATTGGCAACCACTGGTAACCTATTTTCTTTCGAATTATATGTACCCAATGTTAACGCATTATGTGTGAACAGAAATTTAGCTGTTAAACTCAGGATGATTGTGAGAATATACGATGTTGGAGCAACATTACCTATTTTTTGAAACCGATTAAGTGATATAAGTTTTTAAAATGTTATGGCCAAAACTAACTACATATCTTGATTCTAATCACACAAAGTAAATTATTGAAGCGTGATATTAAGTGTTACAGTTTCTTCTGAGGATTAGAAGAACTTAAACCAAACTCGAGTTTCGCTGCCCAACTAAAGTATTTAATATCATTGATAGCATTCATCGTTATCAAAGAATTAAAAATATTTATGTTGATTATTACCATAAGGTCAGAAGTTAAACGTTATGTATATAATTTATGTTCGTTGTCAATAATATTAAGACCAAATGAAGGATTTTCCTTTTTATAATTTTATTAATTTGTATTTTTTTTTATTAAATGTTGTTTTGATCTTGTTTGGTCGACAAGCGAACACGCGACTATGTCTAACGAAAATATCTTTTTTTTTCACTTTAAACATTTCATAAAGATATTTAAAACAATGTTGGTGTAATTATTATATTGTGTATAGAACATAAATCGTACTGAATGTCTGTGATGATTGCTCGAATCTGCGATTGTTTTTCAAGTGAAATCGAATGCTCACTGTTGAATACGAGTAAGAAATATAAATTTTTGAAATGTCGTTGGCAAAATTAAAAGACTTGTTTCTAACCGCACAGAGATGGTTCTCTATGGTTAGTAATAAAATTATTTCGAAAAAAGTGTTAAAGTTTCTTCAGAGATTTTAAAAAAACTGAACAAAACACCGAACTAAAGGAATTACATTGATAGCATTTGGTTATAAAAGAACTAAAAATGTTTATTGTTTGATATATATGTACATATCGTACGAGACATAATATTACCCGTTGCCAAAAATTAAGACCGAATGTAGGAATTATAAATCTGTAGGATTTAATAAATCTTTTCTTTCGTGAATATGAATTTCTTGGGCCTGCAAAGCGAGAACACTTCTAGGTATAACGAAAATTGTTTGTTTTTATACAAATTATATGAAAATATTGAAAGAAAGGTTATCGGAACTTACTTGTAGCTATCATTATAATAACCATAACATGACCCGTTTAATAATTTTGTTTATACGATTCGACAAAGCTCTAATATTCATAAGTATCAATTAGTAACGAATTTACTCAAATCAATGATTCTACTTTCATAATGTTGTTAGCTTAGATTTCCAGGCATAACTAATATTGCGAATATTTCGAAAACAGTTTACCGTAAGTACTTTGTTCACGTCACTTGGTTATATTATCAATTTAAATTTTCAAAATTTTTACAAAACGAATAAATAAAATTATTATTTAATATCAAAATTGCAAATATTTTTTTTTTCACGAAATTTGCTTTCTTACGCTTCTTTTTGGGAAGGGAGTGAAATATTTAGAAGGAAAAAAGAAAAAATTAATAATTCTACCTTACTGTACACACGTGTGAGGTATTCTATCTCCAAAACTCTTAATTTCGATAAGCCGTCGAAATAGTCCAATCCGCCAAGCTAGCTTATAGCGAAGACTTTCCTTTTGAAGCTAATATACTCTGGATTCCTTGTATCGATAAACCGTCGATATTGAATCCATTGATCACGCAATTCGGTGCAGTTTTACGTTTCCTTCGTATGGGAGTTTGATTTCGATAAGCTGTCGAAAATAGTCCCATGGTTCGCAATCCGGCTGCGCCAGTTATAGTTGGTAACGAAACGCTCTATTCCAGGTGTAAAATGCAACTGAATTTATTTCTGAACATGATTCTTCTTATCTCTATCTACAGTTATAATTCTTGATGATAAAATTATGTATTTGTTGCTAACTAGTACATATTGAAAATAATATTAACTAAACTAAATTCAAGAGTGCTGAGTGTAAAGTCGTCGTCAAGCTAGGCTAAATCTAGCTGAGTCAAATGTTTAAGAGAGCTTGGCAGTAGATCTCGTAACTCGCGCACCTTCGGTGCACAGCCTCATGAGTTCGAATCTCACCGTGTTCCATGGTGTTTTTCGAACTCACGAGCTTGTGACGGACTATGATCTCACTCAGATGTTAAACGAGTACCCATTTATGGGGATAAATAACACTGCTGAGCGTGATGCTGATCTCATTACCTCAACAAAAAGCAGATAAGATCTTGGAAATAGGATGTCACTAACACATCCTGCGGCCTTAGTCCAATGCTGGATTGTCGCGTCTGTTATTTTATTTTTAAATTAAATTTGTGGCTGTTTTGATCCTTAGCAATAATTCAATTATGTATAACACAAGCACTTGATTAAAAACTCGGCATTCGTGAGCTTAGGGGCAGCTTTCATCCCTAAGCAAGGTAACCTACCAATGTCCCACAGGCCCATCAGTCTAACCTCCTTTCTTCTTTCCTATAGAGCGTCTAGTTGACCTACACCTGGGTTGATGGTGATGAATAAACCTTTACAGCCACTTGGAAAATGTTCTTAGTAGGGCCACGTGTATCATGTAGACTTGCCGGAACTTCTATGGCAAGACTTGAGGTCTTTCGCCCAGAATGACGGAGTGGTTATACAGTACGCTAGTACGATTTGTTATTACATATGCTTCTTTAGTTTGGTGGCCAAAAACACTGCAACGCAGCACCAATAAGCTCCAACGACTTGCCTTGTCTTGACATCATTGGTGCTTTTATATGTTGAACGACTCCACTATGCACATCTTCATACGGGAAACTGCAGCCCCAAGCACTCTAAAAATTCAGTTATCGCCTGATACTCGTATCAGTGATCGGGGACATATGCGTATCCTGAAACAGGTTACTGGCCTATTAATCTGCCTGATATCCGATAATAAGATCACGGAACTATGCTTCAGCAGGAAGTTCGCCCTTCACATCCCAGATCGGGCGGAATGGGCAACCCGTACATTGATCCTAGAAGAATCATTTGCTTCACGAATGGCTCTAAGACCGATCACGGTGTTGGTGCTGGAGACTTTGGACTTTGGACCCAATACCAGGATCTCGGTTACAACGGGCAAATGGCACATATTATCGGTCCTGAGCCATTCTGTGGAATTAGCTGCGGAGAGTTGCTAGAGGCGTGATTGGTCATCGGGCCTGAGGCTGAGCTACTGGACGACATACCCTGGCCTGAGAGTTACAAAAGAGCTTAAAGGACTATGGCACAATTGTAACGATCCACTCGAGAGAGTTGCATTTATTTTGTTGGTGTGTCGATCGGTATCGGTGGTCGGTATCGTCATCAAATAACTCTCGAGTGGCCTGTTGGATCCACCGTGTCGTTGTGTGGGTGAAAGCGTGTCACGGCAAACGGGAAAACTCGAGGAGTCGGGCTCTATTATCGAGTGGGGCGGTCGTTTTTTGGTTACGCGGCGTGTCCGTTCCGTTTGCTTTTTTGGTACTTGTGTTCATTCTTTTTGTGTTAAAAATTGTGCCGGCGTACAAAAAAGACAGGGATTATGTCGCCACGTGTTGCGGTTGCCCACACCGTTAGCAGGCGAAGCAGTTCCGCCGCCCAACGACGGGCACGATAAAAACAAAACCACCAAACGGAACCCGATAAGTATCGCCTTATAATGTTTGTGTAATTGTATCCATTCCCCTTGTTCCCCGTTCCAGGGGCGTATATTGAATTTTCAGTGAGGCCCCTTATTTTACATTTTTCTTGGCTATGGGTGGGTGGCCTCAAGGACGGGATTTCGTCTTATGATTTTGTGGGTGTACACCCCAGGCTTAGAGTTCACTGCGAAAAACGAAAATGTCCGCTTTTCATCGACCCTTCTTTCCCTTAACGTGACGCACAAACGATTGTAACTATTTACAGTCTACAGGAGGGGCAGTCTCTGTAACATTTTGGCCCCAAAACTTTTCTCTTTTTTTGGATGTTAGGGTCTTCTGCTAATTGAACATTTTTGGAATCACCATTTGCGAAATAAAGGAAGAGAAGAAAGACACGTTTTTATGGGCTGCAAAATTCCAAATAATAAAAAAAGAACAAGGAAATTATTTCGTAAGTCCGATTCCATAAAATAATTAAAAATGATGGGTGAAAGGTGACCTAAATCGCATTGGTTTGTACACGAGACATTCAGCCGTTCAACCACTCTATCGAGTAAATTGCAAAAAATAACGAGACCGAGGCTAATTTCGGGCGCGGCCGAAATTTGGATACCCTTCGCTCCCCTCGGGCTAAAATTCTTTTCCTTCTGTCTTCACCAAAGTTATGATGCGTCTGCAAAACAATATTTGTGTGGGGTTTGGTTGGAATAAGTGGGCAAATAAGAATATACACTCAGAAAATTTTATTGGGGGATGCGGCAGCATGGCCCCATAGTACGATTCCATTTGTTTTGACCATTTTCGTTTCTTTGATAAAGACACATTAATTCAAAGTTTTGTGAAATAGGTGTAAATAATGTTTCCTAGAAGAACCAAAATGGGTAGTTGGGTTTGTATGGCAGCCACATGACCCCATGGTCTGAATTGATCAAATCTTACATATGTTCTGTGTTATCAATAGAAACACATTTGTGTGAAATTTGGTTGATTTTAGTGCACAAATAAAAAAGTTTTTCTTAGAAGAACCTAATTTGGGGGGTTAAGTTTGAATGTCTGATTTGATCCGTTCTTGCATATGTTTTGTGTTATCAACAGGAACACATTTGTGTGCAATTTCGTTGAAATTGGTATACAAATAAAAAAGTTTTTCTTAGAAGAACCTTATTTGGGGAGTTGGGTTTGTATGGCAGTCACATGACCCCATTGTCCGATTTTATCGATTCAAACATACAAACTGCCTGCAGCAAATAGAAGTATTTGTGCAAAATGTCAGCTTCATAGCTTTTAAATTGGCCGAGTAAAACGTCTCGCAACTGTCCGACAGACGGACAGACTGTCCGACTGACATCGCCCAATCGACTCCCCACTCACTCTATGAGCGAAGGGTATACAAACTGAACTAATGTATTACTTTTTGTGCTTTTAATGCTCAATTCATGTTCGACTCAAAAATCAGATGAATCTGCGAGTTTTTGGTTCCCGCAGATTTTAGTTTGTTGTGAGCAGGGTTGCCAGATATTTTCAGAAGAAATCGCCAAATTTCAGTTTTTAAATAGCCCAAAAAATGTTATTGTCAAAATTAAACGTAAGAGCTAATCTTTGTACATAAATAATTTCATTAAATGCAAAAATACACTTGGGAGCAAAGAAATCGACTAAACGCTTTAAAACATGATTTATGCCTGTCAAGTTAGCACTACCACTTCTAAATTTCCGTGATCGTTATAGTGCATTAAATGTCGCGCCATGATTCAATGGCAAAAGCAAAAAAATATGCCGAGCACCTCCTTCCCTTAAAAACAACCCTAAAGTGTTTTTCAAGCCCCAAAGAGCGTATGAAGCCTTAAAATCCAAGTTTTAGGCGTCGCAATGAAACAGATTGTATGCATTTGCATGCTCCAGAGGTTACCTAACTTATCTGCACTCTTACAAAATTTTCCGCGCCCCTCTATACCCTCAAAAACTACCCCAAAGTCCCCAAACAAAGTTTAATAATTCAAGTTGTAAGTATAAACAAAATGTAAGTTTTAACACAGTTTAATAATAAAAACATAATTTATTTTATTGATTTTACATAGTTAAAAACAAAAACAGACTGTTTATTATTTTTTTAATAATCGTGTTTAGAACGGAAGCATTTGGGGTTGGTCGATTTTTGTGTTCCCAAGTGAATAAATAAAGTCTCTTTCGAATAGGAAAAAGTAATTGGAAATGTCCTTTTCACGATTACCTTACAGAATCTGGCAGAAATAAAACAATAAAAGATCATTTACTTTACCCTTAAATGCATGGGGTCTGAACCCATTATCGTAACTGACCTTCCCTTATGTAAAATCGGTTACTGAACACGGAATCAGTCTTTATGTTATGTATGTTTAGTAGAATTTGCATTGTGTACCAATTATGGTACGCCATGCATTCAGGCCATCGTCCGTTTTGACGACGCGACACGCACAGACAATTCAAGGAAAGCTTTGGGAAGCCAACATTGAATTTATGTGAAAGCTTGTTTGTCTACTTTGGGATAAAGTAAAAAATTAAATGAAAAAATTAATAATTGCTAGACTTTTACAGGAATCTAGCCATGTACCATATATGGTACGCTATGCATTTAAGGGTTAAATGTGGAAACTTTTTTTGCACGTCGACTGTTTTCATTTAATAAAAACTCTCAGCCAAAATGGGCCAGTGTCATTTGGAATTGCTCCTTCAATTGTGTCTGACCCATTTAGTGTTAATAATAAACTGAATCTTTCTCAGTATGAGAATGTTCTGTTTTTTTTTAATTCTAATGGAAGACTTTTGGAAAGCATTTAAATGTGAAGGACACCGATTTATAAGTTCGTACATTTTCGACATAAAATTTGAATACACATAAGATTTTCATCAGTAATATTATTACTTTTTAATTCAGTACCCTTCAAAAAATCTACTTGGTCTTGGAAAAATAATATTTAAAACTGGTGCGTATTTTATGTAGCCCAAAAAATCGCGCGGCGACTTTTCAGAATTTTTGTCGCTAATTGAGAAAAAAGATAGCCCAATTGGCGAGAAAAGCCCAATCTGGCAACTCTGGTTGTGAGTCACAGTCAGTGGCGGAACAACTTCACTCGGAGCCCTCCCGCCAACTTCTTGAGTGGGCCCCCTACACTGAGATCTGAGAAAAAAGCAGTGGGAAATCGGTGATGACTAAAAAGTGTGGATCGACCTTAAACCAACTCTTTTGAAACTTGATTTTGATGTTACCGTGTTTGTACTAAAATTATCGCACATAAAATAACTTTGTATTCTTCTTAGAGAAAGCATGCGTTAGTCCAGAGTGGGCATCAGAAAATAAAAATGGCACCGTTCTCACACTATTGCAGTTCATAGTATATTATTCAAACGTCAATTTTTTGTTTACAATTGAGAATATAAAATCCGCGTAATATTCATTACTCTCTTAAAATGCCGACGTGATATTTAACCCCTTCTGTTGGCGTATATATCCAGACAAACCATTGGTACTATAGCTTGATGAAAAATATCGTTCAATAATATTTTCCATATATGTACATTTCAAAGGAACCGAAGGCCAAAAATGTAATCAAACGTTCGGCGAAATGTAAACTATGTCTAACGAATCGAAAAAAACGGCGCATCATCGTAAGACACGGTATGTAAACTGTTTCTAGAACCAAAATTAGACCTCTTCAAAAAATAAGATTGATTTCACAGAAGATTCAGCTACACCTTAGGCAAAATAGCTCGTAGGCGGCGTCAGAAGGGTTAATAATTGCATCGACAATATTTTGACATTTGCATTATTTCGTGGAGTGTAGTGTAATAAATTTGGAGTCAAATACATATGGGTTGTGTGATCACATAGCCACTCTGGACTAACGCATGGCATGAGTTGCTATGTTTTCTCTAAGGTATTCTTATATTGAGAATAGTGTTCTTGTTGTAACGTTTATTAAATTAATGATTTCATCAATCTTTTTTTTTTATTTTAAAAGAAAAACGCTCACTCGCTTTAAGCATAGTAAATAACCTGCGCCTACAATGGTATTCGATCCCGCGAACCTATGATTTGATGACAAGCGCCCTATCTATCCTAATGCCGCACACACACAGTCAGTCCGCAGTATTTTTTTTTAATTTCCATTTCGTCAAAATCGGAGAAAATGTATGAATTTGACGCAAAGAAGATTCCAAAAAATGGATTCGGACGGTTCGTGTGTGGGCGGCCTAAGTTTTTAACTTGCTAGGCTAGAGAATTGAAAAAAACGGCACGTTATAAGTTCAACTCTATTCCTTGTTTCAGCTTTAAGTTTATGTGGGTTTTAATTTAACCCGGGAACACTAATGTGAGTCATTTTTACTCACATATAAAAGTTTTTCACTTGCTTTGAAAGGCCGTAAGCACACCGCGTTGCGCTACTTATGTATTCCTCGAGAAACTAGTTTTGTACCGAATTTCATTGTGAGTGGTCGATTTCGTTTTCGTAGTGAGTAGATATACAGTATAACCTCGATAATTGCAACTAATTAATGCACAGGGTAGTTGCAATTTCGGAAACTTTGCAATTTTCGAGTCGGTTTTTTTTTGTACAGAAAAACAACAACAAAAATAGCCCTTTTGGAGGAGTCCTTGTTGGATTAGGTATTTACGTACTTGAGCCAAAAAAAAAATCAATGAACAAGGAATTCCCTTTATAAACCACAGGAAGATTTTGGTTGTTTTTAAATGCCCTAGGTTTCTTGGCCTTTCCGATCACCAGTATCACTTTATGCGTCCCGGCCGCATTTGTACATGCCAGGAAAGTTAGGTATTCTCTCCTTGCTATCTTTTCGCCCGGGTGCAGAAGATTCACGAAAATGGAAAAGAGTCTTATCTGGGAATAACTTCCATAACATGCCAGATGCATACGCATTGTGGATCTGTTCTGGCTTTAATTGCATCTCATTAACTTTCGAGTGGAATTTCTCACTGAACGGTTCGACAGCTGAAACATTATTGGACAGTTTTTCTCCACAAATCTTCAACAGCCGAATTCCATGCCGTTTTTAAATTTAAATAACCAACAATTGCTTGCATTAAGTCCGGTGGAAGGTTCCTAAATTTTGCTGTGGAGATGTTTGGTTTTTTCTTTTAACAATAATTCAGCTAACATCGGTATGTTTTTTGATCGTAGCTGCATCAACCCCTCATATAGCAGCCTCCATTTTTAGGAATTCGGATTGGTACGTGGTTTTTCTCTTATCAGAGACAACTTCCGTTGTCGCCACATATTTCAGCCTCGCTTTTCCTAATTCGACTAATTGTCGATTTATCCACCTCATATTTCGAAGACAACGTTGCCAATGATGGCACCTTTCTAGTTTCTTTGCAATTTCCGCTTTGTTTCAGCAAAAGGGACTTGTGAGTTTTAGCAGACACTTTTTGTTAAAAACAACACCGTTAGGAAGCCAAATTAAAACTAATAGGTGCCGCTAGGCAAACTCGTTTCTTTCAGTTAATAATAAAAACCGTTTTCTATTTCCGGGTAAAGACCATGAACACCTTAAAATTAAAGAATGACTCTAAAATCACAACAGTCGTTGCAAATTTAGAGTCTACAATGGGAAATATTTTCTTTGCAAATATATCGACTCTAAAATTGCAATTAGCGTTGCATATTTAGAGTCTCCAATGAGAATAACTTTATAGTTGCAAATATCGAGTATTGCAATTATCGAAGGTTGTAATTATAGGGGTTACACTGTAAGTGTTTTCCTGCAAGCCAGTGAGTCAATAAGAAGGAAGACAAACATATTTGGTGCTAAATGCAGTGTTCCTGTATGCGGTGAACACACAAAAAAATTATGTTTCCAGTTCAATCAATCGGAATCGTAAATTTATAGCATTATGATCATTCATTTGTTGAGGCTGTTAAAATCACAGAGCTCTTTTTTATGGCTGCGAAAGTCAATGATTTCTTATTTTTATTTTTGGTTAATAAAGAATTTTCTATGAATTAAATTATTCTTAATTGTTTTCCTTTGCTCTCTATGATTTTCATTCACACTCTTCCATTTTATGTAACGAAAACCTCATAGTGAGTCAAAATGACTCATGGTTAGTAACAAGCGCCTAAAATTAAGGTTAGTGTTCTCGGGTTAAATCCTCTTGGCAACCCTCCTTTCAACCCAATTGTGGCCTCTGCACTACATCCCTAATGACCGTGTATATACCTCCTGCAAGATAAAATATTTTGGATTTGAATAGTTGCATTGCCAGGATCGTTTTACTCAATCAGAGAAAAATGTTGTATCTCCTCTAGTGTAAAATTAGAACCCTGATGATGGTCTTTTGACCGAAATGTATTGGTTCGAAACAAGAAAATATGACTTTCATTTCATCGTGGATCAACACTGAGGGAGATACAACCTTTTTCTCTGATTAAAATATTTTATTCTTCAACGACATATACGTACAGGCCGTACTAACTAGTTTGAACTAGTTTTAGTACCACTCTCAAACTATTTTGTTCGTTTTTGACAGTTCATGACAAAATGGATTGGAATTTAGACCGAAAGTTTAGAAACGATCACCAAAAGGGTGGGCCTGATTTCAAACTGTGGCTATACAGTTACAGCTAATAGCGCATAGCCATGCCAGGAGCAAAATTGAGGATCCGGATTGTCTAATGAACTTTCAAGGTTTTCGGACAATATGGACCTGGTGAAAGAGGAACAATAAATTTAGCATTTGTTTTTGACTTAGAGAAGTGTCTTCTTGTCTACAAAAAAATTTATATGTCGGAGTGTTGTTTTTCGCACTCGTGCTGTTTGTATGGTTCGGGAAATCTTTCATATGGCTTTTGGGCCCCTAAATATCGTGGGCCCTTATGCGCCGCCCTTGGTCACAGTTATCTGACAGTTTCTGGCTTAAAATTTTTCAGCAAAACTATGTACGTGTATACATGCCAATGTCGACTGGTCATGTGGTTGAAATCCATTAGTCAAAACATTTGTTCATGTTTATGTTTAATACTGAATGTGATGTCCTTTGGTTTGAATGATCCATATCGGTCGTGACTTTTCAGCCGAATTTTCCCATGCGCACCTACAAATCATGTATGCCAGTATACACGCACAAGTTTGTCATACGAAATAAGTTGGAAAAAATTGCACTTCCTTATGTGTCTGTGTCCCAAATCACTGAAATCTTGAATTATTTATTAACAAAACGTATAGGAAAGGACCAGCCCACGATATCCTATAAAACATCAGTTTGCTTATTCCTTCGTGACTAGAACATGACTTAATGTCATCAGCTGAAAAAAAAGGAATGCGAACGCAAGCCGAGACATGGCCGTTATATTGAACGGGTTAACTCATATCTCAAGGAAGGAAGTCATACATCGTGTGTTGTGAGACGCATTCTCGTAAGGGCATTACATCATCACGAAGAAAAAAACGTCCACGCGACCTTAAATTTTGTGTCAAACGTTATATTTATTTAAAGTGACTCGAATTGGAATTTCGGTAGATATCCTTTTGCCTTTTTCGGAATCCCATTTGCTATTTTTTATTTATGTCTATTTTTGGTAGACACATGTGGTTTCTTTCGTATGAAAGACATTTTTTCAAACCATTCCAGGAAGTTTGGGTGAACATGCATAAGTAAATCTAAATACTCGTAAATAAAATAAAACCATTCGCGAATTGTGTGCGGTGATACAAAAAAAGGCGAATGCAAAAATAATTAATGTCACATACGCTTTCACTGTGTGGCCGTTAGAGAGACGATATGATGTGTGATGACATTTTCAAACAGTCCAGATGATAAGATTACGATCTATTCGCGAGTCACCGAAGAATATTGATGATATCGTCTTGACGATGTAATAAAATTTAAAATTAATGAAGTGTTGGGGGAAACTCGACGGTTTCATTTGATTTATAACGAGCCGATAATGCGTTTAGAGGGTTGTTGGTCACATTATGAGCTTTGACGCGAGCTGTAGTCTAACAATTTTTATGGTGATTTTTATAGGACATCACGAAGAGGTCATATTTTATAATTATTAAGAGTCGATTTATGAGTAATATGAAAATTTTGAATTGATGATATTCATGTCGAAAAATACTGTGAATAAAAATTGGAGCAAAGTTTTTTTTAGATTGAGTCACCAAAAAAAATCTTAACGCCGACCACCACATATAAATCCGTGCAATAAATCCGCTTATCAATACACAGACTATTGAAAGCCATTCGTTTTCCATTTAATCGCTTCGTGTTTTAAACTTTTGATCCAATAAAACCCCAATCATTGTCACTTGGTGGTCAGTTTTAAATTTACTCATTGTTTTTTGCGTTTTGTTGTCTTTTTTTTGTAATCGATAAATGTCCTTTTTACTTTCATTTTTCGTTCATCCATTCATTCATTGCGTTGTTGCGTATGTGATTAATTAACGAGACCGAAGCTAATTTCGGGCGCGGCCGAAATTTGAATACCCGTCACATTTGAATGAAACTTAAGCTCCTTTTGTGCTAACAATTTCTATCGCAGCCCTATGACGTGTTTCGATTCCATCCGTTCCTGGATGCTAGTCCAGGAAGACACTTGAAGTGGCTGGTTTGTATTACAGCCATATGACGTAATGTCCCGATTCCATCCGTTCCGAGATATGTTTTAAGGATTTACTAAGATAAGGTGACCAGTCTCCCGCAGGCCCAATGATGCTCAATTCGGTTTTCAGGAAAATACTCAGCCATATTCTCGCCCCCTATTCGCGCCTATTTGGAGAAATAATAACATCTCACGAGGTCATGATGCATGCCTAAGGCTCGTATAATTTTTTCGATAAAATCAGGACAAGCGCAGCAAAAGTCGTCGTTTGGCAGCACAACCACAAACACAAATGCGTCTGTAATATTTGCGTAACTTTCGAATTTTTCAGCATTAAATGTAGATTTTTTGGAAACTGAAAGGCTTCTTTGGTGTAGTTTGATTCGAGGAGAATTCTATTTAATCATGCATGTTTGGGCATTAATCTTAGGCAACTGCATATCCTCACCATGTCTTCAAATCCTGTTCCATAGATAGTATTTGTCAAGAATGCTCCTGGACTAAGTAAAGAGCAATAATCGGATGGCGATGCGAAGGGGGGCTTCGCAGCGCTTGGCACTTTTAACAGTGGTTAGCTCCGCGACGATTTACATCAAACAACCGACGTCGGAAAAGCCAATTTTTTTTATTTGTGAATTTCTTTAACATTTAAATGTAGTCTTCATTAAATTTAGTCATATATTCGTCATTTGGTGAGATGCCATTTCGACGTCCAAAAACAGGACAAAACCGGACAAAATCAGAACTTTTAACGTTTTGGCAGGACGACACGTTAAAGTTGAAAAGGCAGGACTGTCCTGTCAAAAACAGGACGGATACGACAAGTATGCATGCCATATAATAACCTCATATTCTTCTTCCCTTCATGAGTGATATCTTCTTCTTGGGAAGGCAGAGTTCTGTTAATACTAAACAGGGAGCCCTATAGTTCTCAATGTTCCCCGTAAAAAATCATCAACATATGAAGAACTAACGTATGTTTTAACACGAAAAACACAAAAAAAGAGTTCTTCAAATAAGATTATACTTACACTCATATAATATAGAAGAAGGTTTCAGAAATAATTGTAAGGACTGTCGTATGATGTGGCATCTGGCTTTTCATATGATGGCCGCAAAGTACCTACTTATTTAAAAGCTTCGTTTCGTTTATTGCAATAGATAAACGACACCCAATGGGATGGGCCGAGAATTCTTAAGCTGGTGGTGGCTTTCCAGGCACAATTTCAATGTAGCTATGGAGTCCGAAGAAAACCTCCAAAGCGGTGAAGAGGTGGCTAGCCCTAGTTGCGACATTTCTGGAGGAGAGTATGCATTCTATACTCATGTATGGCTATATAGGCTGGTCCCCTGGTGTAAAAAAATTTAACGGATTCGAAGGACATGTTGAAGGAAAAACCCTGATCTAAAACTCTTACAGACTCCCTTCTTTAGTGTGAATTTTCCAATAGAGGGGATAAGGGAATCGCATGCAGTACAGTGGCGGATTTTCCATCGTTTTGTGATATGAAAAATAAATTAAATTCGCATCTTTTGACGGCTTTGGCTTCAGAGTCTTGCTATCAAGCCGTGAAATGTTCACCAAATATGGCCAGTGCTCTATGCCCTACAAGTCTGCGAAATTTCAAAATTCCGCTCAAGTTATGGATAAAATTTCAATTAAAAACCACAAAATTGCAATTTGGGCAGCTGTAACTTCCGAACTCAAATAGGTAGGACCTTGAAACTTATGGAGGAAATGTGCGCCAAGTAGCTCTACAAATGTGCCAATTTCAGAAGTTTCCGTTCTGAAGTAAGTTCTGAAGTTCTGGAGCCTTGAAATTTTCACCAAATAGTGTACGGTGTTTTACAAGTTTTCTGAATTTCAAAATTTTCCAAATTTTCGAGTGATGGACAATTTTCAAATAGAAAACTCAAAACGCGGATTTGGGCAGCCATAACATTCGATTGCGGATAGGTTGAGCCATGTGATTCGGAGAGTGAGCCAAATTTCAAAAAGATCGGGAACGGTTCCGGAGCTGTCGAAAATGAGCGATTGCCAAACATTAAAATGCGATTATCTCGCTAAATATCGACCATGCCCAATTTTGCATCGGAAAAGCAGGCGAGACTGATCACAGGCGTCAGCGAGAAATGATTTAGGTTTCATATTGTGGCATGGAAAATGCTGTACGATTTGCTGTAAATTTCCCAATGCTGTACGACAAGTCAAAATGCTGTATGTCTGGTCAGTTTATACTTAGGAACCTATTTCCATTTAAAAGGAAAAAGTTTTTCTTCAGGGGTTGGTTTGTATGACAGCCCTATGTCGTAGTGTTCCGATTTCATCCTTTTCTACACTGAACGAAAAAAATAGTACCATTGACTATTTTCCGTATTAACCTAACTATTTTACCCCATGATTTTCAGCCTATCATGTCATAGTCAGCACAACTATGAAACCTGGTTGATTTGTCACTTGATTGCAAAAAAAAATTTCGCGAGTGCGCAGAGCGCGAACGCTGTTTTGAAGAGTGTAGCGAGTATCTCATAAATCATATAACTCATTGACCTCTTCTATATCTCATTATAAATTGCATAATAAACTACCTACCTACAGTGGGATTCGATCCCGAGACCCTATGATTTGCAGACCAACGCCCTACCTACTAGACTAACCAGACTCTATGAGTGATGAAAGAAATAGCAAAGCTAATATTCAAAAACAACTATATGCCGTAGTTGTTTTCACTTGTGGAAGATATGACATGTAAACGATCATCTAATTGGCTGAAAGAACTATTTCTTAGTACAAATCAACTATGTTCATGGTAAATTTGAAATAGTGGTATTAACTTGGTTGCATAGTTAATGTTACAATTTAGTTTTCTCTGAGTGTATATATGTTTTAAGGATTTACTAGGAACCTATTTGGGTGAAGTTTGGTTAAGGTCGGATTAAAAAGGAAAAAGTTTTTCTTAGAAGATCTTAGTTTTCAGGGGTTGGTTTGTATGACATCCCTAAGACGTAGTGTTCCGATTTCATCCGTTCCTATATATGTTTTGAGGCTTTACTAGGAACACATTTGGGTGAAGTTTAGTTAAGATTGGTTCATAAAGAAAAAAGTTTTTCTTAGAAGAACCTAATTTTCAGAGGTTGATTTCTATGGTAGCCCCATGACCCCATGGTCCGATTCCATTCGTTCCGACATATATAGAGCGTACACTAAAAAGAAACTTGCATACAAAATTTCAGCTCGATAGCTTCAAAACTGAGGGACTAGTTTGTATTGAAACAGACGGACAGACAGACAGACAGACGGACAGACGGACATCGCTCAATCGATTTCTCTCGTCACACTGATCAATAATATATATACTTTATATAGTCGGAGGTGCTTCCTTCTGTGCGTTGCAAACTTCATGACAAAGTTAATATATACCCTTTCACATAGTGACGGGTATAAAAATCACGCACGAAATTAACCAACGAACAAACAGCTGTCCAATTTATGAAAGTGATGTGGGGGTGCCTAAATTGACAATATTCATGATAGCGGTTGACCACAATTCGTTTAAATAAAATAGTTCAGGAACGAACAACGAACAAGGGTTGTTAGTAGATACATACGAGAGAGAGCATTTTATGGTAGGTAGTGAATTTATAGGTGTATGTATTCTGAATGAAGTTACGAATAATATAGGTTTTGCTCGTTTTTTTAGTCCAATAGTTTGCTTAGTTTTTCTTTTTATTGTGTTTGAAGTGTTCAAATTCACTTGGGTCCTTGCATTTCTATCAGACGATTTAGTTCAATATTCGCAAGAATGTTTTAATCAATGATTATTACTTTGCATACTCTAAATATGGCGAGTGCTCGTAAAAGCTCTTTTGAAGAGCTTTGGCGAGTAGCTTTTGACTTTGAGGTCATGCTATTACGACAAAATTTCTTTCAACGGCTTTTTCAATTTTAATTGAGTTGTTATTTGCAAGTTCTATTTTTGATGGAACTGTGGCAGAATTTTAAGCTTCCTAGCCCACTTAAGCTTAAAATTATCTAGTAGTTCTTTATTTTCTGTGTCTGAGTTTAGAACTTGACAGGTGCACATTTATGTATGTACATACAATCATGAACTTTTACAAACACCGTTAATCTGAAGCGTATTATCAAACCCGCAGATAATATCACGCAAGCTTATCCTGAATCAATAAAAATAACCAAAACGCCTCCAAAAATACCTTAAAATTAAACATCTGAAACAAAATCTAAATACCAATTAAAACCCATAAGGACTTTCTCTATTTTTCCTTATCTTTCACAACTATACAACCTCAAATAATACGCTCTTCAACTACCTCGCATAATAATTTGTTTACTATTTACTTTCTTACAGATGGCGAGCCTATTAAACTTCCGGAAAATTTGGAAAGTTTACCACGTGCTGATCATTTCCCAACGCAACGACACCGTTGGAATACAAACGAGGTAAGTGCCGCCGACACGTCAAATAAACACTACTGAAAGTGTGTCCTTCCTCTCTATATGATTTTCTCCACTGAATAATAAAAAAAAAACAGAAAACCAAAAGAAAAAAGTTTACTCCCAAACGTCTTGACGAGCACTTCATGTCCTCTCCTCACGACAAGGACCCGAAAACGGGATGTCCGACAAATGACGACTATTAGTCAAAGTGTACGCGCGTGCTATACCCAAACATCATAATATTATCATTCTTCGCACCCTTAGCATTATTTGTATAGTTGACAATATCCTTGACTTGCCTTTTCATTCAAGCTCGTTCCTCTCTTCTGACTTTCTTGATAGCACGCCGCCGTGGCTGACCATTCTTCTCCCAATGTACAGCCAATTGTCGACCGCATACCCATAGCATATAGCATCATCCCTACGATGTTGATCCCTATAATTTTCACTTTACAAATAAACGTTACGTTATGAATATCATGATGTCCTTGTTATTGTTGGCTCTGCTGAGAGTCGAGATTCCCAGACGGGCGCGGATGAATCTTGGGCAATCTCTGGACGAACTACGACGAGTCTAACTAGCACTATAAAGTCGGGTATAGTGTTAAAGTTCGTGCTGAAGCGTGGGCGTTGCGTTGTTGGTGGAAAATGTATTATATGAATTCTATGAGGGTATAGCGTGCAACCGCTGCTTTCGGAAAGGATTCTGTTTGCGGTTTTTGGGTAAAACAACAGCATAGGTCGAAAAGAACGACGATGATGATGAAGAAGAGTTAAGTTGAGTTGATTTTCGCACGGTTATGCGGTCGTCTAGTTTGGGAAAACTTATTGAGCGTATAGTTTACCCAAATGGAATTTAATAGTTTTTTTTTCGGGAGAGAATGCGATATTGTTATTTGATTATGTTTTCACTATTTCAGGACTATGGTACAATTGTGTATTCTCTTAGCACACTTGAGTGTAATTTCCGTGGACACTCAATTGTTTTTTTGGGCTTTTAAGTTTGTGTGAATTTAAGTGGGAGTTTAGTTATTTGAAGTATCATTCAACTTTAAAGTTCTTTTGAACGGTGCCTATAAAGGTATCGCGTAAAAATTAGAGATTTCCACTCAGAGACTCATAGGCAAGGGTTTTAGAGTGGCACCACGGACCTGAGCATGACAGAGTGCTTGAGGCGCAAACGAGTTATGCCGGACCGTAAGTCATTGCTTAACCTGGGCACTTCGCACTCAGATGGATGGATGGATGGATTTGGCACTATAATGGATTGGGCTGGCTCGTTGCCCGCGTGTTACGTGTATGAGCCCTTCAGCAAGTCTCCATCGATTTTGGAATTTTTCGTCAGTACACTGTTTGGCAAAAATCTTAGCAGTGGATTTGCTAATTCCGATAGCAGGTTCAGGACCAGTGAAGGGTAGTTCGGAACCCTCTCTTGTGAGGGCATCCGCTTTCTCGTTGGCTTCGATCCCCGTATGTTCTTTTATCCATCGGGTAGCTAGGTTTTTGAGGTTCTGTTGGCATTCCAAAACCGATTTAGCGGTTGTTTTGGGACTTGCAATAGCCTTTATGGCTTGACTGTCAGAGAGTCTTGTTTGTACATCTCTTTCGAGTACTGTCCTATTCTTCTCAGTACCGTATAGCTCCATGTGGGGCAATGGTGCGAGTTCTGCCTGGAAGACAGTTGTGTGATGACCTAGGGGTTTGGTGATACTACAGTTGTTTGTTTTAGTATAAACTTCTGCTCCTGTTCCTTCGTCTGTCTTCGACCCATCTGTGTACAACACTATATGCTTTGTCAGATGGTTGTCGTTCCATTTACTCTAGTCTTCCCTGACTATAGAGGTCTGGACGTTGGAGTCTAAGGTATACTTGGCCGGGGTATAATTGCTGCCCATATCTACGATATGGTTTGCAATGGTTTCTGTAATCCGACAGTGTTCTACCTTTAGTGGTGTCCAAATGTTCGATGACTGTAGTCTGTGTCGTGCTCTGTGGCCGTGATCGTTCGGTCGCCACTCTGTGAAATAAACACTCATAGAGAAACGAGTTTCCAAACTCGGCACGACTCGTCGTAAGTTTATTATTCAGAGGAAGATGATAAGAAATATTCTTATCGTAGAATAATAAACTAACAATGCGACTAGGAAGTGGTATGGCTGACAACCGTATCACACTCCGAATTCAGTTGTCTTTGTAACGTTGATATGACTACACACGGTAGTCATCAACGCACCATGCTCCACTAGGAGTTACGGTAATCGAGAGAGAGAGAGAGAGTCTGTACGCTGCCATTCTTGCCTCTTCTCTGATTGTGAGGTCTAGTGGTGGCTGGTTAAGTAGTTTCTCTAGAGTTAAAGTTGGTGCATCGCGCATGGCGCCGGTTATGCTTACGCAGGCCAGCGACTGAAGGTTATTAGTATTTTTCCCCCTAATCAGGATGCTGATATCATCGGCATTTCCTTGGGTATAGCAACGAATGTTGTTAAGCTGAACAAGTAAGCTTTCGACCACAAGGTTCCAAAGGAAGGGAGATATTTTACCCCCCTCTGGGCATCCTTTGAGGACAGCTGTATACATGGTTTCACCGAATAGGTTTGCTTGTCGTCCCGGAAGCATTGATTTTATCCACCGATGGAGGGTGTGTTGGACTCCATGACTCAAGGCGCCATGTACAACAGAATCAAAGGAAGTATTGTCGTGGGTCCCTCTATGTCCAAGAAGGCCGCGAGCTTGCTAGTGTGGTCTCTATCTTCCGAGCTAAGTGGTGTAGTACTGATTCACACGATTTCCTGTCTACAATTGTCAATTTTCTGACATTGCCAGAAGCTACGTAGTATATTACCTTACCTCCGGTGGTTCCTAGGCCGGCAACTTTGCCTTTGTTCCGCCAAGGTTCTTGGATGAGGATAAATTCCTCATCCAAACCCTCGCCTGCGATGAGGCGGCTTAGTGCTTCGGTTGCGACTTTACCATGCTGAAGGTTGGTCTGAACCACCTTCAGCATCATGATGCCACTTGTATATTGATTTGAAGTTGATCTGGTGTAGACCAAAGTAAACTATATGGTCTCTGGCCTCCAGCTCCTTCCAGCTTGCTTTCTTCCATCCAGGCGACCAGATTTAATCCAGTCTTGTGCTTAGTGGATGCGACTATGTTCCATTCCTCGGCGTTTTGCGACTGGTTCTGGGTCTTCAGAAAAGTTAGAATCTGCTTCGGATCCTCAGTGCCAACTATGTCCGTATTGGGGATCTGAACCATAATTTTGCTGGTATTGACCACTTTCCTCGCATCTCCCATGCGAAGGATTGTGGATCGATGAAAGGTATTGTGAACATGTGAACCTCAACCAGTTATTTGCCTGCTGATTTGCCCAGGTTATATAGAGAACGCCTTTGGCCGGGTAGCTGTTCGTGAAAAGTGGGGCTTTTGGGAGGTCATGTCTCCACACCTCTCACACCACGCTCCACGTCCTTAGCCTGCTCATTAGTGAGTTTTTCGGCTGGGTATTTATTCAGAACCACAGCCATTTTAAGGGAGCAGAGTATTTCCTTGAAAGTGCCCCCCGATGCTACTCCTGAGGATCCGGGTTTCGTCGACAGAGTTTCTCTATTCCCAGCGTTCGGCCGCTTTTTCTTTACTTCTTCTGCAGGGGATTGCGATTTCTACCTGGTTCTTAGGGAGGCCCCGCGATTTGCCATGGGTACGCTTTCGTCGCGGCCTGATGGGTTTACCTCCCTCGCCTTTTCTATGGCAATTTTCCGTCGTTGAGCCCCGGAAAGCGTTGGTTTTTTGTTCGTTGGGGTGGCGCCGATCCAATTTCATCGTCGTGTTAGCCACGTCAAGCCCCTCTGGTCTTGTGCGAAAAAATACTTCCCTGAGAAGGTGTTGTCGGGGGGTTGGGACATACTTGCCTCAACTTTGGCTGCTAGGCTTATGGATGAACCATTGCCTTCAGCTTGGGCGGGTTGGTATTGTTCTACCCCTTTTGACTAATCACGCAAGGCTAGTTATTCTGAGGAGCGCCTGGTACCTCAGAAGCTCCGTTTCCGGCACCATTTGTCCCTGGTACCATTCACTCCTCGGCACGGTTCGCATAACACCTTAAGTTAGGGATTGTTGGAAGATCTAAGACCGCTGCGTGTTAAGTCCTGTCATATCGTTGGTGAGTATGCAGCGTTAAGACCTCGCACCACATCAAGGTTCCTTCCATCGCGGGGGTAGGTATATTTGCGTGCCTGGACATTTTTCTCAAATGAGCACATTGTCAATTCTGGAAACTTTATTTGGCTATTTGGAACCGCTTCGGAACTCTGCTATATTTTTGACTTATCGTAGAGTTCCGCACCACCAACTGGAATCACAGAATGATGAACCCAAATAATAGTTCTCTATCTGTAAGGTAACAGAATGTTCCATGTAAGCATTCTCATCCTTGTCCTGCCTGTAGAATTCCTTTCACCTTCAATAGGCTTTCTACATCATGAGAGATATGTTAAGGTTTATTGATTTTCTGGTAGGTTTGAGCTGGTTTCCTGCAGATTTCCATTGAGAGTCTGTTTATCAGAGCTCTATCAAGAGCTTTCGAGGTTTTGGTCAGCAATCAATTCCTTTGAATATATCTTTGGAGCGTATTCGCCAATCAATGAAAACTTGAAGTTTGGTCGTTATGGTGACGTGGTACTCCGAACGTTAAACGGCTAAATGTTAAAACTGTGGCTATAGGAAGTGTAGCGGCTGCTTCAAGGTATGAAATCAATCAACTCAATGAAGTTGTTTCTGAATATCTCCCCTTACAATCCACGACATTATGTCTTCTTGGCGTTTTAAGTCCCAGAATTAACATTTCTTTCTACGAAGAGAGGAGAAGTGAAAGAGTGGAAGAGATATTGCATTGCTGATTATGCTCTAATGAAATTTCCACCGAAAAGCAAAATGAAACAATTACACTTATACAATCCCCAATAGTCCCATAAAGTCATTTAGAATGACCGCTGGCTCCAGCCCAAGAAATCACAAGTGAAAAGGCCTATAGCAGACATTCACATAATAATACTCCCATGATCCCCGAAAATTCACTCGGAATTTTAGATTGATTCACGTGCGACTAAATTAAATTGATAAAATTCATCAAGTTATGGCCAACCGAGGGTCGTACCTTACTATGGTCAATCTTCAAGCATAAAACAACCGAAAAAAGAGCCCAAGAAGAAATTGTTGATATCCTTGGACCCACCGAGAACCCACTTCACAATGTTCGGCAGCAACGCGCGTTACGAAGCCGCATATGAAAAATTCAAAAAGCCAAAATGTGGTTAAGATTCGTGCGGCCATACGTCTTCATTTAGCAATTCGGCACTGATTTCCTTATAACAAAGTGCCACCTCTTCCTTTGACTTTGCTCGTCCTTTTTTTCAGTGAGTTACTACTATCTGGTCAGGTTCTTTTGGTCGAGTGTCTTATTTATGGATGAGATGGCAAACGGACCTAGAAGGACGAGCCTGGGCCTCTTTTCGTCTTCTTCTACAACAGGAAAGCCCCCCTCTCATGAAACAATTGCAAAGGATGTACTACGTGTGCATATTTCGTGTGTATGGCGATGTAAGTGGTCCGTGTCTTACCACCGGAAAAAAAAAACGACGGGAACGTAGGTACATACCGAGTCCTGACACAAAGTGAATAATTCAGCGTATACCCGAAACGGGGATCACAAAAATGAAATAAAACTTGTGGCATTCAGCTGAGGTTGTATTTTGGACGGTCGAGAAAAACAAGTCCGGCGGAACACAAAATATTCGTTCGCATATAAGTCAGCAATTTGTTTCCTGACATTTCTAGGACCGTGCAAGGACACGTTCTCCGTTCGTTCTTGGAGCAAGCGAGTTTTGTGGTTTTAAATGCGATTATTTATGGCAATGGTGAAAATTAGAACTAGACGCGAAATTGTATGGCGCGAGGAGGACACACGTTCGCGGTCACATTTAACTGAAAAAATTATGAACAACAGATGATGTTACGAGTAGTTGGAAAAGATGAAAATATTGTTGCAATTTTGTTTGGGGTGAATTATACGAGATAGTTTGGTGTTAAGCAAATTTGATTTATGATGATTCCTGCCTAAAAAAAAATCAGCATTTCGGTTCTAAACTTACAACCATGATACCATTTCTTCTCTACACGAAAAAAAAAATCCTAAGACCCGCTGTTCACGTCATTCAACAATGTAATACCAAAAAAATGTTTTTACACAATTTTTTATGATCCTTTTCAAATAAAATATTCATTTGAATAACTGAAGAGGTTTTTTCGTGCCATATCTGATACCACTCGCATCTGTACAACAAGTCAGCAAAAAACGGGAAGAGTGTGCGAAACACAAAATGATAGAGGAGTCAGTGGTCGCCATTTGTACGGACGCAGGACACAAGGAAGCATCTTTAACCATTAAGGACGAAAATGGATTGTGTTGTGTTCTGTCGATTTGTTTAGAGCTGCCCCCGATATCGTTATGATGTACGTTTTGCGTTTTGTAAATTTCATTCTTTGTTTTTTTGCTGAGTATTTTCGCCATTTTTTTCGTTGTACTCAAACGTAAATTACATTCTGCATAAATTTGCGGGAAAATGATTTCGGCAGAAAACAATATGACGAATAATAATAATTCCAAAAGAGTTGAAGCATATTGAAATGTAATTCTGTGGTTGAAAGATTATTGCTTTTTCTTGTGCTGCGATTTTTTTTCCTGGGGCAATGGGAGAGAGTTTTAAAATAAAATGATTTTGTATGGTTTCGTTTGTTTATTCGGAGTAAATTTGAGTATGGGATTTTTTTAGTAGATTTTTGATCATTATTTTTGGGTGGGGTGAAGGATATTCGTTTTTTCAGAAGTTTAATGATTTCTAACGTTTTCTTTGGAATAGTTGTTTATTATAATGAGGATGGTTAAGGTTTAAACTATTTTCAGATCCATAGATACACATTTTTAAAATTTTACTGTTTTGCGCTACGGATTTCTCCTGTAAGTTGTTTAAATTCAATCAAATTCCTTTAATTCCAGTGTAATTACGAGTATCTATCTATCTATCGAGTGTCAACGAGAATATTGAAAGACTGTGCATAATGCTTAAAAAAATACTTTTTCAATAGTTTCATTGGAATAGGCAAAGAGCTTAGAGCTTACCTTTCATATTTTGGCGTGCTGAGCCCGAATCCGTAGCTTCCCACACAAAATTTCGTTGTGAAACAGGGTTAACATCACAAAAACAAAAAACGCAACAAAAAAATTACTATCAGTTATAGCGATACCGCTTAACGCATTTTAGAGATTAATGTTGGACCCGGTTGGTTGGTTGGTAGGTAAAAGTGGTGGCCTAGGCAGAGGCTGCGGCCAAGAGCCCAATTAGCGCATAAAGCGCCGCATAAGAGCTGTTAAGAGTTGCACCCATTTTGGTTAGTTCGTCAGCCATCTCGTTACACTCTCTGTTCCTGTGTCCGGGTACCCAGAGTTGGGTGATTCTCTGTCGTGTGCCAAGACTGGTTAACGCTTCCTCACATACTTCAACAGCGCATCCCTCGGGCATGTTCGCATACCCCCTGTGATGCTAAGGCAAACCGATCGCTGAACTCTACCAAGTTGTATTACATCGTAGCGTTTACTGAGCGCTAGCCACGAAACGAGTGACCCATATGTTAGGATGGGTCGTACCACCGCCGTGTAAACCCATTTCTTGCTAAATACTGTCTTGCAGGCGTGAAAAGCTATACAAGCTTTTTTAACGCGCTCTTCAATGTTAAACTTCCAGTTGAGCTTTGATTCCAGAATAACGCCCAAATACTTCGAGCTGAGCGATAATTGCAGTTGATGTCCATTCAGTTTTGGGAGCGAGAAAGGCGGTACATATTTTTGTTTTTGTTCCCGGAATCATGTGTGCTCTAAAGGGCCCAATAGACTCAGCAATTTATCGGCCAATCAAAGCTCATTTCTGTGGAGAAAGCACATTTTTTAGGTTCCACTACCGAATTCGCAAGAGAAAATGAGCTATTTCCACAGAAAATGATCTTTGATTGGCCGATAAATCGCTGAGTCTATGGGGCCCTTTAAATGTACAGTATCTGAGTTACAGCCCGTTCACATTGCGGGTGATGCGATGAAAAGCGAAAAGCTTCCCATCGCAAGTAAAAAATATTCTTAGCATTTAAGAAACCAGCTCGAACCTGCTTGTATCATTCAGACTGCTTGCGATGCGACGTCGTCGTGTTGTGCGATGAGGAACTTTCGCATTACGAAAAAGCGTGCTTTTTCAGCAGCTGAAATGCCCTTACAGAGGGATACTAGTGCAGTCATATTAGCATTTCAAATAGAAAAAAATAGAGTAAGGCTAATTTTTGTGGTTTTTGAATCAGTGGGCTCCCAGGAATCTCATTTTGCTAAAAAAAAATTTGATCGGAAAGGTCCCAAAAAGGACAAAAAAGGATACTTTTTAATCCTTGACCGGAGGTCGGGATGTGGGGCATCAAATCAAAGGGGACGTCGAGTACATTACATATCCGATATGTTTCCTGTTTCAAGGACCCTCAACTGAATAAATCGAGATTAAATGGAAAATTATTGTGTTTCCCGTGTATCTTTCCAAAGCCATAATTACGAGAATAATTCAACATTCAAGCTGTCACTACGTTTCTCACTTTTCCGAAACTATAATAGCTGAAGATTCTACCATTAAATTTGCTAAGAAGAAATTATCGGAAAGCTTTGAGAAAGGACATAAAAGGACACTAATTACAAACCTTGATGGAACGTGGGCATGAGGGGTGTCATATCAAAGAGGACGTCGAGTACATTCCATATCGGATATTTGTTACTTGTTTCGAGGACCCTCACATGAGAAAATTGGGATCAAATGGAAAATTTTCGTGTTTCCCGTATCTGTATCTTTCCAAAGCCGTAATTTTTCTTTTAAGCGCGACTTATTCAATTTAGTGTCCGTGAAACAGGAAACAAACACCGGATATGCAATGCACTCGACGTCCTCTTTGATATGACACCCCGCGTGCTCACGTTCGATCAAGGTTTGTAATTAGTATCCTTTTATGTCCTTTTCAGAGCTTTCCGATATTTTTTTTCTTAGCAAATTTAATGGTTCAATCTTCAGTTAATATAGATTCGGAAAAGTGAGAAATGTAGTGACAACTTGAATTATTCTCGTAGAATATATGGCTTTGGGAAGATACACGGGAAACACAATAATTTTCCATTTAATCTCGATTTATTCCGTTGAGGGTCCTTGAAACAGGAAAGAAACACCGGACTTGTAATGTACTCGACGTCCCCTTTGATTTGATACCCCACATGCCGACCTCCGGTCAAGGATTAAAGAGTATCCTTTTTTGTCCTTTTTGGGACCTTTCCGATTAAATTTTTTTTTAGCAAAATGAGATTTGGAATCCTGGGAGCCCACTAATTCAAAAACCACAAAATTTAGCCTTACTCTATTTTTTTTCTATTTGGAGGCCTGAAATGGGATATTTTGATTGCACTTACGTCTCGACAACTGAAAGACCAGACCACCTATTTTTCAAATTAATTCACCTGGTCAATGGGTCTCCGAGAATTAAGTGTTCCCATGCGAGGAGACCCATTATTTTAACGGTAAATATGGTGCGACTTTTTAATATCCCGTCATAAAAAAAAATAAATAACTGGCGCAACAATCCAACATTGGACTAAGGCCGCAGGATGTGTTAGTGACATCCTATTTCCAAGATCTTATCTGCTTTTTGTTGAGGTAATGAGATCAGCATCACGCTCAGCAGTGTTATTTATCCCCATAAATGGGTACTCGTTTAACATCTGAGTGAGATCATAGTCCGTCACAAGCTCGTGAGTTCGAAAAACACCATGATCCACGGTGAGATTCGAACTCATGACCCTGTGCACCGAAGGTGCGCGCACTAACCGCTAGACCAGCCAGACTACTATACTATATCCCGTCATAGGTAAATATTCTTTCATAAATCGCGCGTCCGATTTTTTAAATAATACTTACCTTCTATGACGGGATATTAAAAAGCGTTATTTTGAATTAGCGGGTTATTGAAATGGCGAGATATTAAATTGGCGGGATTTTGATTAGATGGGATTTCAATTAAGTGAGATTTTAAATTGGCGGGATTTTGAAATGGCGGGATAATGAATGTTGGAATTTTGAAAAACCGGAATATAATGGGCGTATCCAACCCATAGATAAGTGGTGTCATTTTGATACTCAAAGGAAAATATAATAGCGGATGTTTATTTCTTTATAAAGAGGAAGGTATGCCGTTATAATAATGGAAAACAACATCAGCCAAATGGCCACCACGATCACCTTTACAGGAACATATCCTTTTCATGAAATTTTCCATAACCAAATCGCAAAGTGGCTGCCCTATGTACTCGATAGCCTCACGATTTCCATCTTTGAGGTCTTGTATCGACGCTGGGCTGTTGGCGTAGACCTTATCTTTCACGTGGCCCCAAAGAAAGAAGTCGCAAGGAGTTAAATCACAAGATCTCGGTGGCCAATTGTGCTCACCTCTTCGAGAGATAACACATTCCGGAAACTTTTCCCGTAAAAGATCAATGGTTTCGTTGCTTGAGTGGCACGTAGCGCCGTTTTGTTGAAAGTAAACGTTGTCCAGATCAATACCATCCATTTCCGGCCATAAAAAATCGTTAATCATCTCTCATCCAAATCATCCAAATCTCTCTGCCAAATTTTCACTATTTTTATAGTGAATTTTATAATAATTTCAATGCGTTGTTGAGCCGTGTATCGTTCCATTTTTAGTAATGGTGTAGTTTCTACTTCAAATGTCAAAAAATGACAGCCTTAACCCTGCTGTTAGGTTAGGCCCATTAGGTCCATTTTTTTAGTTTTTTCTTTATAAATTTTTTATCATGGCACAATTGGACCTAAAATTTCGGCTCACGTTGCTTTTTTAACAAAACGATGGTTTTATCACAAATACAAACTTCTATCCCAAAGTGGAGACTAGAAAAATTAAAAATTACGTATCTTGGATTACGGACCATTTGGTCCAATGGGTATTTGCATTGCTTGAAATCAAAATATAAGATTTTCGCTACGAAACAAATGAAGTGTTTTATTCTGCAAATTAATTTTTATTGATACAAATGGAGCTAAGTATCTTTCTGCTGGATTTGCAGATAAACTTGCCACAAATGGAGCATTTCATGTCAAATTTTGACTTGCAGTAACCACATATTCCACGCGTTCTGCCCCCCGAATCAGATGTTATATTACTCGAGGATGCTTTAATTATGCTGAAGCG
This sequence comes from Microchrysa polita, assembly GCA_949715475.1. Taxonomy (NCBI): domain Eukaryota; kingdom Metazoa; phylum Arthropoda; class Insecta; order Diptera; family Stratiomyidae; genus Microchrysa; species Microchrysa polita. The sequence continues at coordinate 16,277,848 of OX454419.1, forward strand.
GAGGAAAGGAGGAAAGCGCAAGCTCCCGTAAAAACTCCGGCCTTCTTCGATTTGGATCAGCTGATCCCCATGAATGGTATATTTTTGAATGAACTATATACGCATTCAAAGCCGATATGTCGATTATATTGGCGAATACAATGTTTTATTCCTCCGAACTGTTCCCATATAAGTAAGTTTCCTATAGCGTAACTTATTTATCAAATCAAATGAGGAGAAAAAATTGTCGGCTGTTACATTTTGGCGTTTCAAGCCTTCAGTCAGATCCAACACAACTCGTTCTCCCTGGTTTTTCTCAGGTTGGGCATTTTTAGGCTTCCCAAGATATAATTGGTTCCTTACGTAGCCTGACTTTGAGTCAACTAAAAGCCAAAATTTCAAACCATACTTTGCAGGCATAAATTGCCGAAACGAACATAGTCCCCTGAATGCGACGAGCAGTCAATGGTTACGTTTTCGTGGCAATTGTAAAGCATTGGAAGGTGGAGTTGCCAAGGGTCCCACAATTCCCGATTCGGAGCAAATTTGTCGGCACTTCGCAATTGCCTCCGACTCATAACATCATCGAAACGAAGTGCACTTGTGATAGTCTGAAAAGTAGCTTCAGACATCATTGATCGGAAAATAGGGCAGCCATCGAATAAACCATTTACGTCTTCATTGCTTCCACTACATGAAAAAGTCTAGTCAATAACTCAAAAATGTAGGTAACTAAAATAGGCCTGCAAGAATAAGTACATCAATATATGGCCGCAAAGTGTCTGTGTCAATATTGCTCCATATGTCGCCAAATTTGACATTACCATATTTGTTAGAATTGTCGATGATATTTTTTTCTATTGGAGGCGAAAAAAGAACTAAAATGCTGACATAATGTCATTATACCTTGATACCGCGAAACGGGTTGGTCCTCCTTGTGTTGAAATAATCTTTTCAGCTGGAGTTCCAATGGGCTGTGGCAACCACACCATGTTGTTTTTGGAAGTAAGGAATGGGTCGGCAGATCCTGATGCATCCACATCAGATTCACTTTCAGAATCACCCGTTTTCGTATTTTCTGAGTAAGAATCAAACTCTGAATCGGAAATATCAGAGCCGATTTCTTCGTTGAGCATCTTTCATAATCTTTCAATAAACGTCTTGTCATTTTGTAACGCGATGTAAAAAAAAGTCTGATCAACAAAATTGAAAATTTTCAGAACAAAACAAACCAGACTAAAGTTAGGAGCACAGCAGAATGAAATAACGGCAATCATATACCACATTATTACAACAGCTGTTTAGTGCTTATGGCCGACCATAAGAAATATTTCACACTACACGTTCCAATAAAAAATGTGAAAACATACATTTACGAATTATTGGATCAATATATGTATGTATTAAATATTAGACTAAATTCTTATTTTCTACGGAAAATTCAGTACGGACCAAATGGTCCGCTAATGAGGGATTAGTACACTTTTTTAAACCTAACAGCAGGGTTAAAAGCAGGGATTTGGAGCGGAGCGGAGCGACCTTAAATTTCGGAGCGAAAGAGCGGAGCGTGGAGCGGTTTTCGGCAGGCTGGAGCGGAGCGATTTTTGCTTGGAAAGTCGCTCCACCCCGCTCCGCTCCGAAGTAAAAAATCAAGAAAATTCCAAAATAAAAAATTGAATTTTTTCGACGAAATTTTTCATTTTATGGCACTATTTGATGATTTTGGACGATTTAAAGGCGAAGAATTCGTTGAGAGACTTGCAAAATTTCGGATTATTGTGAAATTCATTGTGATAAAAGAGGTTTTGCGTTTAGTCATCATAATCATCACTCTTAATTATTAAAAAATTCAAGATCATCCATGATAGAAAAGTCCTGTCCTGTACTCGCTGAATGAAACGCCAGTTTTAATTTAAATTAGTTGTTAGGTGCATTTTATTGAATGGAGTACAGGACAGCTTCCATAACAATTTTACAGATCTCGTTCTATACGGGATGTCCGAAAACTATCGCATAAAGGCACCCAAATATGATTCCTGGTGATATTTCCAGCAAAAAGGAGTATAAAAAAAGCCCGAATTATTAGTTCTTCAGCTACCACAGACATTTAAAGATTTTTCAAAAATTTAATACTCATATTACCTTCATATTTTCTTTCGGTCGTGGCCAACAATTTTTCCTAAGAACAAACCCCATAAAAATCGGATAAGCAGTTTAAGCTGTGTAAAAAAGCTTCAAAGACAAAATTTTGTGATCTTACTTCATATAAATTTTTTTTCCGATGGAGGTCTTAGTGGTAGCATTTTTGTAAAATCTTTAAATCCTTAAACGCACCTTTTAAGCCATATTCTATAATACGTAAGAAGATATAAGTTGAATTGATGAATTCGCGGAAAATTATAAATATTTACTAAAAACAATGAAGTTTTGTTGTATGTTTGTAATGGAGCGGAGCGGAGCGAAAAAATTTTAGTCGGAGCGGAGCGCTGGAGCGGAGCGGTTTCAAATTGGTCGGAGCGGGTGCGGAGCGGAGCGAAGAAAAGTGTCGCTCCAAATCCCTGCTTAAAAGTGACATCTACCGCAATAGCGGGCTATTCAAAATAACACCTCTTATTGGAAAACCCTATATTAAATGAATGGATAGTCGTAGATAATGTAATAACGGATCGGTGAACTAAATAACGTACGCGTACGCCCAAAAAAAGGGGGGCATTCGGACTTGACAAGAATTGTTGTTATAAAAATCTATGAATGCGTAAAAGAAGTAACGTTTGTGGACATATGCAGTGCAGTACAACCCGGTTTGTAGGGTACGCCTACGTATAAGAAAATTTCGGACGGCGCATGTATTTGCAAAGAATTATTGAAGGTAGCGGTGGATAGGTCAGTTGTGGAAACATAAGGTGCATCACAATCGAGTATTTCCCCGAGAAAACGCAGGCATATCATTCTAGGGCGCGCAATCCCAACAATTTTTTTCGTGCTTTCGATTGGACGAGTATTGACCCGAGAGAACAGGGTACCATTTTGGGGCGGGCAACCACAAAAATTGTTGTCTTGTCTTTGGCCTCAAATTTAGAATCAGCGACCCAAATTTACCATAGTGTTTCGGCCACGCCGATCGGACGTGTATTTCCACGAGAAAAGAGGGATGCCATTTTGGGACCGGCAGCCTCAAAAGAGTGCGCGTACGCTACAAACTGGGTTGCATTGCACTGCATGTTTCCATAAATGACCTCTTTCACCCATTCATATATATAGACAACAATTCATACCAAATGCCGCCAGAATATTGTTTTGAAACGCGTAAGCTAACACTGCAAATTTTCACAAAGGTTACCTACCGATTCATCATTACGACAATCCAATACCGATGATACTACACTCGTAGCGCCACGTCATGAAATCGAAAAATCTTTGAGGAAATAGACAACAGAGTGCGGTGGAAAGGGTCAGGGGTCAAAACAAAGAAAACGGCTTCGCATTATGGTTTTCTTGTTTATCTTCTTTCTGCCAGTTGGTTTAGGAACTTAGTAGACATTTCCGACTACCTATAGATAAAACATTTTTAATAGTTAGGATAAACGCTGGTTAAGCTTGATTTTGCATTTAATGAAGTTCCATATAATGAGCCGGAAAGAAGTATTTTTCAAAATAGGGGATCTGCTGCAGCTAAGTCCAATTCAAAGAAGTAAAACTTAAATTAGATTAATTAGTTGGGAGGGTTTCATATGGAAGGGACCCTCAAGCTAAGTCAATCCCAAAACGAACTTCGCGGAGCACTCATCAATCTGAAGAGATATTTGCTTGGAATTAATTATGACAATGGTAAAACAATGCTAATTAATCCACAATTTGCAGATGATTTGATTTGTTGGTTAAACTAGCCCTAAACTTAAATTTAATTTTAAATTTAACCAGTAAAAATCAAAATTAAACCCTTCAAACTTTTTCCTAGACTTTCATCGAACAACGTTATCTTAGGGTCGCAAACCCCCTTATTTAATTTTTCTCACTTCCACCAAAATTTTGATCATGCGCATTTTTTGCTGCTAAAAAAATCCCTGAATAAAATGTTACTAGAGGTAATGAATCACAGAAATAAATTTATAAACTCATTCTTCTAATTTTCATGATTTTATCGGTATTAATTGAGGAGACTATTTTTTTTTTATAATTTTCTTTTTTCAAATAAATAAAAAACTGAAACTTTTACATTAAATATTATTCGTTCTTGTATACACATAAAGAACAACAAATTACCTTCTTGCCTCATCATGCATGCGACAGACTATTTGAGTTCACGTGCCCAGACAATAGACAAATATTCGTAGAAACAAATTGAGGCAGCAATGTTCAACAACCATAATTTTGGTTAAACCAATTTTAGCTTAGTTTAAAAACAGAAACAAAACTAAAAGAAAAATAAACAAAAACTTGTCTTCACCATAGAAAAAAAAAACAAAAACATTTTAAAAACTTTTTATCTGCAGTTCATTTGACTATAAACAAAAAAAAAGCGCAGAAGCTGCATTTTGCGGTTTTCTCTTAATTTACAATATATTTCTCGACTATTCCCTACTTCACATATAGAAAAACTCATGTAAATAGTTCAACAGTGGAGTAACCAAGGATCCATTCCAATTCACAATATTGTTGTACCTACACGAAAAATTCAAGAATTCCGGCAGGTGAAAATAGGTGGTCATGGTAAGGAGAGAAAAAACGCCACGTCGGAATCTACTACCGTAAACTTATGTTTGTGCGTTTACCAGCCAGAAAACAACGTAAAAGTTTGAAATTGTTCTCATTCATTCACATTCACATTCACCGTTTGGATTTTTACTTATTTTAAATAAAAGGACATCCGCTTAGATACATTTGAACTGTAACATTCATACTCAAATTTAGCTATATCCTTAAATCCCTAGTTTAATCCTTTTCGCATAAAAACCATTTTAATTTCGCCCCATTCTTTATCGATTTAATGGCCATGTAATAAGTGTATCAGTTGTAAGTAAAAGGAGAATCATACTGTCGTGTAAATGTCCTTGTCATCACTTAAGTGTCAATTGGCAACGGAACTCGACCGAACAAAAGAGCAAAAGTAAATTGAGTGTCCTTGTTTGTCGTTCGCGTTACAAACGTTATTATCATCATCGGGTCGTATAAATAGACACACATTTCCTCTGAGCTACTTTCACGACACGGAGGCAGGGTCAGGACGGAAGTGTGACGACAACGATGGGACGAACGATGAAAATGGTTTGAAAAATGAAAAGTTTTTCTCGCTTTTCTTTATCGAGTTAAGAGGACATAAACATTACGTCATAAAACATGACCGTTGAAACGTAATAATTCAGAGTGAAAGTTGTCGCGGAGCTTGTGTATGAAGACTTGTAGTTACATATTGCGATTTATTTTTATATGGACGTCAAGAGGGTGCCAAGACATTGCTTGACACATAGGGTGACATATCAGTTTCTTATGAATTACAGGGTTTTCCCCAAAGTTACCATTTGAATTGAAACTACATATACATACCATAAAGAAAACATATTAAATTTTGATTTTTAAATTTAACATAATCGTAACGTCAAAAATTAAAAACTCTCCTGGATAACTTTCGTACACACACACACACACAAATCTAGGAAATCAGATAAAAATGTTTATAATTTATGAAAATTAAATTCATACTTCAAATCATTTTGACAGATACTACAAGAAAATCAAAAGCAGCATTCGCAACAGGACCCAACTGAAAAAAAAAAGAGAAAAGCACAAACTCTTCTTAGCCATAAATCGTCTGCTTATTAGCATGTGTCCATTCGTAGATATGAAAATATGCAAATTGGGAAAATTCGCATGGTGCATCCATACACAAGTTCGCATATGATTCGTGCCAAGGATATGCCAACAGATGAATCTAGGAACTGAATGGAAGAATCAGAGAAGCAAATACGACTATCTACGTAGCTACAACAATAACTATTTATTGAATAAGGATTTACAATTTCAAATTGAGAGTTACTTTTTCAAGTCATCCTGCGTGTCAATTGATTACTATGAGCAAATATATGGCATTTTATGAAAATGTTACTTAGATAAGACACCTAAACATATTAACAGATTTTATTTTAAACTGTCAAATACTTGTCTAAACACAACTTAGTCAACTGGTGACAAGCAAAATAGAAGAAGTCGGCCTCTTAATTGTCTATTCCAAAAATACACCCGATTTCTTATCATCGCTAAAATCATATTTTTGTAACTCGACTTTAACCAGAAAATTCACATGACAATAGGAAATAAAATGTGTAGAAACAGTCAAAACACCTCCCCCACAGAAAAGTGCCTAAATATGTATGTAATACAAAAACAAAAAAAATATAAAAATCATCTCGTGACTGATATTTTGAAAGCAAATAAACATTAGTGAGTGGTATTAACTGTTGGCATTTGAAATATTAAGACGTCATTGTAGGCCTCAAATCACACTGTGTCGATAAGAACAGCGAACAGCGAGCTGATTACTTCGTCACCATGAAGCGACTCAAGACAGGCAATGATAACGTACGTATTTGTGTTATATTCACTGATGATGATTTCAAGTTTAACATTACGCAATAATTAGGCTGTCATATCTCAAGGTTTAGCGAGAATCGAGTACATATAGGGATCTCGGAAGCGAAGCCCAAAAAGAGATGTTCGTGTCTTTCGAATTTTCTTGGTTACCTTTTACTATTCGTTCTAACCTTGATTAAAATGGAGTTTTTGTGGTAGTTTGACTTGAACTTACACATCCATTTTATACAATATGTTGGTACATATTTGTATATGAAAAATACGAATTACGATGATGTTCTAAGGTTAAACAAAATTAAGTGGTATTTTTGTTGAGGTGAAAATACATTATAATGTATTAGCATAAGAGTGTTACTTTTTAAACACTGAAGGGTCCGTAATTATTGACTGTGGGATTTCACATAATTATGTGGGACTATAAAACTACGATGTATACCTACTACGATGATAAATATTTTGGGTGTCCTCCTATGAGCTAAAGTCAAGCTGGAGGCTTACCACTATTTCTTTGTGACACATAATTGTTTTTGTAATTTCGCTAGAAATATACTGCCATCTGGTCTTGAGAATAATCTCTCAGAAATTTCGAATAATGAAAGAAGAATGCACATTTGTTTAAGGCAATCTACCATCCACGAGCATACTTATCTAAAATCACTGGGCACGAATATGCCACATCACCGTAATATCGTCCATCGGGAGTCGTCACGCCGTCCTGCCATCCAAGATTATCTGCAATTGAAAGATTAATCGTCAATGTATCCGGAAATCTACTAAAGAAATACCCACCATCACCGAATGTCAACAACACGAAACAACACGATGACAGCACGATCAGCTGACGACATTCATCCATGTACATAAACAATGTGCAACATGTTGCAGTGGAGTGCATTTAGTAAATAACACAAATATATTTAACCTTGAACTTGAGTGTAAATTATATAATAGTAGACTACCCGTAGAGGGGTCGGACCTGATACATCTTATCAAGGCATCCAACAGCTACCATTTGATACTAATTTGGAGGTTTTCGCTACATTCTATCAAAAGATATGAATATAACTTTGTAGGGGAGGTAGGGGTAGAGGTAGCGGGACCTACTCCATTTTTCATCAATGCAAAGTATATGTCAGAATGGGGAACTGATCAAAATGTCAAGTCGATTGCGATATTCGATCGAAAGTTATGGCCGAATTAAAATATTAAAGAGGGGTAATTTGTTTGGGAGGTAGGGGAACCCTTGGTCTGATTTGGCCGATTTTCAATACCGTCTAAGATTTTATCAAAACAAACATCTGACCAAAATTTCAAACCGCTAGCTTCATTATTTAGGGAGTTATCGTGCGAACAGACAGACACACAGACAGACAGACATGGCTTATTCGAATCAGTGACCGACCCTGATAATTTATATACATATATACTTTGCCATACCTCCGGTGGCTCCTATGAGGTGTTACATAATATCTGGTAACAAAAACAATATACCGTGTATCATCTTATCGGTATAGGGTATAAAAAAGTACCATCTGGTTAATTTTGGTTAGTTTTGAATAAGTGGGGCTACAAGGTTCTAAAAATTATTTTGAAAATAAGAAAATGGGTGGAAAGGTTGAAAAACGAATTTACATTTAACCGAAGATAAGCATGTTGGGCACAATATCAAAGGAGACATTGAGCTCATTCCGATGTTTCTTTTTCTAGTTTCAGACACCAGGGCCAAGCCGGATTTCCCATATGGGAAACCTGGGCAATTGCCCGGGCAGCAAATTTTTGATTTTTTTTAATAATTGAAATTTGAGAAATACACGTTTGGAGATTTCAAGAGACGGTTTTAAAAAACAGAAAAAAAAACAAATTATGGTTAGAAAAATCGTTCAGAAGCAGATTTTCATATTTGCCATCAGTAGGCTTTTCAAATTTTGCCGCCTTTCAAACTCTATGAGTTTCAGCCAACTTACTTTTACAATCCTACAATTTATTGATTGATTCAAAAAAGCTCATATGTCTGAAGGCATTTTTGTGCAATAAACCATTTCGATTTTAGTGCGAAATTTTGGAGGCTTATTTTTGCACATCGAATGAAAGTAACAATTGCCTGTCGCTTATCGCCTTACAGAAAACCAGAATCCAGTCTGTAAGGCGACAGTTGACTGGCGATAGTCATTTTCGTCATTTTGGGAGCATCCAAGGCGACAGCCCAATGTATTTTATATGGCTGTCACTTTCAATACAAACTCTTGATCAAACATCAATACAACTGTACACAATGTGACACTGCGGAACCAACAATTAACTCCAAAACCTTTCTTTAAAAAGTAAACTCCTTTTAAATGAACAAAGCGACAGTGCAATGAAAGTGATAGTGTCGCACTTTGGAATCATGTGAGGCGATCACTTTGTATATGGCGACAGATGGTTTGGTTTTTATTCTCGCTGTGCTTTGTGTGACAGTCATCCTGCGTCTACCTCGCATTCGTCATTAGAAGTACCTGAGCCTAATGGCCATAACCTCCTTCCCTTGCGGGACGACGAGATTTATCCGACTAATAGCCGGAAGGGTGTTCTCCGCCGGGATGCCTCCCTTTGGAACCCCACCTTGGGATGCGTCTCTAGCTGGCCGGCTTGTCTAACAACCACAACCCCCTCGAGTCCAACGCCTAGATGGGTAGAGACCATGGTCCCTTGGGCACGCCCATCCCCGAGGTACACTATTCGCTAAAGATTTCTCTATAGCAGGTGTGATCCTCCCTCGGCCCCCTTTCGGAAAACCTAACGAATTCGGTATGCCTCCGCAGGATCGTTAAACCTGTTTACTACTCGTCGGCTTAAAGCAGACTCGTAGCGCTACCGTTCACATTGGGGCGGCCCCCATCCGTTTACTAAGCAGCAATTTGATTCGGGCCGTGTGGTCATCAATCCACAAACTAGCTAGGTATAGGCGCATAGGCCATTCTCCCTAACTAGCCCCTTCGAGGCTTGGGTTATGCGAAGCCGCCAGCTCCGAGACTGGACACGTACGCTTATACAGGGTGGCTGATGAATATTGCTACATTATGAAACTCAAATAACTTTTTATTAAATCCATGTAATTCATTTTTTCTTTATTCATTTCAAAAATTAAACATTTTTATTAAGTTATTTTAATTGGTTTTGAATATTATTGAATTTAAATGGCGTCCACGCTCAGTGATGCATGTGTCGTACACAGTGCCGGATTGAGACCCTTTGGGGCCCCTAGGCATAAAACAATTGAGGGCCCTTTTTTTGTGAACTGCCTTCAAATAAAACTCTTAAATTACGTGTAAGAAATACTTCCGTAAATAATATATTTTACGAAATAAGAAACATATATTTTAATTCGTAAAAATTTTTGGATACCTACGTAATTCCGAAAAACAAAATCCCGCCCGTTCATAATCCTGCTTTTTACAAAAAATCCTGCTTTACATTAGCCCGACATTACTAAATCCCGGCACTTAAAAAAACCGCCACTATAAAATCCCGTCATTACAAAATCCCGCCCTCTAAAAACTCCAGTTTTAAAATCCCGCTAATGGATATTTTGAACTAGCGGGTTATTGAAATGGCGGGATATTAAGTTGGCGCAATTTTGATTAGGCGGGATTTAAATTGAGCGGGATTATTGAAATGGCAGGATTGTGAGTGTCGGGATTTTGAAAAACGGGAATATGATGGGCGGGATCTCGTATCCAACACAAAATATTTATAGTATACAGTCGACTCACGATAATTACAAATTCGATAAATTGAATTTTCGATAATTTGAAGTTCTCATCCAAAATTCTCGTTAAATTGAAAAAAATCTAAAAAAAACTTCATGTATTTATGTACTCTCGATAATTTGAAATAAATTGACTTCAGTGCTCGGTAAATTGAATTCGAGATGCATTTAACTAAAAGTACCGTTTCTTCCCGGAAATCCAATTTATTGAATGATTTGAATCTTGTTTCCCGTGAGCTACTTATACCCCAGGAAAATTGGCATTTAACTTCGGAAAAATTAAGGGAAAGCTGGATTTTTGCATGAGCCTTCCTTTCGAGGTCCTAAACAAGTCCCTAAAAGTCCCCGTCCCTACGAGTGCCGCTAGCGGTGCTACAGAGGGTCAAAGACCCTCGAAAACAGGTTTCTCTGAATATTTCGATAACGGTAGCATATACAAAAAAGTGGTGTATGGCAAATTTAAAGCTCTTGTAAATTCTCAATAAACGATGCAAAGACCGAATACTTTCGGGCACTCCTAACGGCGCCAAGAGGTCTAACGGTATTTTTAACAAGGTTTCAATAAAATCTCTATAACGGTAACTCGTACTAAAAACTTTTGTATGGAAAATTTGTAGCCTATGGGGTTTTGAAGAAAGTGGCCAAATTTCATATTAATATGTACAGCCTTAAGGGCGCTATGGGGGTTCAAACCTTAAAAAAACGTGTTTTTTGAGGT